>CM075939.1:53594367-54194367 GCA_038030265.1 Corythucha ciliata | reverse complement strand
GACAGCGAAAAAGACCTAGAACACTGTACGACCCAGAGGCAGATACAAAAATTGTATTCAAACAACCTCGTGAAGTCGTGTTTGCTTTCCCAAAGATCAATTATTGCTTGATCCATTTTCCAACAGGAAAAACCAAGCATACTCAACACTTTGGTGAACTACAACAGAATCAAATTTTTCTTTACAAACCTTAGTGTCTCGAATAGAGGGACCACGATTTGAGGTGGGATGTTCACAAATCTTTCGTTGATAATGAGACCCAAATGTTTACTGTCATCGTCGAGCAACGTTTTGACCGTGTTTTTGATTTTGTCGTTTCCATGTTCGGAGCAAAGTTCCGAAAGAAGTTTTCGAAGTTGATCAACCGCTTCAAAATTCTGAAATAACACATTAAGAAGACAATAGAGACCGGTAGGAACAAAAAAAAAAATCAATTCTAACAAAGTTACTTTTTTCGAAGTCAAGTTGATGACAGACGTGATTCCAAAGACTTCCATAAGCCCGTCGTCACTGTCGTCATCATCGTCCATTTCATCGCCACCACTTTGCTATAATTCGCTGGTTTTGAACGAGGACTAATAATTTTGAATCGGACTACGCACTTTTATGACGGAACCGATATTGCTCTGACTGATTATCAAATCTGTCAGTTCGCTCAAGTTTACGTGAGCCTTTAGAAACAATTGATTCAGTAGCGTTTTAATGCCGTGGAAATCGTCATCTGTGGGATTTCTTCCTTCGAAATTTACTTGAATTTCCTGTATGAAAACGAATTGAAATTAAACGGAAAACAAGGAAAGAAGCACGTGGTTTTATTGTCACTAACCTCGCCCCCGGTGTACTGGACGCCTTCTTCAGATCCATCCGAACAGGCGTCATCCGAATCACTTTCCCCACTTTCGAAGGTTTGTTTTTTAGGTGGAGCAGACATTCCTGTTAATTAATTACTTAAAAAAACTAATTAAACGATGTATTATGACTAGATTTACGAGCACCAGTGTCCTAGGCCTGAGAAACTTCCAAGGGAGAAGAAAGCTGAGCAGGTTAGAAAGCGAAGCCTCACGACGGTTTTCTACGAGTTGTCATGGTGGGACGTGGAGGGAGGGAGCATGACTGATAAACAAATTATCAATAAAGGGGAACTAATAAACTTGCACATTCCGGCTATTATCCTTGTCTTTTTGTTGAGTAACGTAATTTAAAATAAACAGCCTCGCTGAAGGTCAAACAAACTTTACTTTTAGTCGCGGTTAAGTGTTCTTGATCATTCCTGTAAATGTACCGGTTGGTGACTAACGTGTTAGCAACATCAATTTTGGACTTTTGACTTACTTTCCTAACAGAGCGAATTGCGTGAAGTATCAATGATGAAGAAAGTGGGTATGCTTGTGTGTACGAGTCCGAAGAAATTTGGACGTCTTCTTGATACGATAAAGCAACAGGTCAAATCCACTCTGTACGTACAATTCCTTTCGAAGAATTTAACGCCTTACACTCTGCCCACTCCGTCGGGGCCGACGGCCCTTGGAACGAAATTCAGTCCGACGATGTTGAAAATCTACGAGAATTCGGCCTGCCTCCCTGATTTGGACGTACGAGTCCTTCTTGACAAAATGAAAAATCTTACGACGTCCGACAAATCAGGTTCGAAGATAGCGACTCAAAAGAGTGTTGAAGTCGTGTATTTCGATCAACCGCTCGGACAGGAGCAGATGATGTCGTTCGTCGACAATCACCTGTCGAATCGTGCGTCCGGTTGTGTGTCGGTCGCTTTGGGGGATTCAGAGGGAGTCATGGATCATGATGTGTTGTTGGATGCCAGTGACAGCGACCAGGGTGAAATGGACTACGTGGTCTTGGGCGGCACTTTTGATCGTCTTCATCTGGGTCACAAAATGTTGCTCAGCGAAGCTGCTCTTCACTGCCGCAAGCGTTTGGTCGTAGGAGTCACTGATGCTGAAATGATCAAGTGTGAGTTTTCTTTGTTTTATGGATGTGGGTGGGTATTTCAGTGCGATGCTGGTCGACCGACCTCCAGGAGCGGAGTGCCTGCTCGTGGAGCTCTACCTATGCAGACAAACCACGTCACGGAGGTCCTATATCTTATTTTAGAACTATAGTGACGCTGCAATATTGCCAGGCCCCGTTTCGTCCTCGTGTGGTCAGTGACGGATCCAGGGGTGGCTACCCTGGCCTCCACGCCACTAATAATATGTTGGTTTGGTTTGGGTTAATAATACTTATGCGTTTTGAGCTGAATGATTATTATATGACGTCAAAAAATTATCAGTTTTTTGCCCAAGAAAAACTGGGTCTCTACAAATTCTGCAGACTGAAGACCTCCTGGGGGGGGGGGGCAGTGCCGGCTTTGAGGGGGAGCGAGCCGGGTGACCGTCCGGGGGGGGGGGGAGGCGGACGAGACAAAATGACCTAAGAAACGCATTTTATTTATGAATATTTCAAACCTATCCAAATTTGGCATAAATTAGTTAAAAAGGAGCGGTTGGATTGTCCACAGATCTACAGAAGCCAGGACGCACAGAGAACTAATAAGCAGCAGATAATTAGCGAATTAATTATCAAAACTTTTCAGTTTTGTTCACCATATCAGGATATTGCTCTAATTTTAGCCGATAATAAGCGCTTTTTGTCAATTTCATCAGTGAATTAGCGTTTTTATTTTATTTTAGCAGTTATTTATAGCGATTTTCTCAATTTTTCCCGTGGATTAGCGTTTGTTCCAATTTTAGCTGCTAAATTAGCCATTATTCTAAATTTCAGTCGTGAATTAGCGTTTTTCGCAAAATTAGCTGCGAATTAGCGATTTTTGGCCATTTCATTTGCCAGTTTTTCCTTACTATTCAATTTTAGTCCCAAATGGGTCTTGTTTGTTTGTTATTGTTCTTTTTGTTTTTCAATTTAAGCCGCGATTTTTTTCGTCACTTGTATTGCCTTGAACTAGCGGTTTATTTGCCACTTTTAGCCTTTTTTTGTGGCATATTTTGCCTTTTTGCGCTTGCAAAAAAGCATAAACCGGGGCATGTGTTAATTTTACCAAAGAACAGCAAATTAGCGTTTTTTTGTCTTCATTTTGGCTTATCTGTACTCCGCTAATCAGCGATTTTTTCTAAATGTTTGTATGGAAGTTTCATCGAGATACCGCGAATGAACACTTTTTCACAGTTTTAGCCACAAATATTAGCGCTTTTTCCAAACTTTTTGCCGCGAACTTGCCCCAAGAACAGCATATTAGTACGCTTTTTCATCTTTAGCCACGAAGTTACCCCAAGAAAGCGCGATTTCTCTCAATTTGAGCCTTCAGAATAGCGCTTTTGTGGGCTAAATCTTCTATTCAGCTAGGTTCAATCCGACCTGGGTCAGATGGACTGAAAATCGTCGAAAGGAGCCAATTTCGCTGTCCAATTGCGTAGCAAAACTCGTTTTCACGCAACTTTAAATCCACGAACATAAAATATAAAAATACCCATTTTTCCGGTCCGCCCCAGTCGCTCTTACGCAGCTGATTCACGGACAGAAGGGATGAAAAGAGCTAAATTAAGGCTAAAATTATGATAAATACACCGCGGCCAAAGTTTCTTGAAGCTTCCACGGATAACGAGTAGAAAGAGCGCTAATTAGAGGCTAGACGCTAGAAGGCCAGTACGTGGTTCAAACTGAGAAAAAGCGCTAATTCATAGCTAATAGTAAACAAAAAGTGCTAACTCATGGATGAAATTACGAAAATTCGATCATTAGCGGCTAAAATCAGGAAAAATGCGAATTCACTGCAAAAATTCACAAAAATCGCTAATTTACAGCTAATATGAGAAAAAATCCCTACTCCGCGGCAAAAATGGAGAAAATTCGCTAGTTCCCAACAAAATTGATAAATAGCGCTTAAGTGAGGAGAACACGGCAATGAGCGGTTTGAATTTATAAACGCTTTGGAAAGGAACTTCGGGCTACAAAGTGAAAAAAGGGATAGTCTGCGGGGCCAAATTGAGAATAAGTGTTACGTAATTAGAGGCTGGAGTAAGGAAAAACTATATTTAAGAATAATATAATGAAAAATGGCTAATTTAAATGGTAAATTTGAGAAATTTTGCTCATTGACAGAACTTTGGAGGCAACTTCGTGGCCAATTACGAAAAAATTGATAAAAATCGCTAACTCGTGTCTAAAATGGAGACAAATCGCTTATTGACGGTTAAAATGGAAACAAATAGCTAATTCACCGATGAAATTGAAAAGAAGCGCTGAAATGTAGAAAAAACGCTAATTCGCGGTTTAAAGTGATATAACACCAAATCGCGGCTTATTCTGTACGGTGACTTTATAGGGGGGGGGGGGGGGCACACCGGTTTCTAAGGGACAAAATTCCAAATTTTATGCTCGAAGGGTCAGCGTCTGGTGTGAATTGTCAGTTTCTGAGCGAAATTTGACCATTCAGGTCAGGGGGGTTTCGTCGAGAAATGGTGATTTTTTGGTAGTGAAACGTGTGCTTCTGAAGCACAATTTCAAGGTTTTTGGTAGACCAAATATCCAGTCTGACGTGCTAAATAGACGATTTCCGAGTTTCGCGGCAAAAATCACCATTTTTGTCGACGAAAACCCACAAATTTTCACATGTAATCCTTGGTTTTATCTGCTAATTTTACTACTTTCCCATTCATTCTTTTAGAGTCAATTCTTGAGTCTAAACTGAAGCTCATTTTCTTTTATTTAGCCAAAACCCTCTGGGAATTGATTGAGCCTTACGAGACTCGTGTAGCTAAAATAAAAGATTTTCTTGAAGACATTCAACCAAATTTGAAGTTCGACTTAGTGCCTATTAATGATATTTACGGGCCTACAAAAGATGATCCTACTTTTCAAGTGAGTAAATTTCAGCGCTGGGCCTTATTTTTTTGACTGTTTCGCCTCGTATTTCCAATTTGTAGATGATCGTTGTTAGTGTGGAGACGGCCAGAGGTGGTGAAAAAGTGAATGAAGTTCGACGCAAAAATAATTTGCAACCGTTAACTGTTCGCTGTGTCGATCTCGTCAAGGATCACTTACACTGTTGGGATTGTGAAGAGGAGAAAATAAGTTCGAGCAACGGTCGATTGCGATTACTCGGACATCTTATCAAATCTCCAGAAGTAAAACACACAAAAATTCTCCACCCCTCACATCAGTGTCGCCTGTAAATTTAAAACATTGACAGTCAAAACCAAACATACCCAAAGTGCCATACATCATTGGACTGACCGGTGGTATCGCCAGTGGTAAATCCTCAGTCAGAGATAAAATCAAAACTTTGGGAGCCGGAGTCGTGGACGCCGATCAAGTGGCACATCAAATCTATCAAGTTGGTCAACCGGGTTATAAAAAAATTGTTCAGGCTTTTGGAAGTGATATTTTGGACGAAGACACAAAAGAAATTAATAGAAAGAAACTGGGTGCAATCGTTTTTGGCGACAGAGTAAGCAACGTTATAAAAGTTATTCTTTAAAAAACGACAAAAATGAAATTTTTAATATCAGAAAAGACTGAAAGAACTTGAAGCTTTAATTTGGCCTGAAACTCTGGCAAAAGTTGAAGAATTATGCAAAAAACTTCACGAAAAAGACGGCTGTAATATCATAGTAATCGAAGCAGCTTTGCTTATTGAAGCTGGGTGGCACGAACGATGTCACGAAGTTTGGACATGCATCGTACCCGCGGAAGAGGTACAAACCAGAAATACCTCGTCATTTTGTTTTTAATTACATTTTTTTTATGAATAACTTAATTTCCATGCTCCTCGCAGGCTGCCAAAAGAATCCAAGAAAGAAATAATATTACCGAACAGGAAGCCAAAGCTCGCATCGCGTCTCAGGCGGACAACTTACGAAGGGTGGGGGTGTCCAACGTCGTGTTCTGCACCATGTGGACTCACGATTTTACGCTCAAACAGGTACATCGAGCATGGAACAGCCTTCAACAGAGACTTCAAACTAGGTGATAGAATGTTATGTCTTTATTTTTTGTTTTTATAGTTTATATTGTTTTGTTATTGTTCAGATTTTTTAAAAAAAACTCGCGATACAGTAATTATTGAAGGTGAGATGTACTCAAAATCCAATTTATTCAAGGTTTACAGGTAGCAATGTATTTTTGTGTTTAAAATTGATGAAAACGACTGAAAAAAATGTTGGGCACTTTTAAACCGACTTCTTTATTTTTTAATTTTAAAAACAACTATTCCCCGAACAACGATGCCCAGCAAAATAAGCCTTAACTTGGCGGTTGCTCCAACCAGTGGCAGAAACGTGGGGTAGAACGTAGAAAATAAAATTTGGCGGTGTGTATCTTCAGTAACTTACAATTTTATGGCGATTTATCCACCGAACTCGCAATTTAGCGTCTAATTATCCTGCAAAATATCCAAATTTGTGGCTGTAATTATGTCCTTCGAAATTTGCCATTTCTGCCTTTTATACTCAGAAACTTGAAATTTTGGCCTAATAGCCAGAAAATTCAAAATTTCGCTGTGGATTATTCCAGTGGCGTAACCAGCCCTTTGTCTAGGGGTGGGCAGAAAGATGTCAGATGCACCTTTAGACTCCAGCAAATTAACTGGTAGTTCGCCCACTTAGATATAGGCGCTTTAAACGTCAGATTGTTTCCCTAAAACTGAACTTACATTACTGCTAGGAAACTGTCGTTTGTAGCCTTCTATTCAGGATTTTCTGTCCGAAAATCGACAATGTCCCCCCCCCCTCCCCAGAAATATTGATTTCTCGTAGAAAGGGCTTAGCCCTCCAATACAGTGTACGACTTTTTAACGTCCTGCCTGAGAGATGCGAAAACACTGACATTTTTAACCCAAAAATGAAGATTTTATTCTGAAAATGAATATTCTATTCCGAAACAGACATCGATTTCACGCAAAATCCGAAGTGTCACCCCAAAACTGAAGTTTTCGAAACACATCTGGCGGTTGACCCCCCCCCCCCCCACTACTCATTCACCAAACCACATGTACTCAGTAAAACTGATGATTTTACCAACGATGGATACCGACGATTTCATCACGATACTGACGATTTGTTCCGAAATGAGGCGATTTACTGTCGAAATCAACCCAAAATTGGATATTTTACTCCAAAACTAACAATTTCACGCCATAACTGACTTTTTCCCCAAAACGAATGATTTTACGCCAATCATAAAGACTCTGACTTGAAAATTCTTACGATTTTAACACAAAACTGACGATTATCTTCCAAAATGAGACGACATTACATCAAAACAGACGATTTCGCGTCAAAGCTGACGCGTGTTACCCCAAAAGCTTTCACTATACAAAACTGGTAATTTTTCCCCCAATACTTTTACGGATTCACCTCAAAATTGAATATTTTACCCCGAAAAGGTTTATTTTACCATGAAAAGAACTTTGTTTCAACCTAAAAGGGAATATTTTACTCTAAAACTGACGATTTTACTCCCGACGCTGCGAATTATCGAACAATGCCTTATTATTTCGACTGTGGGTTTACTTTTCATGGATGTAGTCAAATCCGGCTTGAAATTACATGAAAATCGACACCCCACACCCCTATGACCCCAAATCCTTTGAAAATCCCCATTTTGGACCCGCTTTTGGCCCATAAATCCCAAGGAGGTTATTTGATCAAACTGATCAGATGTTAGGACCAACTAGACCCCAAATGGAGTCTATGTGCGAAAGAACGAGTTTTTTCGAGCAATCCTAGGGCAAGATATGGCCCGGACAGCGGACGGACATTTTTTTTTTATTGCAGATTTGGATTCTACGCACTTTGAAACGTAAAACTGCAAATTTTGAGGGGGGGGGGGTCAAAAAAATTGTTTTGCTATACGATTACAAAGACTTTTTATTGAGAAATAATAAGCCAAAACTGACTATTTTATCCGTAAAATGACGGTTTTAACCTCAAAACTTACTATTTCATCCCAAAAACGCACTTTACATACCTCATTTGACGATTTCTCCTAACGGGTAATTGTTGTGGGCCCACACTGACAATTTCACACCAAAACTGACGTTTTCCCCAAAACTCTGACGAAATTTTTTGTTTTAAGGTAAAACCACTAATTTTTTTTTTTTTTTTTTTATCGTGAAATCGGCTGTTTCGCAGTCAAAACGTCAGTTTTCTGGTGACTGTTCTGGACAGAAACTTGAATGTTGGGTTAAAAAATTCCAGTAAAAACCACCAGTTTGGGGGTAAAGCTTCCATTTCGAGGAAAAACTAACAAATGTTGGGTAATATTACCGTTATTGTAGCGACATTTTCAGTTTTGTTGATATAACACGTCGTAGCTTTAGCGTGAAGTCTTTATTATTGGACTGAAATTGTCTGTTTTTGAGGTGAAAAACCCCCAAATCTAAAGATCGTGCCAAAGCTGACTTTATATCAAAACTGAAGGTTTCAAGGCACTACTAGTGATTTTACCCTTGAACTAAATTTGACAGGTTTCCCTAAAAAGGAAACTTTTACCCCCAAACTTGTGTTTTACCACAAATCTGGAGACTTTTCCCTGAAACTGACGTTTTTAAAATCAAAATTGAAGTTTCTTCCCTAAAACTGCTACCAGAAAACTGAATATAGTGCTTTCACCTCTAAACTAAAAATGTTACATTGAATCGGCGATTTCAGCACCAAAATGGCGATTTTGGCACGGCACGAACATTTCGATTTTACCACAAAATGACGATTGTAATAGGTAGTTCTGCAATTGTGATTTTTGCATGAAACTGCTAAATTTATCACTTAGATTTTAGATTTCGGAGGCTAAATCTGAGTAAGTTGTGTCAGATCTGCAAAACTGTATTTTTAGGACGCGAAAATCCTCGTCAATGGTTGTTTTAGAGAGCCAAATTCCAGAAATTATACTACGCCCATAATTCACTGAAATGTTCAATTATTGCGTTGTCTATGCAGCCCTGAAACTTCAATTTTGTGGCTACTAATCCCCCGAAACTTAAAATTTAATTTCTATCCATCGAAACTTGCAATTCACGGCCGCGCCACATCCACCCCCGTTCCATCATCATCTTTGTATAAGCCCAGCGAGGTCCACATGTGTCACGCGAGGCTCTTTCTTTGCACTTTAACACGGATGAGAATGTGTTTCGACCTCAGACTTTCAGCTATCAGAGCTTCTCGCGGTGCTGGTCTCATCAGCCCAGCAATCGACCGTCGATTACGGGGCGGCCGTCCCCGTGAATAAAATTCGTGTGCCTGAAAAAACGCCCGCATCACGAAAAAAAAAACCCTTGAACAGCTTGATTTTCTGATTCGACGTGTAGTGAAACCCCAAAATAAGCAATTCCAGTTTCCATTATCGCCCAGGGGTCAAGTAGGTGATTTTAAGGGTCATTTTGCGCGGTCAGTAGCGTATACCGAGGCAGGGGCAAGGGGGGGCGGACCGCCCCGGGCCCCCTCTATCAGACGGAGACCCCCGAAAAGCTTAAGAATGAAAAAATGAGGATTTTTAGGTTCTATGTTCATGGATGTACAGGCACGTGACAAAAAGAGTACGCGATTTGGCTCCTTTCGACAATTTTCAGTACATCTGATCTGGAGAATAAAACGTGCAATGAGTATGGCTGCGAATAATCGGTTCAGCCCACGAAAAGCGCTATTCTAAAGGCTTCATTGAAAAATCTGGAATCTGGAGGTAACTTCGCAAGCTAAAATTGAGAAAACACGCTGACTCGCGGTAGAGGCCATTTTACGGGTAAAATGGAGAAAAAACGCCAGTGTGCTGTTCTTGGGCCAAGCCCGCGGCTAAAATTGAGAAAAAACGCTAATTCAAGGACACCATCGTGGTAAAAAAAAACTCTTAAACTTGAAAAAAAAACCCTAATTTGGGGATGAAATTGAGAAAAATAGAAAATTTCCCACTGCTGAAGTGGCAAACACTTTCAGTGCAGCTTCCAGACCAAAAAGAAAAACAATCTCTGATTCGCTAAAAGTGTAAACAAAATGGATATTTTGCAGCTAAAGTTGAGAATAAGCGCTAATTCAGGGCTAAGATTGACAAAAATCACTAATTCGCGGATAAAGTGGTAAAATTTCTAATTTAAATACAAGTCTTCGCGCCTTCTGAAAGCAACTTTGTGGCTAAAATTGAAAAAAACGGCAAACTATAGTCAAAAGTAAAGCAAAATTGCTAATGCGTTACTAAAATTTAAATAAAGAACAATGCTAATTCGTGGTGAGTAAGCAATTAGTTGCTAAAATTACGGGAAAGACTTATAGCGTTTTCCATTTCCATAAAATTCTGCTCTGAAGGCGAGCACTTCCACCCGTCTTCTCTGAATTGTATCATATGGTAACGGAGAAGACGGGTGGAAATGCTCGGCTCCAGAGCGGAATTTTATGTATGTCAGCCTCAAATTGATAAAAAAGTGCTAATTCGCTGTTAAAAATGAAAAAAAAAAATGCCAATTTTTTCACGCTCCTAAAATTAAGAAAATTCGCGGTAAAAATTGAGGAAAATCACTAATTCGCGGTTATAAAAACGAAACAAATTTAAATTTGGGTTAACAATTAAAAATACGCCAATTTGTGGCTACTGAAGGCAAATTTGAGGCTAAAATTGGGGAAAAGCTCCAATTTATGACTACGTATAAGTGGAAACCCCGTTAATGCGTGGCTACGGGGATTAGCGTTTGGTGAACAAAAAAAATGCTAATTTTCTCCAAAAATTTAGAAAAAAAACGCTATTTTGCGGCTAACAGTCAGGAAAACACTCGAGCTGAGAGAAAAGTGTTCATTCCCTGCTTTACTACTGAAATTCAGGAAAACGCCAGCTAGTGGAAAATTAAGAAAAACGCTAATTCACGGGATAAAAACGCTGTTTTGCTGCTAAAGTTTGGAAAAAGAGAAAATTCATGGCTATTTTTGGCGTGGGGGGGGGGGGGTAAAACAGCTAAATCCGAGGCTGAAGTTGGGAAAAACCGTTATGCGCGGTCAAAATTGAGAAAAACGCTAATGTGAGGCGATACAAGTTGTCAAAAAACACTTATTCGTGGCTAAAATTTGAGAACTTCGCGGCTTAAACTGGGCATATTTGCTAATCGGCGGATAAGGTGTGGGAATAGAGCATTTGATTCGTGGCTAAAATAAGGAAAAGGACACAGTTTAACGCTACGTAAAAATTATATTCCTCGTTCATACATGGCGTTTTCGATTTGCATTAAAACCCAGCTCTGGAGGCGAGCATTTCTCCCGTATTCTCCGTTACCATAATTATGATTTAATTCAGAGAAGACGGTTGGAAATGCTCGGCTTCAGAGCTGAATTTTTTGCAAATGGAAAACGCTAATTTCAACTGAAAATCTAGAGTTGTATTGCAGAATACGCTGTAATTTTCCCACCAGACTGGCTAAACCTTCAATGCGTGAGCTGCTATGCGGGACTTTAGCATCTACGGTAGACTTCACTTTAGCGCATTGTTTGTATTTGAGTTTTCAGCGTTTGTGTGGCATCCTACGTTTGGTGTTTTGCAGGAGGGAACTTTAAAACACACACCACACACTCACACTCTTCATTAATTACATTGAAAATCAGTCTCTTACATTCTACTAAGGGTTAGAGTCAATAAACCATAAGATGCAGTCGTGCAGAGCGAGACTTTGAAAAATCTCCCACTTGTTTCATTTTTCAACTAACCAGGAAAACATTTATCACGTTTTTTTTCTCTCTCTGATTTGATCCAATAAAAAATAAAGATGATGGCTGAAGTGGATATTATGTAGAGAAATTGAAAGAGAAAGGAAAATAGGGACCAGATGTGCGGCGAATAATACATAAAATACAGTCATATTGGGTTGGAAACGTGTGGAGGGACGAAAAAAAAAATGCCTAAAGCGATAAAACGCTGAACAATTGGTGGGGCCCCCTTTTTCGAGAGCGAGTGAGAGAGAGTGATCGAGCAATAGATCAAGGACGTGAACACCGCGAGCCGCGAGCGTGTATTATGGTTTTGGATTTCTCCTTGTCGCGCTGTCGGTCGTCACGGAGTTTCGCCTTCGCGTTATAAAATGAAATAGTCGAGTTTCAATGCTGTGTAGGTTTGAAATGGTGGAAGTAAATGGTTATCGGGGAAGTTATTGAAGTTTGTTGAGTTGGACATTATATACGAGCGAATCGTTAAAGTGTGGGCGTGAAACAAGGGCATTGCGGGGTCTGCATCAGGTAAAATTGTAATTTCAATATTTGAACGGCCCTAAGGAGATAACAAAAATGTCGCTTATTTATAACTAATATTTAATCGTAGATTAATAAGTAAAATTGACGATTTACGCTCAATCGCCTTCGTTATTTATATTGACTCAACTCAAACAAACGGCATCCCAAGCAAGCAATCTTTTTTTTCATTGTTTCTGCGATTACTCAATGCGATATCCCATTTTTTAGCGGACAAACCCTCACTTATAAAGTATTGAACAAAAAGAAATGTCAATTGAGACTGAAGATGATTTGAGATACTGCGAGACTGATTTAAGAGAGACACCTGAACGCCGAAAAGAAGCGCTTGAGGAACTTCAGCAGTGGCTCAATTGGGATGCTCCATGTAAGCGCCGGCGTTTCAACTATTTCCCTTTTCTCACTGTTTCTAACGGAGACAAAATCAAAATGGTGTTTTTAGCTACAGAAGTACTGCTACGATACCTTCGGGCCTGCAAGTATGACGTTAATAAGGCCAAAAGTAAAATGACTTGCATGAGTAAGCTGTGGGTCGCTGCTCCGGAATGGTTTTCAGAGCGTGACCCTCACCTACCGATCATCAAAGAGCTTCTTGAACTTGGGTACTAATTTACAGGCCAACATAGTCCGTTTAAATATAAATAAAAACCCACAAAATTGTTCACTTTCCGTTCAAATAATGTTAACCGCGCGGTGCTCTTATACCTTAGTATTTTCCTACCGATCCTTAAAAAGGACGCTCACAATCAAACTGTCATCATCATTCGAGCCACGTCTCACGACCCGAAACGACATTCAATTCACGACGTCTTTAAAACCGGTCTGATGACGCTCGACCTTCTCATGGATCGCTGTCCTCGGGTGGCCATCTACGGTGTTGTCGCTCTGTTCGACATGGAGGGCGTTTCGTTGAGCCACGCCCTTCAAATGACTACTTCTGTGGTTCGACGAATAGTCCATTCTTGGCAGGTATTATATTTTACCCCACCCGCCACCATTCAATGTCGTGGCTCGCTAAATTACTTTGATTTCAGAACTGCTACCCGGTGAGGATTAAATCCCTGGATTTTTTCAACACGCCAATGTACATTGATGTCGTTCTAAATGTATTTAGGAGGTTTTTGAATGAAAAACTTCAAAGCAGGGTACATTATAACTTAAGGTCAATACAGACTATTTTAACGTGACGTGGGAACACGCTGTGTTCCCACGTTTGATATTCAAGTCCAACATAGGCTTTTGTACGTTAACGTTCACATTGTTCGGACACGCATCTTCCCACGTCACGTCCGAATAGTCCGAATCCACCTAGTCATGTGCTTTAAAGCGTTAAGCCTTTTGTGAAAATTGAGAAATTTCGATTTTTGTAGATACATGTACACGGTTCAGACTTCACCTCTCTGCACAAGTCAATATCTAAAGACATGCTTCCTATTGAATACAAAGGTTCTTGTGGAAAGCTGCAAGATTTAAGAGGTCAGTACGAAAAAGCCCAATAATTTGAAAAGCTATTAAAAAAATTAACTCACAATAAATTTATTCTTAGACTATTGGATGGAAACAGTTACAAACGCAAGAGATTGGTATTTTTCGTCTACAAGTCCTACAACGATAAACCAATAGAGAAATACTGAACATCAAAGTGCCAAACGTCTGTATTCACGCTGAATAAATTAAATTTTGTATCGCAAATTTTCCAGCGTTTCAATCACTCCTCAGGTGATGGCGTGCAGCAGAGCCGTCTTTATTTTAATGAAGCTTGGGGCTCCGCGGGCACGGGATAACAGTGGGTCCCCTCTTTCATCGAATTTCGCTCACTAAAATAAATTTTGTATGTTTATGATAGTGGTTTAGCGCACTAAAAACAAATTTTTGCAGGTCTGACTCGCTAAAAAAACAACATACTCACTGATTTCGCACACTAAAAACCATTTCGCGGATTTTTTTTCCCCGCTAAACTCCCATTTTCGCGGTTCTGGCTCACAGAAAACCCTGTCGCGGTTGTTCAATCGCTGAAACCCAATTTTGCGGCTGTTTGTTGCTGAAAATTCGCTTCTACGATGGAAGATTCCAGTTTGGGGGACTAGAATACTGAATACCTTATAGTTACCATCCCAGGAGACGAAAATTTCAAGCTTAACTCAAATAATATCACTTTCTGGGTGAAAAATTCGCCAGTTATTCGACCGAAGTTCCGAAATAGAATGCAAAAAAGACAGTTCCACAGCGGAGACGTTATAGGTTTTGACGGTTCACGACCCTTTAACTATGCTAATTCAGTTTCTGGGGTCGAATTGACGATTTCTCGCGTCGATTTACCTCGTGTTATAATTAATGAGCTACCAAGTTCTCTTCCTGGGGACTCTTCCCCATGTATAAGCCAGAAATAGGCATTGGGTTGGATCTGGCTTGTTCTCACGTGAAGCTGCCCACCCCTGGATCAAAAGCTGGCTTCGCCTCTGCCGTGAACCAGTGATTTTTCCTCTTTTAGGCAAGAATTCTCAATTTTGGACGCGAATTAGCTATTTTTCTCATTTTTACCCGCGATTAGCGTTTTCTTAATTTTAGCTCAAATAGCGCTTTTCACAAATTTTAGTCAATACGAGTTTTTTCTCGATTTTAGCCACGAATTAGAAATTTATTTTGCTTTAGCCATGACTGAGCACTTTTATCGAAGTGGCCGTGAATTTTCTCAATTTTTTGTTGTAAGTTTGGATACCCCGCAAATTATCGCTTTTCTCAAATTTAGCCGCGAATTAGAGCTTTTCCTAAATTATTTCCAACCGTGCCATGAGTCACTTTTTCTCCAGCGAATCAGCGATTTTCCCGTTCCAGCAGCGAATTAGCGCTTTTTATCTATATTACCAGCGAATTGGCAATGTTGTATTCACATGTAACAATGAATTAGTTCCCTTCTCATTTTTTTAGCCCCGAATTTACGCGCCTCTTCTCAATTTCAGCTTTAAAAGAGCCCATCTTGTTCTCATGTTTAGCGTCAATTAGCACTTGTTCTCAATTTCAGCCGCGAATCAGCGATTTTCTCAATTTAAGCAGTGAATTAGCGCTTTTTCTCTATACAACCAGCTAATTGGCGATGTATTCAAATATTTAGAAATGAATTAGCACATTTTCTCATTTTTAGCCCCGAATTAGCGCTTCTTCTCAATCATTAAAGCAGCCTCCAAAAATCACGAATATGGCGTGTACTCTCTATTCAGCTTTAAATGTGAGCACTTTTTCTCACAGGCTGACACCGATAACATCAACACAATTGACACGAGACTTTATATCCACTCGGAAAATGCCATTAAAATTTAATTATTTCGATTGGCCGTTGCGAATTCCTGAGCGTTGGACCGCGGAGGTTCATGAATCTGTCACTAGGTGCACCTGGTAGCAGCACCTACCAGGCCACTGATAAAGGAAAATTAAGTGCAAATTAAAAATAAATGAAATTACTAAAAAGAGAAATGCCTAATTGACAACATTTCGCTGGAACCTTTTAAAACAATTGAAATGCTAACTTTTTGTTCATTTTCGGTGGCTAACTCTTCCTAGTTTTTGTTTGGTTCAATAAAATGTCCTGCTCGAATGGGTTGGGGCTTATTTATGTTAAGGACGTCCTAATTCGAATCCAGGAGAGCGGAAAAACGTGATTCCGTAAATATGAGATACCGAATTAACTTTTTGTATAAAATTGAGGGAGCTTAAACGTCTTTAAATAGAGAAATCGGTGCCTAGAAATATGCCACTCAACAGGTGGATTTGTCCTCTGCTCTACCCGCCAAATTCTTACGTATAAAGACGTCCGGTTCCGTCGAATTTTATACAAAAAGTTAACTCGATGTCTCATTTCTTAGGAATTACCAAATTCCACCTTCCTGGGACTGGAAATAAACCGGCTACACCGTAGCGAATGTTCGCCCCATGACTAAAGTGCAGTTTTCTGAATCAGACGATAACTAGGGCCAATTGGGCGACGAAAATGAACAAAAAGTTAACTTTTTAGGTATTTAACGAGATTCTGTCAAAATATTTTCAATGGGGCGTTCCTATTTTTGGTATTTACATTTATTTTAATTGCACTTCATTTTCCCTTATCTAAGGCCCGGTAGGTGCTGCTTTCACGGTGACATAGTGGCGGATTTGCGAAGCACACGAAAATACTCTTTGAGTTAAAACTGACTTATTTATTTATTTAACTGTACAAATCACTTTTGTGACCTTAAAGCTGTGTGTATTTATAGTGACAGGCTTTTTAAATGAAATACTCACCATATAGCTGATTTGACTCAATTAAAAAAGTAATTTCCTGGTTTTCGCTTAAAAAACCCAATTTGAGGGCTACAAAATCGTTGAAATTCATTTTCGATGGCTCTGGTTCCCTAATGAACCAGTGGCGGATCCAAGGGAGGGGCCACAGGGGCCATGGCCCCTCCCTTGGAGTCATCGAAACCACCTCCCAAACATTAACGAGGGATTATCACCTTCTCAAATTTAAGGGTCGAAGGTTGTCGCCTGAGGCAGACGTTATTTATAAGTCCCCAAACCAATGTTTAACCGAGAAATAAAGCCCCTTACGGTCCAGAAATGAATGTTTCACGTCGCGGTCGTTGGTATCAGCCGGTTTTATCGACTCCAGGGTCACTATAGTACGAGCGGTTGGTAATAAAAACAGCGGTGTGGTTGCCAGGGCGTCTTAAACAACGCCCTTGGATCGTTTAACCGGCCCAGAGAGGTCCACAAGCATCGAGATTCTTCCTTGGCCTCTGGCCTGTCCGCGGGAAAGTTCGGGTGCAGAAATTTAAAAACAGTGGGGTCACTGTGAGAACTCTTTCATTGGTACTCTTCTGATCGACAATTTGTCTCAATTTTCATTGCTTGGGAAATTCTCTGTTTTGCTCAGCCATTCAATGCCTAAAAATAGCTAAACTATGGCTATGCCCACCATAAAAACGGCTAAACTAAAGGTAATATCACCCCAAAGTGGTAAAACTGACTAAATGTGTGGAAACGCTCTCGCTTTAAAAAAAGCAAAAACGGACTTCAAGCACCCTAAAAATGGCTAGTCTGACGATTCTTGCAGCCCTGAAAACAGCCAAACTGACAATTCGTGCTCCCAAAATGACGGAACATATATTCGGGTTCCAAATAAAACGGTTAAACTGACTATTCGCGTCCTAAAATGCCTTAAAAGATGATTTCTGCTCTGAAAAGTGCAAAAATCGACCAATCGCGTGCAAAGAATGGCCAAACTGACCATTCACGCCTTTGGCTTCACGTGACTGTTTAAGCCCTAAAAATTGAAAAACTGACGATTCACGCCTTGAAAATGCCTGAAAGCTGACTAGCGATTTGCGCTCCAAACATGGTGAAACTGACTTAACGTGCCACAAATTCGCGCCCTAAAATGACTGAACAGGTGATTTCTGCCCTTAAAATAGCCAAAACTGACTATTCGTGCTTAGAAAGTTACTAAAAATGATATGCTTGCTGTAAAAATGGCCAAACTGGCAATTCTCGCTTCAAAAATGGCAAAACAAACCATTCGGGCTCTAAAATGCCAAAACTGAGTGTTAGAGTCCACGAAATGGTTATATTAACGATTCGGCCCTTGATAATTGCTAAAAAGAGTTCGTACTCTAAAAAGACTCTAAACTCTGTCTAAAAAGACGGATTTTTGAATGTGCTCTGAAAATATCACACTGACTATCCTTGCCCGCTAGAAATGAACATACTGACTGTTTGCGCAGTAAAAGTTGCCAAACTGGAGCTATCACACTCAAAAATTGGTTAAACTATGCGGCTTGAACTTGTAGTGTAAATTGCTTGATTGACAAATCACTGCCTAAAAATTGGTAAATCTACAATTCGTGCCCGGGAAATGGTGAAACTTACAATTCGTGCTTCATAAATGACCAAATACTGAGCCTCCACGCCATGAAAATGTCCATACTGCACTTGCGTCATGTATACGGCTTAACTGACGTGATTCGTGCCATGAGGATATAAAAGGCCATTCGCGCCGTAAAAGATTAATTGACTCAATCAATGACCCAGTCGTCCCCCCCCCCCACTAAAAATACGACCGTATCCACAGTACCTACTGAACTGAAGGAGGAGGCTCTCAAGCCCTCTGAGCCCCTCCCTGGATCCCCGCCTACCAAGGTTGAAGCTTTACCGTGAACCGTGGCTTGGAGCTCTGCTGTAATTCAGGCGGCTGTCGATACGTGGATAGCATGTTCAATTTGCTGTCCACAACCTTATGCGAACGTGAGCAATAAGTGGTCGAAAACGGTGGCGTCACAGTGAGAACCACTGCAACCGCTTATGTGATCGAAAATTCGTCTCGATTTTCGTACTCCTTAATTTTTTTTTTTTTTTTGGTCGGGGGCGCCGGGCATTGAACCCTGCAGGCGCCGAAGCCTCCATTGGGCTCCTAAGCCATACCCAGATCTAACTGTGCACTTCACACCCGTACTACGCGGACGTTTCGGTCGTTGCGCGGTTTGTTGAACGTACATCGCCGGGAACTCCCACACGAAGCGAGGATTGTATCCATTAAAGCCATCAAGGCGCGCCTAGAGAAACCTCTAAATTCGCGGTTTAGCAATTTTTTAAAAAAAAAATTTGATCATTTTTGCGAGAAATTGCCCAGAGACGGTTTTTAGGCTGATTGGTTATGTTTTCAAAGTATTTCTAACGTGTCGAAAAGAGGTAAAAAGATAACGCTGGAGCGAGGTTGAACGCGCAGATTATTGTGTTCGCCGAGTCCAAAACTCAGAAGTTCCAGCGGCGGGACATGAGTGGTCATGCCTTCTCACCTCCACCAATAGGTTGACTTTACTTCATTCGGGACCAGGAATATTTTAGCCTAACAGTTACAGCGTTTCAAGGGGGCCATGGCCCCCTCCTTGAGCCGACTCTGGATCCGCGCCTGTAATGAACCCATTTCCTGATTTGCTCAGCAGAAAAGTTATCAGTTTTGCGGTATTTTGCACATTATTTTTGCGGATATGGCTCGCTATAAACCCATTTCACGGATTATACACACTTAAAAACCATTTTGACGGGTGTAAGGCTCACTAAAAAATCACTTTTGCGCGTTAAAAAGTATTTTAAACTTATTATTTAGCCCATTGTGCCAGGGAGACTTATGATGAGGGGGGAGCCCAGCAGTCCCTGCGTCCGTTTCCTATTAATAAGACCAAGCGAGCTGGCTACATATTACACTTGGGACTTCAAATTGGCAGTTTACAGGCCTGTGTGAGTTCCTGTCGATTAACTATTCGTCTCAACGATGCGAGAGTCCAGTTTGAAGGGGCTGACATGATGCACCGAGACCGAGATTGCATTTTATGGACCGAGACAGAGATCATTAACACTACTCTCGCACCGAGCTGGGACCGAGACCCAAGTCGTTCCTCGAATAATGACCGATGACCTCGGATAATGACCGTACATGTGCAAATCCAGTATAGCTGATGACCATAAATTGACGATTACCAGCAGTGCCGGCCTTAGACATTTAGCGCTCCCGGCCGAATCTTTCACGAGCGCCCGCATGAAAGTCCCCGTTCAGAATAAGCCGTATAATTTATAGCGTTTTCTCCACGTTAACCACGAATTGTAGTGTGTTTCAGCGCTTCCATTCAATTTCATCGATGAATTAGCTATTTTTCCACATTCTGGCCGCGAATAATAGATTTGTCTCTATTTTAACGCGAGTTAGCGATTGTTCTCAATTTTTTTGCATTAAGTTAGCGTTTTTTCCCAATTGGCAATTGGCCACGAAGTTACCTCTGAGAACCGCGGCTCGCCTTTTCAGTACAATTTTCCGTGAATTAGCAAACTTTCTCAAATTAACCCCCCCCCCCTCCCAATTAGCCATTTATCTTGATTTTAGCCGTAAATAAGCTTTTTTCCTCGTTGTAGCCGTTAATACCTAGATTTTTTTACATTACAGCCACGAATTATAGTTTTCCCCCAATTTTTGCCGCGAGTTATGTACTAACGCTTGTTCTGAATTCGGCCGTGGATTGTCGACTTTTTTCACTTCCTGGCACGAAGTTATACCTTCTGGCGTTTTCTCTATTTAAAACCGGGAATTTGGGTTTTTTCCTCTGTTCAGCGCTTCATCTCAATTTTATCGGTGAATTATCCACGAATCAGCGTTTTTTTCTCCATTTTAGCCGTAAATTTGCGATTTTAGCCACGAATCAGCAATTTTTCTGAATTTTTGTGGTGAATTTGTGTTTTTCCTGATTTTAGCCATATTAATGAGTGGTTTTCTTCAATTTCATCCATGAATTTGCACTTTTTCGTAAAATTTAGTTTCAAATTAGCGATTTTATTTTTTTTACTTTTAGCTATGAATTAGCGCTTTTTTCAGTTTGAGCAACAAAACTGCCTTCAGATGCTGAAAATTGTCGTTTTCGTACATCTAGCCTCTAATTAGCGCTTTTTCTAAATTTAATCGGAGGAAGCTTTTATGGGAACTTAATCCGCGAAGTAGCTTGTTAGGATTTTTCTTAATTTTAGCTGTCATTTATCGCTTTTTCTCATTTCCGTCCGTGAATCAGTAACGTAACGAGGTATAGTGGTGAGAGGAGGCCCCTGAAGGGCTTAAAAGATCGAAAAATGAGTGGTTTTTCCGACGGAATGAAACGTAACAGGTGATAAGCAAAGAGTGTCGCTGAATATTCGATTCAACCCACAAAAGCGATATCCGAAGGCTTAAATTGAGTGAATTCGCGGCTTCTGGAGGTATAACTTGGCGGCTAAAATGGAGCCTACACGCTTATCCCCAGAATTTTTAGGCCCTTTATAAGCGGGTAAAGATGAGAAGGCACACTAATTGCTGTTCTTAGGGCAAGTATGCAGCAAAAAGTTAGGAAAAAGCGCTAATATTTGTGGCTAAAACTGTGGAAAAGGGTTCATTCGTGGTATCTTGATGACATTTCCAGACCAAAAATTAAGAAAAAGTCGCTCGCGGCGCATAGATATGCCACTGTATGACGAAAAAAAAGAAAAAAAAACTAATTTGCTGTTCTTTGGTGAATTGATACGTGATGCCCCGGTTTTTGATCACTTACAATGAATATAAAAGTGATGAAAAAAATGTTCGATTATAAAATTGACAAAAACTGCTAATTAACAGCTAAAATTGAAAACTCCTATAGTTCACGTTCAAAACTAAACATAATCGCTAATTCATTTGCGGCTAAAATTCAGAAAATCGCTATTTTATGGATAAAATTTGGGAAAAACGCTAGTTCTCGTGGAAAAGTCAAGACAAAACGTTAATTCGCGGATACAAATGAAAAAAAAAATCAGCTAATTCGGGGCTAAAATAGAGAAAAGCGCTAATTAACGGCTAAAATTTAGTAAAACGCTCACTAAAATATAAAATTTCGCGTGTAAAATTTATGAAATCACAAATCTGCTGTGCATTCGTTCTCTGTGCGCCTCTAGCGTCTCTACTGTTCAGACCAGTCGTTCTCATCCTTTTCAAGGCGGCCATGCCCCCTTGGACTATTATAGAATGTGTTGCCCCCCCCCCCCTATAGCCTCGCCAATTGAATTAGTTGTATTAGGAAAAAGTTTTGAAGTTTTTAAAACAAACTTGTGTATTTTAGTTGAAGACCCGAATCCACGAAAAAGCTTCGTTTTTTGTCAAACAAGTTACTAAGGGACCTATACCAATGACCTGTCTTCTCACTGTGGCGTACCCGTTTTTGGCCTCTTAAGTACGTTTTCAGCGCACACCCAGCAGCAGTGGCAGCGTAATCGAAAACTCGGAAGTGCAAGGAAGAGCCCCCACGCACCCTTGGCAGCCTTGGAGCCAATAAAATCGACTGAAACCAACGTCAAGGCAAAAATATCGTTTTTACCACTTTTAGGGGCAATGACAGCCTCTTTTAGTGATCGGGAGTATGCGGTCTGAGGAACGTTCTGTACAGTGGCGTAGCCAGAGCCAACGCCCCCCCCCCCCGCGAAGCATTCTATTGTCGCCCCCCCCTCCTTCATTGACTTTTTGAACTTTTTTTTTTTCTAATGTGGGGCATCTTTTTATCCGTCCGTTCATTTGGTGGTCGAGACAGGAAAAAATTGCCGGCTGAGTTTTTATAATCGTTCTCCATGTTTTTGGGGTTGCTGAATCCGAAAAACCAGTTATCGACTAAATCCGGATATGGCTTCACCTTGAAAATGGCTAAAAACCATTAAATTTGGGGAGTTGTTCCAGTTTTTCACTCATAACTCCAACAGGAAGCTTTCTAGAGAAAAAACACTCATTTTCAAAAAGAAAGCTGGTAAAATGTACAAAAAAATGAGACCACAACCACAACTAGCTTTTTAGATTTATTTGTCTTGACGCTGGAAGGCGCAAAAATTAGCCGTAGTTTCCAACCATTCAAATTCCTCGTATTTCAGCCTAAAAAGCATCAAATACCCTGCATTCAGCTTTTATAGACACTCTTGCCATCGACATTCGTTATGTTAATCTCCTTCCCCTCGAATGTACGTGTATTAGTGGTCATAATTATAATCACAGTAGCCAATACATACATCCAACTATCTCTCGTTATACTTTGATAGAAAGGCAATCGTAGGCGAGGACATTGGCTTTTTGCTCTAGTTTTTGATTATTGGACTCCCCCACCCCCACCCGACCCACGGCTCAGATGCCCAATTCCTGAAACCTGAATTGAAGAATTCATTTTCCACCGTATACCATTCAACCAGAGCTGTCTCTCCTCTTTTACCACAGCACATCATGTTCCTCCATGCTATGAGTGGATAATGCGATAACGCCTCATGCTCTTCGCTAAGCAAGCAATGGTAAAATAAACTTGACAAGATTCTCACCAGAACTTCCGCTCTCAGTCTTATCATAAAAATCTTCAAAGACCTACACTCTGATCTTGATACCACGGAAAATGCAGTAGAGCCATTCCTGGTCGCTGTCTATGGGGGCTCCTCAAAGCCCTGAAGTCATTCAACGCCATTTTGTGGAGGATACGTTTGGGGGGAAGAAGGACGCTAGACTCCCTGTGAAACGCGACACAATATAAGGCCCATCCACGGATCTGGCGCAGTCGGTGCTCAACTGCACAAGCTCATGTTTCTGCTATTGTTTCTGGTGTGGCTCAGCTCTGCTATTGTATTGAGCTGAAAAGTCGTAAATTGCTCGCGTTCGGTGACTTTGCGTGCGGTTATCTGTATTCCGGCTAATCGAACCAATTTTAAGTAGGTATCAAAGTTGGAATTTGATTCGTTTCAAGACGAACTGTCGTTTCTCAATCTACCTGGGAAGATTCCTAGAAGGATCAGAAAGTTTTGACCACTGTGGAGTAAATAATGTCCCTAGTCGTGACTAATTGAAAATAGCACCCGTCCCCATTAGTTACTCAGTTCTCCAATCTAGATTCTACAAATTTTGAGCGGTGCTGGCATTATTAAATATTTCAAGACGAAGTTAAGCATTGCCATGTCGTCACCCACTGATTCCTCTGCAAACCGTCCTAGTCAAAGATAGTAAAAATACAGAAATGGCCGGGCAAAACCGATTATATTAACACATTGCTTAGGCGGTGCTTGCGGCTTACAAGTCTATGCCCAACGGTGCGTTCAGAGTGGAGCAGCGAGCATAGAGCAAAGAGGAAAGATCATCACATTTTCTACAGGAGTTGCTTGGCAACGACCGCTTTACTGTACGCTCTTTGCTCCAATCTGAACGCACTGTAAGACGTATATGAGGAGAATTGTGGAACAAAATGTGGCTGCACGAAGAGTGAATTGATCTGCACTGCTACTTGCGAAAACTGTGTCGGCCGCTTCTCTATTTCATTTTTCATTAAAACCCACCACCCACCACTCACTTACCGGAAAATCTCAGTACCTATTTAAAAAGAAAAAACTTGGCGCTTGGCGCCCCTTTGGGTCGGCGCCCAAAGGGCCGTGGCGCGGGGGCTGCCCAAACACCCCTGGTTCTGTACGGTGACGTTCCTGAATTTCCTGATATTTAAAGACGGGTTTAACCATAAACCTTCATATAAGGACAAGGGACAGGGGGGGGGCTGGTTGATAATCACTGCTCTAGACAATCTCAATGCTCCTTTTTAACTAGTTTATATTTCATATTTTATAGTTTTTAAATACGCTTCTTAGGTTTTTTTTTGTCGTCCGCATTTTCCCCTCTCATTCTGCTAGACGCGCCCCTTAGGACACGACACCCCGGTTGGTCGCCTGGCTCACCCCCCCCCCCCCTTAAAGCCAGCACCGATTTCCACGTCCTGAAAAAAGGCAATGGTGCATCTGATATTTTTTCTATAGTGAAGCTGCCCACCCTTATGGCGTTTTCCATTGAGACGAGCATTTCCACCCATCTTGTCCGTTACCATATGATATAATTCAGAGAAGACGGGTGGAAATGCTCGGCTTCAAAGCGGAATTTTATGCAAATGGAAAACGCTATTAGATCAAGGGCAGGCTACTTCCCTATACCTGTGATTGGAGGCATTGGAGCGCGCTGCTGCGGGGTTGGGGCCTTCAGCGGGTGGGTGTGTGTGTGTGTGTGTGGCTGAAAGCATTCACCGTGGTTTGGAGCTTTGGTGTAATTCAGACAGCTGCCGATCTATACACTGGCGTGAGTGGGTAATTTCGTCCGACTCTTTATGCTAAGCACTGTGGCATCAGAGTGATAACCTCTTCAACGTCGAATAATCGGAGACCCATCGTGATTTTTGGATCTCCTGTCGTTTTGAGAAACCTCAAAAGACGCGGTTTTGTCCATTTTTATCATTTATAAAAAAAATTGCCCAGGGCTTAGCCGGTCGATTTTCAGGCTGATGAATGTTTTCAAAGTGTCTCGATTTAAGCCGAACCCAAAGTGATGCACTGAGAAAAAAAGTAGTAAAAAACACTAAAAATTGGGTGTTTTTCACCGACCTAAACGGTGCTGGGGGCACCAACTTTTTCCCGTGGTGAATTTCACCGAAGGCAAACGGTCAAGTGCGAACAGTTAATTTTACCGTACGTGGTAGTGAAATGAACTTCGAAATGAGTGTTAGAAATGACTGTCCTTTCGATGGAATCTACTGAAGGGAATCGGTAAAATTTACTTTTTGTGCAGTAAATTCCACTATTTTCAGTGACGTCATAATGCTAGTTTTTACTGTTCTTACAGTTATTTTTTACCTTTCGAGCAGTATTTTTCACTGATTTAGTGATTTCAAGGTTGTCATGACAGTATTATTCACTGTTGTCTAGGCCTTCATAACGGTAATTTTCACAGTTTCCTCAGTTCTTTTTACCCTTCCTTTTACTTTGCAAACAGTTCTACTCACTGTTTTCAGAGCTCCCGAAACGGCGATTTTCACTGTTCTCTCAGGTCTTTTTACCTTTTTTGTTTACCTTTTCCAAGTGCATTATTCACTGTTTTCAAGCCCATCGTAACGGTAATTTTCACTGTTCTCTCAATTCTCAGCTCTTTTCACCTGTCGCTTTGCCATTCCAGCGTTATTATGCACTCGTCCTTCATTTATTTACACAATTGTCATGAATTTTAGAATAGTTATGTTCACCTTCATCTCAGTTATCTTGTAGCCACGCTGAACCTCTGGTGGTGGGAGGGGTACTTCTCATTATTTTTCACCTAGCAGATAGCGATAAACCAGAAAAACCATCGTAGATGCGTGTTACACTTATTAGCGTTTCAGTATTGAGCTTACGATGGGCTTTCTGGAAGAGGTAAAAGACGAAGAAGTACTATAGTCCTACAGGTGCAGCGCGGAGCATAAATGGAAGAAAAGTGAACATAACTGATCTAAAGGACCTGAAAAATGAAAATAAATGCAAAATATTGCTAGAAAGGTGTATTCAAACGTGAACACAGTGATGAAGAAGTAAATGCTTACCATAGACATGGGGTTATAGGACAGGCTTATAGTACAAGGTCATGAACCATTTAGTCACTATTCTTTATGTTCTATTAAAGTCATGTATTTATGTTCCATTAACGAATATTCACAAAGCATGATTATTTATAACATAATTGAGAAAATAACGCACTTTGAAATTGATGCACCGATTAACTGTGAACGCACACCCAGCACTCCGAAACGGCTCACTCTTGAACAGGATACCGAACTAATCCCTTATTTCCATTTCTTTCTAAACTGAAAAACACAACGCAAGCATTTTGGGTGGTGGGAGATATGTTTAGGACCTTTTCAGACGTTAAATCAACTTGTTTGCACAGTGAAATTTATTGTTTTGACATTAAATTCACTGTTCTTAACATGAAAAGTGAGATCAACTCAGTATACCCAGTGTTTTCGACTCTTTGGAAGTGAATAATACCTTTTACGGTTTTACTTATGCTTAGGTTTATTTCACTGTTCACCGTTACCGTTCGTCAGTAATATTCACCTTTCCGAGCAGAACGGTCAAATACACCGAGCACTACGCGGTGATAGATACCGCTGTAACAGTAGATATTACAATAAAACAGAGTTTTTTACTGTTTATGTTGGTTACCGCTTACGACAGGTGTTTTTCACCTTTTTAAAAAGTATAAATTACTAAATAAATTTATGAAACTCACTGTCTTCTCAGTTATTTAAACTGTTTTGTAATTTACTGATCAAAAATCGTAAACGGTTAAGTATTTTTCTCAGTGTGGTGATGTGGTGAAAATTTTCGACCACATTGTTTCATAAGGAACATATGAATTTAGTGCCGTTCCGATTTTAGAATTTCTACTTTTGAGTTTTTGGGTTCTGTCAAAAATAAAATACTTTTTGTCTCAAGCGCCTTATTCAGAAGTGACAACCAAACCACTTCAAATTGGTGACCCGCGATGTTCATTAACAAGAAAATTCGACATCCGACCCCGACGCTCGACGTGACATGGCCAACATCGAAGAATTGGTTGAGCAACTCGCTCAATTACGCCAACAAATTCAAGAATTGACGCCTCCCGCCGCTCCACCGGTCGGCGACGATAATCAAGCCGCTCCTCAAAACGCAAACCCCGCCTTCGTCAGCCGCGTCACTCCGAAACTTCCTCCGTTCTGGAGAAATAAACCGACATTGTGGTTTTCTCAAGTAGATGCCCAATTCGCTCTCGCCGGCATCACTCAAGAGACAACGAAGTATTCGCATTTAATCTCTCAACTCGACGAACGATATATCAGCGAAATCGAAGACCTAGTAGCAACACCTCCTGCGCAGAACCCCTATACAACTCTCAAAAACGCTCTCATCGAACGCCCATCTGTTTCCGAGTCTCAACGTGTTCGACAGCTACTCTCCCAAGAGGAATTAGGTGACTGGAAACCATCGCAATTCCTCCGACACTTACGATCTTTGGCTGGACCGACCCCGGTGCATGAAAATCTGTTAAGATCTTTGTGGATCCAACGTCTCCCCCCCCCCTGTCCAAGCCATTCTCCAAACACAGTCTGACTCGCCGCTCGACCGTCTCTCCGCAACAGCGGACAAAATAATGGAAATTCAACCTGCCATAGCTTCTTCTCATCCCTCTTTCCCCGTCGTCAACGCTGTATCTCCCCCAGGACAAGATATCAGTCGTGAACTCACCGAGATTCGTCAACAGCTCGCAGACCTCACACTCCGCATTTCCAACAACCCTCGACACTCTCGCTCCCGTTCTCGTCAGAGTCATTCAACCCGTTCTCGCAGTCTATCGGCAGCTTCACAATCGACATTCTGTTGGTACCACGCCAAGTTCAATGAACGAGCATCAAAATGCAGACCGCCCTGTTCGTTTCATTCAAAAAACGCCACCAGCAGCCAGTAACGGCGGCAGCTGACTGCAAAATCGGAAAGTACCGCCTTTTCATTACCGACCGTAATTCCGCAAAAAAGTTTCTTCTCGACACCGGTTCTGACGTTTGTTGTTTCCCGGCACGTTTTCTTTCAAACCGTCGTCCTAAAACCTCGTTCGATCTTTACGCCGCGAATACGTCGAACATCAGCACATACGGCTCAGTCACGCTAACTCTTGATTTCGGATTACGCCGCAACTTCCAATGGAATTTCATTGTCGCCGACGTCAACGTCCCAATCATTGGCTCTGATTTTTTTGGGCATTTCCATCTGTTGCCAGATTGCCGATCTCACCGTCTTCTCGATGGGACAACTGGACTTTCCGTCGCCTGTTCAAAAATAAGTCAGACGTACCCCAACATCAAAACAATCGACGATTCTCATCCGTTCGCTGAGTTACTTTCACGATTTCCCGAAGTTACTCGTCCATCTGGAGTACCTCGGGATATATAACACTCGACCAAACACTACATACATACCGCTCCCGGCCCTCCAATTTCTTTTCGCCCACGTCGTCTATCTGGTGATCGTTTAAAAATCGCACAGAAAGAGTTCGAAGCAATGCTTCAAGAAGGCACCGCACGTCCTTCGGATAGTCCTTGGGCATCCCCTCTTCACATCGTGCCAAAGAAAACTGGCACCGGTTGGCGCCCTTGTGGCGACTATCATGCTCTAAACGCACGTACCATTCCTGACAGTTATCCCGTTCGACACATACATGATTTCGCTCATTCAATCAGTGGTTCTACTATTTTCTCTCTAGTTGATTTGGTTGAAGCCTATCAACAAATTCCTGTCAACGAGTCGGACATTTGTAAGACAGCAATCTCAACTCCTTTCGGTTTGTTCGAGTTTCCATTTATGTGTTTCGGTCTTCGCAACGCCGCTCAAACTTTCCAGCGCTTCATGGATGAAGTAACTCGAGGCCTAGATTTCTGTTTTGTCTACATCGACGACATCCTCATATTTTCAAAATCAAGAGCAGAACACATCGCTCATCTCGAAACTCTTTTCAAACGCCTGTCGCACTACGGCGTCGTCATTAACACTTCGAAAAGCGTTTTTGCTGCGAGCGAAGTAATTTTTCTCGGGCATCGTGTTTCCGCCGAAGGTATAGCCCCACCGCCTGATCGTGTCGCCGCCATTCAATTCTATCCTCAACCATCTGATGCAAAAGGTCTCCGTCGTTTTCTCGGCATGTTGAATTTTTACAGACGACATATCCCCATGGCAGCAGAAGTTCAAGCTCCTCTTCACGCCCTTCTTGGTCCCGACGTCAAAGGCTCGACCCCTAACACGTGGACTCCGACTCTCGAACAAGCTTTCAACGACTGCAAAAATAAATTCTCTAAGGCAGTTTCCCTCACATTCCCTGTAACCGGAGCAGAAGTGGCGTTATTCACAGACGTTTCTAATCACGCCATCGGAGCTGTCATCCAGCAGAAGACCACTGACGCTTGGCAACCACTCGCTTTTTTCTCAAAAAAGATCTCTGCTCGTCAAGCTGCGTGGCCCGTCTACTACAGAGAACTTCTAGCGATTTATGAAGCAATTCATCATTTTCGGCATTTTCTGGAAGGCCAAGTATTTACAACTTACACTGACCACAAACCCCTCACACATATCTTCACACAAAAACATGACAAATTGCCCCCTGTCCAACGTAATCAGCTCACATACATTTCACAGTTCACAACCGACATCCAACACGTAGGAGGATCTGACAACGTCGTCGCGGACGCCCTATCTCGAGTACAATCTGTTTCAACGGCTCTCGATTTCGAATCGTTGTCTCAATCGCAACAATTAGACCCCGAGCTTCAGTCTTGGGAATCAAAAACGTCTTCTCTTACTCTCGAAAAACTCATCGTTCGTGGCACGCGAATTGAGATAATTTGTGACACCTCAACAGGTCGTCCTCTCCCTTTTATTCCTCATCCTTTACGACGCTCAGTTTTTCTTAAGTTACACAACCTCAGCCACCCCGGTGCTCGTGCGACTACAAGACTGATCACCGAAAGATTCGTTTGGCCGTCAATGAAGAAGGATATTCCCGCATGGACATGTGCTTGTCTTGCTTGTCAACGGTCCAAAGTTTCGCGACACGTCCACTCACCGCTAGGACATTTCGACACTCTTACATCTCGTTTCTCTCACGTCCACATCGATTTGACCGGCCCACTTCCACTTTCGAATGGTTTCAGGTACTGCCTCACCTGCATCGATCGTGTCACTCGATGGCCAGAAGTAACTCCTCTTCCTGACATCACAGCTAACACCGTTGCTCTCGCTTTTCTATCCACGTGGATTTCTCGTTACGGCGTTCCAGAAAAGATCACTACTGATCGCGGTATGCAGTTCATGTCTTCAGTTTTCTGCACACTTTCGAAACGTTTCGGAATCGATGTGTGTCACACAACGAGTTACCACCCGGCATCCAACGGCTTGGTCGAACGCTTGCATCGTCAGCTAAAAACCGCCATCACTTGCCACGCTGACAGAAATTGGACCGAAAAACTTCCCCTCGTTCTCCTTGGAATACGATCCGCCTTCAAGGAAGATGTTCAAACCACCTCGGCAACCCTCGTTTTTGGAGAAGGTATTCGACTTCCAGGAGAATTCTTGTCACCTCAACCCGAAACAAATTCTACTCCTGAGTTAATCGAACACCTCGCTAAAATCATCAGTCAGATCGACCAATACCGACTTCTCGACATTCGACACCTGGTAGTTTCGTCTTCAAAAATCTCGACTCTTGTACACACGTCATGTTACGTGATGACAGCACTCGTCATCCCTTCCAAAATCGTTACTCAGGACCCTATCCCGTCGTTAAACGCGACAAAGTCTACAAGACCATCACGATCAAGACCAGTTCTGATAAACACGTAACAGTCTCAATCGACCGTGTCAAACCGGCGTATTTTCTTCACGAAGACGTAGACTCTACCACCCTCACCCACCCGACAACTTCAGCCATAAACAAGAAGGTTCGCTTCGATCTGGGCGAGCTACGCTCTCCTCCTCCAAGGGGGTGATGTGGTGAAAATTTTCGACCACATTGTTTTATAAGGAACATATGAATTTAGTGCCGTTCCGATTTTAGAATTTCTACTTTTGAGTTTTTGGGTTCTGTCAAAAATAAAATACTTTTTGTCTCAAGCGCCTTATTCAGAAGTGACAACCAAACCACTTCAGTGAGGTGAGGTGGGTTGAGGTCGAACGCTCGGATTTTTGGATTTGTCGTGCCCATCAATTCTCGACATTGCTATAGCCTTGGGACATGAGAGCTCTTGCCTTCCCCTTCACCTCTTCGCTGAGCTCACTTTAAATAGCTTTAAGTAGGTAGTTGGTCAATGTTGTCGTTTTTTTTTTCAGTTTTCCGGCCTTTGGGTTTCCTTAATTTTTTAGATATTTCAATGATCTGAGATCGACAGGTACCTACTTCATTGCCACATCTAGCAACTGTGTCTGTGTGACGTGCAATTCGATAACCATTTCAATTTTGTTTACGTTTGGCTCGTTCAAAGTGTAACAACTCTTCGCTTGACTCAAACGAAGCGTTGAAAAAGGGAATATAGACCTATAGGTAATTAGTGGCTGCGGGCTACAAGTGCAGTTTGCAAAAGTGGAGTGAAATTGTATTAAAAAATAACTTCAGAGGGAGCGTGTTATAAGAAGTTTTAAGGATATCCGTGTATGCTGCGGTGGAAACCACTAGAACACAGGAATCCACAAACTGTTGATTAATTTTTCAAAACATTCTCAGCTCAGTAACTATACGTTTATTGAAAAGGGTCGAATCAATGCCTCACTATTTCTTTCGTAACTCACCCTCAATTGCAGTCGCCTTCAATGCATCGGTGCATTTCCTTTCCTTTTGTATATTTCTACCGAGGTAGCCTATTGCACATTTTTTATAATCTCGGAAGATTTAATTTAAAAAATTAACATTATTGAGTGCTAGTGAGCAGGAAATACTAATTTTTTGAAGGAGAGCTGAAGGATTATCGTAAATTACACAAACAAAGTTGAGAAATATTGGAAGTGATTTGGGTTCTCTCACGAAGAGATGGGGTTTTTAACGCTTTAAAGAAGGTGTTGGTGGTAATACGGCCAAAATAAATTAATTTCAAGAGCTAGGTGGGGTCTCGACGCCCAAAAACAAAAATGAATGGATAGGCGTAAACCCATTAATGGAGTTGACGCTCTTGATTATCTCTGCCATTCCAAAATGGGCTATTATGGAGATGATTGTAAAATAGTCTAAACTTGTATCCTCGGGGTTTTACGGTTGATGGATGTCTGTGTCCGATCGAACTTCATATTTATTACTCTCGTCCCATTTTATGTCTTTTCTGTAGGTTAGTAGAATAGTCGGATTTAAAGAAGTTTCACCCCGTGAGCAGGAACTCGAATTTTGATGTTTCATTACGTGACACCGCACCGGCAGAAAGGGAAAGCCAGGGAGATCCTATATTTTTATCATAAATTTTATTCCATGCCAGAGAAAAAAATCATCCTCGTCGTGTGTGTGAGCTTTTCTTCGAGTGGTCGCCCTACAGGATAGACGCTATAGATTACCCGCATGGTAAGTGTATCACACCTGTGAATGTTAGGTGCTCTCGGATAAGTCCCCAACGTCCTTTACAGCCGGCCAAAGGGTGTCGAATGTTACCGGACCACCGCATATTAGCAATGGATTAGTCAGAAACCTGGTTCAATGAATAATGTGGCTAAAATGACTGTCCCTGATGGTGGAGAATAATAATCTCGGAACCAGTGTCAGTTTTTGAAACCGAACAATCAAATCTCCCCATATACTATAATTCGACAGTTTATATTCGCTTGATCCTCATTCCACGCCATTCTCTCATCTCTCACGAGTCGACTCGTGAAACATATACTTACCTACCCTTAATAAATAAGTTAAATAAGTAATAAGATAAATAATAGAGATAATAAGTAAATAAGATAAATAAGTTTTTATGAAAGGGAAATGGCAGGAAGAGAGGGGGGGTCAGAGAAGGAAAGAGAGCCCACCCTGTAGCATTAAAAAACAAGAGTGTTATTGCGGAGCGGGGATAATATAGGACTTTTATGAAAACCAAGACGAACGCGCTCGATTCGTCTTGTTTCTTTTTTTCATCTCTACTGCGAATACTTACGTTTCGCTCCTCGTCGTCATCGTCATCATCATCAACACAATTCAACAGGTGCTGCAGCAGGTAGGTTTGATTACATTATTGTGATTGTTTCTTTTCATGATTTTTTTAAGGTCCCGAGGGTGTATCGATAATTTTGGAGGCACCCAAAATTGGGAGCTTATAGGAGCTCTTATTTTGAGTCGGCTAGAAGAAAGATAGCATGACAGACCCTTTAGGGCACTACCTAAAAGTTATCATATCCGGTGAGGCTCAAAATAAGCGTCCAGGGCTACTTTATCGAGTTACTGGTGACAAACTATATAATAGAATGAATCCCTTTCGACCCCGGGTGACTTTTCAGATTCAGATTACCGAACCACACCTCCGATTGTTCTCTCGCTCGTAATTTAGAACTTACAATTACAGTTTTTGGGAGTATTGGTGGTGGGGAAATTCATAAACATCAGGACCTTTAGTTGTATTTCTTCGAAGGTAATCGGTTTCAATCTTTCAATAGGCACTTCCCCATGCAGTGGAGATAATGACAGAGACTCGGGTGCAGCACGGGATATTTGGCCACAATAGAAAGCAAAATAAAACTGAAGTTTTCCAACTGACGGATTGGAACCCAACCGACAATTTCAGTTTTGTGGGAAGAGCGAAATTGCCTACCGAACTACGCTTATATTATAGATTTCGAATACGTTACATAATTTAAAATAGAAAAAAATAGTCGCTCATAGTCAATAAACGCGTCATTTCTTTTCACAATGCACCAATAAGTCAAACGTTAAACGCACACTTGAACGATGGCGTGCGTGAGACGTCAATTAAAAGCACAATAAGTTCGTCATTATCTCAATTATTCACAAAATTAGTGTTGTTTTGAGATGAAGAAAACAAAATTTTCGGCTAGTCACTTTGCAAATCACCGCAGAGATTCATTATAGTGAACCATCTATGCATAATTTTTTATTATTCCATATCAATAATGGGAGGACATGCCTTAAAAATCAATGGCATCAAGAGTGAAAAATAAAAAATAAAATACGCTCACACACACCTCTCGTCAATAAATTACTTCAACGAGGCAATGAAAACTCAGTAAAGCGCAATAATCGCTTTAGGCTGATCTTATAGCTTTGCGGATGACTTCCAAGACAAGATGACTTCTCTCGACCCCTCCAACCCAAGGACTTCGTGCGTTACTTATGGGAAGTTGACACTTTTTTTCATACTTTAATACTGGTCATAAAATGCACGCGTTAAAAAAAAACGAGGATAAGGCTGATCTCTTGGTTATAAACAATAACGGATGAGCGTGTGTGGAAGAGGGATGAGAGGACCCAAAGCACAAGGACTCAAGACTCGCGGAAAATTGCTCAATCTTTTCGAGATAATTTTCAAACGTGCAATGATTTGTCATTTAATTCCGAGCCAATATTAAAAAAAAATATATAAGTGAGATGAGAGAGAGGTATTTAAGAAGGAGGCTTGAAAGCTACAGTTTTACCCTTGCAACAGCTGAACGTGAAAAGTTTATTAGCCTCCCCAACCCATTAATTATCCGTCATCAAAAATCTTTCTTTCACGATGACTATTGCTAACCGCCTACAAAATGCTTCGAACGGGTTGTGGCGATGGAGGGGAGGGGGGTTACAACAGAACCAAGTTGAGACATAGTGATGGCGACGGAGTCCCTAAAATGGTGCGGATTACTCACTTTTTAATAAAACATGACCACCCGCCCGGTTGCTTTTCGGAGGCGCTATGTTTTCGAGAGGAAGGGATTACAGGTGCACAAATCAACGTGTTTTTTTTTTCTCTCCCTCTAATAAAATTAAGAGTCGTCGAATCGAGAAACTTTTCGAATGACCATCAGGCACGATCAACCACTAAAACCGCACACAATTATGTGCGAGAAAAATGGGACATTCCGCTGTCGAACTGTCGAACGTTGATTATAGCAACCCTACCCACCGTGCGTGCACGACATTTCGGAATTCTGGACGCTTGCAGGAAAAGAGCTCGGATGAAGGGGTCAATTCACTCACTCGGCGGTTTAATTCTTCAATGACGAAAAAAATAAAAAAATGAAGTAACGCACCAACGCGCCGCCACGCATCCCCGAGACAAAAAAAAATGTGCTCAGCTTTCCTAATTATTACTTCAAGAACCGGTGAAATGAAGGTAAAAAGATTCGGTCCAGGATAATAAAAATCAAAGAGACAGTGAGAGAGTGAGAGTGAGCGAGAGAGAAGTACTCGCCCCTCGAGGGTAATTGAAAAAACATTCATTATAGAAGGAATCTTTCTCTTTATAAGCACGCTTCGAACCGAGATGAGCTATACACTTGATGGTTCCGCATGACAAGGTTTCTCCGTTGTGTGATTTTGAGAGGCCGATACATTTTTTTTTTTAACGACGATTACGAAGCATTCACTTGGGGGGAGGAGTTGGCTTGTTTTAAGGTCTTTCAAACTGAGAAAGTTTCTTATTTTTGTTTTTTGTTTTCAAAACAAGCATCAATCGGAGTGGAAGATGACTGCTTTTGCATTCTGAAAGGTTTCGATAGGCATGGATCAGTAAGAACGAGTTGATCAACGTAACTGGCCGTTTTTTTTTCTTTCTTTACTCAGCCCTCAGGCTGTTCGATTTCTTCTCTGTCGGTCTATATCTGTTAATTTAAGAGTTATTGGAATCACCATAACATAACAATGATAGGCGGATGAGATGACCTGCACGCGGACCCATATTCAACCGCAATGAGTGGTGAGGGGGAGGCACCACCCTCCGCCATGCAGTTTCATTGAGACTGGAGCAATTGAATCTCGGATAGACACCAGGCGTCCCAGTGCCTGGTGAAATTTGCATTTTCGCACGCTAACGGCCGGGTTCGGCTGCAGTCGGTTTAATTTCTGAGGCTTTATTGCTCTCTTCAAGCCAAAGAGGACGGTCTCTGAAGAAAAACGTTGGAAATTTTGTCTTTGAAAGAGTCAAGCCCGCGAATAGTAATTTGCTTTCTGAGAGAACCAAAAGCCGGGGAATATAGTTTTGTCTGAGAGAACCCAGAGAGAGAGAGAGAGAGAGAGAGAGAGAGCAGAGAGAGGCCAGCCCGTGAAGTTCGTTTTCTAAACAGCCAAATTCGAGAAATTACCCTCCAGGGAACCAGGCGCGGATCCAGGGCCGGCTTAAGGAGGGGGCCATGGCTCCAATCGGCCCCAAAATGATGAAAAATTTAAAAATGGACAGAACCGCGTATTCTGAGGTTTAACGACACAGGGAATTAACAATGTCCCACTCAAAAATGGCATTTTCCTCATAAAATTGACTATTCCCTTATGAAACTGACGATTTACTCATTAAATTGACACCTTTAAAACTGAAAATTTGCTCATAAAATCAACCATTATTTGTTCATAAGCTTAAGAATTCCCGTAAAATCGCAAGTTTTCTTATAAAACGGGCAATTCCTTCTGAAATTGACAATTTCTTCGTGAAACTGACAAGTTTTTTCATGAAATGGACAATTTCACTACTCATAAAATTTCCCTTGGTGAGGCGTTTTGTACATTACCCCATTGACGTGGCCTTAAAATTGGCGACTCGCGGAAGTGTTTCCCCGAATGTTGCGTTTTGCCCACAGTGGGGCATTCTGTGTAAAGTCCTCTGTGAATGCGACAATTCGCGTAAATACTGCCTATAGAATGTGCAGTTTTGCATGGATTTTGACCTTAATGATCGTCCGAATGAGGCCTTACGCTTAAATATTGGCCTGGATGTGACGTTTCGGTCTGAAATGGGGAATTTTTCATATTCATGACGCCTTCGTTGTTCCGTTTTACGTGAATTATTTCCCATTTTCGGCTCCAAATAAATAATTTCCTCGTGATAGCAACACAATTTTCTACGACAATTTTTGCGAGTTGCGCGTAAGTGTTTCTTCCAATGTTCTTGCGTTTTGTCCACAAAATGGGGCATTTCGCGTGAATTTTTCCCTTGGGTGGGTCCGCGGCCGTTTCAAAACAGTTTTACTCTCACCGATGTGACGTTTCGCGTAAATTTTGACCTTGGCTTGGCATTTCACACGTCAATTTCTCGGAATTCGCTCACTAAAAAAGCAATTCGGGGACCTTCATTGTCGGGTAACCGCTTATTTCGCTGGGGTGGCCCAATTCAGAGACCTGCTGCGGATCTCCTTATAAGATGTGGCCAGTACCTATATTGGCCGTTGCAGGCCCTTACCTGGCCTGTAGCCCATCTTTCGGCCCGGACTCCCGAGCAGAGTCGGTCCCATCACTCAGCTCGACCCGTTAGCCATGACTGGTGGCCAGCCAGTCACGCCCGAGAGGCACCACGTGGAGGTGGGTCTTTCTGAGCTGAGGATGCTGGCGCAGGGAAGGTGCCGGAATTCAGAGACCAATCTGCAATGGGCCACCCGGTGAAATTGGTTTTCGCCGGGTGTTTGAGGTTTGAGTTTACAGGGAGGGAAATGCCACTTTTTTTTTTACTGGTAACGCGAAATAGTAAGTTTCACAACGAGAGAGGAAATTTGAACTTCACCCGACTCGTTAACGTACGTTTACAACTCGTCGGAAAATTTCCACTTTCCTCTCTTGTTATGAAACGTACAATATTACTGGCCACAAAATCCCCGAAATTGGTTGTTCAATGAGCTAATCCGAGTAATTTATTTTACAGTGAGCCAGATTCGGGGAAATGTTTTTCTTCTGCGAGAAAAATCCGCGAAATTTGGTTTCTTAGACAGAGAAATTCGATAAATTGTTTTTTTGGTGAGTCAAAACTGCGAAAATGGTTTTACAGCGCAGAAAAATCAGCAAATGCGGTCACTGAATTGAAGCTGCGCTCCGAAATTTGTCTGTCGGCGGCAACTAAATAAGTAATATTTATTTTTTAGTGAACTCAACACGCAAAAAATATCCACAAAATCGATATTTAGAGAGCGAAATCTGAGGAATTTGTTTTTTAAAAAGCCAGATCCGGGAAAATGTGTGTGCGTTTTTTTTTCTTTGAGAAAAATCCGGAAAATTAATGTTTTAGGGAGTGAACTCCGAAAAAGTGGTGTAGTGCGTGTAGGGTGGGTGTAGTGCGTAAAATCTTCGAAAACGGTCCCTGAATTTGGGCACTTGGGCACACTGTTAAATTTGTTTGATAGCAACAAAAATCCGTAAACTGATTGTTTTTAGTGAGTTCGTTACGTAAACATTTCTTTGTTGGTGAGAAAAATCCGAAAAAGTGGTTTTTAGAGAGCAAAAACCGAGAAATTCGTTTTTGAGTGAGCCAGACCAAGGAAAATGGCTATTTTTCGACAAGAATAATCAGGAAAATTGGTATCTTAGTGATCAAAATGTGAGGGAATGATTTTTTAGTGACGCAGAGCCGCGGTAACGGTTTTTTAGAGTACGAAAACCACGAAAGTGGCTTTTGAATTAAGCCACTCCGCGTTTGGTTTTCACCACGCCATACGTTCTCGTAGCAAATGTGATCTCCAGGGCATTCCAAATTTGCGGTAGTATCATTTTTTCAAATGACCTCGACTCCAAGGGAGGGGCCATAGCCCCTGTGGCCCCTCCCTTGGATCCGCCACTGCAGGGAACCCAAAGAAAGGGTCGGTGGTCAGGAGCGAAATCTCCAGTTGATAAGGCCACAAAAAGTCAATATTCAGGCTGAGCTTGACTTAGCCGAACTTTAACCGGAAAATTAGCCCGAACATTTGCATAAGAAATCATTGATTTTTCTTCCCTCAAATAAACAAGATATTTGGCCGAAAAAATTGGCAATTCTGCTTCCCAATAACCCAAGTGGGACGAAAATTGTTAAATAACCACTGAAATTGCTTATTTGGCCATGAAATCGCCCCAATTGATCGATCCAAGGCCTATGTGGTGTATAACCACCGGTGAAACTACACACACATAATGATGAGAGGGCCTGGAACGGTAATCTCAATGAGGCCCTCTCAGTCTCTGAATAATCAAGGAATATAAATTTGCGTAGCGTTAAATTATGGATTTTGATCAATTTTAGCCACTAAGTTGACTCCAGAAAGCCGCAAATTAGCTTTTTTTGAATATTTCAGCAGTGAATAAATTAGTGATTTTTTCACATTTAGCCATGAATTAGCGCGTCTTCTCAATTTTCAAGCTGCCTTCAGAAATTGTGAATTTGCGTTTTCCCAATTTTAATTGTGAATAAGCGCTTTATTTCAATTTTAGTTGCGAATTGACGCTTTTTAAAAAATTATTAGCCATGAAAACGCCTCGAGAATTCGCGGTATGGTGTTTACTTGACTTTAGCTTTAAAAGACCGCTTGTTCTCAATTTTAGCGGCGAATTATTGTTTCTTCGTATTTTGGCAGTGAGATAGCGTTTTTTCTCCATTTTAGCAGCAAATTAGCGCTGTTTGACAATTCCAGCAGTGAATTATTAGCGCTTTTCCTCAACTTCAGCGTTAAAACAGCAATATGTCTTCACAATTAGCCATAAATTAGCGCTTTTTCTCAATTTTAACGTGCATTAGTGCTTTTTCTCAATTTCCGGCATGAAGATGCTCCCCGAAATCACGAATTGACGATTTCATAATTTTAGCTTTAAACGAGCGTTTTTCCCCAATCTCCCATCAGTTCCCTGATCCTCGTTTTTCTCAATTTTGCAGCGAATGAAAGGTTCTATCCATTTTTGGAGCGAATCGACGATGTATTCACATAACATTACCTATAGCAACGAATTAGCTTGTTTTTTTATCAATATTAGCGGCGAATGAACGCGTTTTCACCATTTTAGCCCGAATTGGCGCTTTTTAAAAATTTAGCCGTGACATCGTGTTTTTTACTTAATTTTCAAACCGCAAACAGCTCCGCAATCACAAAAACGCTCTGACTACAAGACGTTCCCTCAAAATGCACTCACCACGGGCGCATAAAGAAGCCCCCTCCCCCCTCTTCACCAAAACCAACCAAGAAAACTCGAGCCAGGATTTCACATTTTTCCAGTAATTTAAACGTTCCGTGGAGCACAGGGGCGTGACTAAAGGGATAAAAAAGGGGGACACATCTAGTCACCAGCGGCAAACACACAGTTGCAGCGTTTTCTCTCTCACTCACTGACTCTTACTCACTCTAAAGCATTCTCTCCCTCCCTCTCAGATAGTACCAGATAAATGGGTCCCACTCGAAATTTCGTTTTTGAAGGGGCTGAATGCACGAAAATCCATGAAATTCCGGGTTTGAATGAGCTAAATCCGCTGTTAAGTGACTATTTAAATGAGAAAATCCCTCGAAATTGCTTTTTGGACAGCGAAAATCCCGCGAAATTTCTTGCTTTCCTGGGTGAGTAAACCCCGTGAAATTGGTTTTTAAGGAACCAAAACAGCGAAATTTCATTTTTGAAAAAGTCACAGACTCACCAAATTGGCTCTGTTAGTTGTCTTAGCCCGAATTTATTTATTTTATTTTATTCGTTTTGATAATGGGTCAATCCTCCGAAATTGGGGTTTTGAAAGTTGCCAGCCTCACGAAATTTCTCTCTAAAATGAGCGAATGTCCGGAAATTTTGATATTGAAGGAGTGAAATCCGTGAAGTTGGCTTTTTTAACGGAGCCAAAATCGCTCCAAATTGGTGCTGATTCTGATAACGGCACATTTGAATCATTTTATTGCCACTTTTAGGGCGTGAATATAGTCACTTTGGCTATTTTCAGGTGACAAATCGTGAGTTTGGTCAAGTTTGGGACATAAACTGTTGCAGTTTAGCTATTTTCAAGATTTGAGACGTCATTATAGCAGTTTTTAAGGCATATGAATGGTCGGTTTTGCCATTTTCAGAGCACAGATCGTCAGTTTGAGGATTTTCCAGGCGGGTATACCTTCAGTATTATAGCCATTTCAAGGGCAAATAGAGCCATTTTTAGAACACAAATTATGAGTACGGTCATTTCAAGAACGGGCTTAGTCATTTTGACTATTTTCAGGAGACAAATCGTTAGTTTAAACCAAGTTTGGGGGTGTGAATTGACTGCAGAAACCGCCAATTGATGTTTTCTCAGTTTTAACACAGCGACTTTGTTATTCTTCTTAATTTTTGCCGCAAATCAGCACTTTTTCTCTAATTTATTTGAGGAATGAACGAATTAGTGGTATTTCTCATTTTCAGCCGCGAATTAGCGTTTTTTTTTTTCAATTTTATCCGCGACTTTGCATTTTTCTTCAATTGCGTCGCGAACTAGCGTTGTGTTTCCGTTTCATCTATATGAATAAAAGGAGCGCTTCTTCTCAATTAGCGATTTTCGAATTAGCGTTTTTCCATTTTTTTTTTTTTTTTTTTTAGCTACAAAATTTGGAATTTTTTGTCCTCTTCTTGCTATGAGCTAGCGCTTTTCTCTCAATTTTAGCCGAAAACTTGCCCAAAAAAGTAAGAATTCCAAAGATGTGTCAGTCCGTGACAACGGTTTGAAACGTCTGACGACGTTTCTATATATCCGTGAACATATAAAACCTGTAAAAAAAATGGTTTTCCGTATTTAAGCTTTTTGGCCCCTATCCGCCTGAACGGGCGCCGGAGAGATCCGCCCCCGCGGTACGTTATACCTCTCGGAATGGTGATTTATGACGACTCAAAACCAGCAATGTTATGACTTTACAAAGAGCTGAGCACGCAAAAAACTGTAAGATGTACTATTTTACAGAATTTAGGGACTAAACCCCACGGAATGTGCCTCTTTAGCGATTGAAGGCCGTGAAATTGGATTTCTGAAGAGGCATACACGTTAAACTGGATTTATTCAGAGAAAATTTCGTGACGGGGTGCCATTCTTGCTGTGATGCCTTCGAATGACCGGTGCCTAGGCCGTTGCCGACCTTTGACCGGCACACCGCCCCATCCGTGGCCCGGCTGCCACAGCAAGAGGCGGATCGCTCCTCCGGTCACCGTCCGTTAGCCACTACTGGTGGCCAGCCAGCCGTGCCCGGAGAGAGACCACGCGGAGGTGGACGTTCTCCAGGACCGGGAGAGTGGCGAAACGCCTCCGACCCGACTTACATCTACCGCTACAACGGGCGTCATAGGCCCCAGCCCCCTCCGCGCCAACCAGGCGCGGGAGAAGGACCGGACCTTCTCAAACTCCCTCCGGCTCCCGACTAGCGCCGGGTCCGGCGGAGGGCCCTCCACTCCCCATTCCCGATGGCGCAAGTCGTCATAGAACCCGCAGCGACGCAGCACGTGATCAGCGGTCTCGTCCTCGTCACCACAAGGGCACAAAGGAGAGTCCCGCCGCCGGAATAGCCACAACTTGGCGTTGAACGATCCATGGCCGGTGAGGATCGAGGTGGCCGCGTGTTCAGGTATGAACCACCTGGCCGCTGCCAACCGAATCCGCACGTCGGGCAAGAAGCCAAACAAACGCCTACCAGTCGTACTGTCAGCCCAACGCCTCTGCCAGGCCTCCACCACCAAGTCATCGAGGAGGCGAAGTGCTCCCGGCAACCAACCGCCCGACACCAAAGGTGCAAGACGGTCCACCCAGTCCTCCCGACACCCCACAGCCCCAATGAGTCGGAGATGGCCCGGCGCCTGTGCACCCAGGCGTCTAGCTTGGGGAGGCATCCCCGCCATGACCTGAAGGGCGTCAGAGCTGACAGTCCTGTACGCCATGACTACCCGGATCAAGGCCTGCCGCTGTAGGCTGACGACTCTCGCTCTCTGCGCCTTGGAGGGGCGGTGCCTCCACCAGGTCACCCCGTACAAAAGGATCGGCATAAAGACCGACCCCAGGTAGCGTGCCCGGCAGCGTAAATCCGCCCCCCCACGTATTCCCCGCCGTAGTCCTAAAAAGAGCGACCACTTTTTCAAGTTTGCCCGCAACTACGTCCAGCTGCGGGCTTGCCCCCCTATGGCGAGCAATCTGCACGCTAAGGTACCTCCCCACGAGAGCCCCCGTCAGGTTCACTCCCTGGTATGGTACAACCAAGGAGCATCCTCGTGGCAGTCTACCCCGCATGATGACCACCTGGGTCTTTTGCACCGCAAGAGCCAGCCTTGCAGCCCCGCACCACCCATCGACGACCCCCCAGGACTCGAGTGACCTCCCGGCCGAGCCCCTCCAGCGAGCTGGCCGAGACGACGACGGCGAGGTCGTCGACATACGCCACCGCCCCCACGCATTTCCCCTCGAGGAGCCGCATGAGACCCGCAAAAAGGAGGTTCCATAGAGCAGCCGAGAGCACCGAGCCCTGGGGACACCCCTGTGTTACCGGGGACTCCGCCTGGCTTTCGCCATAGCGGAGCCTCACTGTCCTCGACGTGAAGTACGAGGCCACTACCCGAAATATGTCCCAAGGAACACCGGACTCGCGCAATGCCGCCAGGACAAGCGGCCACCACGCGGAGTCGAAGGCACCCTGAACGTCCAAAAGCACCGCCGCCGAATACCTACACCGGGAGGAGTCGACCAAGGCCTGTAGGGCGTCTAAGGCCGCCTCAGTCGAACCCCCCCCCCCCGGATCACCCCAAAACTGGCGCTCATGAAGCTCCCCCTCTAGGAAAGGCTCAATCCTTGCCAGGAGGAGGCGCTCCAGGACCTTGCTCTCGCAAGGCAGGAGGCTGATAGGCCGGTAGCTCCCCGGCAAGGCAGGGTCTCGGTCCGCTGACTTCAAGATGAGCCTCACCACCGCAACCCGCCACCTTGCCGGGAAGTACCCCGAAACCAGACACCAGTTGTAAAGGTCCAAAGTAGGCCTCCAGAACTGGGTCCGGCAGATGCTTCAACATCTCGGGCCGTACCCCAGTCAAGCCGGGAGCCCGACCCACAGCCATCCTATCAAGAGCAGCCCGGAGTGGGGTGCCATTCTCTTACGCGTGATATAGGGGGAGGACTTATCGTCAACGGGAAAGTTTGTCGCCACCAGAAGAATGCAGCGGAACGGTTCGAACGACATGAATGATTTAAAATCCACCTCAGTTTGAATTATTCAGGCCACTTTGGTCCATACTTTGATGCACAAAATCTGCAAAATGCGCTGAAATTACGACAGTGATTAGCGGGGATGGGTGGTGGTATACAAGCTGAATCTCTGCTCAGATTTTTGCTCCCCCAATGGCGACTTGGCTTGCACCGCCGCTGGAACTGAGAACTTTTGACCAATTCTCTTTATGTAGGTACATCAAAAAACCACAACGGTAAATAATAAAATATACGTGGTAAGAAATACTGCGAACTCAATGACCGTCAGGGCTGCTGGGCCGTATGAAAATGTAGATGGTGGCATAAATAAAATAAGCAAGGAAATGAATCCACGTCTCCTGAAGTGTGTTTTATCCCGGTTCGTTTCTAATTATGTGTACTAATTAATTAGTCTGTGGTTAATTAAACAATAAAAGGAAGGAAAACGAATGTATATTACCATTTCCTGCTAATACACGCGCTTATTACGATTTTTAAAAATATGTAATGAGATTCATAAACGGTTTTTCGACGAATAATTATCAATCGTTTATTTCACTTTGTTCTCTGCTTTTGCTGGAGAATTCAACTTCATCTATAAGAATGTAAACAACACAGCCATCACGAAAATTCATTTCATAAAATCATGACTTACTAAGGATCTCAAGATTTTCGCCACTTGAACGCAAATGTGCCCATAGTTCTCCTGTTCCCCCTCCCTTTCACATTCCATTTCCTTCTTTTTCAAAGATGAACTGATGGAATTTGGTATGGAAGTTGTAATTGATATCTTCCTTCAACTCTTGCACGGAAGAACGCACAACACCGTCACACTTTATAATAAAAGAATAGGAACTCGCGCTATTTTCCTCATATTGTGGTGATGGTGTCGGGAAGGGATGCACTCCTAAGCCGATTTTCATAGTTCAATCTGTGTAATTTCTATTGTTTCAGGCTTGGATTTTTGTACATTCGGAAAATTAGACAATTCCTTGAGATGACGAACATCGGAGTCAGGGAGTATTTCAAAGATCGCTCGGTACTGGTCACTGGTGGCACTGGTTTTATGGGCAAAGTAAATAAATTACACACCGCAGCCCCCTAATTACCCGTCCGCCGCTAAACTAAACTTGAAAAGTAACGTCTTCACGCAGGTACTAATTGAAAAACTCTTGAGGTCCTGTACGGAAATTAAAAAAGTCTACGTTGTCTGCAAACCGAAAAGAACTTTGGGAGCGGAGGCGAGGCTTCAAAACATACTGAAATTACCGGTAAGTTCGTTGTTCAACCAGCTTGGAGTGATTAATCATTTTTGGGCATTTATAAACGTCTCGTTCTTTCCTTTCACTATCACTCACTCTCTCTCTCTCAGAGCTATCAACCTATTATAACTCATAAAACGTAATTTGGAGTGCTATATAAAGACTTAAATGTCGATCCCTCTCCCTTAAATGTCGATCCCGAAGGAACTTTAAGCTTTGAGGACTTCTTTTTATTATTAAATGTCAGTTTTACGATCGTGCTTGTGGAACATTAGTGTGCTTCTTTCTTTTTTTAAAACATAAAATCGTTATTTTGTGAAATCGGCGCGAAAACTCGTGCTTGCGTTATTTAACACCCCCTCCCTATAATTTCAAGGCAGAGCGACACAATATTATTTTTAAGGATGCAATGGAACCGATTATTTGCCGGAAGAGGATTGGAGGGATTAAAGCCCCCCTCTCCTCCTTGCCTTCAAGTCTTAAAAAAATACCCGTATTATAAAGGTGTTTCTTTCTCCCCTCAGATTTTCGATAGCATCAGAAAGAGCAATCCGTTCGCTCTGGACAAAGTGAAAGCCGTTCACGGAGACGTCACACAAGAGAACGCCGGCATACGCCAAGACGTCCTTGAAGTGATTGCCGACGAGGTGACGGTTATATTCAATTTGGCCGCGTCACTTCGACTCGAAGCGAGTCTCAAGACGGCTCTGGAGAACAACACGGGTGGAACGTTGAATGTTTTGGAATTGGCCAAAAATAAATTGAAACGTCTCGAGGTTATTAGTGAAAGTATCGTGGCAAAAATGTCCGACCAGACCGAAATATCGCAAAGCAAAGACTCATCAGAGGCAAATTGCATCGACGGAAGAAGTTGGAGTCGGCTCTGAAACTAAAAATCACAATTCCTAATCGAATTTCCAATAATTCCTCGGCCAAGTCGGCGGCTTTTCATTGTTGTTAACTGTCGCTAAGTCAAAAATAACAGTGCTGGTCGATATTTTATCCCACGACATTTTCACGGGTTATATTACGGGAAGATAAAAATAAATAAATTTGATGCTCCTAACAGGCATTTGTACATGTTTCGACATTATTCTGCCACTGTGAGCCAAATACCGTCGAAGAGAAAATTTATGAAACAAAACTGGAGCCTAGAACTGTTTTGGATACTTTTAGCTGGTTAGACGATCAGGCCGCCAAGGTTATCGAGAAAAGGTTTGGTCCTTTGTTCTACACGACTATATTTTGAACTACATGAGTATAGTTAAAAACATTAAAAGCGAATAAAAATCGTTTTACAGGATTCTAGGACCTCACCCAAACTCTTACACATTTTCAAAGAAAATGACCGAAGCCTTGGTGAATGAATACTCGTCCTACTTGCCCGTGACAATAGTGCGCCCTGCTATTGGTAAAAACCATCCCTCTCGCTAATTACCTTTTTAAAACAGAAATAAAGTCAATACAAATTGTTGTAATTCTACGGACGCAGTCACACCTTCAGTCAAAGAGCCAATGCCCGGTTGGGTGGACAGCCTCAACGGGCCAGTCGGCGTTCTCGTTGCAGGAGCCAAGGGTGTTCTCCGGTCGATGTTATGCGATGGAAGCAATTTGGCTCAAGTGATACCGGTTGACGTTGCGATTAATTCTATTGTTGTCGCGGCATGGCGGAAGGGGACAAATCGGTAAAAGGCGTTTTCGCGTGGATATTGTGACAGCTCAAGATTTGGGATGGGGTGGGGGTGGGGGGTTCTATTGGGCTACAGCTCAAATCGTGAGCTTTCACAGCTCGCAGAGGGATCTTAATCAAAATAAATTCGGGTTGCCCTCCCTTGTCATCCCCTCTCCACCATATATTTCAGTGAGAATGACATCTGTCCCGTCTACAACATATCGTGTGCCAACGTCATTCCAGTCACATGGGGTGAAATACTTCAAACTGGTGACTATTGACTTCGCTGCAGCCGTTTAGACACCTTGGCTCGTTTAATTACCTTTTTTCGTGGTTCAAGGCAAGGATATTGGTTACAAGTACCCAGTCGATCCTGGTCTTTGGTACCCCAACGGAACTATCACAACAAACAGATACGCTCACTGTCTTTACCTGTTTTTCCTTCAAACTATTCCTGCGATTTTCATTGACATTCTACTTTTCACATTTGGACAGAAAACATTGTAAGGGGACTCCCTCGCCTCCAAGTACGACAGTTCGTTAGAGTAAAACTTCTTTTTTTATTTTTAGCATGATGCGAGTTCAAAAAAGGATCCGTCAAGGACTAGACCTTCTCCAGTACTTCACAATGAGATCCTGGGACGTACGAACGAATCGAGGTCTCGAGCTAACGCCGTCGATCCCGGACGAAGAAGAACGCGACATATTCTACGTGTCCAACATCGACGTCAAGTTGGAGGATTACATGTTGGCGGGAATACTCGGAGCGAAACAGTACTGTCTGAAAGAGTCGCTGGAGGATTTGAATAAATTCCGGAGGAAATTAGTCGTGTAAGACGAGCCCCTTCCCTCCCCCCATCCTATAGCCTTCAATGATTCCCAGCATGGTGTGGTAAACGACGTTTAACCTCGCACCACCCCTCCAATTTTTCTGTTATATAGGTATTACATCGTGGACAAAATCGCCAAAATAAGTTTGGGTTTCGCTTTTATCTTCTACGCCTACCAATTCTGGGTCACACCGTTCAACTTCAAGGACTATCTACATAGTCGTTCGACCGCAGATTTAGGCATAAATGAAATTTGAAGCGTGACACCCGTACACGTCGCTATTTATTTGCCACAACACCAAGCGTAAGGGTCCACTTATAGTGTGCTACAAAAGCTTCAAACGCTCGATTCAGTACACATTATTCGTACACTTAGAGAGTTCTGAAGCACTTTTGAAGTGCCCAAATGAAACGCGCTTTAATTATTATGCAAAGAGTAACATTTTATTCAAATTGTTGGCAATAAAAATTATACGCACGACAAAATATTTTTCTAAAGCAGTCAATATCTCTAGACCATACTGTGTATGGGGGGGGGGGCAGACCAGGAATTCGAATAAAATTGCACCGAATTTCGGCCCCAGTTACTGCGTGGGGGGGGGGGGATCCTCCCTCTGAATTGGTTCGGTGGTGGGTCAGCGGAACGGGTTCACTCAGGGAATTGCCTGGTAGATGACCAGCCAGGATACCGCAGCAGACCGGAATAATAGCCCTCTGGGCCGAAAGGACTAGCTGAGGAAGCTTTGGCGAACAGAAAACACCAACCACATAAAAACGAAAAAAAATGATTAACTGCATGTACATACCTATAGGCTTTAACCAGCACGACCAAACAGAGTTGAAGTAATGAAGTCTTTGAGAAGCTGGTCATTTTGGGCCCTCCATCACTGGCTATTTTTTCTTTTAATGCTGGCCACATAATGTTTACCGCACAAGAATTTCGAATTGTCAAGGGATGAGAGGGTGGAGGGATACTAGTCCGCAGCACCCAGCCTTGAACGGTGACAAAGTCAAAAATTAACGCCATCTCACCGTGTAATTCGCGGATTTTAGCTTCAAGATTCAACTTGACTACCAGTAGCAAACTGACGAAGAAGCGAGGAGGGCGGACCGCTCCGAACCACCGTTCAGAGGGGGCCCCTCAAAACGCTTAAGGATGAAAAAAACAAGGATTTTTGAATTTTAATATGTTGAATCACAGCTAATATTGAGAGCAGGTGCTCGTTTGCCGCTGAAATTAACAAATATACACCACTTCAAGGTATCTGAGGACCACTTCGCGGCTTAAATGGAAAAGGAAGGCCTAGTGGCGGATCTAGGATTTTATTTTGGGAGGGGTTCTCTTTTCTCTGAGTTTCAACCGCAAACTTGCCTCTATAGGAATTGGTGTTTTCTCAATTTTTAGCCATGAATTAGTGATTTACCCCAATTTTTGCCTCGATCTAAGGCGCTTTTCCTCTATTTCAGTCTCGAATTATTTCTTAATTTTAGACGCGACTTACCGCGTTTCCTAAATTTTAGCCGTGAATTAGCGGATTTTCTCAAATTGATCCACGGCGTTTTTCTCCGTTTCATCAGGAAATAAGCGCATCTTTGTTCACTTTAGCAATAAGTTTTCTCAATTATCATCAGCAGCGAATAAGCTCTTTTTAGACGGGAATTAGCGGTTTGTCACCGTCTAAGCCACGAGTTAACGTCCCCTCCCCTCCCTGATGTCAGCGTTTTTTTTCTCCACATGTTACAGTCATGCGCATTAATTTTTGTTGTTTTTTCATTTTTGATGATAATTATTTCTGAATTTCAGCTGTGAATTATTCCTTAAATTCACCGCTTTTAGTAAATTTTAGATCCGAATTAGAGAAATTTCAACAAAATCCACGAACTGGCGTTTGTTTCCATTTTAGCTCCGAACGAGCGCTTTTTGTAAATATTAGCCGCGAATAATGGATTTTCTCAATTTCAGCTGGGAATCAGCGGTTGTATGAGTCTTAGCCGCGAACAAGCGGGATTACCAAGTGCATCCGTGAAATAGTTTTTTTTTTCTTCAATTTTAGCTTCACATTTAGCGCTTTTTCTCTCTTTTAGTCTTGAATTAGCGCTAATAAGTATAACACAATTTAGCCGCGAATTATTTTCCCAAGTTTAGCGTTGTATTATTTCTTTAGCCGCCGCGAATCACCTCATTCCTCTATCTTAGGTGTAAATTAGCGCATTTTCTAATATATATATCCGCAAATTAGCATCATCCGTTTTAGCTGCTGACAAGCGCTTTTTGCAAAAATTAGCCACGAATTTAAGATTTAACTACCTATGTTTTGGCCGCAAATAAGCGTACTACTTCACATTAAGGCGGGAATTAAAGGCCCGTTCACAAGCTCTATGTTTGTGTTGTCTGGTGTCTATGCAACCTATCAAAATGCTTCATTTTTCGAGGGAATACATTTGTTTGGTTGCATAAACTCCACACAAAGCAAACATAGAGCTTGTGAACGGGCCTTATTTAGCTTTTTGTCTCAGTTTTAGCCGTGAATAAGCGGGTTTTTGATCACATATGTCCTTCAAGAATTTCATTATGATGAAACTTTGGATCCTTATTAGGTTTATGTTTAATTATCCAAATTGCGCTTTGTTTAATATTACCAGAGTCTCGTTAAAGAAATAAAAAGTTAACTTTTTGTTCATTTTCGTCGCCCTATTCATCCTAGGTTTTGTCTGATCCAAAAAACTGCACTTTAGCCATGTGGCAACCATTCATTATGGTGTATAGCCGGTTTCCATCCGGTCCAGGAAGGCGGAATTTGGTAATTCCTAAAAAATGAGACACCGGGTTAACTTTTTGTATAAAATTCGACGGAACCAGACGTCTTTAAACGTAAGAATTTGCCGGATAAAGCAGAGGACAAAGACACCTGTTGACTGACATATTTCTAGGCATCGGTTTCTTTATTTTGAAGACGTTTTAATTCTCCCAATTTTATACAAAAAGTTAAGTCGGTGTCCCAAATTTACGGAATCAAATTTTTTCACTTTCCTGGACTCGAATTAGGCCGTCCACAAAATAAGGAAAACGCCGGCCCTTTCGTGTAGGGCATTTTATTGAACCAGACAGAAGCTAGGACGATTTAGCCAGCGGAAATGAACAAAAAGTTAGCTTTTCAATTATTTTAGAAGGTTCTGATAAAATATTTTCTACGAATTTCTGTTTATCCGACCGGAGAATATAACGTTTCAAGTGATATCAGCAAAGACTGTGGGCCGAATATTGGATTGAGCCCCCGAAAGCGCTATTCTGATGGCTCGAATGGGGAAAAATTCACGCTATCTTGAGGAAAATTTGCGGCTAAAAAGAGAAAATTGGACATTCCATGTTGTTTGAGAAAATATACCGTTTCCCCAGTTTCATTACGTGCTTAAAGCCCAGTAAAGTGCTAATCGGCAATTTTCAACTTATTCCTGGCGCAGCAAAAAATGGAAAAAATCGCTAATATTTGTGTCTATAACTGCGAAAAAGCTCTTATTCGTGGTCTCGCGATGCAACTTCCAGACTAAAATTGAGGAAAAATCGCTGATTCACAGTGCATGAAAGGCCATTCCACGAATAAATTGTGGAAATCAACGCAAAAGTATTGTTTTTGGGCCAACCCGCGGTTTAAAATGAGAAAACACGCTAAAATATTGACAAAAAATGTACGCTTTCAGTTTTAAAATTGGACAAAAATGGCAAATTCTCAACTGAATTAAAATCGCCCATTCGGGTATAAAAAAAAGGAATAGATGCTACATCACAGCAAAATTAGCGAAAAACGCTATTCAACAAATGAAATTGAGAAAAATCTCTGATTTGCAATGGGCTGATATAGGTGAGGAAAACGTTAAATTTGCGGTTACAAATGAATAAAATACAACTTCGCGGCTAAAATTGAAAAAAAAAACACTAATTAGCGTAGCTACAATTAAGAAAAACGCTAATTTTCAAATAAAATTGGAGAAAAAGTGCTAATATTCTCAGCTAAAAATGGCTAGTTAGCAGCTTATGAGGAAAACGCCAATTTTTGGCCAATTTTGAGAAGATTCGGTGATTTGCACAAGTTGTAAACGCTGCGGCGGCTACAATTTAGAAAAAGCGCCAATTTACTTCTAGAATGGAACATCACTAATTCTCATATAAAATGTGGTGAAATTTCTAATTTAAATACGCGCCTTAATCTGAAGGCAACTTTGTGGCTAATCATCATAAAAACCGAAAATTCATGTACGGCTCTAAGTAAAAACAACGCTGATTCACGTGCTAGAATTAAGAAGAAGCAATAAGCTAGACCTAAAAGCAATATAAAATGGCTCATGCGCTGATAAAATGTGAAAACCCCGCTAATTTGCTGGTAATATTTAGAAAATAAATAATAAGTCCGGCCAAAATTAAGATTTTAAAAGTTAATTTTAAGCCTGAATTGAGAAAAAGTGCTAATTCGCGGCTAAAACGGAGAAACATTCTGATTTGCGTCAAAACTGAATAAATAAGCCATTCGCGCCTTTCCGAAGGCAACTTTTGAGGCAGAGAACTTTAGAAAAAGCGTGAATTAATGGTAATGGGTGAAAAAGCCGCTATAATGCGCGGGTAAAACCGAGAAAAATCGCTCATGCATTGCGTACGGTGAACCAAAAAAATCCTAATTTGTGAAAAGCCCTCTATTTCGCGGGTAATATTATGAGGAAAACACTAATTTTCAGCTAAAACTGAGAAAAGTGGTAATCCCCTGCTAAAAAAAATTGCTAATTTCCTGCTAAAATTGAGGAGAGCGCCAAAACTCGTGGAATATTAAGAAACATTGCTCACGGGATGATGAAAACACGACTTTGATGCAAAAGTTGAGAAAATGTGTAAATTCATGGTTACGGGTCGTGGGGAGGGGTTGGGGGGGGGCAAACTGCTAATCCTCGGCTGAAATTGAAAAGAAAGATAAACTAAATAAGCGCTGATTTGCGGGTAAAGTTGACAAAAAAAAACACTCATTCGTGGCTAAAATTGATAATTTCGCGGCGTAAACTGGTCATAGGTGCTAATTGGCGGACAGAAAAGGTGAAATAGCGGTAAGTCATGGCTGAAATGAGGATAAGGGTAATTAAAAATGATTTTTCTTGTTAATACGGAGACTTAGGGGCCTCTAGGAGATACCCGACCCGGGGCACGATAGGTGTAGGCCCGCCGCAGTGGCTCCGCCGTGCAACTCCAAACGATTTAAGGCGGCTAATTAAAACAATGAGGTTTTAACGGAGTTTTTCGAGGCTATAATGGAGAATCGCGTTGCGAGCTGAAGTTGCTGGTGACAGCCGGTGGTGTGGCTCAGCGAGCTACTTACAAAATTTCGATATATAATGATCAGTCACCAAGTTGAAGAGAGGCCGTTCACTCGCTGCTTCCGGGGGCTAAAAAAACGCGACCGAAACAGAGAAAACCCGCTAATTTTCGGTAAAAAAACAAACAAAAAAAACGCTCATTAGCATCTAAACTTGAGAGCGCAGCTGAAATGGAGCAAAACGATAATAATTAGAGGATTAATTTTGAGAACATCCGCTATTTTTTCACGTCTAAAATTTATGACAGTGGTAAATCACGGAAACAATTATTCCCCCAAAATTGGTTGTTTTATCACAAAACTGACGATAATCCAAACCTCTGAAGTGTTCCCATGAATATTTCTCTAAAATTTTGCCCCCAAATTGACTGTTTAATCCCAAAACATATTATTTCATCCCATAAACTTCTCTAAACTGATGATTTTACCCTAAAACTAGCGGTTCCCCCAAAAAACTGGATATTTTACTTCAAAACTGACAATATCCCAGCAAAACTGGCGTTTTCGATAAACAAATGGTTTCACGCCAAACCTAACGACTCTGTCTTGAAAACGATTTCAACAGAAAACTGACGATTTCAAGCCAAAACTGAAGATTTCACTACAATGCTGGTGATCTTACCGTGAAACTAATTTCGTCAGTTTTCCCTCAATCAGAAAATGCGTTACCCTGAAACTTAGATTTTGACTCAAAACCGGCAATTGTTCTAGTTATAACTTACGAGTTTTAACCTAAAATTGAAGTTTTTACCCTAAAACTGTGAAACTGATTTTTTCACTGCAAAACTGGCGATTTCCCCTTAAAAACCTCGAATCTGGCGATTTTAACTCAAAATGGCTATTTTGGCCCGGGTTGACCACATTATATGGGTTCAAAGTTCCGTTTTTCCTTAAGCTGAGCTTATACCCTAACCATAAAGTTAACATTTTGCATAAAAAACGCTTAATTCCTCAACAACGCTTAAATGGAAATTGTCGACCCGGCCCTTCAGCGTATAAAAATGGCGATTTTAGCACATGGATTGAGATTTTAGTAGGCTCTAAAATTTTGATTTTGTCCAAAACATTTCTGTTCAGAGAAGCAAAACCCTTTTTATTGTTGTCAGATCTGCTAAAACGGTATTTTAGGGCGCAGAAACCGCAAAATTGGTCTTTGAATTATGTCACCCTTGCCAAATTTGTTTTGTGAGCAACAAAAATCCTCGAAATTTTTTTATCTGAGTGACGACGAAACAAAATGTGATTATCCAGAAGGAATTTTCACTGCGTATCAGAACGTATCTAGGGGTGGGCAGCTGCCCCACTAAATTTGCACTTTCGAATCTAGGGGAGGGCAGCTGCCTACCTCTGCCCCCCCCTCTGGCTACGCCCATGGTAAAGGCGGCGGATAGGTGTTGTTCCGACAAAAAAAACATACGTTGACATTCGTTCCGCGGCTAAAATTGAGAAAAAGCTTTTCACGGCCAAAAATGGGAAAAAGCGTCCATTTACCGCTGAAATAGATTTTTAAAAAGGTTAATTTGCTGCTAAAATTGAGGGGAAAACAGTAATTCGCTATAATGTGAAGATGATTCCGCGGGTTAAATTGAGAAAACACGTTTAATCGTATTTTTTGGGGGTCCTTTATGCGGCTAAAATGGAAAATTCGAGCAATCGGGATACTATTAAGGAATAGCCGTGGCTGGAAATATTGAAAATCGCTAATCTACGGCTGAAATTGAGATGAAACCGAAAATGAATTGAGATTTGTGGCACAAACTGGGGAAAAGCGCGATTCTCGATTTCCCCGGTCAAAATTGAGAAAAACCACTAATTCGCAGTTTACGAAATACCTGCAGCTAAAGTTGAAGAAAATACGCTAATTCGTAATTAGTATAGAGAAAAAACGTTTTCCGTGGTTACGATTGAAAAATAGGCACTCGTTTGCGGCAATGTTACACCGCTGAAGGTTCATAAAAACGCTAATTCGCGGCAAAAATTCAGATAGGGCTCTCATTCACGGCTGACATTGAGAATAATCGTTAATTCGTGGTTTCTCGATGCAATGCCTTGACCAAAATTGGAGACAATCGCTATTTAAATTGAGGAAATGAGGTCATATGTGGCAAGCGTTGGGGGAAAACGCTTATTACCGGTACCTCTCTGAGTGCCGGTATTCAAACCCATCTCCCCTCCATCATCTAGGGATGCCACTGAGTCCGTAAATCGTTCAAAAATTGAGAATTTGCGTCAAGTTTATCAAAAAGCTAATCCTTTTCGTGGTAACAAATTCTTTATATCATTATAAAATGGCTAAATATGCATTACTGCTAGTCAAAATATACGTCTTGAAACAAGGAAAAACACTAGAATTCTACTTTAAAAAATAACGATAATTTCACTTGAGCTAATCATTTCGACGACTCGGAAGACTTTCAGACTTTTTCGAAGGACTGGGATAAAGAGGATGATAATATGACGAGTAGGCAAGATCTCAGTCTTTAGGATATTGTTTTAACGACTTTTTGGGCAGCTTCGTCAAGGTCTTTGGCAAACGTGAAGGGCAATTTAGAATCTTCCAGAAGTTTTTTTGCGGCTTCCACGTTTGTTCCTTCGAGACGTATAACGAGTGGAACCTGCGTAGAGAAAATGCATTTTTGGATTCACAGCCGATAAAGAGTTATTGGGTGGGGAAGGGGTGGCGGGAAGTTAACCTTCAAATTGAGAGACTTCGCGGCGTTAATAATGCCATTGGCGATTGTGGCGCAATTGACTATGCCTCCGAAAACGTTGACTAGGATTGACTTGACGTTGGGATCAGAAGTGAGAATTTTAAAAGCTTTGCGAACTTGTTCCTCGTTGACGCCACCGCCGACGTCGAGAAAATTGGCCGGTTGACCGCCGTAGAGTTTGATGATGTCCATTGTGGCCATGGCAAGGCCGGCTCCGTTAACCATGCACCTGATGGTTGGAGATGGGTGGGGGTCGGGGTTAGTTACCAGATATGGGGTTATTGGTGGAGGGGGTGGGGAGATACATACCCGATTTGACCATCGAGACGGATATAGTTGAGATTATTTTCAGATGCTTCAATTTCTTGAGCATCCGTCTCACTTTTGTCGTCTAGTTGAAAAATTGCTTTCTGTCGGAATTTGGCATTGTCATCGAAATTTATTTTAGCGTCGACCGAAACAACTTGGCCATCGGAAGTTTCTGCCAGTGGATTGATCTCAACCTGTGTGGCGTCGACGTTACAGAATAACTCGTACAGCCGTTTGATTTCATTAACAGCTTTTTCACGTAAAGGACCTTCGAAATTAAGGAAAATTGCTACATCAGTAGCTAGATCCGTTGTAATGCCTTTCATGATGTCAATTGGGAATGTTTTAATGAGATTCGGAGTTTCTTCCGCCACTTTTTCAATATCAGTCCCACCCGCCGGTGAAGCCACTATGACCGGTCCATTCCACCCTCGGTCCATAACAATGCTGAAATACGTTTCACGAACAATGTCAACCGACTCGGCGATCATAACTTTTTTAACTTCGATTCCACCGTCGGGCGTCTGTTTTGTTATGAGCCGATGGCCGACCATGTTCTCGACAAGAGGAAACACTTTGTCAGCATCGCGGGTAATGTGAACGCCACCCTTGAAACCGTTGTCAAAATGACCGAGACCCCGCCCGCCAGCCAGGATCTGAGCTTTGACAACGTACTCGTCCACGTTGAATTTACTTTTTAGGTCTTTCGCTTCGTCCGGATGTTCGATGATGACGAATTTTTGAACGTTGACCCCATAGTTTTGAAGTAGAACTTTACTGTGACACTCTAGAAGGTTTAAGCGTCTTACTTGATTTTTGAGAGCGAAAACGCGGTGTAATTGACCCAACAGTCTCGTATGAACCATTTTAGAAGCTAAGGGGGTTTACGAACCGATGAACAGTCAACGTATCACTCTTTGCCAAGTTATTATCCAATCGAAAAATTACATAACACTCAAAGGCAAACAATCAAAAATAAATCAAGACGTACCAAGAGCTCACTTCCACCGAAATTGACGTGCTGAACACTGATCTGATAGAGCGCCAAGGACATCAAATCTCTAAGAGAAGGTTATAAACTAGGAGGTTACTGAGGGTTAACAGTTGAATGAATGGATCCGTAAATAAAATTCTGGCTTGTTGATTATGGAAGACGTTTATAAATTAGAGCATTTGTCCCTTGTATCTAAAGTTTGTAGCGAGTTAGAAAATCACTTGGGCTTCAATGACAAAGATCTCGGTAAGTGCTACTTACACTTGGTCATAACTAAATTCAATCGTCGTCAAACGTCGTCTTTGTCTTTGCCTACAGCCGAGTTCATCATCGACTTGGCAGACCAAAACAGTTCATTCGAATCGTTTAAGAAAGCACTTCTCGACAATGAAGCGGAATTCTCGGTGAGTTCATTGAATTTGTCTAGTTTTACTCGAATTTCTTTGGTTTGGGAGGGGGGGCGAGGACAACTACTTCACTTGGATGGGCAAGTCAATCCTCAATCGATCACGTGGGCTGTCTGCCTACTTCAGCCATTTCACTTAGATCTGATGTCATTCGCACCAATACCCAGTGGAGTTGTGCCCTGCCAACCTTCCATGGCTCTTAGATAGTCCCAAGCTGGTCTGCCGATGCCAGAGTCATCTATTTGTTTAGCTGATCCACTCATCTAAGGGGGTGGCAAAGTGGCTAAGCCACCAGCTCCTCCTTATTTTGAGTCTAGGCGGTAACTTTCGCAAAAACCACCGCTAGAAGAATCATATTCCCCAAGGTACAGGTTTTGAGCCAGACCTGGCTTTTGACTCACTCAGACCGTGTTCAACCGAGAAATACGGCCAGTTCGAACGCAAAAATGCAACAGGTTCAGCGCCCCTTATTCAGTGGTGTAGGGCCAGTTCGGAAGAACCCGAAAGTGTGGTTGTCACGGCGTCTTAAACAGCGTCCATGGATCCAGCCTGTGGCATTTTTTTTTTTTTTTTTTTTTTTCGAGGCCGTCCGTACAAAGGGCCCTGAGAGGTCCGTTGTGTGCATCGTGATTCTTCCTTGGACTTCAGGGATGTTCACAGGAAAATTCGAGTGGTTTCTGAAAACGTGCACAGGTTGTTAAAAACGGTGACATCACAGTAAGAACCCCTTGATGGACTCTCAAGGTCGAGAAGAAAATGCCGCAAGGTGGATACAAGGACGCCTTATAGGGAATAAGATTATCCCACCTTGGCAACCGCACTAGCGGGATATTTTCCCGACACCTCCGAATAGGGCCCCTGGGGCCTTAGTACGAGCCCGTGTGAAAATGCCGCAAGATGTGGTTGCTATGGCGGGATAATGTTAGTTCTTATTCGGCGTCCTTGGATCCCGCTTGCGGCATTTTTTCTCGACCATTCGTACTAAGGCCCCAGGGGCCTTATTCTGAACGGTCGGGAAAAAATGCGGGATCCAACTCCGAGTAAGAAATAACACTATGCCGCCGTAGCAACCACACTTGCGGCATTTTTCCCGACGTTTCTGAATAGAGACCCTGGGTCGGCAATTCATCCCGTGGGGAATCCGGAAAATTGAAAATCATTGCTAATGCGTGACATTGTACTAAGTGTTGACTGCAACTAGGTGCCTTTCATTTCGATTGAACAAGCCCAGATAGGTCCCGTTCAGTCACTACCGATACCAAAGAGTTTTGTACCACCGTCAATTCCACGATATCAACCACATTATGCCCAAGAACGCTCAAGTGTGTCATTTTACGCCGTCTTGACCACTCTGTGCATTTCATTTCTATTGAACAGGCCTGGAATCGTCCCGTTCAGTCACTACCGATACCAAACAATTTTGTACAGACCAATTAGAGATTTGTACCACCTTCAGTTCCACGATATCAACCACATTATGCCCAAGAGCGATCAAATGTGACATTTTACGACTCCTTGACCACTCTGTGCATTTCATTTCTATTGAACAGCCCTGAAAGGGTCAAGGTTCAGTCACTATTGATACCAAAGAGTTTTGTACAGGCCAATCAGTGTTTTGTACCACCGTCAATTCCACGATATCAACCACATTATGCCCAACAAGCTCAAATGTGTAATTTAAAGAATCCTTGACCACTCCGTGCATATCATTTCTATTGAAAAGGCCTGAAATGGTCCCGTTCAGTCACTACTGATACCAAAGAGTTTTGAACTGACCAATTAGAGTTTCGTTCCTCCTTCACTTCCACGATTCCAAGCACATTAGGCCCAAGAACCCTCAAGTGTGTCGGTTTACGCCTCCTTGACCACTCTGTGCATTTCATTTCTATTGAACAGGCTTGGAATGGTCCCATTAAGTCACTACCGATACCAAAAAATTGTGTACAGACCAATTAGAGATTTGTACCACCTTCAGTTCCACGATATCAACCACATTATGCCCTAGAACGCTCAAATGTGTCATTTCAAGAATCCTTGACCACTCTGTGCATTTCATTTCGATCGAACAGGCCTGGGGAATGGTCCCGATCAGTCAGAGATTTGTTGCCCAATTTGAGGTTTGTTGCCATCAATTAGAGTTTTGTATCACAACACAAGAATTACAGTCTCAGCATTAACAAAATTCGGTCTTTTCAGGCTCAACTGGTGCAATGAAAGTTTTAGAATTGAATTCTAAGGTCAAGCAATTATTAAATGTCGATTACAGGCAATTTTTGTTTTATACTACCTACTTTACAATTCTCTAATTGGCACGCACGGAACTTTTTCGTATCAATTGTGACCGAACAGGGCTATTTCAGGCCTGCTTGATTGTAATCAAATGTACTGAGAGGTCAAGGAATGGCAAATGCCACAAATGCTAGTTTTTGAGCCGAAGATAACAAAAAAATTCCATTTGGTCTGAATAAAACACTTTGGTACCTTTAAACACATAACGATGTCAAATCAGGGCCATTTGATAGAAATTGGTGGCATGGAAAGGAAAATGGGGTACGATTTTTGCGCGCGATGAAAAAAAAAAAGTTAATACTGTCGTACAAATGAAACAACATTTCAAAGTCAGTAGTGAACGAACAAGGCCGTTCCAGGCCTATTCAATCGGAAAAAAATTCATGGAGTGGTCGTGGAGTCGAAAAATGGCACATATGGATGTTCGCGAGCGTAGGACATGCTCATTATCGTTTAACAGAAAGGTAGTACAAAACTCTTAATACCCGGATCTTGCTTTTTGTCGTCCCATGTGGCTACCCCCCCCCCCTTCATTGGCGATGCTTTCACTAATTGTGGTGCCAAGCAAGTAACAAGAGAATGCATGAATGAAACTGTAGCCGTAGGAGCCTACGTTGTCTGTCTTCCCTCGTTAAGGTGCGTTAAAAACGAACCGGTTTCGGCTGCTTGCCATCTTCAGCGTTGGACTTACAGACGCTGAAGATGGCGAGCAGCCGAAACCGGTTCGTTTTTAACGCACCTCAACGAGGGAAGACAGACAACGTAGGCTCCTACGGCTACAGTTTCATGCATGCATTACCTACTAACCCTCGTAGTCTAAGCGATCACACTAACAATATCAATTAACAAGAGAATGTTTAGACCCCCCCTCCCCCCAGACATCTGAAGTTAACCGCAAAATTGCAACATTTGGCAGCTGAATAATTATCCCCAATGAAAGTTGGTGTCAGGGTCGGTGTGTCCGCGAGGGCTAGGGCGTTGCGTTCCAGCGGCCTGACACGCACGGGTCACTGTGGTCCTGGGTTCGAAATTCCCACGCTTGTCAACTGACAAATTTTTAGCCGGTGGTAGGAAAGGCGCCACGGCGATATGGCGAAAGCCTCCATCTGAGTCATTTCCCCCTCCCTATTGTAACACCGTGAGCGTCAGGTAACACAATAAAATTTTTTTGGTAACTCAAAGTTTCAATAATTCGCGAAAATGGATGTATGTTTCTCGTCTTAATTTTCGTGAAGTTGCGAAATTTAGTCGCTTTTAGTAGACGCGAACCCTGGTCCAGCCGTCCATGGCTAGGCATGACGCGAATGGCCATGTAATTTTTACATTTAGAGTTGAGTATTTGTGGGTGTTTTTTTTTTTTTTTTTGTCGGGGGCGCCGGGCTTTGAACCCGGCAGGCGCCTAAGCCTCACTTGGGCTCCTACGCCATACCCAGATCTAACTGTGCACGTCACACCCGTACTACGCGGGCGTTTCGGTCGGTGCGCGGTTTGTTAAACGCACATCGCCGAGAATGCCCACACAAAGCCGGGTGTGCCGTGTCACAGCTCGCCGCAGCCTTATAGTGTAATGGGCAATGGCTGGATTCGAACCCAGGCCCGCTGGGTTGTGAAGCGAGCATTGTATCCATTACACCATCGAGGCGCGCTTATTTGTGGGTGTGCAAGTATGAGCGAAATTAAAAGTTTCTTGGTTGTATATTCTGGAATTGGCAAGTTTCCGGTCTTTCCTTCCGCGAAATTGCAATTTCCTGGTCTGTATTTTCCCGACATTTGAGTTTCGAGGCTAAGTATTCGCGAAATTGCTATAGTTTCTGCTTTATTTTGGCGAATCGCTAGGTTCTTTTTAGTGATTGTGGATCCCGGTTTAGCGGTCCTCGACTCGACAGCCCTCAAACTCTGAAGTTAGCCTCAAAATGCCAACATTTAGGAGCTAAATATCCGCGAAATTGGAAGTTTTCAAGCTGAATGTAAGGGAAATAGCCATTTTCTTTGCTATCTTCTCAGCAATACGAGGCTCCATCCAATTTTAAATTTGGCCATTTTTGCCTAACACACCATCCAGAGAGCTTAAGTAACCGATTTTCAGGTCCATTTTTATACCAGCCCCAGTCATAAACGCCGCCGAAAATGGCACGTGCTTGTCCTTGGTTTTTTTTTTTTTTTTTTTTTTTGTGGCCTCCTCACGCGAATGGCCAATAATAGTAGCCTCTCAAGGTTCTTGTGCTTAGTTATTTTCCACGAGCAAGCTTACGGGCTAGTCTACGCCTGATATTGAGAAAAAACGCGAATAACCAGTTTCTGTACATTCTTAGTCGGTTAAAATTGAAAAGACACGCTAATTTGCTGTTCTTGGGGCAATTACGTGGCTAATAGTTTTAAAAATGCTAATATTCTTGGCTAAAGTTGCGAAAAAGCGCTCATTCGTGACTAAAATTGAGAAAATGCGTCAATTCGCCGTTGCTGATATACAACTTCCTGGCCAAATTTGAGGAAAAACGCTCTTATAATCGGAGAAATCCACGACTTAAATTAAGGAAAAGCGATCATTCAGAAATTTGGCTGGAAAAGTGCCAACCCCGCGAAACGATTTTTTATTGGAGGGAAAACAGCCAAATTGACTTTGAAAGATATAAAAGGCATGAAAATTGAATTTTGGAAGCGCCAAAGCTGAATTGATACTTAGAAGATTTGTTCATTGGCTGCTTCCAGTATTGCTAATACCACAGAAAAAACATTTAATTGGTCAAAATCACGCTTCCTCATGACAACTGCAAACACTTTCTCGAATTTAACCAATTTAGGGGTTGATACAAAACTTATTTTGGGTTGTGCAAAATGGTACAAAACTTGTACAAAACTATCATGCTAGTTTCAAGTTGATTCGCGTGTGTGCTACCACAACTTTATGGAGCTGGACTCCGGTTTCTTTGTGTGGTGAAACTCCAAAATACTGAGGTCGGGAGCTTTTCAGTGGTTATAGAGCTTTGATGTGGTTTACCGTCTTTGTGGTTTGAGGTTAATGCTTTACCGGAGGTTTAGCCAACGCTGTAATTCAGGCCTGTCGGTAACGTGACCACCTTGTGTGGAAGATTCGTGCGACTCCGGATGGAAACGTGTGCAATAAGTGGGCAAAAACGGTGGCATCGCACTGAAAACACCTTTCAACGGCTCGCCTGATCAAAAATACGTCTCAATTTTCGTATGCCCCGCGTGAAAAACCTCTAATTAGGTGACGAGAGGGTAAAAGAGACAAGAGGGGGGGGGCAATGACTTACTCCTCCCTCCAGCCAATTCAAACAATTTCGTGGGTTTTGGCTTTTCAACAAGGCAATTCGGCGTGTTCGACTCCTTAAAAAAATTCACGGAGTTGTCTTTTTCGTAGCAATTTCGCGCCCTGAAAAAACAAAATTTCGCGGAATTGGCTCATTAAAATATAAAAGCAACATTTTGCGCTGCTGAACCATTCTGAAGGCGTTTTTGTAAAGATGGTTTGGTAAAATCGAATTTATCGGGGTTGGCTCGCTGAAAAACGCAAGTTTCGTAGGTTTTGCTGCATCCAAAACAAAATTTCACGCATTTGACCTATTCAAATAGTTTTTTTTTCAGACAGGGAACAAGGTTGTCCTATGCCTGTATGTCTATAGTGTTTACTTGATTAGTTTTTGAACCAACCAGCTAATTTTTAATCCATGGAAGTCTAGGGTTGACTTGTTTTTCTTAAAGAAGTACAATTTCTGAGTGTCTATGTTCTTTGCAGGACTCATTTATATCGAATCTGCTGCGCATTATTCAACTTATGCGCCCTAAAAAGTCGTCTGACTCCAAGACAGGCAGTCGGAAGGATGGTGACGTTCAGTCTAAAAATGACGCCCTGAGCAAAAAATTCCCGGGCTTGGCCATTCCAAATGAAATTCCTATCAATGTCGTCTATAATGCCAAAGCGGAGACCTCTCCAGAAATTAAAAAGGAGCCGATGGAGGATGATGACGTCGCGGGGGAGGCGATGGCCGAACTTGAAGCTTTAGCACCTTCGAGTGAAAAGAAGGAAGCGAAAAAAGAAGACTGTAAAGTGAAGAGGGAAAGAAAAAGCTCGTCCCCGCGTGTCAAAGAGTCGAAAAAAAGAAGTCGGAGTCGGGAGACGAAGCGGCGGAGTCGTAGTCGTGAACGCGGCGGCCGTGGACGACGAAGTACAAGTCGTGACAGGAGGCGTGGAGGAGGAGGAAGGAGTCGAAGTCGTAGCCGTCGTCGTGGGGGACGAAGAAGTCGAAGTCGGGACCGAAGCCGACGAAGTAGGAGTCGAAGCCGTGGCCGGGATCGAAGAAGTCGAAGCTGGGACCGGAGTCGAAGGCGTCGAAGTCGCAGCCGAGAGCGTCGGAGTGAGAAGGACCATCACAAGAATGACGACTCGTAAGTGAAAATGATTTTCCCAAAAAAGTATTTTCAACAACTTTTATTTACCTAAAATATTAATTTTTCTTCGCGTGTAGAAAAGTTAAAATCGAGTTACCCGAAGAGCCGGAGGTGGGGAAAATCTACACGGGAAAAGTTGCGAATGTGGTCAGTTTTGGGTGCTTCGTTCAAATCGAAGGCTTGAAAAAACGCTGGGAAGGCCTCGTTCACATTTCTCAGTTAAGACGTGAGGGACGTGTGACTACAGTTGCGGACGTTGTTAACCGAGGGATGAAAGTTATGGTCAAAGTTTTGTCCGTAACCGGGCAGAAAGTCTCCCTTTCAATGAAAGACGTCGACCAGACTACTGGTGAGGACTTGAATCCAACGATAAGTCAGAGCAATAAAGAAAGGTTTGTATTAGAAAGTGGTAAGGATGCGCGTTTACTGGTCAATATTGATATATTAATGTTTGCAGGGAAGAAGAAGCTTCATTAATGAGAAACCCAGATCGGCCAGCAACACTTTTGGAACTGGGCTCGTTCGAGGACAACGACGATTTTCAGAGTCGTAAACGGGTCAACAGGATCTCCTCGCCTGAGAAATGGGAAATCAAACAAATGCTGGCGGCGTCGTGTATCGACAAAAGTGAGCTTCCAGATTTCGACGAGGAGACCGGTCTTTTACCCAAGGAGGCTGCCGAAGAGGAAGACATTGAAATTGAGATCGTCGAAGAGGAACCACCGTTTTTACAGGGTCACGGACGGAATCTTCACGATTTAAGTCCCGTGAGAATCGTCAAAAATCCCGACGGTTCGCTGGCGCAAGCTGCGATGATGCAGAGTGCTCTGGCGAAAGAGCGACGCGAACAGAAAATGTTGAACCGCGAACAGGAGGTTGACAGTGCTCCCATGGGGCAAAATAAAAACTGGATCGACCCGTTGCCTGAAAGTGAGTTTCTTTTCCGCAATTTTGTGTTAAATTTGATAAGTATGCTCATGGCCTCAATAATTTTTAGATGACACTAAATCATTCGCTGCAAATATGAGAGGCATAGGTTTAACGAATCAGGATTTGCCTGAATGGAAAAAACACGTTATCGGTGGGAAAAAAAGTTCGTTTGGAATGAAAACGAACATGTCCTTGTTGGAACAGAGGCAGAGTCTTCCTATCTACAAACTAAAAGACGAATTGATAAAGGTATCAAGCTATTTCTTTTCATGAGACCAGTCGTTTGAGTATTCTCATCATTTCAGGCTGTGACAGACAATCAGATTCTGATTGTAATTGGAGAGACCGGTTCGGGTAAGACGACTCAAATGACTCAGTACTTGGCTGAAGCCGGGTTCACGTCTCGAGGCAAAATCGGATGTACACAGCCTCGTCGTGTCGCCGCCATGTCCGTTGCCAAACGTGTCGCCGAAGAGTTTGGTTGTCGTTTGGGTCAAGAGGTCGGTTACACGATTCGTTTCGAAGATTGTACGAGTCCTGAGACGGCCATCAAGTACATGACGGACGGTATGTTGTTGAGAGAGTGTCTCGTGGATTTAGATTTGAAAAACTATTCGGTCGTCATGTTGGACGAGGCTCACGAGCGAACCATTCACACTGACGTTCTTTTTGGTAAGTTATTTTAAAATGAGGAAGCGTCACGTGCTAAACAAATTTATTTTTAGGTCTGCTGAAACAGGCTGTCCAAAGAAGGGCTGAACTAAAATTAATAGTCACGTCAGCTACGTTAGATGCCGTCAAATTCTCTCAGTATTTCTTTGAAGCTCCTATTTTTACTATACCCGGTAGAACGTTTCCGGTTGAAGTGTTGTACACGAAGGAACCTGAAACTGACTACTTGGATGCCTCGCTAATTACGGTCATGCAAATTCATCTTCGAGAGCCCCCGGGGGACATTCTTCTCTTTTTAACTGGACAGGAGGAAATCGACACAGCCTGTGAAATCTTGTATGAGCGAATGAAATCGCTTGGTCCCGACGTTCCTGAATTGATCATCCTGCCTGTCTACTCGGCTCTGCCGAGTGAAATGCAGACCAGGATATTCGAAGCCGCTCCTCCTGGATCTCGAAAGGTAAGTGCATCGTCATTAGTAGCTTCTCGAGATGTAATTCAACAATTGTTTTTTGTTATATCAGGTAGTAATAGCAACCAACATCGCAGAAACATCCTTAACGATTCACGGCATTTTTTATGTCGTCGATCCCGGTTTCGTCAAACAAAAAGTCTACAACTCAAAAACCGGCATGGACTCTCTCGTTGTCACGCCCATTTCACAGGCTCAGGCGAAACAACGAGCCGGGCGGGCGGGACGTACAGGACCGGGCAAGTGTTACCGTCTGTACACGGAGCGAGCCTACCGCGATGAAATGCTTCCGACGCCCGTGCCAGAAATTCAACGTACAAACCTGGCGACTACCGTTCTACAGTTGAAGACGATGGGCATCAACGATTTGCTTCATTTCGACTTTATGGACGCTCCACCTGTTGAGAGTTTGATCATGGCGCTGGAGCAGCTCCATTCTTTAAGCGCTTTGGATGACGAAGGACTTTTAACGAGACTCGGTCGACGGGTATGTTTAATTCATTTTTTGTATTTGACACTTATTATTTTCTTAACGATCTCATAATGTGATGGTTTCGTTTTTTTCAGATGGCCGAATTCCCCCTAGAACCAAATCTCTCAAAAATGCTGATCATGTCGGTGCATTTGCAGTGTTCTGATGAAATATTGACTGTAGTATCGATGCTGTCAGTACAAAACGTATTTTACAGGTAACGTTATTGACGTTCTTTCCTCTTAAAGATTTTTTAAAACTTTTTTTTTTTTTTATAGACCAAAAGATAAACAAGCTTTAGCAGACCAGAAAAAGGCCAAGTTCAACCAGCCTGAAGGCGATCACTTAACACTTCTCGCTGTCTATAATTCGTGGAAAAATAACAAATTCAGCAACGCCTGGTGCTACGAAAATTTCGTTCAAATTCGAACGCTCAAACGAGCCCAGGACGTTCGCAAACAACTCCTCGGCATTATGGACCGTCACAAACTCGACGTCGTCTCAGCCGGCAAGAACACCGTTCGCGTACAGAAGGCCGTCTGCTCGGGGTTTTTCCGTAATGCGGCCAAAAAGGACCCTCAGGAGGGCTATCGGACTCTGGTCGACAGTCAGGTCGTTTACATTCATCCGAGCAGCGCTCTGTTCAATCGTCAACCTGAGTGGGTCATCTATCACGAGCTGGTGCAGACGACGAAGGAATACATGAGGGAAGTGACGACTATCGACCCTAAATGGTTGGTTGAATTCGCTCCGGCCTTTTTCCGTTTCTCCGACCCGACTAAGTTGAGTAAGTTTAAGAAAACTCAACGTTTGGAGCCTTTGTACAACAAATACGAAGAGCCGAACGCTTGGAGAATCTCTAGGGTCAGAAGGAGAAGAAATTAAAAAAGGGAGGGGTAATTTTAGATTCGGAGTTTTTAAAAGCATATTTTATGTAAATTATTTGTACATAACTAATTAAACAATGCTGTCCAAGTCAATTTCAAGTCTTTTTATGGCTAAATTACCGTTCAGGACGCCGAATCTCCGCCAATTCACACGGTCTTTGGTGATCCAGAGAGTTCAGTCTTTTGAAAAAACCCGGAGAAATAGTGTGAAACACACTTTTACCGAACGAGGGAATACACAGAGACCGCCTTGGAGGCTCTTGGCCTATGATTTGGCGAGTTTCTGTAATTTGAAACCACAACTTCGCGGGTTTGGATCTTAAAAAAAATAATTCAGCACTCAAAAAACCAATTCTGCAGGTTCGGCTACGGGGGAAAAATGAATTTTAGGGGTTTGGCTCTTCAAAACGCCAATATTGCGGGCTTAAACCACAGAAAACGCCAATTTCGTTTAGTCACCGGAGACTCCGTTTTCGCGGATTTTGCCTTTCGGACAATAACGTAATTCGCGGAGTTGACTGACTCAAAAACCAATTTTGGCTTTTTCGGCAATTTTTGGATTTCCAAAACTACCAATTTGAGAGTGTTCGCTTCTCAAAAACTTGGATTGAGCAGGATTTAGGCGTTGAAAAAAAAAAAGAAAAGATTTTCCCGGGTTTGGCTCTAAATAAAGCCAATTTTACCGATTTTGCTCTTAGTAAAAACCAATTTCGCGGGCTTCAATCAGTGAAAAAACTATTTCGCTGGGTTCCAGTCACTAAAAACCTCATTCTCGCGAAGTTGGCTCTTCCGAAAACGAACTCATGGGGGTTGGGTCACTTTAAAAAACAATATCGTTGGGTTCTGCCACTTGATAAACCCATTCTCGTAGATTTGCCAATGAATAAAATCAATTTCACAACTTTGTGTCTTCTGAAAAAACATTTCGCGGTCTTCAGTCGTTGGAAATCCGAATTTCGCGTGCTTCATCTCATTGAAATGCCAATTTTGCCGGTTTGGGTCGACATCAATAATCAAATTTGGAGGTTTCCACTTTCAAAACTTTAATTTGGCTCTTTCAAAAATCATTTTCGCGTGTTTGCCTCACTCAAAAACCTAAATTTCACTGGTTTGACTCTCCAAGTCCAAGTGATCGTTTATTCCCTTGTTGTATTGTTTCAAAAAGATCAATTCGTTGGGTTGGTGCCACGGGTGTCTGCTCTGTACTCTCGAGTGTTGTTGTTGATGAATGGTGGGTGGGGGTGGGGAGGTTCGTTGTGGTGACCGATGGTCCAACTGATGGCCGATGCTGTAATTCTACAGTTTTTAATAGTCAAACACGCCTAATTCGTGTCCTAAAGATAACTTTATTGGACTATACAATCACCCTGATGCCAAAACCAATCATTCGCGCTACAAAATTGCCCATACTACCCATTCACGCCTTGAAAATTGTGATATTTTGGATTTAATGAGTCAGTTTAAAAGAAAACGACATGATTTATTTAACTCAAAATATTCCTTGGTTCGTGCATAACCATCAAAATAACAATGTCTTTTTTTCCATGAGGTGCCAGCAGGCGGGAGTTTTTTTGGCAATGCTGCCAACCGCTATATTACAACTTTCCCCGTTTTTTTCTTCAGTTAAAATTTACATAAAATACTTGGATATTTTCAATAGATTACAGTAGTACTCAAAATCCGAATATAAAACAAAAAATCAGAAGAATTCAACCACAAATTTCAGAAAATGACAAACAACAAAAAATACCAACGTCATCTATTTCTTAACTCTTCCTGTGACATAATCCTTAAATTTTTGTGAAACATTAATTTTCCTTATGGGTCTGGTGGGCTCTTTGATATCTGATGATGGGGAAATAGGCGAAGGAATGTCAGGTAGTGGTAGTGTACAGTCTCGTGCCTGATTTGGGTCCCTTGTACATTCATTTACTTTTGACGGGCTTTCACACTTTTGAATTTGATCTATATGACGTTTATGTAACACCCCTGAGTCTTCGACTAAACATTCAAAGAGTCTATTACCAATAGGCTTTTCAATTGTCGCTGCCACCCATGACTTATTGTGGGGATCTCTATAGTCCCTTATGTACACCCGCTCCCCCGGCGAAAAAGATTGATTACGAGTGCCCGGAGAAGTTCCTAACTTGTTGATCCAGGGCCCTTGCCCGCTGCTGAGAACCGTTCGAACGCAAAAGATCGAGTCTTGTTCGCGGCTGCCGACCTAACATGAGATAGGCAGGTGTCTGTCCGGTGGTGGAATGGGGTGTATTCCTATAAACGAAAAGAAACTTATTTAGCGCATAAGACGCTTTGACGCAAGGGGACTCACTCAACGCTTTCTTTAACCCCAATTTACCAGTTCTCACAGCGTTTTCCGCCGCCCCATTGCTTGCTGCACTGAGAAAAATATGAGGTAAAAACACGACTATGCTTAGCCGCTTTTACACGGCAAAAAATTTGCAGTCCTTTTATTCCGGCAGCGTTAGCCTTGTGAATTTACACGGCTACCGGACCTGCTGCCATGTTAGAGTCACACATGGCTGAGCCAGACACGGCTAACAATTCACGTGGATTCTCAGCCGAGTACACGGCTACCCTTCACTGATGGCCTTGCAAACAGTACACGGTAGCCTTTGCCGTGTAATGAGACAGATGTGGCCGAGCTATCTTTGTCGCGTGAGCGGTCCTACATTATTGTCATAGCCTTGCACGCATTATAAACTTCACCGTGTTAGACTATCAGTTCAGTCGTGTTAATATGGCGGTGTTGGTCGTGCCAACGTGCTAAATTAAGCCATGCGTACTTGGCTGCAATTGAGGTGCATACACGACAGAAGCATAGCTAGCCCAGTCAAGTACATCGTCTCGGGCACATGGCAAACATAGACGTTCACCACGACTGTACGTAGTCGAGTCAATGCGACTGTTTGAGTCGTGCTATTCAGCAATCCTCTCAATGTTTACTTGGTAACCTGTGCAGTGAACCTACAATTGCTCTAACCATGGCAGTATTATGGCAAAAGTAGTTGTATGGAAACGTTGAAGTACAACGCTGTCTTTGCTCTCACGAGACACCTATCATAGCTTTGTTTGATAAGTTAAGATATCCGAATAAAGCACGAATCACAAGTTTTAGTGTAATAACACGAGAAATTTTGCTAAAAAAAAAGAAAGGACCAGTTAGCTTGTACGGGCTTATTTCGTCTTTGAATGAAATTCTAATCGCTTCGATATTCCCTCTACGCATTCAAAACGCTGCAGATAGGAAATGAGTTCGGATCTCATCAATTTATTGTCAAACTTTCGCTAAGATAGTTATGGCGAAAAACAGGGCATTAGGTAAGAAATTTTAAAGGGAAAATGAACACAAATTCGGTCCATTACCCAGATAGCAAGGAAATATTACCCGAATGTTCCTTGATTATCTTTTTGGAATTTACCTTTTTTCCAAGAATATTCGTGGAAGATATTGGTTTTTTTGCGAATATTGTATGGAGGTCCAGACGGGACAGGTTGTATATAATCCGTGAATGTTCCAACGGAATATTCTACTAGAAGATTCGTGGAATATATTCAGAACGATAAGTTTGAACGTTCAAAGAATGTTTTTTTAGAATCGCTCTAGAATAATCAGATATATAGTGTCGGGTACGAATATTGTAAGGAGGTCCAAACGGGACATGTATATATTCCGTAAATGTTCCAAAAGAATATTCGCACGGAACAGAATTATTTTACTTTATTTTTAATTTATGATGCATACAATTTGGAAACGAATGAAAAAATACTGACACTACAAAAAAAAAAAAAAAAAAAAAAAAAAAAAAACACGAAAATAATACGACGCGGCGATGGGACATAGACGACGCGGGCCTGAAAACAAAATCCCACAATTATCGTATAATCCGAAATACACACTTTACTTCAGTATATTACTTGTAGCTTCTGCTCGATCACCGAAAATTGGTCGCTGAGAAAAGTTGACAGGCAGAAAAATAAATATCGACGTAGGACCAATTAATGACGAATTAGTCGTGAAACTTGCACCTGCAAATTATATTAAACAAACACGTACAATCATAGCGTTTCCCATTTGCACAAAATTCTGCAACGCGGCAATTCATTTCCACCCGTCTTCTCCAGGAACATATGATTTAATTAAGAGTGGACGGGTGGAAGTGAACTGCCCAAATGCAGAACTTTGTGCAAATGGGAAACACTATAAGATTTAAAGGTTAACAAGCAAATTGTCGCCTTACCTACAAATCAAATGATGTGACATTTTCCAATTTTAGGCGTGCCCGAAGAAAATTCGAGAAGAAAAACGCGAGAAAAACTAGATGGGCTCGAGCCACGTTGATTTGTGATTTTTGTGCTTGTAGAAAGAACCAGAAAGTTAAGAAAGAGTTCCCGCGTCTGTCGTAGAGAGGAGAGCAAAATGAATGGACGAATCGGAGAGTCGAAGACCTCCCACCACTAAACCCACTGACACGAACTTTACCGATCAACACCACACAAGCACACATCATAATAACAACAGGGTACGAACTTTTAATGTTTGAGTGTGGATAGGGATCGAGTGGGTGAGATGGGTAGTGAAACGGAAACCTTTGCATTTTTTTTTTCAAGAAACGAAACCGATGACGCTGGTCCGTCCAATAACCTTATATACTTATTAAATAATAAATCCTAATATTCTGTTACTATATGATTCGATTATCCTTAGGTGGGTTCAAAAGGATTATGCCTGGAACATTCGTAGCGGAACATGATCATCTTGTTTCGAATAATAATAATAATAATGCGCTTGAAGCCATGAGCGGAGGCTGACAGACGCAGAACAGAGAATATAGAATGTAATTGAAATGCCTACTTGCGTGAAGGCTAATGGCCTCAGTAGTCAATGCCTAAATAATAATAATAATTATAATAAAAAGTATCATAACCCACATGTGCGATTATCAGGGCGAGACCAATAGTGTATTTTTTGAATGAAATACACTAAAAAAAAGTGAAACTGAACCTCAGCATTTATTTGGGATTTCTAATTTCAAATAAAAACCGAAACGGCTTTATGCCGGCATCAATCTCACGACAAAAATTACGGAGATCGATGGATGTAACATTTAATTCTTAGAAACTGCTAAAAGAACATACCTAGGTTAATTATTCAAAATAAGATAATCATGTTCCGCTACGAATGTTCCAGGCATAATCCTTTTGAACCCACCTAAGGATAATCGAATCATTTAGTATCAGAATATTCTAGGAAAACTTATATAATATAAGAATAATCTCATGTTGTTCAGATTATTCACATTCGAAATCGAAGAATGTGGGAACATTCCTAGGATATTGATTGCTATCTGGGTAGTGTGCACGACGTCATATCCGGAAGGTAGCACAACCAGTGAAGCTAAACAAAACATTTTATTTTAAGCAAAAGCAGTGGATTTTTCAATTTTATTGTTGTATTTATTACACTAAAAACTTATCTGAACATCGTTGTAAGTGTATTGTAGCGTGTCTGCCGAGGGCAGCCAACGGGTTGTAAAAGGCTGCTGTGTCAGGTGACCTTGAACAATTTTCGTCTACACTGGATGCAAGAGTCGCTGTTCGAAGATTTGTTTGTTCTTTGGGATCTTCACTTTGAAAAGTGAAGATCTTATTTCTGTCATGGCCAAATAAAACAGGGCCAAGCTTTTTCTCCGTCCGGAAAATGGCAGCAACACACATATGCTCCAGAGTCAGGTTCTTCCCATCCTAAGCACACGTGCATGCTGATTATTTTGCTAGGCCTGTTCCATTGTTTTAGAATTGTTTACTTACTTTTAATTGGAACGTTTCGCTTAGAGAGCTTCCCAGTAAACATTGAGAAAAATTGTACGTCTAGTAGACGTCTATTTTTTGTCTATTTAAGGTCTAACGTCTACCCAAGGTCTACGTAAATTTTCTGTCTAACTTTTACGTCTATTAGACGTCTATGTAACACCTAAAAGTCAACGTATTTTAGTCATTGAGGAATAACGTCTAATGAACATCCATATAATATCCATGTGTAGACGTCTGTTGGGTGTCATGATGCAACGTCTTTCAAACGTGTGGATAACATCCACTTTCATACGACTACTAGACGTCAAAGAATAAACTGTATTAGACATATATGTCACATCTATGGGTACACGCTTATTAGATGTCGTAACTCACTGTCTATAAGACATCTCTATAACGTCCACGTTTGGGATTCTATTGGATATTAAATCATAATGTCTATTAGACGACTCTTTGAAATTCATATTCAGACATCAACTAGATTTTGTGTCCCGCTCGCTAGGGTAGAAACATTATAACAGGACTTCAAACGTGACATTTCATACGTTCCCTTCGAAATCCATGTCATCCATAGAAAGTCAAGTTAAATCCATAGAATCGCGTTAAATTGATCGCGATAAATTGAAGAAAAAACTAATTTATTAACTCTGATATTTCCCTTTTACTTAATTCCCCCATCTACATACTCCCATTGACGTACGTATATGTATGTACCTAAAATGGAGAGAACGCCAGCCTTTTTTAAACGTGAATCTTTACACTTATTACCTATATTGCTTATTAAATTATTATTATCATTATATTGTTTAACGCTGGAGCAATGAAAAAAAAGGCTAGCTATAAGCAAAAAGCGCAAGCGTGTGATGGTCAGGTGGTGTGAGAGTTGTTGAGTCACAGTTCCGTAAAGTTAAAGTCCCCTCCTTGCAGTCCATGCTCCACCATATCCATGTTCACCAACGCCACCCTCCCCATCCACTCCCACCATCGCCACTCTACTTCATCATCATCCAATATCGAGGCATTCCGTTGCCAAATGCCAATGCTACCGTAAGCATTTCGGTGTTGAACGCGTTAAATTGAACTCTCGTCTTGAACTCTTGAAGCCTTTCTTCCCGTCTTTTACATCTTTTGGGTAACCCTTTCTTAATTATTTGTTTCAAACATGTAGTGTACCTGCTAATTGATTTTTTTTTTTTCAGATGTGGTACTGGCAAAGCACGGATCGGCATCTAGTGAGATCATAAATTAAAGAAATATTCGAGTCACAGGCGTAGCAAGGGGCGTGCGGCGTGTGCGGTCCGCACCGGGCATCATTACCCGGGGGGGCATCAAATCCGCTGTCATGTTATGCGATCACTGCTACCTAGAAATAGGAAACAAGAACGTGAATTTGTAAGGGAACGTTTTTAGCGAAGACATCGGCCGACGGCCGAAACATTACGGCACGCCTTGCGCCTTCCTAGTTCCTAGGAAACCCAAGCAGTAAGCAGCTAAGCTCCCCACCGATCCAACACGCAACATCGGTTGATGGGTGGGGCCACTGGCGGACCTACACGTATCGGGGTCCCGGGGCGGAAACCTTCAAGGGGCCCCTAAAAGTCTCTAATTATATACATACCTATTACAAACCTCTATTGGTAACCGCTAAGGCCTTTTCCTTGTTTTAGGCAAATCACCGCTATTTCCCAAACCTATCCGCCAAACAGCGCTTATGCCAAGTTTAAGCCGCGAATGAGTGCTTTTTGTCAACTTTACCACCAAATTAGCGCTTTTCCTCAATTTTAGCCGCGAATTAGCGCTTTTCCTCAATTTTAGCCGCGAATTAGCGCTTTTCCTCAATTTTAGCCGCGAATTAGCGCTTTTTTCCTTTTTTAGCTGCGTAGAAGCGTTTTTAGCCTGTGAATTCGCGGATTTTCTCAATTTTAGACGCGAATTGGCGTTTTCCTCAATTTTAGCCGCGAATTAGCGCTTTTCCTCAATTTTAGCCGGGGATAACATCCACTTTCATACGACTACTAGACGTCAAAGAATAAACTGTATTAGACATATATGTCACATCTATGGGTACACGCTTATTAGATGTCGTAACTCACTGTCTATAAGACATCTCTATAACGTCCACGTTTGGGATTCTATTGGATATTAAATCATAATGTCTATTAGACGACTCTTTGAAATTCATATTCAGACATCAACTAGATTTTGTGTCCCGCTCGCTAGGGTAGAAACATTATAACAGGACTTCAAACGTGACATTTCATACGTTCCCTTCGAAATCCATGTCATCCATAGAAAGTCAAGTTAAATCCATAGAATCGCGTTAAATTGATCGCGATAAATTGAAGAAAAAACTAATTTATTAACTCTGATATTTCCCTTTTACTTAATTCCCCCATCTACATACTCCCATTGACGTACGTATATGTATGTACCTAAAATGGAGAGAACGCCAGCCTTTTTTAAACGTGAATCTTTACACTTATTACCTATATTGCTTATTAAATTATTATTATCATTATATTGTTTAACGCTGGAGCAATGAAAAAAAAGGCTAGCTATAAGCAAAAAGCGCAAGCGTGTGATGGTCAGGTGGTGTGAGAGTTGTTGAGTCACAGTTCCGTAAAGTTAAAGTCACCTCCTTGCAGTCCATGCTCCACCATATCCATGTTCACCAACGCCACCCTCCCCATCCACTCCCACCATCGCCACTCTACTTCATCATCATCCAATATCGAGGCATTCCGTTGCCAAATGCCAATGCTACCGTAAGCATTTCGGTGTTGAACGCGTTAAATTGAACTCTCGTCTTGAACTCTTGAAGCCTTTCTTCCCGTCTTTTACATCTTTTGGGTAACCCTTTCTTAATTATTTGTTTCAAACATGTAGTGTACCTGCTAATTGATTTTTTTTTTTTCAGATGTGGTACTGGCAAAGCACGGATCGGCATCTAGTGAGATCATAAATTAAAGAAATATTCGAGTCACAGGCGTAGCAAGGGGCGTGCGGCGTGTGCGGTCCGCACCGGGCATCATTACCCGGGGGGGCATCAAATCCGCTGTCATGTTATGCGATCACTGCTACCTAGAAATAGGAAACAAGAACGTGAATTTGTAAGGGAACGTTTTTAGCGAAGACATCGGCCGACGGCCGAAACATTACGGCACGCCTTGCGCCTTCCTAGTTCCTAGGAAACCCAAGCAGTAAGCAGCTAAGCTCCCCACCGATCCAACACGCAACATCGGTTGATGGGTGGGGCCACTGGCGGACCTACACGTATCGGGGTCCCGGGGCGGAAACCTTCAAGGGGCCCCTAAAAGTCTCTAATTATATACATACCTATTACAAACCTCTATTGGTAACCGCTAAGGCCTTTTCCTAATTGTAGCCAAGGCCTTTTCCTTGTTTTAGGCAAATCACCGCTATTTCCCAAACCTATCCGCCAAACAGCGCTTATGCCAAGTTTAAGCCGCGAATGAGTGCTTTTTGTCAACTTTACCACCAAATTAGCGCTTTTCGCCGCAAATTAGCCGCGGATTAGTGGGGTATTCCCACCCCTCCCCACCTTATAGACATAAAAACGCGCTTTTTCTGAACTTTATCGGCAAAGTAGCTTTTTTATCCTGTGAATCAGCGATGTTTCTTAACTTTTTCTCGAGTTTGCGTTTTTCACAATTTTCACAAATTAGCGATTTTTTCTAGAAGGGACCAGAGAATTAGCACTTTACTCGGTTTGAGCTGAAAATTAGCGTTTTACTCAATATTAGCCGCAAAATAGCGGGTTTTTCTAAATGTTTACGACAAATTAGCATTTTCATGTTCACCATAACCATACGCTACGGATCAGCGTTTTTTTCTCAGTTTTTGCCGCGAATTTGCGGGTTTTTCACCCATAGCCATAAATTGGCGCTTTTTCTCAATTTTAGCCTCAAAGTTGAGGAAGTCGCGAATTTTCTCATTTTTAGCCTAGAATTAGTGATTCCCCTATATTTCAGCCGCGAATTAGCGCAGCGTAGTAGCGTTTCTAACCCGTCTGCGTCTGTTCATTTTAGCCACGAATTGGCAAATTGGCAATTTTTCCATTTTTGGCAGCGTACTAGCACTTTTATCAATTTAGGCTGAAAATTAACCTTTCTCTTAATTTTAGCCAGAATAATTACTGATTTTCTCAATATTAGCTGCAATTAGCGGGTTCTTCTCCATTTTAGCACCGCATCAGCATTTTTTAAATTTTAACTATGGATTAGCGCTTTTTCTCAGTTCAGTGAGCAAAGCAGCGCAGACGGAATCCAATTAATTATTCACGAATAACAAATAATTATTAGGCCAGCCATTTTAAAAACGCCAAGCATTGAGAAAAATACAGTAAACTTGCTATTTTTTATTGTGTTATTGTTAGGGTCCACCTCACTGTTGTAATGGTTCTGCGAAAAACTGAAAAAATTGCAACAACAAGTTGGCAGTTCTTCAATACTACAACTCGACTGCAAGTTCACCTTTCCCAGGGTTGCAAAACTGGATTTCACTAGACCCTAAAGCAGCACACATGCGGTACTCACCAAACAACGAGCAAAATATTTTTCAATTTTCAGGTGGTCAGTTTCCAGGCAATTGCTAGAAATTGATTGATATTTTGCTCGTTACTTGGCAAAAACATATTTAAATAAGGAAGTTAACCTTTTGCTAAGCTTGGCAAAAAAAAATTAAGTGTCTACGGTGACTGGTCCTGACGAATTTGTTGAAGAAGCTGAAATACGATTACAAGATATTTTAAAAATAAAACGCGGCTACATTGGCTAAGAACGACCTAAAAATCGTGTGTTCTTGAACACATTGTTGTCTGCGTCGTGTTGAACAGCTAACCCAAACGTGTGCTTACACATTTTGTCCACGGCTAGCAAATTTTACACGTCATGGTACGCCTTGGAAATTTCTTGGCCATGTATGTTTTACACGACTCTCTATTTCACACGGCAAATCGCTCAAGGCACATGGCTTGGCTTGCTAATAATTTCCTCTAGCGGAGTCATATTTTAGTAAGCCACGACTTCGTGAGCCATGTACATTTTCATAGCCAGGTAGACGGTCGCTCACAAGGCAAAAATAAGGGGCTTCGCCAGCCAACTACCCGTGTTCTCAAGCCGTGTATTTTTCTCAGTGTGGGTGAAATGGCGGCGAATGTCGCAACAGAATCCCATTACAAGTACAAAAGTTTTGAAATTCTTGGGACGAAAATCCCGACGCGTTATCCGAAACCAATATAACCGGGAAACCAAATCGACTAAAAATATTTTGCAATACAGAAATCGTAGTTGCCGAATCTACTTTTGGCACTTCATAGACTTCCAGCCACTTGGAGAACGAGTCGATAACTAAGAGAAAAGTTTTCCCAAAAATTGGTCCAAAATGATCAATATGAATTCTGTCAAAAGGACGAGACGTGTCAGGCCACTTTGATAACGGCGATTTGGGGGGTTCGGGACGCGCCTCTAGACAGTACGGACATGAACTGGCTACTTTTTCCAAATCTTTGTCTAACTCTGGCCACCAGAAATACGATCTGCACAGTGCTTTCATTTTTGAAATCCCTAAAATGGGTGGAATGAACTTCTCTTAGAATTTGAGGTCCCAACGACGCCGGTATAACTGCCCTGTGCCGCCACAAAAGCAAGCCTTGATCTTCATACAATTCTAGTTTACGTCTAAAATACGGTATTAGGTCTTCTTCCACCTGCTTAGGCCAACCGTTTCTAAGATACCCCAAGATCTTGCACAAGGACGCCTCTTTTTGCAATTCTTCCCGTAAGGTTTCCCCCGTTACTGGTGTCGACTGGAAAAGGAAATTTACGTACTCTCCTCTTTCGTCCTCTTCCCCCATTTCACTTGACATTGGCAGACGTGACAATCCGTCTGCAACCACATTCAACTTCCCTTGCACAGGTTTAAAAGAGTAATCGAACCCCGACAAATGGACGGCCCAACGCTGCAAACGGTCTGCTGCGATTTTGGGCAAACCCTTCGACTCACCAAATAAGGCCTGAAGTGGTCGATGGTTCGAGACCAGTTCAAAATGTCTCCCTGCCAAATACTGAAAAAATTTCTGCGTAGCCCAGTAGATGGCCAGAGCCTCTTTGTGTATAACGGAATACCGTGGACTCGGCATCCGACAACGTCCTTGACGCGTACGCCACCGGGCGTTCCGTGCCATCGCCTGATGGATGCACCAAAACAGCGCCGATACCATTTTGAGAAGCGTCACAAACTAGCTTAAGCGGTTTGGTTGGATCATAGTGCGTCAAAACTGCGTCTGAGGCCAACAGATTTTTGATTTTATCAAATGCTTCCTGACACTTTGTTGTCCAGCTAAAAGGAACCTCCTTTTTCAAAAGTTGAAACAAAGGAAAAAAAATCGTCGAAAAATCCGAGACGAATTTCGCGTAATTGGGCCATACCCAAAAAAGTTTGCAACGAAGCCACATTTGTTGGTTCCGGTGCCTTTAAAATCGCCTCAACTTTTTCCGGGTTTTTCCTTAGACCGTCCTTCGAAATTATGTGTCCGAGATAAGACACTTCAGATTCGAAAAACCTACATTTCTTAAGGTTCAGGGTGAGACCTGCCTCTTCCAACCTTCGTAACGTCGTCGACAAATTTTTTAGATGGTCCTGTTTATCTTTGCCCGTGACGATAATGTCGTCCAAGAAATTGACAACGCCAGGAATACCCTGAAGTACCCGTTCCATTTCTCGTTGAAATAAAGAACATGCCGGTTTAGTACCGTAGGGCAACCTATTGACTAAGTACTGCCCTTTGTGAGTACTCCAAGCCAACAAATGTCGGGTTCGCTCCCCTAAAACCAACTGGTTGTAAGCATTGTACACATCTAATTTAGAAAATTGTTGTCCCCCTTGGAGGCTCGCGAAAACGTCATCTATCCGAGTAAGTGGATAATTAAAATCGTGAAGGTACCTGTTAATAGTGGTTTTGTAGTCTGCACAAAGCCTCAGAGTGCCATATCGGCTTCAGGCACTGGCACCAACGGCGTTCCCCAATCCTTATTCTCGACTTTAGTAATGACCCCTGCCGCCTCCAGCTTTACGAGTTCCGCCTCTACCTTTTCCTTAAAGGCAAAGGGAATTGGCCTGTGCTTAACAAATATAGGGGCAACGTCTTTATCTACTTCGAAATCCACTTTAGTCAATTTATACTCCCCTAATTTGCCTGTAAATAATTTTTTATGTCTTTCCACGAGACCCTCAACCGTCAATTCCGAGATATTTAAATGAACGTCCACATTTAATTTTAATTTCAAAGTTTGCAACAAATCCCGGCCCAGCAGCGGTCTGACACCCTTCTCAACAACCAAGAACCTCGCCATGAATTCTTGCCCCTTGTACGATACGACCACCTGAATTTCCCCTTTCGGAATTATCGAACCGCCGTCATAGGTTCTTAAAGTTACATGGGTGGGTTTTACTGTAACATTCGGAAGCTTTGACAAAACCCTGCCAGGCGCAATCGACACACCACTGCCCGTATCCACCTCAAACTGTACGGGAACTTGATTAACTTGGATCGTCACAAAAATAGGCAGAACAGACCCGTTGGACTGATCATTTACCTGAAAAACGTCGTCAACACAAGAGTCTAAAAAGTGGGTTTTTTTAGTGGATTTGCAAACAGAGATTAAATGCCCTACTTGCTGACACTCTTTACATTTGTAATTTTTGTACTTGCACGTTTTCGACGAATGGTTCGGTTTACCGCATACCTCGCACGACGTTGACCTTTCGAAACTCTTCGAAGACACTGAATTCTGCGTAGTTTGTCCCGCCGAACGATTTGACCCTGGACTCTGCGACGTCTGTCCCGTTAAACGAAAATTCGGCTTGCTCCTGCCGGACGAAGGAATACGGTGGCCTCCCTGGCCACTTTTTGCCGTGAAATGAACGTCCGCCGACGATGCCGATGATAAGAGACTGGCCTCTTTCTGAACCGCTATTTATAAAAGCGTCGAAAGTGGTTTGGACTCGTCTTCCTCGCAGAGTCTGTCAAGCACACGCCCTGTATGCATTCCAGTAACGAATTTGTCCTTCACTTTTTCGTCAAGAAGTGCTCCAAAGCGACACAATATCGCCGCATTTTTGATGCGAACAAACCAAGAGTTGACAGTTTCCCCTTGAAACTGACGAAGTGAGTAGAAAAACTACTCGTTGCCGGTAAACGCTCACCGCCTTGGCGAAATGACCGGTTAATTTCTCGACGAGCTCCTCGTAAGACAATGAGCTTGGTGGAACTGCATCACACAGATCCCTCAGCAAGGAGTACGCCCGAAGTCCTAGACTAGATTGGCCGCGAAATAATGCTCCAACCGCTCTTTATAGATGACCCAATCGTCGTGTTCCAAGTCGAATTCGGGTACATCCCCGACTACCGCGCCAGAGAACATTGCGGACACCAAACTGTTCGTATTTTTGAGGTACCTTACCTCGCGAGTCGTCTTCCGGAGAATCTCGTCGACTAGTTTCCACTTCTTCGTCCACGTGGAAACCCTTGAAACTTTTCTCCGCTTCCGTAGCTAGAGATTTTCGAATTTTTCTTCGTGTCATCCGAGATTTGCAACCGACCGCGCCACTGTGATATTTTGGATTTAATGAGTCAGTTTAAAAGAAAACGACATGATTTATGTAACTCAAAATATTCCTTGGTTCGTGCATAACAAAGTCATGTAGAAAAACATTAGTGGCGATTCGTGCCTCAAAAATAACCAAAGTGTCTATTCACGCACTAAAAATGGTCAAAAGTGATCATTCGCGGCCTTCAGATGTCGAAAAACTGACGACTTGTGCTCTGAAAATGACTAAACTGACTATCTGCGCCCAAAAAATTGTCAAAACTGGTCATTTTGTGCCCTTATAACGATAAACTATCCATCAATTCCCACACCGAACTAAGGAACTCCGCGTATGGCGTAGGAACCCAAAGGGAGTCTTAGGCGCCTGCCGGGTTCAAAACCCGGCGCCCCCAACAACAACAACAACAACAACCCCTTTACGATAGGGTTGCCAGGTGTCAAAGGGATGAAATCGGGACGCCTCCCTCCTTCCCTAGGGGGGAGTGACCAGTATCTCATACAAACGAACAATCGTTAGGTCTGTTCCAGCAAGGTGTTCCGAGCACATCAGTTGCCATGAGACTGACCAATAAAATTTAAGTTGATTACATGATATTGGCTGGTCACGCCAACGCCATCACACATCGTTGATTTATGTCCCGAGTTTCGAGACTTTGGCTGGTCGCTGAAGGAAAATTCCCCAGGCAGACGCTCACATAGCGGAATGAGACCAGTTTCAATGAATAAGTTCTTCCCAGTAGCGCACCGAGGTGGTTGCGAGGGGGAGGGACCGCTTCGGGCCCTCCGAAAAGCCTAAGTACGGGGAAAATGAGGATTTTTAGGTTCTATATTCATAGATATGAGTATGTGAAAAGGATGGACAGCGATTTAGCTCCTTTCTAAGAATTCCAGTCCACATCCGACCTGGAGAATACAAAGTTACTAGTGATATCAGCAAAGAGTGTGAGCTGAATATTCGATTGAGCCCCCGCGTGAGTGCTTTTCTGGTGGCTCAAATACCAAAATCCCCTGCCTTCTTAAGGATAAATTCGCGGCTAAAATAGAGAAAATACACCGTTCCCAGTTTCGTTAGGTCCTTAAGCGCACAAATGTACTGATCGGCAATTTGCAACTTTTGCTGACGGGGTAAAAAACTACAAAAAGCGCTAAATCCGTAGCTATAACTCCGAAAAAGCGCCGATTCGTGGTCTCACGATGCAACTTCCAGATCAAAATTGAGAAAAAATCGTCGATTCGCGGTGCCCGGCGGACGTTCCACGCATGAAATGGTAGAAATTAACTCAGTCAAAAGTATGTTGTTTTTGGGGCGAAGGCGACTAATAAGATTAAGATTATTGGCGCCCTAAAAATCACTGCACAGTAAATTTGTTCCCTGAAAATGGCTAAACTGCGACGATTCGCTATGGATTCGTTTCGAACGGTCATGCCTCGTGCTTATTGGTGTGAAATTGTGTGCTTCGAAAAGTTGACTGTTTTATTCTTCGCCAAATATAGTTGTGCCCCAAAGCAAAATTTTTCGTGAATAATTGTACTTCGCTCTAATCAAGGGAGACGAGGAGACTCTACCATTTTCCCCTGCTTTTTCTAATAAATTTCCTGACCTTTCCGGTCTTACAATAAGAAAATTTCCTGACAATTTCCGGTCTGTGGTCACACACGCGGATCCAGAAATTCCTCAAGAGAGAGGCTAAAATAGCTTGAGATCCATTCCCTGCCTAAAAATAACTAAACTAGCTTTAAAAATGGCCAAACTGCGATTTTACGACCTTTACAAACATTTGATTGACAATTCGTGCCCTGAAAACATCTGAATATATTATTCCCGATCTGAAAATGGCAAAACGAACAGTCGCACGCCAAAAATTGGCCGAAATGAATTTTCTCGCCCTAGTTTGACGCACTATTCGCGCTATATAAATGACAAAAGCTCATTGACTATGCGCCTTAAACATGATCACACTAGCTGTCCAAGCCAGGAAATCGGCAAAACTGACTCTATGCTCTCTAAAAATAGCCTAACTGACCATTCGCGCCTTGAAAACTGGCAACTTATCGCTCTAAAAATAGTCATATAATGGCATTCGGATCCTAAAATGGCAAAACTGACGACTCGTGCCCTGAAAACATTACACTCTGATTATTCATGCCCTAGAAATGACCATACTGGCAGTTTCGCCGTAAAAATGGGCAAACTGGCTATATTCACGCTCTAAAATTGATAAAAATTGTAAAACTGAGAATTATTCCTGCTCTGAAAATGGCTAAATTTACCATTTGCGCGTCAAAAATTGCTAGACTGGGCCTTCACGTCTTAAAAATGTTTAAACTCACGATTCGTGCCCTAAAAATAGCAAAACTGGCTATTTAAGCCTTGGAAAAGGCCTACTCGCACAAACAATTCACAGTCTGAAATTGACCAAACTGATCATTTGCGCCCTTCAGAGGACTCGCGTCATAAAATTGTCAAACTGATCATTGGCGTTTGTGCTCCAACCATGGGCCATCCTCACCCTACCATCACCATACAACCCTAAAAATTGCTAACGGGTTCATTCGTGCTTCAAAAAAATGGCCGAACTGATCGTCCGCGCTTTGAAAATGGCTGAGCTGCAGACAATTTGTGCCATAAAAATACCCGAACTGATCATTTGCGCTTGCAGATGTCTAAACTGACAATTGGTGCCATTAAAAATGCTTTATCTGACTTGCTGCGACGAAAAAATTTGCCAAACTGGCTATTCGCATCCTTAAAAGATTAATTGACTAGTAGTGTCTTGAAATCGATCAACTGGTCATTCCCCCGCCCTCCGCCATACCGAATAGGACCATCTCATCTTACCAACTGCTTGATCCCCCCTCCCCCATTAACACCACCACGACTGGCGGTGGGGCGGTTACTCCAATATACTTCATCGTGTAGCTCGCTCGCGGTGTAAAATGGCTTGACTGGCTATTCGCAAGGCAGTTTACGACGTGTAATTGCAAATTATGGGGCTGGATACATTATTTTGCGAATTTCACCATTTCCTCGGTTTTCCGGAGCCAACGTAAGACCCGCCGGGACTCGATTCCAAGTATTAATGCTGTCCCAAAGGAAGGGGGCTCAAGCCCCCTAAGCCCCTCCCTGCATCCACGCCTGTGTGGTCACCCAGTTTTATATTTCGTAGAGAACTAAGTCGCGAAATTTGTTCCCTGAAAGCAGAGCAATCCCGATTCCCGTGAAATGATTGCTAAGGAAGGGGAAATCCTCCAAATCATCACACACTGCGGTGGTGCGACTGCGGTGGGGATTTTCGAAAACTGGACCTTACTAAGTTTGTCCCGTACAGGCTACTATAAGTATAGTGAAGAGAGCAATTGCCCCCCTCCTCCGTCCTCTTTGGCTTTGCTCTCGGTACAAAGAGTTTTTCAACCCCCCTCCCCTCCCAAACAATCACACAAGTTCCCTCCCAAAACTTGCCCAAGCAGTCTGACATTTAAATTTAATACCTATACTTTTTGATCTCAAAATAGGGAATTTCGTCCTAACTTCTTTCACTACTTTGATGTCCAATGACTGACCATTTTGCTTTAGAACCACCCTCTTCCAGTGACCCAGTTACTGATTACTGATTACTTCACCCCCCCCCAGTCCATTTTTTACACCCGAACCAACAGAATCAGATGCATCAGTGCATTTTAGGGAACGGGATGGAGACGATCGTCCCATTCAACCACTCCTTTTGTGTCCACCGGTGAGGCCTGCACGCATTACACCGTTTCCGTGCCATATACGTCTCCTGCTTAGCAGTTTGTCGCGAGTAAAGAACAATCAAGTCATCAGTTGTACTAGCATTGGTACCAGAATTTGAGCCGCAGTCACACTTTTTTGTTGTTGTAACAAACAGCGTTACAAACTGAACAAATAGCGGGAGTGGCAAACTTGAGGGGAAAAAAACATGATCGTAGAAGAACATCTCGCGCATCTGCATCTATAATTCATCAAAATTCTGTGTAGTTTTTTCCCAGCTTCGCAACTGGGAGTGCACCGCCTCCGATTTACGATTATTTTCCCGACCTGTGGGTGGTATTTGGTCCTCGCCCCCGCCGCACGACTCCAAAACTTCCCTTTATTTGCGGGCATTGAATTGATGTAATGGTTAACGTGAACAATAAAGAATAAAGGCTGCGTAACACAATTAGTTTGTAGAGAGTATGCTGATAAATGATGTACGTACCTACTTCAATTATCTTTTATAGAGAGGATGATTTGTTATAGAAGCCCAAAACTGCTTCCGTCATTTTAATGACAACAAAACTCTTGACTGTAAAACGCGTTCGTAATTGAGGCATATCAAGTGAAAGGCAAGATTGACAATTTTTTCTTTATTAAATGTCACGTATGTTTCTTGATTTTTCCGTCGATTGACTTTCAAGTTTTTTCTTTGAAAGAACTAATTTTTTCTCGAGAACAACATAAGGGAAAAACTGATAGTTTAGGGAATCGTTATAGAGACAATGGGGGAGGAAGTTTTCCCTTTTTTGTCGGTTTCACGCTCCTCTCATTGCAACCGAAGAGAGTTTAATGAGCCGGTGGGAGAGGTTGTGGAGTAAATCAAGAAATTAGGTGAAAAAGGAGAAGATTTTGTATCGGTGATACCTCTCCTTGCATGGTATTTAACAAGAGTTCGTGACCAAAATAAAGAATTAAAATAAGTCTCTTCATTCTCTCTTTTTACAAACGCTCTGACGCTGACTTAAAACCAGCGTATACCATGCCATGACTATTAAGTTTCCAGACTTTACACGTTTTCCCATAAACCACTGGAATTTACTTCAACTTTGAGGGGCAAACACCCGATGTCGTTTATGGGCACATTCTCTTGTTTCTGGCCATATATATATAGTATCACTTTCTCCAGAATGGAATGCGATAGAGCCCGGAGCTCAAAACATCTTTGCGTATACAAATCCGGATGTCGTTTGGTGGGTATAGCTTAAAAGGTCAAGTTTATATTGAACATTATGGACGGAATTCGTTGTGTGTAAAATGTGGGATACAAAGAGGAATGGAATTTGAGCCGCTCGGTCTCATCGCATTAATAAAAGCTTTTTGTCTAATTAAAACGAACGTCCTTGAGATATTTTTTGCTAATCGATACTTTCATTGTTTCGATGGGGTTCTTTGTCATTGTAAGACCTGTACTCCTACGAGCCGGTTGCGTTAATATCATTTCTTCTATTTTTAATTGCAAGTTATTCTATCAGAAATGGTTGGAATCATAAATAAGAGGCTTTTGAATAAGATTTTCTGCTCAGGATGCATCGATTAATTATAGGTTTTTAGATTAAAAAAAAAAAAAAAGTGAAGGAACAGGGTGCACAGTGCTGGGATGTGGGTGGGATGTTGGAAGGCATAAACGTGATAGTTTATAATCAAAAGAAAAGGACAGAAACCTCTCTCCCGTTAGTTTGTTAGCGAGGAGAATTGCCCGTGCAATTACTTCTTCAGCTACGGGTAAAGCTCTTCTTGCGAGTAAAGAGAGATAGAGTGAGAAAGAGAGAGAGAGAAAAAAATCCCCCTCGAAACGAAGACCCATCAGCCTGAGAACCTGTGAAGAACTCCCCCTCACCTCCGACATTTAATTACGCTGTAGTGTGGCATTGAGTCGCACCCTCGTATTCCTAATTTAATTCGAATTAATTTTGTTTATTTATTTATTTTCAATTTATTTCGTCCAAACCAATCCAATTTTCCATCCAAATGTTTTGTAACCGCGTCACAACTTAACCCAAACTTTGAAACTGAATCGTATCTTAAGACCCTTGTGCAACTTTTCGTGACTCCCTCATCCCCACCCATTTTGCAATCACCTCCCTCTCCTAACAAGATTGGGAACCAGAAAAAATAAAATAATCTCAGGCAGGTTCACGAATATTTTCATCTTATTTCCTCACTCTCACTCTCACTGGCGGACCTACACCTATCGGGGCCCAGGGAGGATAACTCAATGAGGCTCCTGTAAGCGTGTACAAGAAAAACGAGACCGCGTTAGTCAGAGAACGAAAGTCTATGTTTTTCTAACAAAGAAAAACCGAACAACTGATGTTTTTATGTAAAAATGTGAAGGGACGCCACATTAACCCCCCTCCCAGTGAACGCGAGGAAGACGAGAGTGTCGCGCAGAAAGATGGGATAGGCCACGTAGTCGAGTTAGTGGACGTCTCGAAGGGGTTGAGTTGGTAGATGAAACGCAGGTTTTAGACGGTCGATCGAAACAAAAGTTTTCTTGCCGTGTATGTCCAGTGTGAAATATTTGTCGTTTCTTTCGAGGACAGGGTAAGGTCCATCATAAGGTTGTTGAAGCGGTTTTCTGATGGAATCGACGCGAACGAAAACTTGCTCAGCCGAAGAGAGGTGAGGGTGAACGAACGTTTTTTGTGAGGAGTTTGTGGATGTCGGTGGCAGGCCGGACATGACGAAAAAACTCTTGAAGTCGCTGAAGGAATTGTGACGGATTGACGGGTCAGGTGGATCGAAGAATTCACCGGGTAATCGTAGTGTAGAGCCAAAATGAAGTTCTGCAGCTGAATGGCCAGATTGGTTTGGCACGTTTCGCAAACCGAGCAGAACGATTGGTAGAAGTGAACACCAATCGGTAGAGTTACGGCATTTGAGAGCGTTTTTAAGAGAGCGGTGCCATCTTTCAAGTTTACCATTGGACTGCGGATGGTACGCTGTCGTACGAAAATTACGAATCCGAAAATGTAGTTGAGAATTCGGAAAAGATTGGACTCGAATTGTCGACCTCTGTCGGTGATGATCTTAGCGGGAACGCCGTAACGGGCGATCCAGTCCTTGAAAAGAGCGTCAGCCACTGTTTCGGTGGAGATTGATTGAATGGGTATGGCTTCGGGCCAGGAAGAAAAACTGTCGATCAAGGTGAGGATGTAGTGCATACCGTGTGATGGGGAAAGTGGACCAATGATGTCCAAGTGGACGCATTGAAAACGTGCGTCGACGGGAGGTAAAACACCGAGAGGACTACGGGTATGACGTCCAATTTTGGTTTTCTGACATTGAAGGCAGTTTCTTGCCCAAGATCTGGAGTCTCGCTCAATTCCGGGCCAAACAAATCGTTCACGAATTAGTTGTGATGGGTGTGCGCTGTTGTGAATTAGAGCGAACGCTTGACCACGAAGGGATAAGGGAATAAAAACGCGGTGTCTATCGTCGCAAAATAACGATATGTTGAGGCCAGGTATGCATTCTCGACGAAGATTGAGTGACGAATTGAGGCAGAGCTTTTTTAGCTCGTCGTCTGCTTCTTGAATTTTAGCGACGACTGTGAAATCGAAAATATGGATGGAGTCGACTCGGGAAAGGTAATCTGCTACGACGTTTTCACTTCCTTTGATGTGTCGAATATCGGTCGTGAACTGCGCTACAAAATCTAAGTGACGAAATTGACGAGGGGACGCCTTTTCTGGTTTTTGCTTGAAAGCGAAAATGAGGGGCTTGTGGTCTGTGAAAATTGTGAGTTGTTGACCCTCGACGAAGTCCCGAAAGTGCTTGACTGAAGCGTAAACTGCTAGAAGCTCTTTGTCATAGGCACTGTACCGTCGTTCGGTTTCACTGAGCTTCCGAGAGAAAAACGCTAGCGGTTGGCAGGTACCGTCGGTTTGTTGATGAAGAGCAGAGCCAATGGCAGTATCTGAAGCGTCGACGAAAAGGGTCAATGGTGAGTCAGGCTTGGGGTGGACGAGAAGGGTAGCGTTAGCGAGATCTTGCAGGCAATGGTCGTAGGCCTCAATCAACTGATCAGTCCATCGGATGGGAGATGTTTCGCATTTGCTAATTTTTAAGCCGTCGTGAAGCGTGATTTGGGCCCAGGCCGCGCGGCGAATGAAGCGGCGGTAGAAATTTATGGTTCCGAGGAAACGACGCAAGGATTGAAAGGTTGTAGGTCGAGGAGCTTCGGTGAGAGGGCACGAACACGTTGAGGAAGTGGTGATGTACCGGACGGTGTGACTCGGAAACCTAAGAAGTCTACTTCGGTTACGCCGAAAACACATTTGTTCACGTTAAGATGGAGTCCGTAGCTCCTGAAACGCTGGAAAACGAGAGTGAGATGCTCCAGATGTTCTGCGGGAGATTTGGAAGCGATAAGTGCATCGTCGAGGTAAACGAAGATGAAGGGAAGGTCGCGAAGTATTTCATCCATAAATCGCTGAAATGATTGACCGGCGTTGCGTAAACCAAAACACATCATCGGAAATTCAAAAAGGCCGAAAGGTGTGATGATGGCGGTTTTATCGATGTCGGAAGGTGCGACTTGGTTGTATGCTCGAAGGAGATCTAGCTTCGAGTAAATTGTCGTTCCGTGAAGATTGGACGTGAAATCGTGAAGAATAGGTGGAGGGTAGAGGTCAGGTTTGGTGACAGCGTTTAGGCGTCGGAAATCACCACAAGGTCGCCAGGTGCCGTCTTTTTTAGGAACGAGGTGGAGCGGACTAGACCAACAAGATTTAGAGGGACGACAGATGCCGAGATCTAGCATTGTTTGGAATTCTGCTTTGGCAGCTTTCAACTTGTCGGGGTGAAGATGTCGAAAGCGGGAACGAACAGGTGGTCCGGTGGTTTCAATAGCGTGCTGGGTATTGTGTGGTAGAGATGGGCGTGGAAAGGAGGGAGGTTGAACGATCTCAGGGAATTGCGTGAGCAACGCGGCAAACTTATTCGTCGTGTCACAGAGGTTCAGGCGTGCTAGGTTATTTGACGGTGCAGTTGAATGATGAACACCAGCGACAGAAAGTTGAGGAGTGCCATCCAACAGACGATGACGACGGAGGTCGATGAGAAGATCGAAGTGTGCCAACAAGTCGGCTGGTTCTGGTTTGGGACAAGGTGATCTGTAGCGACGGCGTATCAGCGAGGGGGTTGAACGTTGTTCGAGGTCGGTAAGGCGTTGAGTGAGCCGTTGGATCGCGTCGAGAAGGGTGGAAGAAGAAGGTGCGGAAGTTGTGGGTTCGGAAGGGGAATGTGTTGACTCTGGAGGAAGGAAGTGATGTCGTCCACGGTCAGCAGCTTCGAAAACTTTGTCGGCTAATTTTGTGAGAATCGGTAAAGGTTCGGAACTGATGGCGAGAATGGATTGGACGGAAGACGGAAGTTGGTGAAGCCACAATGTTTTGAGCGCGTCGTCAGATATTTGAGTGCCGGCGAGCTCCATCATGCGCCTCCAAAGTTGTGACGGTTTATCGTCTCCAAGTTCGACCTCGTGGAGGAGTTTGGTGAATTTGTGTTCGTCGGTGTCGGTGAAAGCGGAAAGAAGCGCTGTTTTCAGGGCATCGTATTTGTGGGTCGCAGGCAGGTGGTTGATGATGTCACTGACGTATTCGAGGACGTCCATGTCGAGAGTGGAAACGACGTAATTGAATTTCGTAGTGTCCTGAGTGATACGGTTGGCTGGTAAGTCGAACTGAGCTTCGACTTGGCGGAACCAAAGATCGGGCCGGTGGCGCCAAAACGGAGGTAGCCGAACGGAGACACTTGAAATGCGTTGTGGCTCTAGAACCGCGTCGTCATTAGCCGGTTGAGCCATAATACTACGAGTGAAGTCGGGGTCACCAGTTGTAAGCGTGTACAAGAAAAACGAGACCGCGTAAGTCAGAGAACGAAAGTCTATATTTTTCTAACAAAGAAAAACCGAACAACTGATGTTTTTATGTAAAAATGTGAAGGGACGCCACACTCCTTAGGCCCCGCGCACACTACGCCGACGCGCGAGTCGGCGTCTTTTTTCTCCTAGTGTGCGCACGGCCTAAGTCTCTAGGATAAACAAGAAGTAATTATATTTTTACGAAGCGTTAAACTACGGATTTCTCTTTATTTTAGCCACGATTTGGCATTATTTCTATACCCCAGCCGCCTATTAGCGCGTTTGGTTAGTTTAAGCAGTATATTGACGAATTTCTCTATTTTATAGCCGCGAACGAGTGTTTTTTGTCAATTTTACCCGCGAATTAGCGCTTATATCAATTTTGACCGCTTGCAACGTTTTTCTCAATATCAGTCACGAAGACGCATTTTTTTATATAAAAAAAAAAACCTCAACCCAAAAGAATATGCACTGTTTCTCAATTTTATAGCCCCAAAGTTGCCTTTCAGAAGCCACGATTTTAGACGCAAATTGAAACCCTCTGTATTTTATAGCCACGAATCAATGCTTTTTATCAAATTTTTTAGCAACAAAATAGTAATTTTATCCCGTGAATAAGCGATTTTTCTCAATTTTAGCCACGAATTGGTGTTTTTGAGAGAGAGAGAGAGAGAGAGAGAGTTCGTTCCGGCGTTATAGACGCGAAATGGCTGAAAATTAGCGTTTTTCTTTTTTTAAGACGCGCTATAATTAGTGATTTTCCAGATTTAGCCGCAAATAAGCCGGGGTATTCACATTTTATAGCCCCGCATTAACAATTTTTTCCCCACTTCCAGCTATGGGTCATCGCTTATACTCAGTTTTAGTCGGGGATTAGCCGTTTTTTTTTTTTTTCACTAATAGCCGTGAATTGGCGCTTTCCTCAATTTTGATCCACAAATAAGTTGCCTTCAGAAGCCCAGAATTGGTGTATTCTCAATTTTAGACACAAATTTAAATGTGTCTCTGTTTTAGGCGCGAATTAGAGCTTTTTCTCAATTTTAGCAGCAAAATAGCGATATTTCTCAATTTTTGGCCCAAATTTGCGTTTTCCTCAATTTTAAGCAGCGATTTAGCACATTTTCTCAATTTCAATTGAAAAATAGCGGTTTCTATTAATTTTAAGCGCACTAGTTAGCGATTTTTCAAAATTATCCGCTAACTAGCCAAAGTTTTAACATTTTTGTCCCGCATTAACTATTTTTTTGTTACTTTGATTACCACTTTCCGTTGTTACCATCGTTTTTTGGGTACTTTTAGCTACAGATTAGCGCTTTTTCTTTCTTTTATAGCCACAAATAAGTTGTCTTCAGAAGGCGAGAATTGGCGTATTTGCAATTTTGAACGCGTGCTGATATTTTCTCCATTTTTTTAAAGCACGGAATTGGCACTTTTCTCAAACTGAATTGAAAATTATAGTTTTTATCCCATGAAGTAGAGATTTTTCGCAATTTTTACCACAAAGTGGCGTTTTCCTCAATTTTTAGCATCGAATTAGCACTTTTCCTCCATTTGAGCTGAAATTTAGCGGTTTTTAAAATTTTAGCCGCGCTATTTAATGGTTTTCTCAATATTAGTCGTAAATTACCTTTTTTTTGTACATTTTAGCCAGCATTGGCAATTTTGTTTCACTTTTAGTTATGGATTATAGCACTTTTTCTCGGTGCCCGCGAAATATCCTTCAGAAGCTTCGGGTAGGGGTTTTCTCAACTTTAGCCGCAATTTTTTTTCACCTGTTCAGCCCTTCAGCCATGATAGTAGCGCATGTTCCTAATTTTTCAACCGCGGGCTAGGCCTAAACAGCTTAGCCGTAAAATTGCCCCTATACACCGCGAATCAGCGACGCTTTTAAAAATTTTGGTCTGAAAATCGCATCGAAAAACCACGAGTGAGCGCTTTTTCGAGGATTTAGCCACGAACATTAGCGCATTTTTCCAAAGTTTTTGCCGCCTACTTGCCCCAATATCGGCACATTTAGAGCGCCTTCTCAATTTTATGTACTTAAAACGCGACCTAATGAATCTTGGGGAGGATCAGTAGCGTATTTTTTCTATTTTAGCCGCGAATGTGCTTCCAGAAGACGCGAATATCTAGCCACACTATATTTATTGTTTACCAGTTCAACGTTCTATTCTCCGGACGTCGGTGGATGGACTGAAAATCGTCGAAAGGAACACAATCGTATGTACCAAAACTCGTTTTCGCGTACCTAAACCCACGAACATAGAATCTAAAAATCCTCATGTTGTTTGTTTGTTGTTGTTTTTTGAATTTTAGCCGCGATTTTTCTCCTCACTTTTATAGCCTTGAACAAGCGGTTTTCTTTACTATCTATAGCCTTTTTTTTGTTGCATTTTTGCCTTTTTGCGCTTGCGAAAAAGCATAAACCAGGGCACGTATTAATTTTACCAAAGAACAGCAAATTAGCGTTTTTCTCGTCATTTTAGCCATAGAGTGACATACTCGTATCTATACACTGCAAATCAGCGATTTTTTTCTCTCAATTTTAGTCTGGAAGTTTCATCAAGATACCGTGAATGAACGCTTTTTCACAGTTTTAGGCACGAGTATTAGCTCTTTTTCAAAACGTTTTGCTGCAAACTTGGCCCAAGAACAGCATATTAGTCTTCTTTCTCATCAACAACCGCTTAAAGGACCTAAAGAAACTGGGGATCGGCGTATTTTCTCTGTTTTAGCCATGAAGTTACACCCAGAATCGCACGATTTCTCTCAATTTGAGGCATCAAATTAGCGCTTTTGTGGGCTAAATATAATATTCAGCTATACCCAATCCGACTTGGGTCAGATGGACTGAAAATTGTCCAAAGAAGCCAATATCGCTTTGTCCAACCAACCGCATACCAAAACTCCTTTTCACCAGAGTCATTTTTCCATCTTTAAGCTTTTTCGGTGGCACCCTCCGGAAGAGAGCCCCCGTCGCTCCGACGCAACTGACTCACGGAAACAAGCGAGAAAAAGCGCTAAATTACGGCTAAAATTAAGGAAAATACTTCGTGGCTAAAGTTTCTTGAAAGCTTCTGCGGATAACGTGGAGAAAGAGCGCTAATTAGAGGCTAGACTATAGAAGGCAAGTTCGTGGCTCAAACTGAGAAAAAGCGCTAATTAATTGCTAAAAAAAAAAACGCTAATTAACAGCTAAAATTAAGAAAAAGTGATAATTTTTGGATGAAATTGAGAAAGTCGATCATTAGCAATTAAGAAAATCGCTAATTTACAGCTAGTATTATGGGAAAAAAACCCCAACTCCGCGGCTAAAATGGAGAAAAATCGCTAATCCCATAAAATTGAGAAGCAGCGCTGAAGTGAGGAGAACACCCTAATTCGCGGTTTAATTGAGAAAACGTAGAATCGTGGCTTCTGATAGTGTAACTTCGTACTCGAAAGTGAAAAAAAGTGGAGAAAATTTGTGGTCAAATTCAGAAAAAAACGTTAGGCAACTTGCGGTGAAAATGGGCGATGTGCTTGTCCGCTGAATTCAACTCGTCGCTCCGGTGTGGGGAGAAGTGCGGATCAGCAAATTACTGGATCGTCATCAAATTTTGACGGCTTGTACTGCTACCGGAGCAGAGTCTAAATATAGAAAATCAGCTCATTCGGAACACTGTTGGGCGAGTTTAAGGGCTGGTCCGCAGAATTCGTTTTGATGGTTCACAAATTATAGAAGGACCCCTCAAATTCGTGTCTGAAATGTAGAAAAATCTATAATTAGCGGCTCTAATCTATAATAAGTGTCTATATCCCCCCGTACCTACCCCCCTGGCCGTGAATTATCGCTTTTTCTCAATTTCAGCATTGCATAAGCATGTTTGCTCAGTTTTAGCCGCCTGAGGACCAACATGGGTTAGCGTATTTTCTCCATTTTAGCCACGAAGTTTCCTCTAGGAGTCGCGATTTAGTACTTTTTGCAATTTAAACAGTGAGTTTATAACATCCAGAATAGTAAGTAGGTAGCGCTTTTTCGGGTTCATTTTTCGGGCCTCCAGTTATCACGAATTGGGCTTGGGCTTTTTTCTCATAATTTTAGCGTCAAATGAGGGGTTTTTTTTTCAGAATTTAGGCCGCGGAAACACCTACAGAAGAAACTGGACATTAGCGCTTTTTCTGGGTTTAGACGTGGATTGATGGTGGTACTTCGATAGCCAACTGTGGAGTCAAAAATAATCGTCCAAAACGAACGACAAAGGCAAAACATTCCATGTGCGGTGCTATAGTGGCTCTCTAAAGAGGGGCTTTGGCCGCAACCAAGTGAGATTGCCGTAAGATTGAGGTAAGATTGCCTTGAGAAACTCCCACATAAGTCTATCCAAGCAAGAATCATCCAGCAATCGAAACGATCCGTTCAGTTGAATTTGTTACATTTTTTATGTCTCCGTTCATGGCCAACCCATTTCCCCGCCCGATGGCTCCTGGTAACACCCTTGAACAGGGGCGCAAGAAGCAAAATATTTTGGGGGGGTGTGAGAGTTAATTTTACCACCTGTTTGCTACAGATTTACCACTTGTCCCCCCACCCCCCCGGAAGACGGATAGCACCAGCTTTGTGAAAACCCGACCTGCGAAAATGGGTAATTGGCTAGTGGAACCCGCTGAAATGATATTTAGTGAGACAAAACCGCGAAAATGAGCTGGCGAGAAAAATCCACAAAATTTGCTTTTGAATAAGTGAACCTCGCTTAATTTGTTTTCCAGCAACAAAACTCGTGACATTGGGGTTTCAGTGAGCCAGAAATGTCAAAATGGAGTTTTTGCGAGAGCGAAATTGGGTTTTTAGAGAGAGAAATCCGAGAAATTCAAGAAATCTGAGAAATGATTTTTATGTGAGCGTTGACGAAACAAAGTGTGGTGACCACATGGAATTTTTTACTTTTTCATGATTTGTATCGCGTATATCTGTTGTGATCACACGCCGTAATTTCGCATTTCATGAAATGACCAGTCATTTCATGAAGGGTGCGCTTTTGATGTAACTGTGAGTTTAGAACACTGTCTAACCAGGAATTTTGTCATTTCATGAACCAGTGGTGGGAAGAGCTTCCCCAATGTGGCTGCGTTTTCGAGTCTATGGGAGGGCAATTACTTCCTTCTGGCTATGCCTCTGAAAAGAAGAAAATAAAACAAGCCAAGCCCCTAAAAATAAATAACATAAAAATTTAATAATAGCAATAAAAAAAATGTGTTGTAATGCAATAAAAAGTCATAAAGACTCGAATTGAGCAAACAAAAATTTAGCGTTCTCTATTGTATCTGCCGATTTGGCCCTTTAAAACCACAATTTGGTAGATTTCTCTTCAATTCACGGGTTCGGACTACTCGGAAAAACAATGTCAAAGACGGGCTCTTAGAAATGCAGGAAACCAGATTTCGCATGTTTGGCTTTTTCAATAAAACTCAATTTTGCGGTTCTGACTCCTTCAAAGTCAGTCTTCATCATTTGAATTCTTCAAAAAACTTCAGATTTGGCTCTTCGAAAACCTCAATGTCGATTTTCTCTCCTTCATAATTTCTTGGGTATTTGGCCATGCATTCCAGAATACCAATTTTAATTCAAAAGTCAGAATTAATTTCGCGGGTTTGGCTCGTAAATAGTAAAAACATGCACGGAAAGACCGAGCCGAAATTTTCCTGTAAAGTTTACTCATGACAACGGCTTCTGCTTCAATGGTACCCGTAAAATTTAATGTGCTGCACCAAATACCGCCGGTGTCAGACTAGTTAATGCTGTGGACCGCTGCAAAAAATCCCAACATTCCCCACGAGAATTCAAGAATATTATTTATTCCTCCTTTATTGCAGTATAAAATTATTCGTTGAATAGGAAAATGTAGATTTGGCACAACAGCTTTCGCTGTACCCCTACGCTTCTATTAAGGTGGTCAAAGCGCCCGAATATTACCGTAGCGCCCGGTGTTCACGCTACTTTTAGAGCACTAAAGTATGCGGAGCGACCCAAGCGATGATTGAAGTTGCCACAGTAAAAACAAGTGGTGCGTCCTCGTCTTTCGGACGTTGGTGGTTGACATTATTAATTGCGGCGTTGTTACCCTTATGCTAAGGGGTGACCAGGGGCGGATACAGGGGGTGGGCGATCGGGCTGAGCCCGAAGGGCCGGAGGACCAGTGCGGCCGGAGGCCCGATGCCTGCCCCCCCCCCCAACTCTTTGACGGATCCCAGTCCTCCTGAGAAAACTGGTAACTACAGATTAATTATTCTCGGTAATGGTACTAACAGAATCCCGGAACTGGCCCATTAAGCATAGGTACAATGAGACAAATGAGAAAACCTATCAGATAGGGTTTTCTTAAAAACGGGACACCCTTCAACCCATGATTCAAGACACAAGGCTGTTTTATAGCGTTTTTCGTTAATTTCAGCCGTGCTGATAATTAGTGATTTTTCTCAACATTGGCCGCAATTTTTGTTTTTCAACTTTTAGCTATGGACCAGCGTTTTTTTTTTTTTTTTAAGGTTTAGGCCCGAAGTTGCCTTCAGAAGCAACAGATTAGTGTCTTTTGCTGAATTTTAGCCCCGAGTCAGCGTTATCACTAAATTTTAGTCGTGAATTCGCGTTTTCTCTAATGTAGCCGTGAATTAGCCGATTTTTTCATTTGAATCCGCGAATGAACGTTTTTCTTTACTTTATCCGCAAATTGTCCGATGTTTTACAATTTTAGCTGTATTTATTCTTTTCAATTAAGTCCGCGAAGTAGGATTGTTCCAAGTTTAGCCGCTAAGAAGTGCTTTCTGTCAATTTCATTAGCGCATTAGCTTTTTTTCTCAATTTTTGCTGGGGATTAGTGTACGTATGTCCTAATTTCAGTAGCTCATTAGCCACTCTTCTCAACTTTAGTCGTGAATTAGCCTTTTTCGAAAATTAGCTGTGAATTAGTGGCTTTTCACTTTTTTATCCGCGAATGGGCGATTTTCTGCAATTTCAGTTGCAAATTTGACATTTTTCTCAATTTTAGCCCTGAATTAGCATTTTTCTATCTTATAGCCTTAGTGGGTTTTCTTGCCTTTTAGTACTTGCAGAAATGCAAAAACTGGGCCACGCCTCAATTTTACCAACAGTAAATTAGCGTTTTTTCTTCATTTTAGGCATATAATAAAGTGGCATATATAAACTGCGAATAAGCGATTTTTTCTCAATTTCGGCCTGGATGTTTCATCTACATACCGCGAATGAAAGCTTTTGAACAATTTTGGCCACGAATACTAGCGAATTTTCCCAACTTTTTGCAGCGTTGGTACTTGCCTGCAAGAATAGCATATTGGTACGCCTTCTCATCTTTATCCGCTTACGGACCTAAAAAAAATAATAAATAAAAGCAGGGGAGCAGCGTAGACTAGCGCTTTTGTGGGCTAAATCAATTATTCAGCTACACTCTTTGCTAATCACCTACAAACACTCCATCTTGGGTCGGATGGATTGAAAATCGCCGAAAGGAGCCAATATCGCTGTCCAACTGCATGCCAAAAACTCGTTTTCACAACATAAACATCGTATCGTATCGTTCTCGTATACAAACATGAACATAGATCCTTAATATCCACATTTTTAGGCCCACATAGGGAGCCCGGGGCGATCTGGCCCCCTCGCCAGCCCTCGGCGCGGCCTCGGTACGCCGCTACTAATTCACGGACAGAAGTTAGAAAAAGTGCTACTTCGCGGCTACCAGTTTCTTTAAAGCTTCCGCGGATAAAGTACAAAAAAAGCGCTAATTCATGAATTAAAATTGAGAAAAATAGCTCATTAGCGGTTAAAATCAAGAAAAATACGAAATCACCGCAAAAACTCAGAAAAAACGATAATTCAACGCTAAAATGGCGAAAAATTGCTAATCCGTGGCTAATTCACCGATAAAATTGAGAAGCGCTGAAGTGAGGAAAAACGCCAATTTGATATTTAAATAGGCCAGAAAGTGCCAGAAAGTGAAAGAAACGCTAATCCACAGCCAAATTCAGAAAAAGCTTTTTGTACAGCCGGGCGTAAAGATTCGAAATTCGACCGCTGGGAGAGTCTTGAGCGGGCGACATGAGGTTCATTCCGCCCGCCGGGCATAAAGAAAAATATCAGCCCGGTACGTCTTCTTAGGTCTTTTGTTGTTTTTTTTAAATAGTTTTTCCTAATTTTGTTTTTAAATTGTACATTAGCCATAAAAACACAAAAATAAGCACTGTAAGTTACGCTGAGAGGCGATTAAAGTTCTCTCTGTATCAGCTACGTCATCCTTCCATTCGCTGGCTAAAGTGTGTGTTCACTTCAGTTTATTAAGCAAACCATATGGTATGCGTCTGTGGAGTCCGTGCAACCTATCAAAATGCTTCATTTTTCGAAGGAATTAATTTTTCTTTGCTTAGTACACTCCACAGATGCATAGCACAAAGCTTCTGAACAGGGCTTTAAAGACTGGTTTTTATGATTATTATTGTAATGATTAAGGACTTCGGCTGTACAAAAAATAGCGTACAACACTCGGGCGGTATTCCTCATTATGATCTCGGGCGACCGTAATGAGCATCATACCGCCCTTGGATCGTAATATACTATTACGTAATTCGCGATGAAAATTGGGGAAACCTCTAATTCGTGGCTGAAATCGAAATGCATACAAATCTATAATTTTAACGGCTAAAATGAGGAAAAACACTAATGTGTGGTTATAATTGAGGGTTAAGTTGAGAAAATTTGTTAATTCACAGACAATTGAGAAAATGGCAAGCCGAGGCTTCCGGAGGCAACTTTGCAGCCAATTAGCAAAAAGCGCTAATTTACGGCACTTTTTCGCTTTTCACATGGCTAAAATAGCCACGCAAGCGACATTTTCTGGTGGTTTCAGGAACAGAATTTTGTCTTCTTTTCGAATCCACTTTGTCTATAACACGACAAATATCGTAAAAAGTAATGAAACTAGAAAAAAATAGGAAAATGCTCATAGCTCGGAACCAAAGCATTTTCGGCTATGCGTCTACATGACGTTTTTATGTGTCCAGGTACGCACTATCACCAGTGCAAGTTTCTCACATACTTCCTGAATCACCCTGTATACAGGGTGATTCAGGAGGAGATGCATATACTGAAGTATGTTGTAGTACTAAGTATTTGCAACCAAAATCACCCTATGAGCATAGGGTCGCAAATGCTTTCCTTCTGAGATACTAGTACAATTGTGTTTTTTCAGCGACTGCCTACTTTTTCTCCAAAAACTCGATTTCACAGCCGAACCGCTGGGCTTAGAAAAAAAAACTGTTGACGTTTTTGAAAAGAGCACAAAATTTTACTTCAGAAAACAGTGCTCTGCAACGCTGTAAACGTTCCTCAGTTTTTTTATGATTTTTCAAATATGACGAAAGTTACTTATTTGAAATTTCTCCTACAATGAGGAAGTTTCACATTTTCCAAAAATATTTTTTTTCGATTAGGCATATCAATCTTTCCATGTAAATAGATAAATACAAATTTAAAACCCTTCGGAAATATTTTTTTTTTTCTTAACAAAAGTTGGCATATTTGAAATCCCGCCAAAACGAACATTTTCCGCTACGTAATATCCGTTGTATTCTCTGTCCTTTTCAGGCCTCTAAATAGCTCATCTGTTTATCCTCCATTATTTTATTATCGGAGAGCTCTAGTAGAAAATAAGGCAAAGAAACACAACAAACCGCTCTCCAACGGCAACGTTACAGGCGGATTTTTTTCGGAAGGCGCATATGACACAAACATGCTAGCTGGCGTGTTTGAAATGACCTAAAACTTCAAAAATTGCGTATTCATTAACTGTTGGGTTGTTCTACGAACGGATCACGATTTATGCTCTATTTTAGCATAAATAAACCTTAAAAAATAAATTTATGAATAAGTTCTGACCCATGAAACTTCCTCATTCAGCGACTGTTTTCTGCCAAATTTACAATGCTTCCAGTATGGTCCCAATATCAGAAAAACATCCCGTTTTGTGAGCTTTCCAATGACCTCCTCAAAATTGAAGTTGGTCCAATTTTGAGAGAGATATCACACATAAAACCCGAAAAAACAATGTGTGAAAGAGCAAAATCAGTTAGTTTGTCCCAGTAAAAAAGTGTCCCCTTAAAAGTACTATTGTGCCTTACGGAAGACAATTATTGCTTGGGATTCAATCCGATAATATCACTTTAGCGCAAAAAATTGAAAACCAGCACCCCCCCCCACCATCTTTTTCGGAACCGAAAAAATGAGTGGGGGGGGGGGGCAATTCGTCGGTTTTTGCGTTAAAGTGACATTTTCGGACTAAATTCCAAGCAATATTTGCCTTTCGTAAGTACAATGGTACGTTTAAGGTACATAAAGACATTTTTTTTTACCGGGACAAACGTACTGATTTTGCACGTTTACACCTTGTTTTTTCGGATTTCATGTGTGATATCTCTCTCAAAATTGGACCAATATCAATTTTGAGGAGGTCATTGGAAAGCTCACGAAACGGGCATGTTTTTCTGATATTGGGACCATATTAGAAGCATAGTAAATTTGGCAGAAAACAGTCGCTGAATTATAGGAGAAATTTCAAAAAAGTAAGTTCCGCCATTTTTGAAAAATCATAAAAAATACTGAGGAACTTTTACAGTGATGCAGAGCACTGTTTTCTGAAGTGAAATTTTGTGCTCTTTTCAAAAACGTCAACAGTTTTTTTCTAAGCCCAGCGATTCGGCCGTGAAATCGAGTTTTTGGAGAAAAAGTAGGCAGTCGCTAAAAAAACACAACTGTACGTATATCTCAGAAGGAAAGCATTTGTGACCCTATGCTCATAGGGTGATTTTGGTCGCAAATACTTAGTACTACAACATACTTCAGTATATATGCATCTCCTCCTGAATCACCCTATATGTATGTATATTGGGCCGATATTTTCCCAGTGCCCCGGGCCGGTCAAATCTGTGTATCCGCCCCTGGGGGTGACCACAGTAAAAACCCCAGCTTAAGTTTTATGATACTAGTCAGGGGCCAGAGTATAATAGAAAACCACCATCGCCATATAATTTCTAATGAATCCCTGAGGCTACTAGTAAGCCTCGAAATTTCGCATTTTTTAAAGCCGTAAAAGGACTTTTACTCTTGCCAATAGTTTTCATTGCACTGGCGGCCTTAGATATATTTGGCACTCCCGGGCGAATCTTTCACCAACGCCTCCGTGAAGTGGCCCTCAGGAGCCGCGAATTAGCGTTTTTTTCCACATTTCATCGGTGAATTTGCAATTTGTCTCCTCTTCAGCCGTGAATTAGCGATTTTTCTTGCAATGCATTTGTGTTTTTCCTGATCTGAGCCGTTAATCAGCGATTTTACACGTGAATTAGAGCTATATTTTCTAATTTTAAGCCACGAAGTTGTCTCCGGAAACCACTACTTGCTATTTCCTCGATTCATTTCTGTGAAATAGCAAAAATGTTCTCAATTTAACCCCATAAATAGTACAAATTAGATAAGTAGCCGTAGTTGCCTACGTTGTCAGTCATACCTTGTTGAGGAGTGTCCAAGACAAACCGGTTTCGCCTGTTCGGCATCTTCAGTGTTTGAACGTCTACTGAAAACTGAGTTACCATCGTGTGTGTGTCCCCTTATATACCCCCCCCCCCGGGTTTTCCCTGTTCTCTTCTACTGTGCAGGTGCAGTTTCGACAAAAAAGTCCGTTATTTTCTGTTTCTTGATTGGTGGCTATGTTGAATTTTGTGGTGATATCCTGTGCGTGGTGTGCGTGTGGGTACGCCTTGAAAAAAGCACAGAAACAATGAGTAAAATCCGAACTACGATCACTATTCATTAAAAAAGAACAGATTAACAAAACGCACTGCACCTCCAATTGACACAATACATGCCAATCGAGACATTAACAGAATTCACAAAGTAGGGCACACACGGACATAAAGAAGAAATACGACACACTAAAAAAGAAACTAAATTCACTCATTCCACCTAGAGACACAACAAAATACACCGATCACATTTTCTACCCTAGGCTTGTCAACCTCACAAAAACGGCACTAAACAAAGACGAAACCGATTTATTAGAAAAAGGTTTCAAGCACAACATACAAAGGAACAACATTAGGAAAGACACAGAACAAAACATAATCGACACCGAACACGCAGTTTCCTTATTACCAGAAGCAGTGGCAGCGGAAGTCAGCCGACATTGGGGGAGCAAGAATCTGAGCAGTTCAGATTTACCCCCCCCCCCCTATAGAAAATACGATTTTGCGAATCAATTATGTCTACATGTGCAAAAATACAATTCTTGAGGCAAAAATTCCAAATTCTTCACCAAATTTACCGCCTCTTTATGAAATTCTCTTGTTTCTGGGTTAATTTTCCTGGGTAATTTGAGTCCTAAGACACAGTTTTACCAGATAAATGTCGTGTTAAAAGCTAAATCGGCTACATCGGCCATAAAATGGCGTATTCACACCACTCAGAGCAGAAAATTAGTGTGAAAGAGCAAGGGTGTGCCGTGAAGAGTAGCGTCCGAGGCCATGGCGTGGGGGGTGGACCGCCCCGGGCCACCTATCAGAGAGGGCCCCCGAAAAGCTTAAATATAGAAAAATGATGACTTTTAGGTTTATGTTCACAGATTTAAAGCACGTGAAAAAGAGTTTTGGTATACGATTGTACAGTGACTTGGCTCCTTTCGACGTTTTTCAGTCCATTCGACTTGGAGAATAGAACGTTTACTGGTGATCAGCAAACAGTGTGGATAAATATCGATCGAGCCCACGAAATCGCAGTTCTGACGGCTAAAATTGAGAAAATTTGTGCCTTCTGGAAGCAAATTCGCGGCTAAAATAGAGAGAAAATACGCTGATTCTCAAGTTTCTTTAGGTCCTTAAGCAGATAAAATTGAGAACGCTCTCTAATGTGCCGATGTTGTGGGGTGAGTAGGCGGCAAAATTTGGAAAAAGTGCTAATATTCGTGGCTAAAACTGAAAAAAAGCGCTCATCCTAGGTTTTCGATGCAACTTCCAGACCATAGTTTGGAAAAAATCGCTGATTCCCAATATTACGGCTAAAATGTACCTAAAAACCGCTAATGTGCTGTTTTTGGACCAAGCCCGCGGCTAAAATTGCGAAACATTGCCTAATCCGTCGATGAAATTGAGTAAAAGCGCTAATTCGCGTATAACCTGTAGGAAAAACGTTAATTTGCGGATAAAAAGTTAAAAAATCACTCATTCGCGGCTAAAATTGAGAAAAAGCCAATCCGTATCCTCTAATCTAAAGGATATTTCCAGGCTTCAACTAAGAAAAAGTGCTAATCCATAACTAATAGCGCCCCATTGCTATTCATTTCCACCCGTCTTCTCCACTAACATATGATTTAATTCAGTGAAGACGGGTGGAAATGAACTGCCCAAATTGCAGAATTTTGTGCAAATGGGGAACGCTATAAATTGAAATGAAATGGCCAATGTGGCTTAAAATGTAAAACAAACGCCTTACTCACTGACGTATGACATGCACTGTCCCGATAGGTGCAGTTTGAGTTCCGAGAGGGGATTTCTCCTGGGTGGATTCGCTCTTTGGTGGACTCACGAGATAGCTCAGTTGGTTAGAGCACCTGGCGCGAAACTAGGAGGTAGTGGGTTCGAATCCCACCTGCTGGGGAGCAATTTTTTCTCGGAACTCAAAACAAGTAAAGAATAGTTAGTATTTAATTTAAAGATTAATTTCTTTATTTTCAGCCTCCCCACTCCCTCGAATTCACAGTTGTGACTAGGTGGTGAGGTGAGGAGGGGAGTAATCCCCTAATTGTCCGTAAAAAAGGGTCTTCTAATCGCAATTAATTCACTAAATATAAAGGAATTGTGACGTAAAACAAACGCCTTACTCACGGCTAATATTGGCAAAATCACTATAGCGCGGCTAAAATTAAGGAAAACTCTATTTCAGCTCAAATTGAGAAAAAGGGCTAACGCGGCTAACGATTTTTTGACATTTTAGCGATTTTTCACCATTTTAACTGTGAATTTGCGTGTTTCGTAATTTTCAACGCGAATTACTGTTTTTTACACTCTATCCGCGATTTTAGAGCTCTTTCTCAATTTTAGCCGTGAAGTAACGTTTTATGTCGCGAATTAGCTATGTAGTTTTCTTTTTTATCCGATATTTAGCATTTATTCTCACTTCTGTCCGTGAATCAGTTATTTTTCTCAATAATTTCAGCCGTGAATTAGCCATTGATCTCAATTTCAACCCCAAATTAGCGTTATTTTCAATTTTGGTCTGGACTAAGTGGACACTTAGCGGAGGATTAGTCGTCCACGAGGAGGCATGAATTGTAGCGTATTTCATTTTCACCAAAATCCTAGGGGCGCCAAAATCCAATATTAAAAATGTTAATTTATCACTGTAGGCCACGGGGCGGGCCATTAGTGAAAGGCTCAGCGGGCCACTTCTTGGCCCGCGGGCCCTGGGTTGGCCACCCCTGTCCTAGATCATAAGAAACATCCCATACAGGTGCCAGACACGGTCAAATGATCCGGATTTTTCATACGGTGGGCTCCCGGACTATAAAGTATTCTTCGGACGAATCCTATTTCTATCCGGATATTTGGTTGGTTCCAGTTAGTCTGGAGAACCTGAGTCTTACGCTCACTGCAGTCGGGCTGAAATTGATTCCTAGCGAATCCTACCACCTGAACGCGTCTGTGAGTCATTTCTGCTTATTTAACGCATTCTACTGCATTAAACAAACATTGGATTGTCGCTAACGAGCGATTCACCTATCACCTGGATGGTTCTCCGAACTCCGAACATAATATCCCGTGAAATGTAGAAGTAAATCTATCACTTACCAAAGGAGGTAGAAATTTAGCACTTGGTGTGTACACGTTCGCTAAAAATTGCGTGAAAATTGTAAGACATAATGTTTCCACCCCATGTTATCCACTTAAAAAGGGATTTTACCACCCGAAAGTATAATTCAGAGCGAGTTTTACCACCTGAGAAATCATTCACCGAATTTTGGGGGGGTGTGACACCCCCCCAAACCCCCCTCAATTTGCGCCCCTGCCCTTGAAACACTCAATAGTGTCCCTATTGACCTAGGAGATCTATAATCTCCTTGGTAACCTGCTTGGGATGCACCTAGGCTGACCGCTTATGGCACGGATTATCCCCGAAACGAAAATACCTACCTATTATAAACAAATGGAATCCGACTTGAAGGCTGAATCAACAGGTTGATCGACCGATTAACGGGAGCTGTCAATAATTAGAGCCGAACCCGTGCACAATGTCACATGGGAAAGAAATAAAATTGTTATTTTTTTCCACCCCCAACCAGGGAGTCTCAGTGTTAACCAACGAATGGAGGCAAATCAGTCACATACATCAGTAGAAGACGCCTCCTCGCAGTTCCAAGTCTTCGGCACCGGCCTCCCACCCAGTACGATTCATTGCGAGTGCGAAAAATGTGCAGAAACTGTCGATAAATACTACTGTCTCGACCAACGAATTTACGAGTTTGAGGAGAAACGTCGAAAGGAACGACGAGGTATTAAATGTCACCTCCTATTGCAGCCATTTGACGCCTCTTAAAAAAAAATAAAATAATAATAGTGCCCGAAGACTTCTACCCGGGTGAATGGAAAGTGAAAAAAAATGGTGAGCTAGTCGGTTTGGACGAATATTCCACACGGTGGGCGCCGATTGAGCCAGAAACGAGTTCTGCTTATTGGTTTGTTTGGGCCTCTTGGGGGACAGCCGTAGTGATTACCCCCCCCCCCCCCACACACACACTCTTGTTTCACCTTTATCAACAGGAGGCGTACGCGACGAAATGACCACCTTAAAGACAGACACTTGAGATCGAACGAACCGAGTATGCTAACAGATATGCTTCCGTTGAAAAACTACGGGCTTCGCCCCAAAGAAGAGGATTGGCAGTGTTGGCCAACAAAAAGGAATACGAACTATGATTTGGATCACTTGCCGGTCTACGTGAAAGATTCGATGATTACTCGGTATACCAAAAACTGATTTATTGTTGGAAAATCATCCAAAACTATATTTTTAATGTGAAAACTTTCGACAGACACGTTCACAAGGCGGTCCTCTACGGAATGAACATCTCAACTTTGAACCAAAGAATTTACACCAAAAGTATCAAGTAGATGTTGAGTACTGAGACCGCTACAGCCTCCGATTGCTGTCATTCTATAAAAACCTTGACCTTTTCAACTATGGCATTCTCTGTACTCTCGGAGTTAATTACGGACAAATCATTCAGTAGATGAAGATAACGAATGAAATTTCATTTCATTATACAAAAAAAAGTTGATTTTCGAACTGACATCATGACTAGACGTTTCTGAGATTCTTATTTCTTCTCCTATTCGTTTTCTAATCATCCAAACAGTTAGTAATATCACTAATAGCTCTTTAGTTAAGAGCGCGTTCCTTTTTTTTTTGTTATTTACCGGTAAACTACATAATCAATCCAACGTACGCCTGCGGTTCTCCCGTCGTCGCTCTACCAACGAGAAGCGTGTATCTTGCATCCTTGAGTTCACAGAGACTCTCCCTTTAGCGAAGAGAAGTAAAAGAAAAGGAAATTAAAAAACGTTCCTCCCACTCGGTCGCAGCCGTTATTTATGTAACAAAGCACGGATTTTTTTTTTTTTCTCTCAAGGTCACACATTGTTGCTGATGGGCAAAAAGAAAACATAGTGGTGTGGTTTCGCGCCCTTATAAAATCCCGGCGGGGTTCTCGACCCGACGAGCTGTTGATGAAGGGGTTCTATACCGTTGTGGTCGCATTGACCAGCTTGCACGATTTTCCAACGAACGGTATGCGTACGCAATGACAGCCCCTATAAGTCCTGATCCTCGACGCTCAGTTGAACCCTACTGATGGCCTTCTCACAAGCCAATACAAAATCCGCGGCCTACTGTACCTATACGTCGCCCATTTCAATCTGCTTCGAGGGAGGGCTGAGGCTCTTCTACGCGCATTTTGACCCGCGCGACTGGCTGCATTTCACAATTTACCACTGTCTGGCTCTTTTCAAAACACTTGAATTTGAATTAATGAAAAAAATCGACAAAAAGTAAAGGTGAAAATGCGTAAAAAGCTCGAATCTATGAGTTCAACGACACGGGGTATCCAAAAATCGAGACGGAATTTCGATACGAAATAGCATGAGCTGAGTAACACGAGACTTGCTATTCTCCCATGTTGCATTTTTATTATTTATTAACGTCGAAAATGCGGGGCAAGAATGAATATGGGATAAAATATGAATTCTACCGTAAGGACTTCCTTAAACTTATTTTACACTAATTAAAGTAAAGCCGATGGAAATGCCAAGGTTCTCTTTGTTTCCCAATGTAATTCCCCTCGGGGCTGTATAGTTGCAGCCTCAGTTCGGTTCTTGCTCGTTCTATCTACTTTTTTTTTTTTCAAATTAATAGAATTAAACTTCTCTCCGTCCCTTTTTCTTCAGTTCAATTTTTTTTATGTAAGTGAATCAAACGCGTCAAAGTGTAAAAGTTAACAGTTTAACAAAATGTATAGTTAAACGCCTTTCTCACCCATAGTATCAGTTGGAAAAAAGGCGTACGTCCATTAGACAACAATCACCAGGGGTTTATCGCTTGACCAGATCTCCCTTTATAACGAGCTTTGTATTTTAAGATTTCTTTGATGCATGCCTGTATATATCGGGTCATGGTAAATCTCTCAACGAATTAGAGAGAGAGAGAGAGAGAGAGAAAAATGAATGTTGCAACGGTGAAGTTACTATTAAAAGCAAGTCACAAAAGGTATACGTTTTCTTATTTAACTAATAAAAAGTTCATTCGTTCCAGCCTAATAAAGAGACGGCTAGGAGAGCGGCCAGTCTGTCAGGGTCTTACTATCAACTTCAATTTGACATGAATTACCTGTCACTGAAAAGTGGAGAAAAAGCGCAAAAAACCTCTCGTGTAGAAGGGGATTTTCGTCCATAAAAACGATCCACGCTTTGACATAAGCAATCGGCTGTTTCGATGATTGTGGAGGTACGTGTAACACTCCATTCCTTTGAAACAAATGGGCTATTTACGTATAATACGTCCATATAGCGCAGGTCCAATTATTCACATTGGAAGTTTCTGATCTTCAATTTTACGAAATTGCAAGTTTCGGGTGTTCTTTTTAGCGGTCTAGCCTGATTGATGCCACCAACAGCAGAAAAAGTCCGCCTATAGGGGCCCAGACCCATGCCCCCCCCCCCGGGTTGGAATGAAAATAATTATACAAAATAATCGGACTCGGCTTAATTTTTAGCATTTTGAGGCACTTCTATTAAAGCGATTAAACTGGATTTCTGAAATTCCCAAGCCCAGAAAATAATGATTTTTAATGGAGAGAAAATTCGGGAAATTGGGGTTTTACAGATATCAATTCCGAATAATTTGGTTTTTGAAGAATTCAGCTCCCCAAAATTGGATTTTCGAACCATGAAAATTCACGAAATTGGATTTGAAGACGCCAGATCGCGTATTTGAGCCAAATTCCTGAAATGCCCATTTGAAATAGCCAAATCCACGAAATTTGAATGCTATGAAGTGGTTTGTTTATCACTTCTGAATGAGACGCTTGAGACGAAAAAGTATTTTATTTTGACAGAAACCCAAAAACTTAAAAGTAGAAATTCTAAAATCGGAACGGCACTAAATTCATCTGTTCCTTATTAAACAATGTGGTCGAAAATTTTCGCCACATCACCCCCTTGGAGGAGGAGAGCGTAGCTCGCCCAGATCGAAGCGAACCTTCTTGTTTATGGCTGAAGTTGTCGGGTGGGTGAGGGTGGTAGAGTCTACGTCTTCGTGAAGAAAATACGCCGGTTTGACACGGTCGATTGAGACTGTTACGTGTTTTTTCAGAACTGGTCTTGATCGTGATGGTCTTGTAGACTTTGTCGCGTTTAACGACGGGATAGGGTCCTGAGTAACGATTTTGGAAGGGATGACGAGTGCTGTCATCACGTAACATGACGTGTGTACAAGAGTCGAGATTTTTGAAGACGAAACTACCAGGTGTCGAATGTCGAGAAGTCGGTATTGGTCGGATCTGACTGATGATTTTAGCGAGGTGTTCGATTAACTCAGGAGTAGAATTTGTTTCGGGTTGAGGTGACAAGAATTCTCCTGGAAGTCGAAGACTTTCTCCAAAAACGAGGGTTGCCGAGGTGGTTTGAAGATCTTCCTTGAAGGCGGATCGTATTCCAAGGAGAACGAGGGGAAGTTTTTCGGTCCAATTTCTGTCAGCGTGGCAAGTGATGGCGGTTTTTAGCTGACGATGCAAGCGTTCGACCAAGCCGTTGGATGCCGGGTGGTAACTCGTTGTGTGACACACATCGATTCCGAAACGTTTCGAAAGTGTGCAGAAAACTGAAGACATGAACTGCATACCGCGATCAGTAGTGATCTTTTCTGGAACGCCGTAACGAGAAATCCACGTGGATAGAAAAGCGAGAGCAACGGTGTTAGCTGTGATGTCAGGAAGAGGTGTTACTTCTGGCCATCGAGTGACACGATCGATGCAGGTGAGACAGTACCTGAAACCATTCGAAAGTGGAAGTGGGCCGGTCAAATCGATGTGGACGTGAGAGAAACGAGATGTAGGAGTGTCGAAATGTCCTAGCGGTGAGTGGACGTGTCGCGAAACTTTGGACCGTTGACAAGCAAGACAAGCACGTGTCCATGCGGGAATATCCTTCTTCATTGACGGCCAAACGAATCTTTCGGTGATCAGTCTTGTAGTCGCACGAGCACCGGGGTGGCTGAGGATGTGTAACTGGAGAAAAACTGAGCGTCGTAAAGGATGAGGAATAAAAGGGCGAGGACGACCTGTTGAGGTGTCACAAATTATCTCAATTCGCGTGCCAGGAACGATGAGTTTTTCGAGAGTAAGAGAAGACGTTTTTGATTCCCAAGACTGAAGCTCGGGGTCTAATTGTTGCGATTGAGACAACGATTCGAAATCGAGAGCCGTTGAAACAGATTGTACTCGAGATAGGGCGTCCGCGACGACGTTGTCAGATCCTCCTACGTGTTGGATGTCGGTTGTGAACTGTGAAATGTATGTGAGCTGATTACGTTGGACAGGGGGCAATTTGTCATGTTTTTGTGTGAAGATATGTGTGAGGGGTTTGTGGTCAGTGTAAGTTGTAAATACTTGGCCTTCCAGAAAATGCCGAAAATGATGAATTGCTTCATAAATTGCTAGAAGTTCTCTGTAGTAGACGGGCCACGCAGCTTGACGAGCAGAGATCTTTTTTGAGAAAAAAGCGAGTGGTTGCCAAGCGTCATTGGTCTTCTGCTGGATGACAGCTCCGATGGCGTGATTAGAAACGTCTGTGAATAACGCCACTTCTGCTCCGGTTACAGGGAATGTGAGGGAAACTGCCGAAGAGAATTTATTTTTGCAGTCGTTGAAAGCTTGTTCGAGAGTCGGAGTCCACGTGATAGGGGTCGAGCCTTTGACTTCGGGGCCAAGAAGGGCGTGAAGAGGAGCTTGAACTTCTGCTGCCATGGGGATATGTCGTCTGTAAAAATTCAACATGCCGAGAAAACGACGGAGACCTTTTGCATCAGATGGTTGAGGATAGAATTGAATGGCGGCGACACGATCAGGCGGTGGGGCTATACCTTCGGCGGAAACACGATGCCCGAGAAAAATTACTTCGCTCGCAGCAAAAACGCTTTTCGAAGTGTTAATGACGACGCCGTAGTGCGACAGGCGTGTGAAAAGAGTTTTGAGATGAGCGATGTGTTCTGCTCTTGATTTTGAAAATATGAGGATGTCGTCGATGTAGACATAACAGAAATCTAGGCCTCGAGTTACTTCATCCATGAAGCGCTGGAAAGTTTGAGCGGCGTTGCGAAGACCGAAGCACATAAATGGAAACTCGAACAAACCGAAAGGAGTTGAGATTGCTGTCTTACAAATGTCCGACTCGTTGACAGGAATTTGTTGATAGGCTTTAACCAAATCAACTAGAGAGAAAATAGTAGAACCACTGATTGAATGAGCGAAATCATGTATGTGTCGAACGGGATAACTGTCAGGAATGGTACGTGCGTTTAGAGCGCGATAGTCGCCACAAGGGCGCCAGCCGGTGCCAGTTTTCTTTGGCACAATGTGAAGAGGGGATGCCCAAGGACTATCCGAAGGACGTGCGGTGCCTTCTTGAAGCATTGCTTCGAACTCTTTCTGTGCGATTTTTAAACGATCACCAGATAGACGACGTGGGCGAAAAGAAATTGGAGGGCCGGGAGCGGTATGTATGTAGTGTTTGGTCGAGTGTTTTATATCCCGAGGTACTCCAGATGGACGAGTAATTTCTGGAAATCGTGAAAGTAACTCAGCGAATGGATGAGAATCGTCGATTGTTTTGATGTTGGGGTACGTCTGACTTATTTTTGAACAGGCGACGGAAAGTCCAGTTGTCCCATCGAGAAGACGTTGAGATCGGCAATCTGGCAACAGATGGAAATGCCCAAAAAAATCAGAGCCAATGATTGGGACGTTGACGTCGGCGACAATGAAATTCCAATGGAAGTTGCGGCGTAATCCGAAATCAAGAGTTAGCGTGACTGAGCCGTATGTGCTGATGTTCGACGTATTCGCGGCGTAAAGATCGAAAGAGGTTTTAGGACGACGGTTTGATAGAAAACGTGCCGGGAAACAACAAACGTCAGAACCGGTGTCGAGAAGAAACTGTTTTGCGGAATTACGGTCGGTAATGAAAAGGCGGTACTTTCCGATTTTGCAGTCAGCTGCCGCCGTTACTGGCTGCTGGTGGCGTTTTTTGAATGAAATGAACAGGGCGGTCTGCATTTTGATGCTCGTTCATTGAACTTGGCGTGGTACCAACAGAATGTCGATTGTGAAGCTGCCGATGGACTGCGAGAACGGGTTGAATGACTTTGACGAGAACGGGACCGAGAGTGTCGAGGGTTGTTAGAAATTCGGAGTGTGAGGTCTGCGAGCTGTTGATGAATCTCGGTGAGTTCACGACTGATATCTTGTCCTGGGGGAGATACAGCGTTGACGACGGGGAAAGAGGGATGAGAAGAAGCTATGGCAGGTTGAATTTCCATTATTTTGTCCGCTGTTGCGGAGAGACGGTCGAGCGGCGAGTCAGACTGTGTTTGGAGAATGGCTTGGACAGGGGGCGGGAGACGTTGGATCCACAAAGATCTTAACAGATTTTCATGCACCGGGGTCGGTCCAGCCAGAGATCGTAAGTGTCGGAGGAATTGCGATGGTTTCCAGTCACCTAATTCCTCTTGGGAGAGTAGCTGTCGAACACGTTGAGACTCGGAAACAGAAAGGCGTTCGATGAGAGCGTTTTTGAGAGTTGTATAGGGGTTCTGCGCAGGAGGTGTTGCTACTAGGTCTTCGATTTCTCTGATATATCGTTCGTCGAGTTGAGAGATTAAATGCGAATACTTCGTTGTCTCTTGAGTGATGCCGGCGAGAGCGAATTGGGCATCTACTTGAGAAAACCACAATGTCGGTTTATTTCTCCAGAACGGAGGAAGTTTCGGAGTGACGCGGCTGACGAAGGCGGGGTTTGCGTTTTGAGGAGCGGCTTGATTATCGTCGCCGACCGGTGGAGCGGCGGGAGGCGTCAACTCTTGAATTTGTTGGCGTAATTGAGCGAGTTGCTCAACCAATTCTTCGATGTTGGCCATGTTACGTCGAGCGTCGGGGTCGGATGTCGAATGTTCGTGTTAATGAACGTCGCGGGTCACCAATTTGATGTGGTTTGGTTGTCACTTTTGAATGAGACGCTTGAGACGAAAAAGTATTTTATTTGGACAGAAACCCAAAAACTCAAAAGTAGAAATTCTAAAATCGGAACGGCACTAAATTCATCTGTTCCTTATTAAACAATGTGGTCGAAAATTTTCGCCACAGCTAAATGGACAAAAAACATGGATTTAAAGAAGAGGAGTCTTCCAAATTGAGGCTTTAAAGAGACAAATCCTGGAAATTCGATTTTTAAAGATCCCGCGAAATTGTATTTTAGAATGAGGGAAACCTCACGAAATTGTCTTTTGAAAGAAGACATAATTACGAAATTGGCTTTTCGGTTGAAGCAAACCCTTGAAATTGATATTTGAAAGACCCAAACCCACGGAGTTTGTTTATTCAATTGAGACGGCTCCCCTAAATCGCTATTTTAAAGAGCTAAGTCCATTAAATTTGGTTCCGTTGGTGCCTCAAGCCGCAACATCCTCAGTGCTCGTTTCACCCTCACGGTTCTCATCAGTCCTGATGAACCGGGTCCTCCCTGACTCGGTTTTGGTGAGTCGGGTGGAGCGCCGCGCCGGGGGCGCGGATCGTATAGTCCATTGGCACCTCCGTTTCCGGTGAGGGGCGGTCCATCGGCTCCGTACTCGGCTAAATTGCCGGGCTGACGAGACCTGGGGCCTATTTTTTGAAAGTACTTTTCAACTCTACACATTTTGCACTCTTCAAATTTGTCACATGGAAAGACTTAGGAAAAGTGCAAATTGAAAAGAGAAGAGTTGAAACGTACTTACAAAAAATAGGCCCCAGGACCGAGTAGCTCAGGTAGCTGAAGGTCTAAAGTCGAAAACGGAGACTGGACCGCACCTTCGGTGCAATTTTTCGTTTTTGGGGTTGTAGCTTTTTCATAATAAATGCAAAGAAAAGAAAGATCGCCTCCCAATTGTTTTATTTTAACTATCGTACAAGTACACAAAGCTGTACAAGTAAACAAAACTCATGGCAATTATTGCGAAAAACAACGCCAATTCGAGTTTAAACTGGACCAAAATGGCAAATTCACAACTCAAATGGCGAAAAATCGCTTACTAATAAAAAAAAAGAGAATAGATAATGTGCTAATTCGCTGCAAAATTATCAGAAAACGCTATTTCACAGCTGAAATGAAGAAAAATCAATAATTCGCGGCTGAAATTGAGAAAATGAAAATCTGTAAAGCTTCTGAAAGAATCGAGGCTCAAACTGAGAAACAGCGCTAATCCGTAGAAAAAAATTGCTCACGCGGGCTAAAACCTAAAAAAAACTACGCGGCTAGAATTGACAAAAATATTAATTAGCGAGGCCAACTTTAAGGAAAACACTAATTTTCAACTCAAACTGAGAAAAAAGTGCTAATTGGCTGCTAAAAAATTGTTAAACTGCAGCTGAAAATGAGGAAAACGCCAAATCGTGGCTAAAATGGAGGAAAATCGCCAAACAAACGAAAGAATCCCTACTGCACTGCTACAATTGATTAAAAGCGCTAACCCGTGGCCAAAAATTGGTTAAAGTTGTAGCGTGCCAACAGCTAACAAACCTCAATTTTTATTTTTAAAAATAGCAAATATTATGTTAAAAAACAACATTAGTCAGTTTGATCGCGAGTTCGTATTTTCCCAATTCTTCATTGTCGTTATAAAAAAGATCTCTAAATTTTTCGTTGGCCGTTATTTTGTATACCGAAGAGAGCGCGCCCCACAAAGTCACTAAACCTTGAAAAATTGACAAAACGCAAATGCGTAGCTTCTGTTCGAGGCTAAAACTAAACAATAAACGCTAATCCATAGCAAAAATTGAAGGAAAAATGCCAACGTGGGACTGAAGTGTAAAAAAAAAAACAGCTAATAATGAAAAATTCACTAGAATTAGCCTGTCATAAATAAATAAAAACTCTCGTTTTCAGCTCAAATTGGGAAAAAGTGTTATTCCCGGCTAAAATTTGAGGAAATCACGAACTCGTGGCTGACAAATTAAGGTAATTCGCGAATTCACAGATTATAGAAACGCTTCAAAGCAGCTAAAATTGAAAAAAACGCGAATTTACGGCTAAAATTGAGGAAAATAATCGCGGATAAAGTGTGTTGGAATTTCTAATTCCGCCTTCTGACAACAACTTTGTGGCTAAAATTGAGGTAAACGGCAAATTCATGGTTATAAGTAAAAGAAAAAACACTGATTCACGGCTAGAACTGAGATGAAGCCCTATACTACATATAATTAAAATTGAAAAAAATTACTAATGCGGTGCCAATTTGCGGCTAATATAGAGAAAATCAGTAATTATTCTGGCTATAATAAAGAGAAAAGTTAATTTTCAGCCTAAATTGAAACAAAAAGTGCTAATTCACTGTAAAAAATGGAAGAATTGCCGATTTGCAGTAAAAATATCGGAAAACGCCAATTCGTGGCTAAAATGAACAAAATTCGCTAATGCACGGGTTAGAAATAGCTACTGCACTGCTAAAATTACGAAAAAGCGCTAATTTACGGCTAAAATCGAGACAAATTTAAATTTGCGTCAAAAATTGGAAATACGTTAATTCGCGGCTTCCTCGGGAGACTTTGAGGCTAAAATTGAGAAAAAGCGCTAATTTATGGCTATGAGTGAAAAACTCGCAAATTCGCGGCTAAAACTGAGACGAAATCGCTATTCCGCAGTGTATGGTTACGGTGAACAAAAAATGCTAATTTGTGGTAAACATTTCGAGAATTCTATGGCTAATATTGAGTAATTTTCAGCTCATACTGAGTAAACCGCTAGAAAAAATCGCTAATTTGCAGCTAAAATTGTGGAAAACGCCAACTCGAGGAATGTTGAAGAAACATCGCTGATTCTACTTTGCTGCTAAATTTGGGGAAAATTACATATTTATGTCTTTATGGTGGGGGGGGGGTTACCCCGCTAATCAGTTGCTAATTCGCGGCGAAAAGCGCTAATTTGCTGTTAAAGTTGACAAAAAGCACTCATTGGCGGCTAAAATGGAGAAATTCGCAGTTTAAACTTGGCATAAGCGCTGTTTAGCGGATAGACTGTGGAAATAGCGGTAATTTGCCTACAATATATGGAAAAGGCCATGGCTAAAATTAGGAAAAGGCCTTAGAGGTTACCAATAGAGGTTTTATGCATATAGTCAGAGACTTTTAGGGGCCTCTTGAAGATTTCCGCCCCGGGCCCCGATATAGGTCCACCAGTGACCTCACTTCCTTTTCAGCTCACGATCCACCAGTGCTCGCCGGTTCGGTACTAAATACTTCGTGACAGCTTGCCTACTTTTCTTTGCGCATCGCGGCGCAGCGCCATTTTGCGCTGCTACAATTTGTCAACTTGTCTATTGAAGGACCTGATATTTTTGAATTATTTATTTTTCGAATAATCTGCCGTCGAAATCGAATTTTTGATAAGTATTTTAAATTTATTTGTATTTTATTCAAATTACAATTCAAAAAGTATTTGTATTTCAGTATTTAAAATACATTTTTGAAAGTATTATGGGCTTTGTATTTAAAATACATTTTCAAAGTATTTTGCCCACCCCTGAATAGAGCTTTTGGAGCAAGAGAAGAGGTGAGGACACGCCCTTTTTCACAATTTTTTCAAATTAATTTTATAGTTACCAGCAACTATCGACAGCCGGTTCCAAATAATAAAGAAATTAAAATACCCAGGGGTGCTCGCGGGCCACACAAAAGATGCTCACGGGCTACATGTGGCCCGCGGGCCGCAAGTTTGACACCCCTGATTTATAGGGTGTGAAGCCTAGGCGTAAATGCTTATTTTTAACCATTCTTGGCGCTTTTTTGCCAATTTTCAGGGCAGGAATCATCTTTATAGATATTTTCGGGGCACGAATCGTCAGTTTTTAGCCACTGTTAGAGTGTTTTTGTAGGACGCCAAGTATATACAGGAAGACAATGCCACTTTTGATGCGCGAATGGTCTATTTAGCCATTTTTAGGGCAGGAATAATGAACTTTTCAGATATTTTCATGGCACCCCCATCGCACATCTATAGTAATTTATAGGGCGCGAGAAGACAGTTTGGCTATTTTTAGGTCGTAAATAGTAAGTTTAGTCAATTTAAAGGCGCGAAAATCGTCAGTTTTTGCCAATTTTTGGTGCAACTATAGTTCAGCTTATTTAAGTCCTATTTCGTAATATTGGCTTTAATCAAGTTTATTGCACAGGCTTTAGCTCGCTAAAAAATAAATTCTTGCTTTTACAATTCATCCCTTTCGTTATTTGGGAAATTATTTGCTGGTTTTACGAAAACTATCACAAAAGAACCCATGCAGAGCTGAATAATTGAAGCGAGCATCGTTCCAACCCCGTCCATTGCACCGAACGAGTGTGAATAGGAGGGGGGGGGGGTGATATCCCTGGAAAAACGTGCTGGAATTATGAGCAAAATGAGCATATTAACGGGCTGTGCGCGGTAATGACCTCTGTGTGCGTGTATGTCGTGCGGATATGGCCTCTTCTTCGTGCCGTTTTTTTTCCTTGTAACATATTATCTTTTAAGAGACTGTTATTTTTCAAGCCAGGCCCGTTACCTTTACCCCGAGAACTCAAGTGTCTTGTTTTAACATTGAACAACTTTAAAACTTTTAAGACTAGCATTGACCTCTTCCCTCTTGTTTGATTTATCGAGTATGACTCATGTCAATCGAAAAATTTGAATATATTATACATTTGTAGTTTTTAGTCTTTCGTTAGTAAACCTTGTAGTGAAGTTTCTATTTATTTCCTTACTTGAATGTTGATGAGTACTCATTTCTCTCCCTGTCCCTCTCTAATCTTTCAACTCGCTTCCATTGTGCAACGCAACACTTTTACTTTTAGCCAATTAATCAAGGTCTTACAAAACCGATCCTCGAAGAAACGAAGCTTCAGTCAAGGGTGGAAGAGAGGTGGGTGGGTACGATTGCACTCTTTCTTCTTTTTTTTCGCTTTTGGATCTTATAAAACGTTTCGCGATAATCTCTTTCGTGATGCACAATGAAGGCTCTTGGAAAAAAAAAAAAAAAAATTAGCACAAAAAAGAAAAATTGTATCTTCCAGTGGTGTTAAATTTGCCCTGAATGATGAAGAAATTACTCGACGCCTAGCTACCAAGCCTCATCTACACTAAAATTACCGGATTGGATTGCGTTTTCTTCCATTTACAGGGGAACGTGAATAGAGAGATTCCACGACTCCGTTTACGGATTTATGGTGAAAATAATATTTGTTTGATGTTGTTGCAATTTCCATTTCTTACTTCGGTAAAGTGAGGCCCGAGGACCTCGAATTAAAAATCACTTTCCAGATGATGCATTCCATTTATAAAAATAAACCGATGATGGCGCCAGAAATAAAAAAATAAGGAATTGTCCTTAAATAGAGATATTTATAAAATTATGTTTAAGAAAGATAGATAGAATTGAATAGAATGACTTCAGACTGAATCATTTAAAATTGTATTTTAACACGTACTTCTTTCAATTGTTTCTTTAAACCCCCCCCCCACCCAGCCATCCTTTTTTTGCACTTCATTTTGTTTCCAGTCAAGTCATTCTTCACCTTAGCGGGGTGCTTGGAATTCCATTGTAATTAAATGGTGCTTTAAAGATGAGACGAGAGACCTTTCCTTTGTAAAAGATGAGTCTCACAGAGGCTGCACCGACCACTTTCGTTCCTGTATATTGAGAGGAGAAGTGTGACGCAGTGTCTTAGACTACACCCTGCACTATTTTTACTCGGGGAAATCGGGATTTAAGGGCTACGATTGCGTATTCATGGTGTTGATGGAACTGGTGAAGACTGGTTGGTTCCAATCAAAGCTAAAATGTCACTCCTTGGTCTTACCCCAAAGTCCATTGTGGTCCTGCCCCAATAAGCGATCTATATTGCTGCCATTTTTGATGCCAGCTCCCTGCCCTGGAAACTCATTTTTCGTCCAAGGTTATGAGCTCATTCCTATCCCCCCTCAACTTGTAAGGGTATACGTACACACGATAAAGAATTTCTGGAGACGATTTCCCGTTCAGACCAACCTTATACCGGGAGGCCAGAGCGTGCGGACCCGACTTTGACATCACTTGAAGTGGACTGAAACTTCATCTGATGTGTGGCGGCTTCAAAGTGACTTTAAATGAAGTCAATAAAGTCTCATCCACACGCTCTGTGGTTGGCCGGTGAGGTTGGTCTGAACGGGAAATCCTCAGACAGCGTGCACGCACTTTTACAAGTTGATATGGGTGATAGGAATGTGCTCATAACCCCCTCCACCCCAAATTCAAACCCTACAATTGAGAAAAGGTGACAATTTTAGCGCTAATCCGAGGATGTTAGCTAAAAGAGGCGCTTAATCACAGGCTAATTTTGATTGATTTGTGAACATTCGCGGATAAAATTGACGCAATCCTAATTTGGTGTGTAAAAATTGATACCAAGAAGCGCTAGTTCATTGCTCAATGTGGTAAAATCGCTATTTCACTACAAATATTGAAAAATGGGGTCAATTCGCGGCTTTAATAAAGAAAAAGCGCTGATGATTCATGGAGAAAATAGTGTTATAATTCTTTGCTAAAATTGTGGGAAATGAGCCAATTTGATGCTAAATTGCAGTACCAAGTACTAATGCGCGACTAAAATTGATAAAAACCGCTATAATTCATGGTTGGAGGTGAATACATTTTAATTCACGGCAAAAATTTAGATATTCCTATCATTAGTGAGGTGAAAAGGGGAAAAATGGCTATATTTCAAGGCTAAACATGAGAAAAAGCGATAATCCACGCCCAAAATGGAGGAAGAGTGCCATTTACGGTTGAAATGTAGTGACAATTTTAGCGCTAATCCGGAGCCGAAAATTAGAAGAGGCGCTTAGATCGCGGGTATTAATTAAAATGTGACCATCCGCAGCTAGAATTGAAGAATACTCAATTAGGCGTTTCTGAAGATAATTCGCGACTATAAAATTGAGAAAACGCCATTTCGTGGTTCCTGGAGGCAACTTTTGCAGATCAAATTGAGTGAATCAATTCTGTGAGTCATATGTCAAGATACCACTGATGATGGTTTAATAAACTGAAAAACGGTCCTGGAAGGGGAAGACTCTCCCCCCTCCCACTATTTGCCCCCTATTGCGTGGGTACAGACGATCCTTTTCATCGGGGAAAAATTAGCTACCCCAAGGTCTCAACCTTGCGGCATTGACAGGGGAAGTGGGATTCAGGGTCAGCGAATGCTCCCCCAATGGTCTGGTTGGAGGAGCAGCGCTTCCCCAATCCGATTGATTGAGGAATCGAGAAAAAATGGCTTCGTGTTGAATTTGCCTCCTAAAAATTATCGTTCGCACCTTCTACAAAATGATTCTGGTTCACGAGATTGGTTTCTAACGTAACGAGCCAGATGTGCAAACTTTGGAGGGCTTCTAAAGAGCCATAAACCTCCGGAATTGCTTGTTTTTATGGAGCCAAACGTGGAATTGGGTCTCAAAATTACAAAAAACAGTAAAAGTGGGTTCCCTTAGTGCTGAATCCGCGAAATTGCTTCTATGTTAGGCCACAAACGTGTGAAATTGCTTCCTTGAACCCCGTGAAATATGACTTTTTAATGAGAAATCCCCGAAAATTTATAATTTGAGGGAGTCAATCCTTCAAAAATAATTTGTCGAAGGGCCAAATCTCTGAAATTTGGGCTCAAAGGGGTAAAATCTGTCAATTCTAGCCATCTAACCAAGACAATATCAGTCAAGACCACAGTGAAGAAGAATTTGACTCTGGAATCAACTGTTTCGTTCTCCTGGATGGCCTTTTTGGGTGATTAAAAACCCGATAATTTGGTTCTTTTTGGATCCAAATCCACGAAATTTGGGCTTTGAAAGGGCTAACCCCACGAAAATTATATTTTAATGTGCTCAATGGACATTTTGGTTCAGAGAGGGGAAAGTACATTTCATGACACACTCTTGCTCTTACCTTCCAAGTTTCTGCCTCTGAATCGTGTGTGAATACGCAATTTACGGTCGATGTAGCCAATTTAGCTTATAACACGTCGTTTATCTAATAAAACTGTGTCGTTAGGCCTCATAGGACCCAGGAAAATAACCCAGAAACAAGATAATTTCATGAAAAGGCTGTAAATCTGGTGAAGATATTGGAATTTTGGCCTCAATAATTTCAAAGAGGAGGGGGGGGGGTAGCAGATCTGAAGGGCTCAGATTTTTACTCCCCCAATGCCGGATGACTTCCGGCACACGTAATAAGTGCTGAAGGGTTTTATCGTTCTGTCCAATGTGAACGACATTCATTGTTTGTGCTCTTAACAATAACGTGTTTCAGGACTTGCCCTTTCGGGGGATCGAACCCCCGTTAGGCAAGAAAGCTCGTCTGATGGAAAAAAACTCCACGATATTCAGATTCCTCGTGCGTTGACCAAACACCAAGTTATACGCGTTTTCGTCCAATTTTGATTTGCAATTTAGGCACCCCCCTCCCCCCCACGCAGGTGTTTCCACGCGCTTATGAGGAACAACCTGCAGCTGCAGAACATTATTATACGGGCCAAGTTGGCAAAAATGAACTCCCCTCGTTTTTCCTTTATTTTCGTGAATCCAGAGTAGCCGAACGAGGTGCACGTCTACGCCGAGCCTCTTAATTGATTCTCGGTCGAATTCTCGGCCACGGAATAATTTATGCGGCGCTGCGGCGTCATGGGAATAAATTCCTCGGTATGAGGACTGTCACGGTGACGGCGGATTGAACATTTAAAATATGTTTTCTCACAGTCATTTGATGGGTCACAATCAAGATATTTACTCTCTCGACGTTTTTAAGCGTAAAGCCAAGGCTTAGGGGGTGACGTCACAAGGTTTGGCCAATTCCAGGATAAGCGTTGGAGCGCATGCTTGAATCAGATTTTTAGCTTATTTCGCGTGAGGCATAATTTTGAAGTTTTATAAAGGGCACAAAAATGCTGCCGTTGTGAAATATATCGGCTGACAATGAGGCGGTTCATGGAATAAGTCAAATTCGTGTCTTTTAGATCAATCGTTTATCAATAAAAAGATCGAGCTAATGCGTGACAAACGGATTAATAGTTGAGAAGGATTCAAAGCAATGTCGTTCTTTTATTTTGAACCCATCATTATTCAAACGAAACAGTGGTTGAACATATTTTCTTAATTTTGTAACTGTCATTTTGTTCCCTTTTGTTCAAAACCCACAGCTTAGTTTTATCTTCCCTTTGAGCCGCACGTGCACCGGACATCCTTTCACCTGGAAGACAGCCCCTCGTATATAACAAGACTTTATCCCTATTGGAATAACTCCGCAGCTTGCAGCATGTGCCCTCCTCGCACTACTCAGAAAGCGTAGTCTTTTCTATTTCATTCGTATACATTAATGATCGAAGATCAAATTCTCGTCCCCCTTCCCCCGCGCTCATCACATCACATGGTGAAAGCTTCAATCAGACGAAGAAAGTAAAAAAAAACTTGGCTCCCGGGCTCCGGCCGGCTACGCCCCCCCCCCTCCAATATATACTCAGACCCACTCAAAAGGCATATAGGTCACGACCCCCCCTCCAAGCCATCTTAAAACTTGATCGAGATTGAGTGCGTGGTGACATTTTAATATTTCTAAAAAGCGGTCAGATAGTCACGTAGAGCTTATAAGGCTTCTAACAATTTCGTAATTCTTCGAAAAGAGATCTCATGAGTTCAGGTCAAAAAGGAAGAACTTGTCCAATCGGTGGGGCAAAGAGAGAGATAAAAAAGTGGGCTCTCACGTTTTATTGCTAAACTAGTTCCTTAAGGCATCGCAATACAATTCAAAAAGGCACGTGCGATAACAATGAAGAAAGGAAGAGGCGTTTGGTACTCACGGTTTGATTAAGACGAAGTAGCGACTAGCGAACGGTTTCAGAATATTTTTTTGATTTTTTTTTTTTTTTTTTTTTGAAAGAATAAGGAGCTCTAGGGCTCTTCGTTATTAAATGTGGGATAAAAAAATCTGAAAAAAGTAACAATTTTTCTCGTATATTCTTCGTTAGGGTTAGGGCATTGACATTCAAATCGTGCCCTGAAGAGTAAAGAGAGAGAAATCCTCTTCTTGCCCGGAAGTGGTGTCATTGAAGAGGAAATGGTTCCTTTTTACAGATACGGATGCGCACAAAAAAAACAAAAAAAAAAAGTCTTTTTTGTTTTTTCGCTCCGTGAATTTAGATAAAAGAGGCTTAATTAATATGCAAGAGGTGTATCGCGTAGCCGCAATGAGGAAACGTCGGTTCATGAATCGAGAATTTTCGACACTGATAAATGTCGAAAAACTGTATTATAAAAATGTTTGAAGAAGAGAAAAAGTTCATGTTTTCAAGCACTCGTGAACGTTTAACTGTTCCCTGTCTCCATCTCTGTACTCGTGTATACCTGACGTAGATAGTAGGCTCAGTTATTGCAACGAGGGGTTATTGCAATGGACTTTTATTGACTTCCGGGTGAATAAACTAATAAAAGTCGGCCATTTTTCCCCTTCAAATGAAAACTATTAATTGTTTCGAGTACTCCAAAGGGAACACAAAACTTTGGCCTTGAAAAATATCTAGAACGATTGCAGCTCCAAACACAAAAAACATCTGTAACCCCCAAGAAAGCTACAACCACAAACTATATTCTACTAATGCTAATGAAATGGCAAAAGCTGGCACGCACACCCGGCGCGGCCACCACACAGTGTTTCAGGGCTCACTCACTCTCTCACACTCATCACACACGCTCTCTCTCTCACTCGTGGATGTAGCAGCAGAATAGATCTAAAAGGAGCCAAAGCAGCAAAATTTCGGATTTAAAGACGCTAATAAGCTCAATGAATTAGTTCCCGAAACTTGCCGTCTTTGGAATTTGAAAGAGCCAAATCCACGAATTGCTTTTGATTATGGGTCAAACCAGCGAAATTTCTTTCTGAACGAGTCATTAACATCGCGCGATTTGGTTTTAAATGCGGGGAAACCAGCCGCGATTTTTTTTTTTTTTTGGCTACAGAGCTTCGTATAAAATTGGGTTTAAATCTGCCAACCCTGCGATTAAAGAAAAAAAAAAAAAAAAAACAAAAAACAAACACACAAATTTGGACCCCTGAAATTGCTCTTTAAAATAAGATAATCCCATGAAATTGCTTTTTGAATAGGTCAACAGTGCAAAATGTCGTTCTCATGACAGATAAACCAGCGAAATTGCATCTTAATGCGAGCCACAGCCCAGCAAAATTGGTTTTCAATGAGCCAACCCCACAACAATTTTTTTTTTTTCCAGGGAACTACAAAATTGCTTTTTACAACTTACCTCTACGGTGTGAATCCGTGAAGTTGTAAATTTAGGGAGCCAACCCACGCGAAATTGTTTTCTTCTCTTATCCCCCAAAATTTGGTTCTTGAAAGAGTTTTTTTTTTTTTTTTTTAACTACGCCGTGTCGGTGGGGCAACTTCGGCCATCCGACTTCTAGCAGCCCAGTAAAGTTTTGCAGTCCGGTGGAAGCGGTCGTCATCCTCGGTCAGTGTGGATCTCACATCCTGTAGAGCTCTGCAGGTCTCGAGGTGTTCACCGTCCATTTCACCGGTCCCGCACAATTCACAATCTGGTAATGATTTCACGCCTGTCCTGTGCAGATGTTTCTGGAGAAAATCATGGCCGGTCAATGTGCGAAAGCAGGCAACTCCAACTTTCCTGGGAAGATCCGCTGGTATTTGACCGCCACTTCTTGCTAGGGATTCCCATTTCTTCCCTCCAGCGCGCTCAGCATGCTCAGTAGCCAGGGTCCCCAGAATCTTTCTTTGAGCATCTCTTCTTGCGGCATACTGCGTTACTGGGATGGTTGGTTGGGTCATCTCGAGCCTTCCTTTGACAACCGATCGGCCATCTCGTTTCCAAACAGGCCACAATGAGAGGGCACCCACTGGATTGTCAAACGGCTACCTTTTTTAAGCGTACATCCGCCAATCTCCTACACTCCCGGACAGTCGAGGAGTCACCGGATTGTCCAGATCATGTAACGGCTGTGATGGCTGCTTGGGAATCGACCAGGATTACTATATCAGGGGTTTGCTCCAGTTTCAGACACTCCTCCAGCGCCAACTGGATTGCCTTGACCTCCCCGTCGAAATTTGTGGCAACAATTCCAACTGGTGCTTTGATCTGGAAGGCGGAGGAAAACACGCCTGCACCAGCGTTCCTCGTGGCATCTTTAGCGGAACCATCTGTATATACTCGCAGCCATAGGGGGTTAGGGTACCTTTCATTTAGGGTCTCCAGAGCCGTCATTCTCAGCTCAGAGATGGATGACTGTCCCTTTTTCACATCCCTGGTCAGGTCAAGTCTGCACTCTGCCCTGCGCCACGAAGTCAGCTCACCCTCAATATGGAATGTCTCCCGAGGACCGGGGGTGATGTCATGTCTTCGCTCTATGGTTTCCACAACTGAGGAGAAGTTTTGCTGTGTACAGAGTCTCTGGGACACCACTTCCTCCCTCTGCCAGTATGGATCTTCAAGTCTGTGGAGCCTCTCCTTCATGGCTACTGCTCCGATTTCTCTTCGGACGCTAAGGGGCTCAATTCCAGTCTGCAGTTCCATCGCTGCAATGGGGGGTGGACTGGGATCCTCCTGTAACTAGCCTCAGGGCAACATTTTGCGTTTTGTCCAGCTTTTCTAGGGTTGTTGCTGAGGCTGTTATCATCACCTCCCCCCCGTACTCCATCACTGGACGAACATACGTTTTGTACGTGAGAGCTAGCAGATCCTGATGAGCGCCCCACTTTGTTCCCGTGAGACGCTTCAGTAGCTGGGTACGTTTCGCTCCCTTGGCCTGAAGCCGCTCCACACTCCTTATCCAGTTCAACTTGTTGTCGAACGTGACTCCCAGATAGGTGGCTTCATTTGTCTTCTCAATGGGTTCTTGGCCGTACCTCAGGGAGACGGGAGGGGGCTTGGTAGAGAGCGTAAACAGCTGGAAATTAGTTTTACTGGGGTTTACTCGAAGTTCATTACTGTTGGCCCAGGCCCGGAGGGCTTTCATTGCCTTGTTAAGGCATTCTTCTAGTGACGGGATAGAACTGCTTGTCGCCCAGACCACAAGGTCGTCGGCGTACAGAAGACAGTTGAGGCCCGGTATTTTTTGAAGTTCGAGCACCACGTCGTCAATCATCAAGTTGAAAAGAGTCGGACTGAGGACGGACCCCTGCGGTAGACCTTGCTTCGTTTGTTTGAACGGGGATGTGGCATCACGGTACCTTACCCGAAGGTAACGTTGGGCGAGAAGGACCTTATGAAGCCGTACATTCTACCATGTATCCCCTTGTCAATAAGCTTTTCCAGCAGCCTCCTCCTCCACACAACATCAAAAGCAGTGCTGAAGTCGACGAAAACAGCCAGCGTGCTCTGCTTTCGCTGGACACCATTCTTAACCTCTTCCGCCAAGCGAATAACATGTTCCATGGTGCTTCTATTTGCCCTAAATCCAGCTTGAGCGTTAGACAGGGTCTTGTGCTTATTCAAGAAGATCTGCAGACGATGCAGGGCCATCCTTTCAGCTAGGTTGCACAACATACTTGAAAGGGCAATAGGCCGATAACTTTCGGGTCGGTCTGGGCTCTTATCTTTTTTCAGGATAGGGATAACCTTTGATTTTCTCCACATGCTGGGCAGTCCTTTTCTCCAAACCAAATTGATCAGGCAAAGCAGGGTTTCTTTAGCTTTGTCGCCGAGTTGTGCAAGGAACTCCGGGAGCAGACCATCTGGACCTGGGCTTTTCTTCTTTTTGCTATTACCCAAAGCAACCATCAGCTCATCCGTGGAGAACTCCTGGTTAAGTAGCTCGTCGTCTCCTTCTTCTAATACCGTGTTCGGCAGGATTACATTGGGTAGTGCATGTCGGCGAGCAGGCTTGAAGTTGCTGACTTTACAATAATGGCGGCAAAAATGCTTGGCTATGTCAGTCTCGTCGGTTATGACCCTATCACCGTCGACCAATGGGTGATTTCTCTCATTCCCTTCGTTGTTCAGTTTCGAGACGTATTTATGGGCTTTGAGACCGTCTTTGCGGTAGTCTAGGCTACCAAGGAAGGAGCTGCATGCCTTCCGCTTCGCCTGGAAAAATCTCAAATTCCAACCTGGCCGACCTCTGTTTCAGAGCAATCCTGTCACCCACTGAACCCGGATTTCGCTCGGCATTCTCTCTGGCCTGATCCCTCTCCTCTTTCAATCTTTGCAGAGCGCTATTCCAGAATGGACTATACTTCTTCACTCTGCCCCTAGGGATACATTTACCTGCTGCTTTCATGATTGCTGCTGTTACCGCTTTACACGACGAGTCCACATTGTCTGTCACCAGGTCCAACGTTAACGAATCGTCGGTGAGCTTCTTGTAGTCCGTCCACCTGGCTTTCTTCAGGTTCCAGTATGACTTCTTCTCAGCAGGGGTTTCTCTGATGGGGGTGCTGATTGCTACCAGCATTAGCTTGTGACCCATATTTCCAGGGGCGTGGCCGAGAGAGTGTTTGATCCATGACATTTGGGAGGAATGGGCCAGAATGACGTCCGGGTGCGACAAAGAGCCCGAATAAGACAGGAAAGTGGGTGCCATGTCTTCATTGTCCACGAATCCAGCTGGGCTCGAGCCGATGAATTCTTCCCAGATTCGTCCCACCGGATCCGAGCTGCTATATCCCCAGACAGTTGACGGCGCATTCAAGTCTCCATACAATATGGATTTGGGATCCCATTCTGTTTCCAACCAGCCGAGGTTTGGTTTGTTGCGAGGCGGGTTGTATATCACAAAAATACGTCTTCGATTTCTGTTCCTCCAGACCTCAATCCGCACTGCTTCCAATTTGTCCGTGGTCGTCATCTCCTTGCAGGTGCTGAAACTAGTAACAATGGAAGCCTTTGTCGCCACTATTATGCCAGACGCACATTGTCGGCTCCGTTTTAGGGAGTACATTTGGTACCCTGGAAGTTGGTATTGGTCCAGGTTATCTGCCGCAGCTCCAGCTTCCACTATCCCCAGTACGTCAATATCTTGAGCATAAATTTCGTTCTTCAATTCGGAGAACTTGTCCTGTGTAAGGCCGCCTGCGTTCCAGAACAGTGTTCTGAGCAGCGCGTTGCCCGGGCCTTGAAAAAGGCCATTTAAACGAGACGGTATTGTCATTGTCTCGTGCTTTTGTCGCTTGTCTTTGTGATGGGCTGGTTTCTTTCGGCGACGGTGTTGGTCTGTTAGCACTAGCCGGGGGGCACCTGAGCGGGAGTGAAGTTCGAAAAACTTTGCTCGGAGGTCGACCAACAATTGCCCCCCATCTTGAAAGAGTCAAACCGGTGGAATTGCTGGTGGATTTGAGGAGCTAGACGATTCATTAATTTCTCCAATTGGCAATAAACCGTAAAATTGTGTTACGTACGTGCCAAATCGCATGAAATTTTGACTTTGAAGGAGGCCTCAACCGCGGAATCGCTTTTCCGACGGTCTCAAACCCACGTTTATGGTTTTTTTTGAACGAGTCAACCCGGTGAAATTGGATTTTGAATGCGAAAATTTGCTTTTTGAGTGTCAATCCGGTGACATCTCCTCAAAAATGGGTTCTGGGAGTGCCAAACCTTCGTTGAGAGGACGTTAATAATCCCGAATGAATAATTGTATTACTCGTGGGAAATTAACAATTTCGGAGTCATGTTCGTCTGAAATGCATTCAAGTAGCTGTCGAATGCTAATTGAGAATAAATATAGAAACATGTTAAAGTTCCTGCTGTTATCAGTAAGAACGCATTTTATTTACAAACCCCCACCCCTGGAGCTGGTCAAATCCCTTTAAACATAGGAGAAGAGTGGGGTGGGAAGGTGTTGGGGGTGTATATTGGTAGGGGGAAGGTTTTCGATTACCTCCCTCTGGAGAGAGGTCCCAGATCCGCCCTTGGCTCTATATGCACACACTTTGTGGGCTATGCAAGGTCAAAATGGTACACTTTAGAGGGTAAGAAGCTTACATCCGATCCACGAATAGGCGTAAAAATGGGATTAACCCTAGTATGCTATAGTATAGGGCTTTTCAAATCACTGAAAACTCGTATGGGGAGGTGAATAAGAGGGGAGGGGCATTTTCTAAGAGAGGGTTTTATACCCCCCCCCCCCTGTTAAAATGTCTCCGATTCGCGCTTTGATGCTTGATGCTATGTGTGTAGGTTACAGTATTCCAAACTTGAGGAATTACAGGCACGCTATTTCTGCACGAAACGTGCTGAATTCGTGGAGGTCTTCGGTCCGGGCTAAAGACCGGAACCGCGGTTTCCAGAGAAGGGGGCATTAGATTGGGTTCATTTGTTGTGTAAAAAGATCTATACCGGCACTACATCCTGAACGAGGGGTGAGTGGGACTGTGTGAAAGGATGTGTGCGAGAATGGATTTTGACGACCGTAGCGAGAACATTTTGCAGCACTTTTGGGTTAAAAAAAAAAAACATTCTCCTTCAACTCAACATTTTCCCACCAGAAAAGCTGAAGTTATCAGCACCTGGAAAACTTCAATTTCCGTAGCCTGCTATTCCGCTTATTAAACTTACTGTTTGTCCCTTCGTTTGATTTTGGGGTCCAACAACCGGCCATTGAGCGAAAGATACTCCAAATAAGGCACTCAGCAAGCGGTCGATTTAGCATCGAGCTATTATGTATAATCGGCTTGTTACCTAGATATTCGGTTCGTGGGGTATGCAGGGGTGGGCAAATTACAGTTTTTTGGGTAATTAATTACAAATTACAAATTACTTTTCACTTCCACGAATAATTACAAATTACAATTACTGTAATTGAATTACTTTTTCTATTACCAATTAACCAAGAGCTGGATTTGTGGAACACGCAAGCGTCTTGCTCTTGTTCACTGTCATTTTTTTAGAGCGTCCAGCCAACAATCGAACGTCAGAACAGATCTTTGAGATAGGAAGCAGGAACAGCGCATCGCATGAGTAGGGTTGCGAAATGTCCGGGGTCAAATTTGCTAATTTGGCTAATTTTGCCCCATATCCCGGCCTGCGAACTGTCACGGAAAATCCCGGATAGTCATAGTTTTGCTAATTTGGCTAATATTGTCCGGCGTCTCAGCCAAGGACGTCCTGGGACGCAACATGTCCCGGATTCTTTACGTATTTATTTGAAATTGTGCATGCGATACCTAACTCTCAGAGAGCTTTGCAATGGCAGCTTTATGTGGTTCAATATTTTTGTGCTTTGAGAATTTTGTAATTAGAGCTATTTGGATTGGAGTTTCTTGTGGCACGAGCTTTTTGTGTTTGGGGCAGGGGTGTAGGTACGGGGGGCTATAAGGGATAGATCCCCCCCCCCCAGGGCCACAAGTATACGAACGAAGGAGCACTAGACCATACCAAGGAGCCCCATAAAATCTCCGTGAGCGTTTCACGTTGAAGTTAGATTTAGCAGATTTTCTGGACTTGAAGCAGCCCGAAAAGGTCCGAGTACGTCCAGCTTTATCCTTGGACTTCAGACCCAACGCAGTAGTGTACCCAGGTACAGGGGAGAGGGGGTTCACCTCGGACCATCTATCAAATCGGTAATATTCGTGGCTATAGCTGCTAAAAAGCGCTGATTCGTGGTCTCGCGATGCAACTTCCAGACTAAAATTAAGAAAAAAGTTGCTGATTCGCGGTACATGAAGGCCGCTCACGAATAAATTGTGGACATCAACGCAAAAGTGTTGTATTTGGGTAAACCCCGCGGTTAAAATTGAGAAAACACGCTATAATATTAACAAATAAAAGACGCAAATTAGACAATATTGACAAATAAAAGGTTAAAATTGGACAAAAATGAAAAAAAAAACAACTGAAATGACGTGAAATCGCCCATTTGCGTATGAAAAAGGGAATAGGATGCTGAATAGCCGCAAAATTAGCACAAAACGCTATTTCACAGCTGAAATTGGGAAAAATCGCTAATTTGCAATTTGCAGGTATGAAGTTATGGAAAAACGTTAATTCGCGGATACAAAAATGAATGAAATCACTAATTCGCGGCAAAAATTGAAAAAATCACCAATTAGCGCAGCTAAAATTAAGAAAAACGTTAATTTTCAGTTCAAATTGGCGAAAAGTGCTAATTCTCAGTGAATAATGGGAAAAATTGATAATTTGCAGCTTAAATTGAGTCAAACGCCAATTCTTGGCAAAAATTGACAAAACTCGGTAGGTAATGCACGGATTGGAGACGCTACCACGCTGCTAAAATGTAGAAAAAGCGAAAATTCGCAGCTAAAATTGAGAAACATCATTAATTCTCGAATTAAGTGTCGTGAAATTTATAATTTAAAAATGATGATTTTTTGACAGTAATGGATGGATAGATGTAAATGTTTTTGTTTGAAAAAAAAAAAAAAAAAATTGTAATTTAAATTTGCACCTTCTGAAGGCATTTTTGTGGCTAAAATTCAGAAAAATGGCAAATTCATGCATGGCTATAGTATAATGTTAAAAAATACGCTAATTCACGGCTAGAAGTGAAAAGAAGCAATAATCTATACCTATAAAAGTTATATAGTTTTGTTAATGCGGTGGTTTGCGGGTAATATTTAAAAAATGAAATAATCAGCCTGGTCAAAATAAGAAAAAGGTTAATTTTAAGCCTAAAAATTGAGAAAATTGCTAATTTGCGGCTAAAAATGGAAAAAATCGCCAATTTACAGCTGAATATTGCGCCAGACGCCAATTTGTGACTGAAATTGAGGAAATCGCTAATTCACAGGTTTGAAACGCTACGACGCGCCGCCGCTACAATTTAAGAAAAAGCGCTGATTCGCGGTTGAAATTGAGAAAAATTCTTATTTGCACCAAAAACTGAATACACGCCAATTTGCGGATTCTGAAGGCAACTTTTCAGGCTAAAATTGAAAAAAACGCCAATTTGTGGCAATAGGTGAAGAAACCGCTAATTCGCGAGTAAACAGAAAAATCGCTCATGCATTGCGTATGGTGAACCAAAAAAATCCTAATTCGTGAAAAGCCCCTCTTTTTTGCGGCTAATATTGAGGAAAACACTTAAGAAAAACGTTAGTTTCCAGCTGAAACTGAGAAAAGTGCTAATCCCCTGGTAAAAAAATTTAAAAATCGGTAATATGCTGCTAAAAATTGAGGAAACCGCCAAAACTCGTGGATAATTAAGAAACATCGCTCACGGGATAAAAACGTTACTTTGCTGCTAAAGTTGAGACAATTCGCAAATTCATGGCTATTGGAGGAGGAGGGCCAAAACTGCTAATCTGCGGCTGAAATTGAGAAGAACGATACACTCGGCCAAAATTGAGAAAATCGCTAATTTGTGGGTAGAGCCCAAAAATCGCCCTTAACTGAGAGATTGAGGCTATGATGAGGCCAGCAAGATGTCCAGAGAGTGTGCTGGCTGGTTGGAATGATGACTAAAATGTGAAATTACCCCCCTCCTCTCACCCTTACGAGATTTCAATCTGAACCCCCCCCCCACCGCTCAGGACAAATTCCTACCTACGCCACTGGTTTGGGGCTTGAAACGTTTGTACCGTTTTTCTCAAATTTTAAATTGGCAACCCTTAGCTCGAGGATATCGCTTGTGTCATAATTGCTTTGAAACTCTTATTTTTCAGAGAATTTCACGCAAAAACTCCTCCAAAAGCTCCAAGTAAGGCGCGAAATAGTACCGGCTGAGTTTTCAAAGTATTATTGACTCTGAAGATGGAAATGTAATTGGTAATTGTTAATTACAAATTACTTCGAAAAAGTGCTTTTAATTACAAATTACCAATTACAATGGCGTGTTGTTATCAATTACAAATTACCAATTACTAATTGTAATTGAATTACGTAATTCAATACTGCCCAGCCCTGGGTATTTGCCTATTTGTACATTTAAGAGGCTCTATAAATATCGTTTTAGGGAAACAACATCCATTTTATCGGCTCATGAAAATTAGGTGTTAAGTGGTCAATGAATTCTCTTCCTCGATGCCACTGACACATACAGTCCCATACACCCCTGAATCGGGCAGAAGTTTCAACTCTATCCCCCTTCCCACCAACCCCGCCATAGCGAAACAACATTTTAAACGTGTTCAGCTCATTGGCATCCACACAACAATTCCATGCAACTTGAACCCGAGTCTCACGTGGCAGACGTAGAAATTCTATCGCAGTACATACGTTGAAAATAACGAAAGGATTGACTTGTGGTGCGGAGTAGGGAGTGGAGTGGTGGGTATGGTAGTAAAAAAAAAAAAAAAAGTGCTCCCTCGGGAGTGTGAGAGAGAAAAGAGTCCGGTGAACGTCCTTGAGCGACCTTCTCAAGGCCTTTCGCCTCACTTCCCATCATCCTCGCAAGGCACTTCTTCTTCGTCTTTTTTTTCTTCTTCTTTTCTTTTCCTCGGAGTTCCTTCCATCTCTTTCTCTATGCGGACAGGATGATCTTTCGGTTTGATCCTCCCGAACCGTGGGTAAAAAAAAAAATCGCTGAAGAATGTTCGAAAGAATTTTTAATGAGAGTTCTGTATAGTCTGGGCAATTTTTATCTTTTTCAGAAATCCTCAATCCTTCGATACCTGATCTTGCAAATGTGTCAGACTGCTAGCCTGCTCGTTCAGGTAAAGCACGCAAATGAAGTTCAGGTTGTGGCTATTATAGTGGTACGGGGGTGAGGAAGAAGATGAACGACCGAGTCCTCTGTGGTCGTCGTTGTCGACGTTCGAGAAAGGGAGTCTTCCTGTAGATGGGATAAATCTGATTAGTTGCCTCCAACGTTCTTTTGTTAAATGAATCGCGGTTGGTGGTGTCTCTTTTGGTTTATGGGTGGGGTGGGGTGTGGGTGTTTCATGCATAAATAAAATATAAATAAAAAACCGGATGGAGAGGGGATTTGTTCAATGCAAAATGGTATAACATGAGCTTGGAAAAGCCAATCTGGTAAGACAAGATTCCAAGTATCCTCGTTTATTTGCTTCAACTAGTTTCAAGAACGTGAGAATAGAAAACTGACCAGAGACAACTATTTCTCTCTCTTCTTCGGATCTGTATATCAGGGAAAAGTCATCAACTTCTTTCTAATTAAAAGCTCCACATCTGTCATAAATAAATGATATTACGAAATCTCCCTTTTCCAGGGACCCCTATACTGTACCGACACCACCCGTCACGACGAATCAATAAATGTTCGCCTTTATGTATTCAAGGACTGCCACGTGTTTTCGATGTAGATGAAATGAAAACTTGGCGACAGTCGACAATTACAAGCTCATTCTTGGTGGGCGGGATGAAGGGGGGTTTGTTGTTGGGGGCAGCCAGTCTGAGAATTCGTTACAAACGGCTGCTGCGCGACTGTTAGTCGTCGGTGGGATGGCTATTAAGGCGTCTTCCGCGTCTTTTTTTTTCTTTTCTTATTTATAAAAAACGAACTAGGTTTCTGTTTTGTTGAGTCCCCCGACCTCATCTATCGTAATTCTGTGACTTTTTCACATTTGCGTTCTGATTAATGTGCGTAGATATTAATCTAAATATTAGGACCATTAAAATTAATGGGCTGATTCCAGGACTAACATCCTTCTCCTCGCGTCTCTCCCGACCTAATGTTTTGTAAAAGTTAAAAGCCGCGCTTTTGTAATTCAGACGTTTTAAGAAATTACTAAGTGTTAGAGGAATAAATGGTGAGACGTTACTTTGACTGGGAGTGCGGAGAGGGGCTTCAAAAGCTTTCAAAGAAAATGAAATTGTTTTAATGACCGGATTCATTATTTACTAAACATTTTTTCACTGCAATTTCAACGGGATTGCTTTGATTGAGTGGAGGACTTTTTTCGGGTATTTTAACCCAGAAACGAACGCTGCTTGTATGAAAATTTAGCATGACGGTGAAATAACCGTGATTTTTGTATTATATGCTTTGATAACTCGACGAACAAGAAAAAAAAAACAACGACGCCCTTGGGATTTTAACGATTATGACCCCACCGTCGTTTGGCCCACTCAAATGAAAGTTTTGAATGCATTTAACGACATCCCGATTGGCTTCTGGACTTTTTTGAGAGGAAGCCTCAAGTTTGAAACCTTGCGACACACGTTTGTGTTGAGCAATGGTAAACTAGTTCCTTCAAAATCATCCCCGCTGTAATAATAAAAAAGGAAAGTCATCATAGTAATTCCCTACACCAAACAACAAACCAAGTTTTGAACCGGCTAGTTCTCGACTGAATCGTCTATGAAATAAACTAGAATCCCAGGTGAATTATGCTTAGTCATTCAGTGGCAAAGCGATTGAGCCATATAATAGCCGTATCATAGTCATCACGTGTAACAGACACCACTACATATACCTCATTCCTTGCCACCATAACGATGTCAAACGGTAGCGGTAGTTCCCAATTCCTTCAGCTCTGGCGCAACGATGACGCTCCTTCAATATTGCTCGTATACGAAAGACGAACCCCACCGCGTCCAAACAAGAAAAATTATCAACCTCATAATTTCCTTCCTTTAATCGTTGAATATCGATCTTACCTAGGAAGGGTTAATGGGGTGGACTACGTTCTAAGGAGGCCCTTCGAATAGGGGTGCGCGCGGTCGCGGGACGGGACTTGAAAATAGTTTGCGGAACGGGACGCGGGACAAAACCTAAATTTCCCGCACGGGACGGGACGGGGTTTGTCTTCTTTCAACCAGTCTCACAGAAAATTCATGTCCTTGGCCCCAAAATTTCCATTTTGAACACATCGAATACCTCTTATCTTTTATCCTTCCCATAATAGCCCGTTCCCGCCATTCGATGCGAAGAATAATTTTAGTGAATTTTTAAACCCTTTGATTCGATTGCACATTTGTAAGCGTTAAATGTCCTTAAATTTAACGTTCTTTAACATTTTATACGGAATATTTATCTGTGGAACCTCTAGCGGACCGCCCCGGGCCCCCGTCCGGATGGGGCCCCTGAATAGCCTAAAGATGAAAAATCGGGGGTTTTAAGTAACTGTGTCAACTGTAAAGGCTCGCATACGGCTAATTATCGAGGATGTCCTGTTGCCACCAGACTTCAAAAATTTAACAACAATAATCGTATTCCAGATATGGCTATTAAACCCATACCATCCCAGCCACAAGTCAATCCCGTATCACCCCACCCTCAACTCAATGCCATAACGTTCCCCCCATTGATTCCGAAGCGTGTTGAAGCTCATACCAGAACTTTTTCCCAAACGCTTTCTGATCGTTCACCACAATCAACCAATAAGTTAGATGAGCTCATATCTAGAATTGACACATTGCTGTCAGTTATTCAACCAGTTTTACAAATGTTAGCCCAGATATTACCTACAATTATCAAACCATGAATCCAACAACTATTCATAGTCCGCTGAAAATAGTCACATGGAATTGCCAAGGTATCAACAACAAATACCATGAGCTAGACCATTTTTTAAAAACTCATGAAGTCGACATTCTATTGGCTACTGAAACTAAATTAGCTCCTCACATTAATTTTAGTATTGCGGGTTATTCAATTTATATAGCACACCATCCCAGTGGCAGGAGGAAAGGAGGGTCTGCCATTTTCATTCGGACACCGACAAGGGTTGCCAGATTTGAAAAGCTGGAAAACCGGCCTATACATATATATACACAAGCCGTGTTTTATATAAATATATACCGGGTGACCCACTTTAAATTGAACCCAGGCGACTCCTACGCGCGGACAAAAATTAATTGACTGTGAAAGTGTGAACCAGTATGTGTATGTTCACAAAGGCTAGGTTCAATTTGAGGAGGGCCTTATAGCGTTTTCGATTCCCCAAAAAATCTGCCTCGCGACAGTAAATTTCCACGCGTTTTCTCTTAATTAAATATGTTAATGTAGAAGACGGATGGAAATGAACTGCCCAGAGCAGAATTTTACGCAAAGGACTACTCCGATTAAAGGTCACCGCACGCTGTCAACAGACAAGCGCTGTGACAATACAGTGACTGAACCGCTGGAACTTATAATACAAAAGGCCCTACCTAGGCTGAGAGTTAGCGCGGTGCCGGCCTGCACAAGTCAGACGAAAGTCACGAAATCATCCCCGACGTCTTTAAGAAATAAAATCTTGTCGCTAAGTTCCCTTACGAATAGTTAAATGAGGAAAAATTAAGAAAAAATTATTACACAAAGAGCAAATCCGAAAACCGGCTTTACTTAAGGCCGGTCGAGGGTCCGGCCGGCATCCGGCCTCGGACTTCCAAAACCGGCCAGGCCGGTCGAAAACCGGTCATCTGGCAACCCTATTGACAAGTCACAATCCCCTTACACCGATCGAGGAAGAGGAACTTCAGGTAGCTCGAGTGAGCATCAAATTAAACACGAGTTACTATCAAGTTTGCTCTTATTACTCCGCTCCTGTGTACCGATTACTACCAGTTCATTACTGGGGGGTTTTTCATGAGCTTGGAAGTTCGTTCTTGCTCGGCGGCGATTTCAACGCAAAACATCCTAGATGGGGCTCAAATGTGACAAATCCACGAGGACGGATTCTATCTGATATGGGATTTCAACACAATTTGCAATTTATATATCCCATAAGTCCCACTCACCAGCCGGCACAAGGGCAAGTTCCCGACGTTCTGGATATATTCATATGCAAAAATATGATCAATTTATGTTCAAACGCCTCCGTAATACATGAGTTGAGTTCCGACCATTACCCGGTGATGATGACTATCAATGCTCATCATGATAGACGCCAATCATATACAGGACTGAAATACAAGTCCACTCTAGAAGAGCTAATAAATCCAAATATACCCCTGAAAACAACAACAGACCTTGATAAAGCTGTAAGCTACCTAACCCGTTCAGTACAACAAGCTGCAACAATCGCTCACTAGCCGCGACAAAATTCATCTTCCACACCAAAACCTGTGTCATGGCCATCTCATATCACCCAGCTACATTCTGTAAAGAAACGCTGTAGAGATTTATGGGAGCGAACTAAATACCAGCCTCACAAAACAGCATATAACAGAGCTACAGAAGAACTCAAGAAAGCTCCAAGAGAACATAGAGAACGAAATGTTCACTCCGAACTTGAACAATTGAGCAGCGAGGACGGGTCCTTATGGAGGAAGACTAAGCCGTTGACCAAAAGAAGAGAGAATATACCCCCACTCAAAATTAATAACAGCTGGTTAACTACACCTGAACAAAAAGTAGAAGCTTTTGCGAACAGCTTGTTCAGCCAATTCTCCCCTCATCCTCAACGTGATGCAGCCTTTTGCCAGTCAGTTGAAGATGATTTGAACGAACCTCTCCAATTGTCACCTCTTCCTCCTCTCTTCAAGCCCTCGCAAGTTCGAGACGCCATCTCCCGACCTCCTACGAAGAAAGCACCAGGAGAAGACCAAATAGTCCAGCCACTTCTAAAAGCACTCCCCAGGAAAGCACTTGTTCTAATCACCCAAATTTACAACACCATCATCCGACTAGCTCATTTTCCATCAAACTGGAAACATGCAACGATCATAATGATCCCTAAACCCGGCAAGAATCATCGCAGTGTTGATGGATATAGACTCATTAGCTTACTATCGCTCTTCTCCAAAGTGTTCGAGAGGTTGCTGCTGCCAAGAATGCTTCAATTTCTCGAACCCTTACTGCCTCCCACACAGTTTGGATTTCGTTCCAGCCTCTCATGTCCTCAACAGCTCCATCGAGTAGTGGATACCATACTAAAAACGTATGAAGAAAAGCAGGTTTGCATGGGTCTATACATCGACGACGAGAAGGCCTTTGATAAGGTTTGGCATAGTGGGTTGCTTTTTAAAATAAAACCCCATCTTCCAGACACCTACTATCGGATTATTCAGTCCTATTTATCAGGGAGATCCTACGCAGTTACCTATGGAGGAGTCAAATCACAGTCCCATATTATCAATGCTGGAGTGCCGCAAGGAAGTGTGGTGGGTCCATTTTTGTATCTTATTTATGCGCATGACTTCCCCAGCGACCCAGCTGTCATCACTGCTATGTTTGCCGACGACGTCGCTGTCCTAGCCAAGAGTGATTCCTGCGAACAGTCAAGCCGAACACTGCAAGAGCACATCCTTCTGATCGAAGACTGGGCAAACCACTGGCGAGTGAAGGTCAATCCCTTCAAGTCCACTCTTGTCAAGTTCACGTACCGAAGAAAATTGACTCACCATCAAATCGTGATGAACGGAACTGACGTGCCCGACATGTTCGATATCTGGGGCTAATTCTTGACAAGAGACTAACTTGGCACGAGCATATAACCTCCGTCATTAAGAAAGCTCGAACGAGGATGCACATTCTTATGCCGCTACTCACCAGCTCAGCTCTAGCCCTTTCCACCAAGCGTCTGATGTATTTAGCTCTCATAAGGCCAATTTGGCAATATGGATGTCAAATATGGGGATCTGCATCAGACAGTCAAATAAATAAGATACATACCCTTCAGACTAGAATCCTCAGGATAGTCACCAAAGCACCATGGTACGTTCGGAATTCCACTCTTCACTCTGATATGGATACACCACTGGTAGTCCAGGTACTCAAGGAAACCAGCCGTCGATACTTTGACTCACTCCAATCCCACCACAATACGGAACTCCAGCAATTATTGGAAAACCAACCACCAGCTCGAGACCAAAGAAGACTCAAAAGAAAACTAACAGTTGACATAATCAGCTGAAACTTCTGTGATTTGTGACATTGAGCCTGTGATAAACTAACTGTTATAACTGCCCCATTATTTATATTTATTGTTGAACATTATTATCATTCACTCCTTTCTTTTTTGAAGTATATCAGCACTTGTTCCTATTAATAAGAGGCGTATCAGTGGATACATACCTCTTCACACGTTACATGTGAATTAGAATTGCATGTTCTACTAATAATATGTTAGCAAAACTGAAATGTACACAGTCAAATAAAGTTATCATTATTTAAAATTTAAAAAAAACAATAATGCATACAAAAAAAATAATAATAAATAAATAAACAAGAAAACTTCCATGGCCGTATCAATTTTTCCAGTGCTCCTATACCCCTCCGATTTCATGCTGGTTAAATGGTAACATGGGCGCTCGAGAATTATTTCGCATTTGTCGACTAACGCGCCAATGTTACCCTTTAACCAGCATGAAATCGGAGGGGTCGGAGCACTGAAAAAATTGATACGGCCGTGGAAGTTTTCTGGTTTATTTATTTATTATTTATTTTTTTGTATGCATTATTGAAGAACGTCAAAAACGGGAGCGTGGAAGTATCGTGTGGTCCTCCACACAACCCCTGAATCATCAATCACGCAGTCTTCATTCCTCAAACACCGAAATTTTCATAACTTAAATCCAAAAGTCTGCATCGCACATAATCAATAATCAACCCTCAGCCCACAACGACTAATCTTCAATTACCGACCCTCATCCATCAACGACTACAACCATCAATCGTCACTCAATTTTAAATCCTCCTTCAATCATTCGTCTTCTTTCTTTCATAAAAACAATCAGAAACAAAAAAAAATCGTGCAAAATAGTCCAGAGTAAAGCACAATGAGTATACTTGGGTCGGAAAAGGGCGATTTTAGGACCTTCGACCATTTTAGAACAACAATTTCGATAGGCTGTAGCCCGTTCCATATTTGTCGTGGAAAACTACTTTACATACAAAAGTTGTAGGGAATTTAATGCTCAACAAGTTTTGTGAGTGAAGATTTTCCTCGAAAGAAACTCATTTTCGGGATATTTAGAAGAAACTAAGAGAAGTGCTAAAAAAAAAAAAAATCGGTTTTTGGGCTGCCAAAAAATCGTACGAGCTTGTCAGAGTTAGCATTTTTTTTTTTCGAACAATTCTGACCTACACATACAAGATGGCAAAAAAATGCCCGTAGGGAACATGGAAGTGAAAGGGATTTCTTTTGTAGTCCATTCGCATGGAAATTGTACGAGAAATCCGAACAAAATAGTTACAGCATTCCAGTACCAATTATTTCGAAGTTAATACCGAAATATTATTCCGCTGCGGGGAGAATATGCCTGGGAAATGATTTTCCTTGAAAACAAAGGTCATATTCACGTTTTTCATACTAAGAAACCACTAGATTTCGATTACTATGTAATTTAGTGGCAAATAATTTTTGACATGGTCACGTCAAATCCTACTCCTCCCACAATTTCCGCTTAATCTCAGTTTTTTTTTTCGGGTACAAATATTTGCAATTAAGATACAAAGGGGCTCACGCGGCCTTTTTTTGCTATTTTGATCGTCATTTTTTGCTACTGGTTCTTTTGCGCTAAAAACGACGATTTTGGCAACAAAAAAGTTGCATTTTTTCGGCAAGATTGTGGTTAATTCGCAAGGAAATTTCACGAGGAATCCGAAAAAAATATCAAAAATATTCTGGAATCACTTGTTCTGAATTTATATCTGTCGCATCCGTATCGAGTAATTGTCCACTTCACGAAGTGGCTCCACTTGCTGTAACTTAAAAAAATTACGACATCTGGACAAAAAAAATTGTCCATTTCTTGAAAAGGAAATAGTGTTTGGGTCATTTTCGCCCCAAACCTACGAAGGCCTAATAAGAGAGCAATTCTTTGAGCTATTTTTCCGGTCCCGACCAAAACACCTCGATAACGGGTTGTCACTGCCGAAAATGGAACGTGTTGCCATGTCGATGGTTTTTGTTTTTGGCGATTTTTCAGGACTCAGTACTGTTCTTGGAGAAAGCTACTAGGCAAGTCCGTGTCTAAAATTTAGAGAAAGCACTGCCCAGTTTCTGTAGGTCCTTAAGCGGCTAAAGTGGAGAACAATAAGTGCTCATTTGACGCCAAAATTAAGGATAAACACTCCAATTCTTGGTGTACGGACGGCCACTTCGCGGATAACTTGTTATTCTGAAACCCAAATCACTGCTGAAATCAAGGCCCCGCGTCCTACGTGAGTGCGGGAGTCACGCGACTTCCGCGTATAGCGTCCTGAGGCTTTACAGCTAAAAACGTCTGTAGTGTACAGCGTGTGTGTGCGTTCTCAATGATAATCATACGCTCACTCAATCTCTAAACCCGCTCCAGTCTCTAAAATCGAGTGAGTCACGCCACATTCACAGCTAAAACAGCGGAAATACACCTATCGCCGCAGTTTCTTTATTATGTCATTTCATTCAATAGGCGGCTAAAATTGAGAAGGCGATTTTCTTCTATTTGCGTGAATGGGGCAAGTATACGCGGCTAAAAGTTGGGACACAATCTGTAATATTCATGGCTCAAATTGTGAAAAAGGCACTCTTTTGGGAATGAAGTTGAAAAAAAGCGATAATTAGTGGTTTATGGTCGTCCGCAGGGGTGGGCAAGATACTTGAGTAAAAATACTTGAGTAAAGATACTTGAGGTAAAATACAAAATACGTATTTTGTAATTGTATTTAAATACTTTTGGAAAAGTATTTGTATTTCTGTATTCAAAATACATTTTTGAAAGTATTTTGGGCTTTGTATTTGAAATACATTTTCAAAAGTATTTTGTATTTCACACTCAACGAAAATACAAATACTTTTAATTTCAACGTTCTTTAGTTTCCACTTCTTCGCCACCATTCACCAGTATAACCTAACTTAGTGACATCATATTTGGCACAAAAACCCGGTGTAATAACAGCCTTCGACTGACGTTTTCCTTTTTTCGAAAAAGTGGAGAGGGAAGGGTAGTCAAAGCGGGAGGTGGAAGTTCCGAATTCCTTGTTAGCACAACTGCCGCAAAAATGATGCTAGCGGATGGAAACTTTGCACTAAAATGGATCATACTGAGCCCTAGCCTAACAAGTACACAAAGCTGTACAAGTAAACAAAACTCGTGGCAATCATTGCGAAAAACAACGCTAATTCGAGTTTAAACTGGACCAAAATGGCAAATTCACAACTCAAATGGCGAAAAATCGCCTATTAATAAAAAAAAAAAGAGAATAGATGATGTGCTAATTCGCTGCAAATTATCAGAAAACGCTATTTCACAGCTGAAATGAAGAAAAATCAATAATTCGCGGCTGAAATTGAGAAAACGAAAATCTGTATAGCTTCTGAAAGAATCGAGGCTCAAACTGAGAAACAGCGGTAATCCGTAGAAAAAAATTGCTGTCGCGGGCTAAAACCTAAAAAAACTACGCGGCTAGAATTGACAAAAGTATTAATTAGCGGGGCCAACTTTAAGAAAAACACTCATTTTCAACTCAAACTGAGAAAAAAGTGCTAATTGGCTGCTAAAAAATTGCTAAACTGCAGCTGAAAATGAGGAAAACGCCAAATCGTGGCTAAAATGGAGGAAAATCGCCAAACGAACGAAAGAATCCCTACTGCACTGCCAAAATTGATTAAAAGCGCTAACCCGTGGCCAAAATTGGTTAAAGTTGTAGCGTGCCAAGAAATATTATGTTAAAACAACATAAGTCAGTTTGATCGCGAGTTCACATTTTCCCAATTTTTCATTGTCGTTATAAAAAAGATCTCTAAATTTTTCGTTAGCTGTTATTTTGTATACCGAAGAGAGCGCGACCCACAAAGTCACTAAACCTTGAAAAATTAACAAAACGCAAATGCGTAGCTTCTGTTCGAGGCTAAAACTAATCAATATAAGCTAATCCATAGCAAAAACTGAAGGAAAAACGCCAACGTGGGACTGAAGTGAAATAAAAAAAAAAAAAAAAAAAAAAAAAAAAAAAAAAAAAAAAAAAACAGCTGATATTGAAAAATTCACTATAAATAAAAACTCTCGTTCACAGATTAGAAACGCTTCAAAGCAGCTAAAGTTGAAAAAAACGCGAATTTACGGCTAAATTTGAGGAAAATAATCGCGGATAAAGTGTGTTGGAATTTCTAATTCCGCCTTCTGACAACAACTTTGTGGCTAAAATTGAGGTAAACGGCAAATTCATGGTTATAAGCAGGGCTGGGCAGTAATTGAATTACAATTTGTAATTGGTAATTTGTAACCGATAACAATACGCCTTTGTAATTGGTAATTTGTAATTAAAAGCACTTTTTTGAAGTAATTTGTAATTAACAATTACCAGCTACATTTCCATCTTGTCAGAGTCAATATTACTTCGAAAACTCAGCGGGTACTATTTCGCGCCTTGCTTGGAGCTTTTGGAGGAGTTTTTGCATGAAATTGCATGATTTCTCTCAGTTTACTAGCGCATTAGCGGTTTCTTCACCTATTGCCATGAATTGGCGTTTTAAGCCCTGAAAAGCGTTAAGGCCTGAAAAGTTGCCTTCAGAATCCGAAAATTGGCGTGTATTCAGTTTTTGGCGCAAATAAGGATTTTTCTCAATTTCAACCGCGAGTTAGCGCTTTTTTTAATTGTAGCGGCGACGCGTCGTAGCGTTTCAAACCTGTGAATTAGCGAATTTTCTCAATTTCAGTCACAGATTGGCGTCTGGCGCAATTTTAGCTGTAATTGGCTATTTTTTCCATTTTTAGCCTCGAATTAGTTATTTTTTCAATTTTTAGGCTTAAAATTAACCTTTCTCTTAATTTTGACCTGGCTGATTATTTTGTTTTCTAAATATTACCCGCGAATTAGCGGTTTTTCACAATTTACCACCGCATTAACAATTTTATATAACTTTTATAGGTATAGATTATTGCCTTTTTTCAGTTCTAGCCGTGAATTAGCGTATTTTTTAACATTGCACTATAGCCATTCATGAATTTGCCATTTTTCTGAATTTTAGCCACAAAAATGCCTTCAGAAGGTGCAAATTTAAATTGTAATTTTTTTTTCAAACCAAAAAATTTACATCTATCCATCCATTTCTGTGAAAAAATCATCTGGGTCTGAAGTCCAAGGATAAAGCTGGACGTACTCGGACCTTTTCGGGCTGCTTCAAGTCCAGAAAATCTGCTAAATCTAACTTCAACGTGAAACACTCATGGATATTTTATGGGGCTCTTCTTTATGGTACTAGAGCTCCTTCGTTCGTATACTTGTGGCTCTAGGGGGGGGGGGGATCTATCCCCCATATTCCCCCTGTACCTACACCCCTGCCCCAAACACAAAAAGCTCGTGCCACAGAATGCTGACACCACAAAAAGCTCGAACCACAAGAAACTCCAATCCGAATAGTTCTAACCACAAAATTCTCTAAGCACAAAAATATCGAACCACATAAAGCTGCCATTGCAAATCTCTCTGAGAGTTAGGTATCGCATGCACAATTTCAAAGAAATACATAAAGAATCCGGGACATATTGCGTCACAGGACGTCCTTGGTTGGGACGCCGGACAATATTAGCCAAATTAGCAAACTACGTATGACTATCCGGAATTCCCCGTGAGTTCGCAGACCGGGGTGTGGGGCAAAATTAGCCAAATTAGAAAATTTGACCCCGGACATTTCGCAACCCTATTCATGCGACGCGCTTGGCATCTTGGGGCTATGCTGTTCCTGCTTCCTATCTCAAAGATCTGTTCTGACGTTCGATTGTTGACTGGACGCACTAAAAAAATGACAGTGAACAAGAGCAAGACGCTTGCGTGTTCCACAAATCGAACTCTTGGGTAATTGGTAATTGAAAAAGTAATTCAATTACAGTAATTTAATTTGTTATTATTCGTGGAAGTGAAAAGTAATTGGTAATTTGTAGTTAATCCTCTTTTTTGGAAGTAATTTGTAATTTGTAATTAATTACTCAAAAAGCTGTAATTTGCCCACTCCTGGTTATAAGTAAAAGAAAAAACACTGATTCACGGCTAGAACTGAGATGAAGCCCTATTCTAAATATAATTAAAATTGAAAAAATTACTAATGCGGTGCCAATTTGCGGCTAATACAGAGGAAATAAGTAATTATTCTGGCTAGAATAAAGAGAAAAGTTAATTTTCAGCCTTATTCATCAGCTCAACACAGTATACATGTTGTGTTATACATGATGTCTTTCTCGGAACGGTTCAGTTGCAGTTTTCGGTTTCATGGAATGACATGACTAACAGGGATAAATAATTAATTTAAGGGGAAATTTTGGTCTAGTTGGAGTGACGGAGTGACGTCATGAATGAAGATACTGTAACATAGAATGGGACTAAAACACAAAGAGAAATCAAATTCAAAGAGCTAGAGGTTTTTGAGAATTAGACTAGACTGATCACAGGAGATTTTGTTGACTAGGAGTATTATCACATCACGATTTCACAGTCTTAATTTATCCTGTAGTGTGCGTGGTTTTAGCCTTCCGTGGTTTTAGAAATGGACGGCTCCGGTCACAAAGGCAAGCCTGCTGTGGAAACGCCGTAATTTAGTTTCTATGTGCTCCGTTATTGTTGGGACATCGAGCTCTCGATGAAGTTGAGTGTTTCGCACAAACCATGGGGCGTCTACGCATATGCGCAAAATCTTATTTTGATACGATTGCATCCGTTGAATTTTAGAATGGGCGGCTGCACCCCAGATCTCGCTTCCGTACATTATCATTGACCGAAGAATAGACGTGTAGAGAAGTATTCCAGTATGCGGTCGCAGTTTGGATTTCCTGTGTAGAATTGAGCTGAGGAGAGCTTGACGAGCGTAGCCCTCGTTCAGTTTTTTATTTATGTGTAGTTTCCACGATAGCCGCCGATCGAGGTGCACTCCGAGGTACTTAATGCTTTGCGAAGCTGGATTCCATGGAATAACGTTTCCTTCAATTATTAATGGATCGGGGTCTGTTGGTCGACGTAAAGTAAAAATTTTTGCTTCACATTTTGATGCGTTGATTGGGATTTTCCATCGCTTGAAGAAATAGCTGATTTCATTCATGTCTTTTTGTACGGCGTTCCTTGCCTCGATCAGGTCTGCTTGAGTTGAATAAACAGCAGTATCGTCTGCGTAGCTTGCTAGCTCTACGTTTTCTGTGGAGGGTATGTCGCTGACATAAATGTTGAATAACATAGGAGAGAGGACCGAACCCTGTGGCGTTCCCGACCTCATTTCCCTTAAGGTAGATTTGGAATTATTAATTCTCACATAGAATTTCCGGTCGTTCAGGAAGGACTCGATGCATCCTTGTAGGAATTTTGGTATTCCTTCACGTTTAAGCTTGAATAGGAGCCCGGCATGCCATACGTTGTCGAAGGCTTGTTTAAGGTCTAGTAGGGCGCACACTGTATGCTTTTTTTGTTCAAAACCTTTTATGATACTGTTTGCTAGTCGATATACTTGGTGGACTGTGGAGTGGTGTTCCGTGAATCCGAATTGGTGAGGTGGGGCAATATTTTTGTAGAAAGGTATTAATCGTGCTTTAAGGCATTTTTCGTAAAGCTTTCCAAAAACTGGCAAAAGGCTGATAGGGCGGTAGTTATTTATGCTTGACTTGTCTTTGCCCGGTTTTGGGATGACTATGATTTCTGCTACTTTCCAGTCTTTTGGGAAGTGTGTGAGACGTAAGCAACTGTTGAGAATACTTAGCAGTTTCATAACTCCTTTCTTTGGGAGACCTTTTACCACTGATGGGGGGATACCGTCCGAGCCGGGGCTTTTTTTGGTTTTTAATTGGAGGATGAGAGTCTCCAGTACCTTGGGGGTGATGTACGGCAGAGCCGCTTCAGCTGTGTGAATCGGACTGTCGAGAAAGTCCACAATGGCTCTGTCTGCTACTGGATAAACGTCAGTTGGCCCGAAGCAATCTGCAAAGTAATTGCCGAACGCCGTGCACTTCTCTTCGTCCTGTGTCTCCACTTTTTACTGGGGGAATGACGTTAGGCTTTCGCAGAAGACGTTTAGTGGCTTTTCACAGTGAACCGTCTGCTGGATGGATATCTGCGACATATTTTTGGTAGGACGCAAACTGGTGCTTGTCGAGGGCGTTCTTAACTCGTCTTTGGAGGCGATTCAACTCCCGTTTTGGCGTAGCATCTCGTGATCTTTGCCACTGACGTCTTACAGCATTTTTATGCTTAATGAGATCGAGCAGCCCAGTTGGTATGCCTTTAACCGGATTGAAGGGCCTTCTTCGTGGCGCAGATAACTGCGTTCTTAATAAGCTGTTGAAAGTCTGCTACGTCATTGTCGATCTCCTCAGGAGAGCGGTGCGTGGTTATGGTAACGTTCTCGTCAATACGCTTTTGAATTACTGTCCAATTTATTTTCCCCTTTATTAGCGAATTTCGTTCTTGTACTTGCACAGGTGCATTGAATGAAATTAGACATGGAGCATGATCCGAGCTTAGCTCACATATAGTTGTGGTAAAGATTGGGAAATGAGCATTCTTAGCGATCAGTATATCTAGAATGTCCGGGGTTCTACGGGTTCTGAAAAAAGTAGGTTCCTGTGGGGCGATGATATCAAATGAATTTTGATCGGCGTAGCGCAACAATCGTCGCCCGTTAGAGTTTTCTTGCTCGCATCCCCAAGCAGGTGACTTGGCATTCAGATCGCCTACTAGGAGACAAGGACCAAGGCCCATCAATGAAGTTAAGTCTGTTTCAATCAGTCTTTTATTCGGAGCTTTGTATACTGTAAATATATTTACTTTCGGTTGTGTGTGAAGGATTAGTCCTCATGCTTCTAAATTGTCCAAGGGAGGTATGTGCAGCTCTTCGTGCAGGATGAGGTTCTTTTTTATAAGAATAGCACTCCTCCACGGGTTGATGTAAGTCGATCTTGTCGGATTACAGCATATCCCGGTATTGAGAGTTTATCCTCTCTTTTCAGGTGTGTTTCGGTGATGCACGCGATACTGACTGAATTTTCAGCCTAAATTGAAACAAAAAGTGCTAATTCACTGTCAAAAATGGAAGAATTGTCGATTTGCAGTAAGAATATCGGAAAACGCCAATTCGTGGCTAAAATGAACAAAATTCGCTAATACACGGGCTAGAAATAGCTACTGCACTGCTAAAATTACGAAAAAGCGCTAATTTACGGCTAAAATTAAGACAAATTTAAATTTTCGTAAAAAATTGGAAATACGTTAATTCGCGGCTTCCTCGGAAGACTTTGAGGCTAAAATTGAGAAAAAGCGCTAATTTATGGCTATGAGTGAAAAACTCGCAAATTCGCGGCTAAAACTGAGACGAAATCGCTATTCCGCAGTGTATGGTTACGGTGAACAAAAAATGCTAATTTGTGGTAAACACTTCGAGAATTTTAAGGCTAATATTGAGTAATTTTCAGCTCATACTGAGTAAACCGCTAGAAAAAATCGCTAATTTGCAGCTAAAATTGTGGAAAACGCCAACTCGAGGAAAGTTGAAGAAACATCGCTGATTCACAGGATACCAAATCTACTTTGCTGCTAAAGTTGGGGAAAAGCGCATATTTATGTCTTTATGGTGGTGGGGGGGGGGATTATCCCGCTAATCAGTTGCTAATTTGCGGCGAAAAGCGCTAATTTGCAGTTAAAATTAACAAAAAGCACTCATTCGCGGCTAAAATGGAGAAATTCGCAGTTTAAACTTGGCATAAGCGCTGTTTAGCGGATAGACTGTGGAAATAGCGGTAATTTGCCTACAATATATGGAAAAGGACATGGCTAAAATTAGGAAAAGGCCTTAGAGGTTACCAATAGATGTTTTATGTATAGTTAGAGACTTTTAGGGGCCTCTTGAAGATTTCCGCCCCGGGCCCCGATATAGGTCCACCAGTGACCTCACCTCCTTTTCAGCTCACGATCCACCTATTGAAGGACCTGATATTTTTGAATTATTTTATTTTTCGTGTTTTTCGCACTATCTGCCGTCGAAATAGAATTTTTGAAAAGTATTTTAAATTGTATTTGTATTTTATTCAAAATACAATTCAAAAAGTATTTGTATTTCAGTATTTAAAATACATTTTTGAAAGTATTTTGGGCTTTGTATTTAAAATACATTTTCAAAGTATTTTGCCCACACCTGGTCGTCCGTTTATGGCGAAAATTTAGAAAAATGCTGATGTCCTGTTCTTCTATAGGGTAAATCCACGGCCTAAAATTTAGGAAATATAGCACTATTTCGTGGGAAGAAAATCGCTAAATTCACGATTAAAATGAAGAAACATCACTCGTTCACAGATAAATTGAGATAAAGGGCTTATTCGCAGGTGGGATAGAAAAAAGTGCAATTTCGCTCATAAAATCGATAAATAGCGCTAATTTTGAGGCTAAAAAGGAGAAAAATTGCTATCCATGAATAAATTCGATAGAAATTGGAGGAATAAATTGCGAAAAATTGTTAGTTCGCGTTTAATAATTGCGATAAAGCACAAATTCGCCGATTCGCAGTACTTGTTGGCCACTTCTTGGCTAAAAGTTAGAAAAAGCGATAAGTCGAACGTAGAAGTGAAAAAAACCGCTAATTTGCCACAAATATTGAGCAAAATCGCTCATTCACGGCTAAAATTTAGAAAAAACCAATTTGTGGCTCCTGGATAGTCGTCGAAAAAAGCTATCATTGGCCGCTAAAATTAATAAAAAGTGCTAGTTCGTGCGGTAATAATTGAGTTAAGTTGCTAATTTACGGCCGAAATGACAGAACAACGTTCATTGGCAGGTAAAATCGAGATAACGCAAACATGACGCGGTTTCTGGATGGCAACTTAGCGGCTAAAATTGGGAAAAATTCGTAAATTGTTTCGCTATGTTAAAATTATAATAATAGGTAGGTTGTTTATTTAGTGACCGAGGAGCCCCACAGTGATTTCCGCCCATGTCGGCGGGATGCTTCCGGTGTCGGCTCTTCTGAAGTTCTTCTACCCAGTTCCCACCCTCTTTTTTGACCAACTGCAGAGCACTCAGCATGATTCGCACGAGTTGTAAAAATTGTAAAAAATCCTTTCTCTGTTTTGGATGTTTCTTTTTTAGGATTGACCTTTTCAACGTTTCCTCCAGCGTAAAAGCAATTAATCAAACGAAAAATTAAGTTTTTTAAAACAATCACATCTCTCTCCATCCCCTAAAGGCACATCGGAATTGAACGAAAAAGGACGCATCGCGATTAAAACTATAAGGTCATGTTTAAGAACGCCTTCTCACTCACTCTATCACTCTTTCTCTCTTTTAAAGGCTATTCTGCGAACAATAAGAAATTGTGTGTTTATTTAGAATAAAAACTGGCTCGCTCTTTATTAGACCTTCACCCCTTATTTCAGTGCCAAGGGCGTATCCGCAATATCGCGTATTTGTGCCGTTGTGATGTACGATGTGTGCTGTTTGAGACTGCGCGCTCTCAAAATAAGAAACGCATATTTTCTAAACTGCAGCTCCTTTAAAAATGCACTCAAGTTTCTCGGAATCCCTCCACGCTCCACCCTTCTCACAGAGCCATAATTCAGTTTGAGACGCACTATAGGTCAAGTATAATTACGCTTATTAGGAAATTACTTCGGCAATTTATCATACGACCTTAAGCCGATAGTTTTTTTTTTTTTTTTTTTTTTTAGGGATGCCGCAGAAGATGCGTCCCTAATTAGTTTGCGAAGGCTCAGTTGGGAGAAAGAGAATGAAAATTGTTCTCCTCTTAAGGGGGAACACCAAACGTAAACACAACTTTTTTCCCCTCCTTATTTCGAGTTACGAGAAAAGCTGTAACCCACGGCCAGTTAGCTGCGTGTGTTCAAGGTTGGTGAAATAAAAATAAAAGAAGAAAAATGTAATTTGCGTCTCGTAGACGCGGCTAACAAGGATACTGGCTGGTGGGATCGTGAATCAGATTTTAATGATGAAAGATAAAGGAAGCCGCGACGTTTAAAGAATATTAAAGTGAAAGAAATGGTCGAACGAGAGGGGAGGGGGGGTCTAATAAAAAATTTAAACTCGCTCTACGTGAGACTAAAGAGATCCCCCGCTAACCTCGTCACCCTTGTTTTAGAGCTTGGTATCTCTTTCTTTGTAAGATGATAATCCGTTTCGGGTGCGATACTTCCTGGATTTCTATACTGGTTATTCATTTTGAGAACAACTGTTGCCTCAGCTTGATACCATCAGCCAAGAAAGCTCCGTTTTTAAATTTTTTTTTTTTGCACAACTCATTAGGTATTCCGAATATGAATTTGCGTTCATTGGATAGAGTAGAAGGCAGTGTGGTGCTGAGTGCACAAATGGCCGGTGGCGTTGTAATAGAATGTTGCACTTGGAATATTTAGTAGTGCCATTAGAAGAAGAAGGGGTGTGGTGTTTCACAACTATTTGAAATGCTCCCCCCGCCCGTACGCCGGGAAAGATAGCGATCTCTCCTCCTCCTCGCAAAACATGAGCTTCTTGTCTGCTCTTCACAATTTTCTTGAAGCCAATTATGCATAGTCAACCACTTTTTTATTTCCCAGAGTATACTTGGCCGGAGTAAATGGAATCTAGCGTTGGAAATCAGTCATGAAACTCGTAACTATATCCTGGGGAACGATCGTTCACAGGTTGACCACAAAAAAAAAAACGAACCACAGCTACAAAGCTCCTAATCACAATAAAGCTCCAACCAGAAAGAAGGACAAACCACAATATGGGGGAAATCCCTCCAATTATCCCCTAAGGATTTGACAGAAGCGCCCCCCCCCCTCACGAAAATGATGTTTTCATTGAATCCGGCCAGACTTGCGGGCAATAGATTTACTCGTGGACGGGAGAGGGACAGCAAATAGGAGTACCGTGCAAATACTTAAAAAACGAAGAATTCGAAAGTTCCCGTCACAAAAAGTTTTATTTTAGAAAAAAGGGACTAGTTTCGACAATGAGTTATTTTCAACCTAAAAGACAAATAAACAATTATGTTCAAAGGATATCAACAAACATTTACAAATCTCAATTTTAATTAAAAAAAAAAAAAAAAAAAAAAAGAGTCGTTGCTAGGGAGGGACAGCGAAATTTGCTCCTCGAAATTCCGTCGTTTTCAAGGGAATAATCGCGATTTTTTGCTTAGAAAAGTACTCAGTGATTCAACTAGGGACGGCACATTAGTAGAACAGTAAGTTTCTCGGCGGATAGGTCGCAGGGGGCGGCAAAGAGGCATACGCGAGTTTGTTATCGTTTCGGAAATATTTTCAAAAATTTTGGCATTGTTGTTATTCACGCGTTGGCATGACGTCTCAAAGAGACCGAGAAAATTGTCAATACTGTAGTGGGAGCTATACAAGGCGGGGCATGCGGACCCACGTTAACCGTGCCCATCCTAACGCAGGGATCCAGACAGACGACATGGGCGAAGATCAAGATAACACCTTCAACGGTACAGCAATTCAGGATCCAAATTCAGACATCGTCCCAGATTACGTGCAAAGCAAGTTCATGGAGGGATTCGGAGCAGGTCTCGTGAACTCAGCAGACGAGGGAGGTGACGAGGATGGTATCAGATAGCAACACTTCAGGGCAAGCAATACACAGTCCCTCAAGGGAACGTAGGCCGTAAACTTGCCTCATTACTGACCTCAGAGATCATGGAGGTAGTCAACGGGACCCACACATCAGAGAGAATCTTCGTGTTATGTGCCACGGTGCTACAACGAGAGAAGCAGGTAAACTCACCTCTCGACGTAAGGAGATCAATCAGCAAACGCATGGAGCTCTGGGAAGGCGAGAGATTCGACGAACTAGTCCAGGAAGCAATAAGGTGCGACAAGAAGTTGAAAAGAGGTAACCATCCAGCACTGGACCAACCGCAAAGAGTACGGGTTCTCACGAGACTAGTCGCAAGTGGCAGACTAAGGGACGCTTCTAGGTGGGCTACAGACCGAGGGGGCGGAAGTGTACTTTTACCAGAAACAGTCATCAGCGCAGGGAAAACAGTATTGGACATCCTCAAGGAGAAACACCCTCATCAGATGACCCCGGCAGCAGAGACATTCCTTTCCAGCAACCTCCCCTTCAGGATGGATGTGAACGTCTCACCAGGGGCCTTATTCCGAACGGTCGGGAAAAAATGCCGCAAGCGGGATCCAAGGACTCCGAATAAGAAATAACATTATCCCGCCATAGCAACCACACTTGCGGCATTTTCCCCGACGTTTATGAATAGGGCCCCAGGACACATAGAGCGTGCAGCTCATCGCCTCAAAGGAAGTGCTGGACCAAGCGGCACAGACGCTGAACAGTGGAGGAATCTCTTGCTTCGATACGGTGCTCATAGTGCTCGTTTGAGGGACGCAGTAGCTGCACTTACACGTCTTTTAGCAAACACAGTCGTTCAGTGGGGAAGCATACGAGCCTTGCTCGCAAGACGAGGAGTCGCCCTGGACAAGAAGCCTGGGGTCCGGCCGATCGGTGTAGGGGAGGTGCTCCAAAGAGTATGCGCAAAAACAATGGCCACTTTGACAGGCAGCGACCTAGCAGAAGAGTGTGGAGCGGACCAGCTGTGTGGAGGGATCAAAGCAGGAACTGAAGGAGCGGTGCGTGGCATCAATACGCTATTTGAGACGCAGGATGATTGTGAGGGAGTATTACTTATGGACGCATCAAACGCATTTAACGCCATGTGCCGCCCATTAGCCTCTTCAATACATACCGTGGCTTCCCCAAAACAGTGTTTAGACGAAGCAAAGCAGTAATCCTCAGCAGAGAGGGCACAACACAAGGTGACCCTCTGGGCATGCTGATGTACGCAGTAGGCACCCTGCCTCTAATCAGAAAACTGAAGGGCTCACAGTGGCGCCAAAGCTGGTATGCCGACGACTCAGCATGTGCAGGGAGCCTCCCAAACTTAAAAGAGTGGCTCAACCTACTCAAACAGGAGGGACCAAAGTGGGGCTACCACCCAGAACCGCAGAAGAGCTACCTCATAGTAAAACCAGGAAAGGAAGAAGAGGCGAGACGGTTGTTCCCAGAGCTCAGGGTAGTCGGGTCTCATAGGTATTTGGGAGGCATCATCGGCTCAACAGGCGCAGAGAGTTATGTGAGGGATAAAGTCACAAAATGGATAGACCACATAGACTCATTTGCAGAGTGTGCCCAAAAAAGTCCCCAAGCGATATACACAGCTTTCACCAAGTCTCTTCAAATGGAATGGGCGTATCTACAACGTGTAATACAAGGGTGTGTGGAAGAATATGAGCCACTCAGGGACGCAATAAGACAACGCCTGACTCCGGCAATCCTGGGGTGGACCCCTTCCACAACTGAACACGAAGTCCTCGCCCTCCCTGTGAAACATGGGGGCCTAGCCATAGAAGACCCAGTACAAACCGCAGATGTCAGGTGGGGTACCTCACAGAGGGCAACGTCAGTGCTGGCCGAATCCGTTTCAACAGGGGCTGAGTTTGATGGAAACAGACACGCCATGAGAGTCACCCAGGAGCAAATGACTGAAAAGGCAGCCCTTAAGCAGCGTGACTCCGAGAAAAGCCAGCAGGTGGTGGAGGAGTTGGCTCCAGAGGCAAGACGGACACTGCAGCGGATTATAGACGAGAACGCCTCTCAATGGCTGTCAATAATACCAACTGTGGCAGATGGTCTGGATCTCACTTCAACCCAGTTCCAGGATGCACTTTGTTTAAGGTACTCGAAACCAATGCTCAGTCTTCAAGGAAGCTGCGATGGGTGCGGGCAAGAAATGAATGCGAACCATGCACTCAACTGCAAACATGGAGGGCTGGTTAAGCAGGGCCACGATCAGATCCGGGATGTGGTGGCAGGGCTAACCAGGCAAGCATTCAGGGGAGTGATGGTCGAGCCAGTCATGCGCGAAGGCACGCTGGGACAGCCAGGCCTAATGGCCGATATTTTAAGGCTCACGGAGTATGGGTCAGGGAGAGGGCGTCGTTTTACGATATCCGCGTGATAAACGCTGACGCCTCTTCCTACTCCACCCGCGAATGGTAAGCAGTCGCCGAAGAAGCAGCACGAGCCAAACACAGGAAATACGATGCAGCAGCAGAAGACCTGCACGGCTCATTCTGTCCCCTCATCACCTCATGCGAAGGCGTCCTTCACAGGGAGTTCCGAGCTTTCGTCCAACGCCTAGTGGAATCACTGGCACAGAAATGGAACAAACATCGCTCGGTCGTGTCGGGGTATGTAAAGACAAAACTGCAAATAGCAATCATAAGGGCAGTTTCACTTCGGCTGCGGGGTTCCAGGAAAACACAGAGGTCAGCGAGGAGGGACGACCCTCATATCGAACGGGAGGATGCAGCCCTGAGGCTAGAGGACGGTGCACCCCTACCCCTTCCAAGAGATGGTTGAGCAACACCTTACTTCTAGATTCCGGAAAAAAAATAAAATAAAATAAATAAATAAAAACAACAAAAGCCACACAGAAGATGTCACATTGTGACAGGGCTTAACTAGCCTGAATGAAACCCCAAAATGAAATGGGATAACAAGAAGCAACAGAGGACGAGTCTATGCATTCAGTTCCCCCCCCCCCCCCGATGGGTCTATCCTGTCCACCACCCCTGCGGCTTCACACTCTAGCCGGGAAAAGGTCCAGACACTTACTGAGGCACGGCGAGAGCTCGAACTCGGTTACACGGTTAAATTAAGTTCTCACCACTTGCGCGACTATGACGGACAATCTCGAACTTCTCCAACCAGGTCATCAACGGTCCCATCTTTACCGAGTGTAAAAGGTTCACTTTTCAATTTTCCGTCGCACGGCCAGTGACCCGCACGTGTTGGCCCAGCTCCGAAACTCACCCGAATACTCAATAACCCTGTCGGCGCCCCGTTTGCCCAATATAAAAACGACCACACTGACACTCGATTTTGTAAACGCCCGACATCCCCAGCAAGCCCTTAGAATCTTTGGTACGGGAAACCATTTGGCGCAGATTGCCCACTGAGCGATAGACAACTTGCTGTTTTCCATCCCACAGGATGCTTGCCATCTTATGTAACTCTCTACCTTGATATGGAACGTCCACATATGAAGAGGTATCAGAACCTTGTGGAGGTGTGTAGCATTGTGAAGCTGCCAATTTTCTCTCCCGTTTTCTGGTCAGTGCGTCGACTGTCTGTGTAGGATATCCATTGCGCTGAGCCATAAGTTTAATTGTAGCCATTTCCTTGTTTAATTTTTCTTGAGAAAGTGGAAATATCAGGGCACGGTCAATGAACCATACGAGGGCGCCTAGTTTCCGAGAGATTAGGTGCCTAGAGTCACTAGGTATCAACACTTCCGAGGTCGTCGGCTTTCTGTAGACGTCGTACTCAAGACCACCACAAGTGCTCCTCGATATCCTGGCATCCAAGAAGCACAAACTGCCCCTTTCTTCATTCTCGCAGGTGAAAACATTCCATTCAAAACCGAGAGTGCCTCAGCACCATCAAACGACGGAGAATCCATCACACTGATGACGTCATCAACATAACGTCGCCATAGCATTACTGGAAAGTTGCACTACCGCAGCCAAAAAACATTCATTTGAGCCCCAAGAAAGTACCAGTTGGAACATAACAATGTCAACTGAACCAAAAAAGTTAATTCATTTGACCAAAAAACGATGGTTTTAACTGCTGAATGCAAAAGAGTTTGCCAATTTTTATTCTGTTCCGTCAAAAACTGATGCTTATGTCAATCCATACTTTATTTAATGTTTTGCCCAGGGATTTGTGAGATAGAATTGTCAGTTCTCGGCCTGCAAGACATACTAGCCGACCCCCTGGCTAACTGAGCTCCTCGTTGATTACGAGATCCAAGGCTGTAGTGCAGGGGCGTAGCCATTCCTTGATCTAGAGATGGGCAGCTTCACTGGCGTAAATGTCAGATGCACCGTATTGCCTTATTGTACGTATATTCGGGGATCCGGAGCTAGAAATCCGTCATCACAAACTGCATTTGCTCTGACTATCAGTTAAAAACTAGATCTCAGCTGGAAACCTGTCGTTTGTATCCTTCTATTCCGATTCCGAATTTTCAGTCCACAAACTGATGGATAACTCCCCCCCCCCCGTCAGAAAGTGATACTTTTGGAAATAAAATTTTAGTTTTGGTCCTATGAGACAATAAACTGCGGTAATTTAAGCCCTCAAACTGTACGCTTCCGTCGTTTGGCGGCGGCATGGACGATGCCAGGTACACGAAAACAGAATTTCTAGCGAGTCAAAACCTGGCAAATGATTTTTTTTAAAAAATGCAAAAGTTCGCGAAATTTGGATTTTTACGAAGCCAAAAATGGGGAAAAAAAGAAGGTTCACAATAAACGCACCCACACACTGATACATTTCAGTGGGGCAGGCAAAATGAAGAAAATTAAAACTTGTAGCTCTGGGAGGGGGGATCTATACCCCCATATCCCCCCCCCCGTACCTACACCCCTGGACCTAAGGCAGCTAAAATTGAGAAGGCGCGCTGTACTTGTGTCGTATCCAAACAAATGTAACCAATGCGACAAGTTCATTTTTATTTTAAAAAGAAAACATATTTTTATGATTATTCAGTTGTTCAATAAAACAATAAAAGTCAACCTAATTCTTATTTGGCAATCGTACTTTTTTCGTGACATACAGCAAGTGGACGACGAGGAAAACTAAGACATGGCCGAAGAAGACGTTCGGCAACAAAATGAGTCCATTTTGGAAGCACTGCGCACCCAAAGCGCGGTTCTCGGGCAGCTCCTTCAACAAGTAGTGCTCCACGGCCCAACCGACGTACCACAACATGATACACGTTCTGACACACACTCGGTGCACTTTGACACATTCGACGAAGAACAAGAATCCTTCAAGTCCTACCGTCAAAGGCTGGAGAATTTCTTTGAACTCCGCAACATTCGCGGAAATTCACCGGCCAATGAAACGCTCAAAGCTCGAATACTAATTAACGCTCTTGGAGCGAAATATTACACTTTTTTTACAAGCCTCACGTCACCAGATCAGCCGTCATCGAAGACCTATGACGAGTTGATAACAACACTTGAGAAACAATTGTGCCCAAAATCCAACGTGCATACGGAACGGCACAAATTCCTATCTCGCTTCCAAAGGAATGGTGAAACTGTTTCTCAGTACTTATCTGGACTAAAATAATTGGGCGTCTCATGTTACTGGACATGTTATAACGATAGCTGCAACAGAACCATTCAAAGCATTCTGCAAGCTCAGTTCATCCGAGGTCTTCGAGATTCCAACATTCGGGAGCAAATTCTCCAAAAGGAAGACACACTAGACCTCGAAAAATCGGTAGAAATAGCTCTAGCGGTGGAAACTGCGAAACGGCTGAATTATTTGTATACATCTCCAGACAGTGAAGTCCACGAAGTTAAAAAAATACAAAATCAAACACATTTTGTTTCTAAGTCTTCACAATCGGACAAAAAACGTGATATGCTCGCCCGCCTGGGGCTTCAAAACGTATGCTTGTCTTGTGGACGAGACAACCACCGAACAAGGAATTCTAAAAGAAATCTCCGGTGTGACTCCTGCGGAAAACCTGGACACATAAAAAAAGTTTGTTTATCACAACAGAACCGAACCAATCAAGTCATAGAGTCCGAAAAAAGTGACGCATCCGACGACAGTGACTTCACCTGTAACAAGGTAACCAATATTATCAACATTAATTGTTCTGGAAACCTAAATGATAAACCTTTTATGGCCTTAGTCCGAGTAGCAGGAAGTTCTCATCGGTTCGAAATTGACACAGGCAACCGTGTAACCTTAAGCCGCGTGTCCACTGAACGCGCATTGTTCGCAAACGTTTGCGAACGTTCGAAACAATGTTCGCGAATAGGTTGCAAACGTTTACAAAGGTTAGTAAACAGTTTTATCAAAATGTTTGCGAATGGCATCTGTTTCCACATTCCACGCATGGCAACAAAAAACTTCAAGTTTGCACGAACTCGTATTGAATTTATCGGTTTTGATTTTTGGTGGCTTCACTTCATTCGAACTTGGCACTTTTAAGGTTGCTAATTGTGCTGCCTCGGCAATAATTTTTACGGAAAGGCAAGGAGGAGATTCGGGATGTGGGTGTCATCAGTCCAATACGACAAGAAACTCCAGTCAGTTTATAGCAGATTTAAGAACGGATGAAACCCGGCTCTTCGAGAATTTAAATCGGATGTCGCAGTTGGACTTCGATATTTTATTGGACAAAATACACGATGTTTCGAAAAAAGACACCAACTTTCCAGAAATCCTCCAGTGCTAGCACATGTTGAAATGGATGACAAGCCGTTGTTCTCACTGCAGCAGCTGAGGCTCAATGCCGGAGTTGGAGGTTATGTTCAGTTTAGGATCAATTATCCAAGCACTGAATTACTTATTCAAACTTCAGATTCAGTTTCAATAGTTAGAGATGGGTTAAATATCAGTACACTGTTATGGATTAACTGTTAACGATAAAATAACTAACGGCCAGTTAACCACGTTAAAAAATAACTTTAGGCAGACGGTATAATCCGTATTCAGCTAAAAAAATCCCTAGCGAATGAGACAAGTTACAACATATTTCGGCTTAACCTCGCCCCAAATTTAGGGAAAGTCACTGGCCACTGAGGGTAAATGCCCCCGGCCGACGCTCATATTCGTATACAGATCCACATCTATCACAATGGGACAAATTTCATGACTATGATGTTCTTCCGGTTGAATGGAACTGTCGCCGGCTCTCCAACTATTAGTTATGAGATCCACTACGAGTCAGTTAATGAGTTCCAATCCTATATTATGGTATTTTTGGGTAAAAATGAACATTTTCTGTTCTTTGGCGAAGACGATGGGCTTCCGAAATGGCCACGTCTGATGGCTTCTTTTCTTTCCATGGTATGAAAAGAAGTTTCCCCATATGAGAGAGCTTCTGTTGGGTGTCTTTTCATGACGTAGCAAGCGACTCCCACTGATTTTCGTCTTACTGAAAGTCTTCAATCTACGTGTCTTGTCCATATTGACCGGCTGAGTTTTTGTCTTGACATGCACATACCCTAGGTGCCACCGAGGTCAAAACCTCAAATTTATTTGCTTTTTACTGGTACTTCCCCAGCACGAGTAAAGCTATTTACGGAAAAAGTGCCACCGCCCCCCACATGTCATCAGATCTCGACCAAATTTGGCATGGTGACACTCCTACACAAACCCTAGGGTGCGGGGGGAAGTACCAGTAGTTTTTTTTTTTAATTTTTTATTTTTATTTTATTTTAAGGCTTCGACGACGGGACCAGTAGTTGAAACAAATTTGAGGTTTTGACCTCGGTGGCACCTAGGGTTTGTGTAGGAGTGCCACCATGCCAAATTTGGTCGAGATCTGATGACATGTGGGGGCGGTGGTACTTTTGTTTTGGTCAGCAGATTAGGAAGCGGGGAAGCTATGAAGAAGGGATGATGATAAACCAACGCAAAGAAAACTGAGGTTCATCGCACCTGTTAATACTTGGCTCGGTAGTTGTAGAGTTGCACAACATCGACAAGAAGCGGTGCACCACTCGGAGTTCGGTGAGTAATGCATGTAATGTGCGCACTAAAAGATGCCGAGCATAAAGGCCTATTCACACACATCAGTGCCGGCCTGAAACTATCCGCCTTGTCAAGGAAAAAATGACCGCCGCTTTCCCCTGAGGTTCAATGCAGCCGAATCAATGAGCAGGGGTGTTCTTTAGCACTGCGCCTGATGGGAAAAGAGTTTTGCGCTCAAGAAACGTGTTTCCTGTGGGCTCGCATCGAACACAAATTCGATGATTTGTATAAAAACGTCACAAGTGGATCAGCCCCGCGCACAAACAAACACTGTTTGCGAACAATGCGCGGCGCGCAGTGTGTTTCCACTGCACGCGCATCGTGTTCTCAAACGTTTGCAAACCATGTTCGCGAACAATGCTCGCTCAATGGAAACAAGAATTTACACGATTTAAGTGTTTGCGAACAATGCGCGGCGCGAATGATTGTTTCCACTGCACGCGCATCATGTTCGCAAACGTTTGCAAACCCTGTTCGCGAACAATGCGCGTTCAGTGGACACGGGGCTTTATTGTCAGCAACAAATTTCAAAAAACTTAAGGTAGAGCTCACACCTTCTAAAATCGGGTTCCGTTCATACACGGGTGAAATTTTTCGCCCAATAGGGGTCGCACGGGTCCCTATTTTCTACCAGGGAAGACGAAGCCATGGGAATCTGTACGTAGTGAAACAAGACTTCTCCTCCATTCTTGGGAGGGAATGGATTAGAAAATTGAAAATAAAATATACAAAATTCAGCTGATCCCGACACCAGCACAATTCAGTCTGTTATTACCAAGTTATTGGCGAAGTATAATGATGTTTTTGAGCCAAGCGTTGGTCTTCTTCCTAATTTTAAGTGTTCCCTGAAACTTAAAGCCAATGCTGTTCCTGTCTTCATGAAGCCAAGACCAGTACCTTACGCACTTCTCGAAAAAAAACAAAAAAGAAATAGAAAATCTTGTTTCACAAGGAGTCTTGGAAAAAGTTGACATGTCGGAATGGGGAACTCCTCTAGTCTTAGTTCCTAAGTCCGATCAGTCTATTCGACTTTGTGCGGATTATAAAGTCACTCTAAATCCGCAACTTCAAGACATCCGCTATGCCATACCTCGAATAGAAGATTTATTCAATAAACTTAATGGAGGGAATTACTATTGTGTTCTTGACCTTTATAAGACATATTTACATGTCGAATTGGGCGAAGCGAGTCAGCACTACGCCGCTGTATCGACGCCCTGGGGAACTTATAAGGCTAAGCGTTTATTCATGGGTATCAAAACAGCTCCAAAAGAACTTCATAAAGCAGTAGATCAAATAGTAGCAGGCTTGGAAGGAACAGTGGCGTATTTCGACGATTTTTTAATCCAAGGGCAAACTTTCGATAAATGCTGCCAGAGGCTGGAGAAATGTCTTCAAACACTTAAGCCGCCTTCACATGCAAGCTTTGTTCAGGCTGAGCTGTGGGCTTCAAGTTTGAGCTTTGGGCTGTGTGGTGTAGAGCCCTTCACATTGGGGCGGTGGATCAACCAGCGATAACACAGAAATAAACTTCCTATCTCACACCGGTTTGTTTACTGCCTTATTTTAATTTTAAATCAATCGGAGCTTTCTTCAAGTTGGACAAGCTGCAAAATTTCATGTTGTTTCTTCAAAATAAATCATAAATGAGCGACCCTCATTAATGGGAGTGAAAAACGAATACTGAACCGCCTCAACCGCCGAATAACTCGCAGGAGGCGTCCGCTGAACTGGCACAGTCGAACCGTACGAAGTAGTCTTTCCGCAATTTACTGAACAGGATGAAAAGTTAATCACTGTGTCGTTAATTAAATGGTTTTTATGGCGTTCTTTTACGAGTTGAATAAGTTTGATCCCCCAATAATGAGGACTTGTTACTCAATGTTGAAGTCGGCGTTTTGACTCAAGCTATAAAAAGTAGCCAAACTCCCAGATTCCTCCTGAATAAAATGTCATCAAATTTTCCTATGTTGTGTGCGGAGACAACCAGCTCCAATAAATAATCATTTATTGATGAAAATAAACTTTTTTAAATTTCAAATGAGCCAACGCATTGTTTTAATGGTTTCTCGAAAAGCCGCCTTCGCTTAAAGCTGAGCTGTGAGCTTCAACCAATCAGAGCGCACCGAGTCTACAGCGCGCTGTCACCGCTCGGAGAGAACAGCTCAAAGCCAAAGATGGTTCATGTTTATCTTTCACCGCCCAAAGCCCGAAGTATTATATACAAATACAAGGAAAAAAGGTTTTTATTTCATGGGTGGACAATTCTTCTAATACTCGTTTCAAGGAAATAAGTAAATATTTTGCTCACCAACACAAACTGAACTCACTTCAAGTCAACAGGAGCACTCCAATGAAACTCCTATACCGCAACCAAATCTTTGTTAATTATCATTATACATATAAATTGAAAAATACAGGGTGGAAGGGGATAAGTGTGACAAAAATTTTTGGGTGAAATTAGACCTCATTTGCGACCGAAATCACCATATACACCATGGTACGAAAATCAAAACCCTTCGAGATATGATTTTTCTAACGATTTTTATAGCTTACATAACTTTTTTCAACTAAATGCGAGAAACTCGCTTTCAATATGCATTTTTGCAACTTTTGGTGATGGATTCGGAAAGAGCACACTATTTTCTGTCAGGATTAGCCATTTGTGGTGGATATTGACTATTTTATGTGGCCTCAAATGCGGCTCAAAGTCGTGCAAGTCGGGGATTTTATTTTATTTTTTAAAAAAAAGTCAGTCCCCGTCTGTCCACACTAAATCTGAGTGTACGGACAACCCGTGATTCAGAAAAACATCTTCAAAGTGTCCTTTTCAAAAATAGTCATAAGCGCTTTCTTAGTTGATTGGCGAGTTTTCGTCAGAAGTGACAATTTTTTAGAAAAAATAATGTTTTTTCTCTTTAAAATCGCTTGTGACCTGCAAAATTAGATCGAGCCTTATGACTTTAACATGCTAAAAAGGTATAAAATCACATCCAAAGCTATCGTTGGAGTGAAATTCAATGTGTGCGCCTACCAAAGTATCAAAAAATGTCGCTCCGGCAGCTAGCTGTAGGGTTAAGTGCATTACACTACTACAAGTTTCGAGGTTTTTAATTAATTACCAATTATTCGGCATTAATTGACATTTCCCTTTGTTAATCTTCATTTTTATAGCCATTCTTGCTGAGTAATCGCTAATTAAGTGAAATTAACGAAATTCGTATTTAGTGAAGTGCACTCTATCCGACACCCAGCAGCCGGAGCGACATTTTTTGTTACTTTGGTAGACGTGCATAATCAGTTTGATTCAACGTATAGCTTTGGATGAGGTTTAAGTGCTTTTCATCACGTTGAAATCACAAAACTTGTTCAAATTTTGCAGGTCAAAACAAGCGATTTTGAGGAGAAAAAACATTATTTTTTCCAAAAAATCGTCATTTCTGACGAAAACTCGCCAATCAACTAAGAAAACGCTCATATCTATTTTTGAAAAGGACACTTTGAAGATTTTTTCCTGAATCACGGGTTGTCCGTACACTCAGATTTAGTGTGGACAAACGTGGACTGACTTTTTTTGAAAAAAATAAAATCCCCGACTTGCACGACTTTGAGCCGCATTTGAGGCCGCATAAAATAGTTAATATCCACCACAAATGGCTAATCCTGACTGAAAATAGTATGCCCTTTCCGAATCCATCACCAAAAGTTGCAAAAATGCATATTGAAAGCGAGTTTCTCGCATTTAGTTGAAAAAAGTTATATAAGCTATAAAAATCGTCAGAAAAATCATATCTCGAAGGGTTTTGATTTTCGGACCATGGTTTATATGGTGATTTCGGTCGCAAATGAGGTCTACTTTCACCCAAAAATTATTGTCACTCTTATCCCCTTCCACCCTGTATAAACGAATCCTTCAAATTACAATTTTATGGGCTCTTTTTTAAAAAATTTACTGACCCTCCCTCATCTAACTGCAACCGTTTTCTAATTTCTTACGTTGAAAAAATAACACTCGATACTCGAAGGGTTATGCGGTCATTTCTTCGCCTTGTTCATTAGACGCTTTCAGCTTCGCATCGCGCTACACATTCAACTCGAATGAATAACTGATCCTTTTTTTCCCCTCTGTTTGAAATAAAATTATTTCGGAATAAAATTTCGAAATGAATTCTGATATTGTTGAGCTCGAACTTCTGACACTTCTAAGAATAAGGCGAGTATCCCCGTATACAACTTTAATGCTCGGGATGTAATTTGTATCGTTCATTTGATGAACTCTTGTTTCATATAGGCGAAAATTACAAGGAAGATTAAAAAAAATAAAAAATAGAATGTTCATCAGGGAAATTTTCATGGAACGAAAAAGTTATGGGATGTGGTATACCTTAATTCCCACCCTGAGAGCAAACGATCCAGTGGGATTCTTCAATTTTCACAGAATGGATCCGTCCACTTTCGACGACCTCCTTCGCAAAATTGAAAAAAGAATTAGGAAAGAAGAATTTGTAGTGAGAGAGGCAGTTTCTGTAGGTGAAAGATTGGCATTAACGCTAAGGTAAAAGTCATTTCATTATGGCAATATTTATGAAAATTGTTGCCAGAAGCCAAAGTAGGTACGTAGGTACTAATTATCAATATCACGCAGATTTTTGGCCTCGGGTGACAGTATGACGAGCCTGAGTTACCAATTCAGGCTGGGGCTGTCTACTGTGAGCTCTATCATTCGCGAAACATGCTCTAGCATGTGGGACTGCATGAAAGAAGAAGTTTTCCCGAAATTGACGCCTGAGTACTGGTCTACCAACGCATCTAAATTCGAGATCGACTGGGATTTCCCTCATTGCCTTGGTGCGATTGACGGGAAGCACGTACAGATTCAGGTATTCTGAGCAACCATAGAAATTGGCGTTGAAATGTGTTATGTATCTACTCTATGTTTTTTAGTGTCCGGCGGGAGCAGGCTCTGAATATTTCAATTATAAAAAAACCCACAGCGTCGTCTTGATGGCAGTTGCCGACGCCGATTATAAATTCGTGTACGTCGACATTGGGGCTTTTGGTCGAGAGGGTGACAGTGGAATATTTTCTCGATCCAACTTTGGGAAAAGGCTGTCATCAGGGTCGTTGAATTTACCTGGTCCCTCAATGCTGGGAGAGACGGATGTTGAAGCGCCATTTGTTTTCGTTGGGGACGAAGCATTCCCGTTAGGGGTCAACCTAATGAGGCCCTTCGCTGGAAGGAAACTACCTGAGCTAGGGATAAATGGAAAAAATTTCAACTACAGGCTTTCGAGGGCACGGCGAGTTGTGGAGAACGCTTTTGGTATTTTGTCGAGTCGGTGGAGAATTTATCGAAAACCTATAATAGCCAGCACTGAGTCGGTTCTACTAATAGTAAAGGCTACTGTTGTTCTCCACAATTTTCTACGGATCCGAAAAATTGTATCTACGGGAAGTGACTACCGTCTGCTGGACCAGTCGTCAAACTGCGATGCCGACGAATGCGCATTGCGCGACATTTCAAGAGCAGGCAGCAACTCATACTCAGCTCAGGCCAACAACATTCGGCAAGTATTCGCTGAATACTTTGCGAATGATGGAGCTGTACCCTGGCAATTTAATTATGTATAGTAGCATAATTTTAATAAAAAAATATAAATTATAATATATTTTTTCATGCAATTGGAAATGTCTGAAATGTTTACGTGCCCGCTGGGTATTTTGTCGCCAAGGTTTCTCCCAGAAACTTCACAAGTAGCCTTCCTGCTTCGGCTTCGGGAAGGGACTTAAGTAAAGCAGCAAGGCTCTGACACCCGGACTCCAAGAAATGAGTCTCTTTGGTCGTTGACTGATTCGCTTTCATTTCACTTAATTTATCCAAAATAGCCTTGTCTATGGGACACGTTTCTGGCTGGGTCTGGCGTCGCCGTTTCACAGGCTGTCCCAAAGACGTTTCAGTCGCGGCTGCAGTGGGGACACCAAGAGAAGAAACGTCTTCTTCAACAGAAGGGACGTTGGTGTAAGACGACGACAAAGGAAAGGTTATTATTTCCGACTCGGCGTCTCCGTTAAGGTGGTCCGACGCGTTTACACCACCTTGTGACACTAGAAAATGGGAGATAAAGTTGCGTCAAAAAAAAAATCTGAAATATCATACTCTGAGGAGAACGTTCGGAAAAACTGTCATCAGTCACAGATGGCTGAGAGACCTCATCCAAAAATTCCATGAAATGGAAAAGTGGCCACGTAGAACTTCGGCTCTGTGACGCGGAGGCTCCGCTCGCTGGAATTTTTGAGAACCCCTTTTCTCTTTTATAGCGTTCTTTCAGGTTTTTCCACTTGGATTTCAATATTTTGACAGGATACCCTACATCCTCGCTTATTTTGGTCCAGGCTGCATCTCTATACGGTTAGCAATAAAATAATTATAAATCGTCGATCAACCTTCATTTTTTAGAAATTCTTATGATTACCTCTTGTGACGATTTTTATAGGATTCATCTAACACGTTCCACACGCAAGGATAACCTTGTATTGAGGAAATGAGTAATTCATTTTCCAAGTTGCTGAAAGTCCCTCTCATGAGCCCTTGGTGTGAATTCTCTGATGGTAGAATATGAATATGTTATGGCTAGAGTGTTTACTTGGATAGCTCGTGAATAATTGGCCATCGAGCAAGGATTGTGCGAGGATTAGGCGGGGTCGTTTCCCGCCAAGAAGAACGTGAACCCGCGGACAGCATTTTCATTCGAATAGGTACAATTTCTCCTATACATCTACTTTCGATATCGAAATGGCTCTCCCACTGTTCTCCTTAGATGAATTGTTTTTATCAAGCCGGGGTTTCATGGTGGGGATAAAGAGAAGTAGCCAGAAGGCTTCGTTAGTGAAAGACGGGGACCATGTTTGACTTGACGAGCTATAAAATGAAAACCAGTCAAGGGTCCTGCTATTTTGCTTGCTAATCAGGTTTATGTCAAAATGATCAACAGCTTTTCCTAGTTCATAAACTAACTGGATATTTTATGAACTACCCAATCATTTCTTGGTTATTTTCAAAACTAGACAGCTAGTTAGCGTCCAAAATGTCATAACTCCAACAGAAGATGCCACCAAAGCACAGGTTGTGCGAACAAAATACATATAATGTCTTTTGAGACGGGTTATTTCGCATGAAACTATAAATAGGGTATGATTAATGTTATCTAACGAACGTCAGCCGTTCTATAAGCTATCCAGTTAGTCTATAAATTAACCAAAGCTGATGGGTGGTGGTTATTTCGTCGGAAAACCCGTCTTCTTACAATATAGCTTAATTAGTTTACCTAATTAGCTGGCTAGTTTCAAAACTATCCAAGTAAACACGTTAGCTGCAAATAATATTTACAAGAAATACCTACGAACTAAACGCATTCATTTCGACAAGTATATTCAAATAAATTAAAAAAAAAAAAATGATTCAGTTCGTGCAAAAACTGTACGAAACCCCAAAAGATACGAGCCGACAGCCTGGAGTCTATTTTCAATTCATTATATCACTTACCAGAGCTAGCAGCAGTAGTCATCTTCACTTCAGGAGGCTCTTCAACTATGAACCCGTTTTATTTAATTTAACTTTTTCAAAAGAAAAACCTTCACTAATGACAACGAAATAACCTCCACAGCTCAAACAAAGCCCAATAAGTTATAAGTTTGGGCTGTGGGCGGTGAAAGATAAACCATCTTTGGCGTTGATCTGTTTTCTTTGAGCGGTGAAAAGCTGGCTGTGGCTCGGAGTCCTCTGATTGGTTGAAGCCCACAGCTCGGCTTTTTAAAGCTTACATGTGAAGGCGGCTTTAGAAAATATGGCATTCATGTTAATATGTCTAAATGTAAGTTCTTCAAAAAAGAGGTAAAATATTTGGGAAATTTAATAAGTAGTCAAGGCTTGTCCAAGTGCTCAGACAAAATTGACGCAGTGACGAAGACCTCGCCACCAACTAACGTGGATGAACTGCGATCATTTTTAGGATTAGCTTTATATTATTCCAAGTTCATTCCTCACAGCTCTTCCATTCTTCACCCCCTTAATAAGCTCTTGCAGAAAAACGTACGATTCAAGTGGACTCCTGAGTGTCAAAAGGCCTTTCAAGAAATAAAAAAAGAAATTTCCAGTGAACGTGTTCTTGTTCTTTTCAACTCGAATTTGCCGGTAACTCTGGCAACGGATGCCAGGCCTTATGGTCTTGCCGCAGTATTGTCGCACATTATAGACGGAGAAGAGCGTCCCATTTCTTTTGCATCACGGACATTAACGAAAAGTTAATCCAACTACAGCCAATTAGATCGTGAAGCGACAGCTGTTTTTTGGGCATTTAAAAAATTTTATCATTATCTATACGGCAGAAAATTTACTTTAATTGTTGACAACAAGCCTCTAGAACAAATTTTTCGGTCGACTTCACTACCTTATAAGACTAGACTCAGGACAAGAAATTAAAAGGCACATAAATCAAATACTCAAAACAGAGGTAAAGTGAAGGAATCCACGGTACGGATCTCAACGTCTAAGTGCCGGAGACTGTCGTATCCAAACAAATGTAACCAATGCGACAAGTTCATTTTTATTTTTAAAGAAAACATATTTTTATGATTATTCAGTTGTTCAATAAAACAATAAAAGTCAACCTAATTCTTATTTGGCAATCGTACTTATTTCGTGATATACAACAACTTGGGACAAGTACGATGTAAACATTTAAAAAAGGCCCAAGTATTTGTGGCTAAAATGGTAAAACAATACACCCAACTAGGGATAAAATTGAGAAAATGCGCTAACTTCCGGACCGAAATTAAAAAAAAAAAAATCGGTAACTCTCAGTTAATAGCGGCCCTTTTACGGCTAAAATTTAGACAAAAATAACGTTAATCTTCTGTTACTGCGGCAAGACCATCACAAAAATTGAGAAAAAACTCTAATTCGCAGTTTCTGGACAAACTGTGCGGCTAAAATACAGAAAAACGCTAATCCACGGTCAAAATTGAGGGAAGGGTTTAATTAATGGCTAAACTTTAAATTTTAGACCTGAAACGCGGTAAACAGAAAAACAGAACTGGCTTTTCCTCTCCCATCATAAGTCAGGATGGCACAGCGGGCTAAAAACGGTTTGAGCTAGCCAAAACACACCTTTATTTGTATTTGTCTCTGACAACGCGTCCAGACATCTCTTTTGGAGTGACTTTACTAACAAGAGTTCTGGACAAACCCACTTCAAAAACCTGGCTAGCTGCAAAGCGAATCCTGCGATGTCGGTTATATGAAGCGAAATACAAGAAATTTGTGTTTTAATGATTAAAAATTTGTTGGATTTTAACTTTTTGATGGACTTTTGGGAGTGGGCAGCTGCCCCACGAAATCTGCACTTTTGATTCTAGGGGAGGGCAACTGCCCACCGCTGGCTACGCCCATGGCTGGGGAAACAATCTGATCCTGAAGGCAAGATTTACAGTTGACGAATTAAGCAGTGAATTGAGCCTCTGATATAACTGACGATAAGGCAATTGTCGTCATTTCCAGGGTCGTCGGTTTATAATACGCGGCGGCGGGAAACTTGTGTTTTATTTTTCTTTGATTTTCCTCGAATTTCATTTTTTTCCTCTTTCTTGATTTCCCGGCTGTGGGATAACAGACCCAATAGCCTCCTATACAGACCCCAACCAAACATCAGCAGTAGAGGGGTGACGTACCTCAGCTGCTACTTAACTCCAAACGAGTCGATTGCGGGTTTTGAAGCTAGACTCGCCAGTATAGAGGATGAAGCCCGCGAGGTGAGGGGAAAATTGCTTATCGTTGGTGATTTTAATGCCAAAGCAATAGAGTGGGGTGAGCCTATCCCGGACGGTGGAGGCCGAAGAGTAATGGATATGATATCTAGACTTGGATTAGTAGTATTGAACCAAGGAGAAGCACCAACGTTTCGCCGAGCTGGATGTACGGGCACCAGACCGGATATTACCATGAGTACAGAGAGTCTTGCAGGGCAAATAAGGGGATGACAGGTCTTTGAGGATTACTCTGCCAGTGACCATCAATACCTGGGATACCGTTTAGGGGGACACTTAACGAAACTTGAGTCAGCCTCGCCTCCACGTTGGAACACCGCGAGGTTGGATTTAGAGGTGCTGGACACAATGACAGTTATGGGAAAGGGGGTTCTGCAACGAATGGAGACAGAAAAAGCGGGAGGTTCTCATGATTTGGTTGCAGCAACAATGAAATTGCTGACCAGGGTATGTGAGTGCTCTATGCCAAAAAAGCGTGGTATGCGGAACCGACGACCAATGTACTGGTGGAGTGAACAAATCGCAGACTTAAGGAGGAACTGTTTTCGCCTCAGAAGGCTAGCCCAACGAGCCAGAGGGAGTGCCGCTTTTTCGCAGAGGAAGGTGGAGCAGTACAGGGCCGCTCGGCGTGCTCTTAAAGTGGCCATAGCTGATAGTAAGGCTAGGAAGTGGAAAGAGCTTTGCAGCGATATTGAGAACGACCCTTGAGGTCTGGGATACAGGCTGGTTCTACAAAAGCTAAAAGGAATAGACTCCACAGCTGAAATGCCAGTTGAGGTCAAGGAGAGGATAGTGGACGAGCTGTTTCCAACGCACGAAGTGGAAGATCGAGCGCTAGTTGTGGTGACTCCCAGTGATATACCACTGTTCACTACGAGTGATCTGCAGGAGGCGGCAAAGTCAATGAGGAACCGGAAGGCTCCAGGCCCGGATGGGATCCCGGTTGAAATACTGAAGATCGTTTCTAAAAGTCACCCAGACGTTCTTTTGCAAATGTATAATGCGTGCTTGGTAGATGGTGTGTTCCCGGAACGTTGGAAGACAGCGAAGCTGGTCCTCATCGGGAAAGGTAAAGGAGACCCAAACACAGCGTCAGCCCATAGACCGCTATGCATGCTGGACATTGCTGGAAAGCTGTTTGAGAAACTGCTAAAAAAAAAAGAACCCTCGAGGCAGTTGCTGCGGCAGGAGGGCTGTCACCGAGGCAACACGGGTTCAGAGCGGGTAGGTCCACTGTAGATGCGGTGAGAGAAGTGGTAACGGCTGCACAAGCAGCGAAAACAGGAAACCATTGGTCCCGTGAACTCTGCATGGCGGTCACTCTGGATGTCAGGAATGCTTTCAATTCGGCGAAATGGAGAGACATCTTGCAGGCTCTGAAAGAAGATTTTCGAATTCCGGGGTACCTGTACCGTGTTTTGCAAGACTACCTATCCGAGCGATGGGTGACGTTTAGCACGCGGGAGGGGACAAGAAAGACGCGGATTACCTCAGGTGCAGCTCAAGGTTCGGTCCTTGGGGCGGACCTATGGAACATTAATTACGACGGGATTCTGCGTTTGGATATGCCGGAGGGGGTTTCCTGGTAGGGTACGCTGACGATGTCGTCACTGTCCTAACAGCTCGAAGGGCTGAGGAGCTTCAGTTCAAGTTGAACCAGGCCATGAGGAGGATTCTGGAGTGGATGGAGTCCAGATCGTTGTCACTGGCTGTTCAAAAGACGGAAATCGTGCTTTTTACTTCGAAGCGTATAGAAAGGGGAATAACAATGAAGATTGAAGGCCAGGAGATAGTAGCGGCTCTGGCAATTAATTACCTTGGAGTTATGCTAGATGGAAAGCTCACATTTTGGGCCCACATAAGCAAGGCAGCGGACAAAGCAGCAATCGTAGTGGGAAAGCTCAGTAGGCTTATGGCCAATGTGCAGGGTCCATCCCCAGCAAAGAGGAGGCTCCTAATGAGTACGGCAGAAGCTGTAATGCTATATGGGGCTGACGTCTGGGCTGAGGCACTGGAGTGCGAGAAATACCGGATTAGATTGAACTCACTTCAAAGGAGAGGCGCGTTAAGGATATGCAGTGCATACAGAACAGTTTCTGGTCCTGCTGTTCAGGTGGTAGCGGGTGTTGTGCCGATCGACATCCTGGCCGGTGAGAAACGGAGAATATATCTGCGCAAGGGAGAGCAAGACCCGCGGACAGTAAGGAAAGAAGAGAGAAAACGGTCGATCCAGCTCTGGCAAGCGCGATGGAACGAGGAGAGTAGAGGGCGGTGGACAGCAAGACTGATTGTTGATGTTGAGGGGTGGACCAATAGAAATCACGGAGAGGTGGGGTATTACATGACACAGTTTCTAACTGGTCATGGGTACTTTCGTTCCTTTCTGGCAAGGATAGGGAAAGTGGCTGACGGCCAGTGCAGATACTGCCTCATAGAGGACGACGATGTCCATCATGCATTCTTTGTATGTTCGAAATGGTGGCACCCCAGGAGCGAGCTCGTTGCCCGCATCGGGGAATTATACCCGGAAACTGTGGCAACAAAAATGTTGGAAAGCAAGGAGGGCTGGGATGCCGTAAGTACCTATGTATGCGCGGTTCTCAAAGCGAAGGAGTTGAATAGAGAGTGGGGGAGTGGATAAGAAGAAGACTAGGTGGGGCCTTCAAGGGCTATAAAAGGATTGTCCTGAAGTATACTGAAGGTGGTCCCGGGGCAGTCCTATAAAAGAGGCAGTAGGAAGGGTGTTTTAGTCGGTATACCTCCGGTGAGTCCGACACGAAGGGTGAGGAGACTCGCAGCTCCTCAATGTCAGTCCATGAAGGATTTCACCAACCTCACAAAAAAAAAAAAAAAAAATACCCTAACCAAACAGATACAATGGCCTCGACAAGCCTGGCTTCAACCATAAAGTAATGCTCCAAACGCAGCAAAGCTCCTGGACACAGGATGACTCCAAGCTCGTTGAAGCTCGAGCCACAGTGAGCCTCTAGCATCATAAAAAGCTCCAACCACAGCACCTCTGAGCTCTCAAAATTTCCACTCTTCTATTTCCCTTGAGGCCAAATCCCAGAATCCATCGCGCCGCTGTCCAGAACAGAAAATGTCCTCTGCAGTCCTTTCGTGCGTTCGTGCGGCATCGTGCCGTGCCGTCAACTTTAGCGAGCTTCCTAACAACGATTGAGGTACGTGAGAGTAAACCTAAAAAAAAAAGACCCTAACCAAACAGATACAATGGCCTCGACAAGCCTGGCTTCAACCATAAAGTAATGCTCCAAACACAGCAAAGCTCCTGGACACAGGATGACTACTCCAAGCTCGTTGAAGCTCGAGCCACAGTGAGCCTCTAGCATCATAAAAAGCTCCAACCACAGCACCTCTGAGCTCTCAAAATTTCCACTCTTCTGTTTCCCTTGAGGCCAAATCCCAGAATCCATCGCGCCGCTGTCCAGAACAGAAAATGTCCTCTGCAGTCCTTTCGTGCGTTCGTGCGGCATCGTGCCGTGCCGTCAACTTTAGCGAGCTTCCTAACAACGATTGAGGTACGTGAGAGTAAACCTCTATCGTCGTCATTTGTTATAGTTTGGTCTGTTCTTTCTCCGCTCTACTCTACCGAATTAAACATGACAGTGGCCACGCCTGGCCATTATACACGGATTATCCCATGAATAAAAACTATCGTTCCCTTCTTATTGGTTGCGGCGCCATAATTTCCTCGAAGAGTTTTTTTCCCCTTTCTTTTGTATAAGTTCAACCGTTTAAAAATGCAGTTTTGCATAAATGTAAAGTAAGCTGCCGCTCTATTAAAAGTCGTCGAGCTCACAACTATGCCCTTTTGCATACGCATAATATACGCCCGACAATTAGCGTTTATAACAAGCCTCCATACCAGTACGCGGACTATTAGAGCGGCTTCCATCTTGATGAGAATGCATCACTGAAAAAAGATTAAAAAAAAAAATCTCACGTCCCGACAAAGTGGTCAGATTGACAGATATAGTACCTTTACATAGAAGGTAGAGGTATAAAAGGCAATTTGCACAGTTCATGCGTATGCAAAAGAGGCTGATGTCACTCTACAACACCTATAGCTCGGTGCGATTCTGTTTGAGGGCGACCGCCTCGGCTTGTCGGAATCGCCATAGTTGTGGGTGCGGGTTTTGCAGGAACGTTTGATTTATTGCTATTTCTATCGTGTATTTTTTTTTGCTATGCGGAGTTAAAAGTTGACGTCACTTTGGAATGTCCTCGTGGCCTCTCAGGGTTGTACGGAGCTCCAATTTCTTTAATGTCTGAGGATTTCTTGCTCGAAACGTCTTTCTTCGAATCCCTTTTTTTTTTCTCCTCTCTCTCTGTCAAACAGTCGTCGAAGCTATTTAAGGGCAATTTGTTTCTTGTTCCGGCTTGCCTGTGAGGAGTTCAAAGTAGCCTCAAGTGGACAACGACTTTGGACAGTTATGGAAAGGTTGGATTTTTTTTTTTTTTTTCACATCAATAAAAATGAGAGAAAAAGAACAGAGTTTGACCTTGGAAGTGGGAGGAGGTCTTGTTGCAAAATCCCCGTTAAACTCTCCCCCTGGCGTCACCATTATAAAGGCTTTGATCTATCCGCAATCCGCTCTTTCAACTCAAAACGGGATTGGACTTGACGCAGGAGACGGGTTCTAGCTAGGCAAGTTCACGTGAAAATGATGAGAAGGAGGAGAGGGTCAAAAGAAAGACAACTCCCCCCCTCACCATCACCACCAACAATCTCTCGAAACGCTTGTAACCATCCAAAAGAGTAAAAAGATGACATGATTGCGTGCCTGAAAGATTGTTTCTTTCGAAGAAAAGGCTCGCGATAACAAGAAAGATTGGCAGCACTCAATGGATTTGTCCCCGATTGGCCATTTCAGTTTTCATGGTGGTCTCATCCCTCCCCCCCCCATCATCCACGGCGGAAGAGGAAAGACGAATAAAAAAAAAAAAGAAAACTTGCGGTTGTAGCTGAATTCAGTTCTAATCATGACGAATTCGTATTCGTTACGGTCAATATTGTTTTTGCAACGTTCTTTTATCGTGTTTACCTAGTTTGACAGGCTAATTGAGTCGGTTTCAATTTTGAAAAGTGATTCTCGAAAATTCATGAATCACGGACACAAACTTTTTATCTCATTTTCCTCGCCCGGTCCACTCAAGTAAAAAAAAAAAACTGACGCATACGGTCCCAATATTAAAGATCCAAAATCTTGTTCAAAGTCAATTCAGAGAGAGATAGAACGAATGAAAGTTCAAATAAGGAAAAAATTCCCGTAAAGTTAACGGCTAGTTGTGACCGACTTTGTGATCGGCCAGAAAATAAAGAAGAAGAAAAAAAAGCAGCATTTTTAAAGTGCAAATTGACCTGGTGAAGAGCCCTACAATATAAAGAGAAAAGGAAGAGGAAGAAAAGACACTCGAAGAATGAGTGACAAGTGTGTAGACTGTCGCGTTGGGAAGAAATGAAAGGAGGAGGGTACGATCTTCTTGAACTCCAGGCCAGGGTACAAAAGAAGTGCCTTTCCCCCTTCTTTTTACCTACTTTTTCTAGCTTAAACTCGTATGAAGGAGGTAATAAATTATTCAGTACCTTTACGAACCTATTTTTTTCTTAAAATTTATTATATTCCTGTACAGTATTTACGCTATTCGCTAATTTCAAGAATTAAGTTGCGGAGTGTGCCTCTTGAAGCAGGGGCATACAGCCAGCCCTTGATCTATTGGGGGTGGATGGTTTCACTAGAGAAGATGTCAGATGCACGATGCACCATTGTCTTCTGGTTTGAACGTGTGAGACATGTGCGTGATTTTGTGTGGGTGGTTGAATGGTATTTCAGAGTGATGTTTACTCCTGTAAACACGTACACAAACAAGCGATTTATAACAATATGCAAGGTCGTTTCTTTTTTCAGGCAAAAATATTGCGTTTCCCCCTTATAATGTATAACGCTTATCTGGAGTACTCATGCAGAGGTTATCATTCTGCTTCCACTTCTCGCTAATGAGCTGGAACAAAAAATAATGAAAACGGTTAAAGAAAAGGAATAAGAAGCTCCCCATTTCGGCCTAGAGCCAACTTTGTTTCTAGGGGACTAAATTTTCAGTAATCGAATTAGTTAGGTACTCTAAGCTTATTGGATTGAAATAAATTGTTTGTTGACCCAAAAGAGTCAGTTGCAAGGGCTTAATTGTGATGCGACAGTATAGCGACTTGATGCATTTCATTTCGTAAGACGGTCTCATTATAGCGCTCATTCTGAGGAAGGAAGTCACTATCTCGGGGAATATCACGGGTTTTACCCCAACAATTTTTCATTCATTTATCTTGTTGGCGTGAACTCAGCCCTAAAAGCGAGCCCACCGGCGTCAACAGTACGCAAAAAGGAAGATTGGAATATAACACCCGTATCAATGTGAGGGGAGGGGTAGATGAGAAAATTTTCAATTTCTAATTTCTCTTCGCAAGTCCAGATATACCTCAGAGTCTGTGCGAAAGTTTCCTTTTCAATCTTCCCAATTTCCATGCTGAATCGAATCGCTAATTTCCATTTCTCTCTTTCACCAAACTACAAGTTTAAAAAAAACTCGAGTGACACTGAAAAAACTCTCAACTCTTTTCGTCTTGGAATAAAAACTTTAAACACATTCAAACGGAGCGTGTACAATGTCTTGATTTGCATCACTTTCAAACTTGTCGCCCCCACCCACCCACCCACTACAATCGACAAATCGTTTTCTTCTCGTCTTTTAATATCATTCAATTCGTTCAGAAATTGTCTCAACAACAGGCGCGGATCCAGAGTCACTTTCAGTGGGTATTTGTGGAGAGAAGGCACAATAATTTGCAGCGGAAGTATAGCTCCAAAGGTTTCGACGGGAAAAAAATATTGGGCTCGGCCACGTGTATTTAGGGAATCCCCCTTGCGATTTCAGTCTGCTGACTGCTCTGAACTGGCATGCTGACCCGTCGGAAATGCTACGGTTCCCCTACGATTTTGGACGTCCTTTTTTGTCTTTTCGAACAAACTTCATTGCGTCAGCAGAACAATCGCGTTACACGCAGTCTTGGTTTACAACAATAGCGTTTGAGATTATTCAGTTCAGTGTTCGGCTGCTGATAAACGTTTTTAATTCCTATTTGAGCCTCGCGTGAGTAATACACCAACCTTGGCCTGGGTAAAGGTGGATGATGACTTTTTTCGTAATCCCCTGAGCCCTCTCTTCACAACAATGAACGCGTCCAGTTGTGGTGAGAGGGGTGTCGCTGGTTGGTGGCTTAGGATGCTGATCGGCAACTTGAAAAAAAAAAAAAATCTCCAAAACCAACAATTTCTCTGAAATTAAGACTGAAAAATTGCTATAATATGTCTGAAATTAGGACCCGAAACTTGTAACCACGTGGATATTCAGTCACGAAACTTTCAATTTTGTAGATATTCGCACCAGGCTTTTGGCGCTGTGTCTCAGTACCACATCAAGCCTGGGTTCAACCACCACAAAATGGACCCCTTGGGGGAGCTATGCTACTCTCGCCTCCGTACAAGTATAGTGCTGTCTAAGCCTATATCGTCATTAAACACGTACAGGTGCCCCCCGGTTTGACGCCAAAAGAGGTAGCAGTGTCGCCCAAGAAATCGGCCCAGTAAAACAACGATTGCGACACCATGTGCAGACCACAACCAAACAGGTCTCTGATGTCAATGGCCTTTATCAAGGTGTGGACAACATCCTGCAGAAGATGATCTTCTGGAACGCAGGAGGCTTACCTCAAGACAAGTTTATCGAGCTGACGAATATCATACAGTCCAACAAAGCCGACATCTTCGGGGTAGTGGAAGCTGGAGCATGTACAGACCGTCTGGAGTCCTACCAGATACCAGGATACAGCATCTTTGCCCTACCGAGAGCTAGGCGAGTGGCCTCTGGTATTCTTGTTGGCGTGAAAACGGCCTTATTAGCCGACTTCACCGTGTTGAAAGAGGCGGACACAAATGATGGCCTCGAAGCCGTGGGACTGGATGTCTGGATGGACGCCTGCCGCCGGCGAATAGTGATCCTGTACAACACTCCATCCAATGTACCCAACCTTGGATGGTTGGAAACTGGTTGGACATCCAACACAGTTGTCTACGGCGATTTCAATGCCCCCTCCAGCAGATGGGGATATAGCAGGACAACAGCGGTAGGCAGAGCCATTGAGGAATTCATTGACGATAGCCCGGTTGAAGTGATTGAGAACGAGGGAAGCGTGCCCACTTTTCATGCGTACAACGGGGGAACTGGTCACCCGGATCTCATCCTGGCCCACTCTGCACTCAGGGATTGCCTGGAACACTATGTGAGGCCGGCGCCCGGCGTCCTTGGACACAAATTGAGGCACCTTGCCTGGAAGGGAGGATCGCGCGCGGATACCCAACCAAAAGCTGCAGTGTGGAACCTAAAGAAGGCTGATTGGAAGCGGTTTACAGTAAAATGCGAGGAATTGCTGTGTAATGTCGACCTTTCAGGAAACATTGATACATGCTATCGCAAACTGAGCACTGCAGTGCTGAGAAGCGCAATGGACTCTATTCCGCGGGGCTGGGTCAAAAACGCAAATCCTTTTGGAATGAAAGATTAGGTGATTTGAGGGATGCAAAAAATGCTGCCGACACACTGTATGAAACCCATCCTACCCAAGACAACAAAACGAAACTAAAAGCTGCCACCGCCAAGCTTAAGAACGAGATCCTGCAGTCCAAGCGAGGATCAGTAAGAACTTTCATGGAGCAGCTGGATTACAGGAAAGATGGAGTGAAGGCCCACCGGTACGTCTCGGAACTCTGTGGGAAACGGGGAGCCCCCAAAAACAAACTTGTGGTCACTCAGACTGGGAAAACTCTCACACGATATGCGGACATTGCTAGGCACTTCTGCGCCCATTATGCCAAAGTGAGTAACCCACACTCTAAAGCTAAACGCAAGCTGCATACCCGGCAGCCATCTTCTTGCCCGGATGAACTTGAGATGAACCTCTTCTATTCGGAGTTCACTCTCGTGGAACTGGAGAGAGCCATCGAGAGCGCGCCCAAGAGGAAATGTGCGGGATCTGATGGGATTCTGCCAGAGTTTATCAAACACCTGGGGGCAAAGGCCAGGGAGAAGATCCTTGTTTTTATGAATAAGGTCTGGATCAGAGGACTTCCCAGTGAGTGGCGAAAGGCTGACATAATCCCCATTGCAAAGAAAGGAAAAAGCGAAAATAAAATGGATGTTGAGCCATTGCAGGTCCGAAGGGATATTGCTGCCATCAAGTTCGTAGACCGCATGAAGAGCCTCGGAGTTGAATATTGGGATACGCAGGAGACCTCGTCGCAGCGCCTAGTGACCCAGCAACAACTAAGCAGCATAGTGGAGGACATAGTTGAGAAGTACGGCACCATACGAGGGCCCCTGCAGCCGATCCCACCACGCAGACTCCCCTGCAAAAATTTTGCCCATACGGAGACTGACCTAGTTGAGAGGGTTAAGAAAGGGGAAACCCCCACTCTTATATTACGAAGCCTAGCTCAGGAAACCATAACCCTACGATACCCCAGCAGCGAGTGGTTACACATCTACACCGATGGGTCAGCCCTGGATGCAAGCAAGAACGCAGGAGCAGGGGCCTACTGTGCAGATTTTGAGCTGTATGCTCCGGTTGGTGGACAGGCGACAAGCTTTGACGGCGAGGTCAAGGCAGTTTGCCTTGCGTTGGAGAGGATCGGCCGCGACTGTCCATCGCGGGTTGTCTTTTTTATCGACTCCCAGGCAGCGATCCTCTTCATTGGCTCGAGACGGGCGTCAGACCACGCCGGAGTTGTGGAGGCTCGGGACCGAATTGACCAGCTGATCGAGGGTGGCGGGAGGATCGCCATCCAGTGGATCCCCAGTCACTGTGATCTCCATGGAAATGAAAGAGCCGATGCACTGGCGAAACGTGGGTTCATGGAGACACAGCCAAACTCAGCCATATCCCTCAGCTCAGCAAAGAGAATCTGCTACAGTCGGGTTGCGGGTGAGGCCAGGAGGGTTTGGGAAGCTCTGGCCGAGGGCCGGCAATGGCGGCAGCTTTTGAGCGCGCCACTTTCCTCCACCTTGCCCCGCGACGAGTTTGTGGCTTCCTTCCGGATGACAACAGGGCACGACTACCTCCAGAAACATCTCCATCGCATTGGGGTTGTCGACTCCCCCATATGCCCCCTCTGCCATCTTGAAGAAATGGACAGCGACCACCTACCACGATGCCCCCAATTGACAGATGTCAGAACACCTGACACAATGAGCGACAGCCAGAAATTGGCAAAATTATACTGGGCCGCCAGGAGTTTAATGGCTTAAATTGCCAAATGCTCGGGTGTTATTAAAAAAAAAAACAAAATGGACCCGAAAAACTGACACTTTGCTTTCGTTAAGACACGTTCTGGCAAATTTACTGAAAATTAAGATTTGAAAATGTCCATTCCACGGAAATTCAGCCACGAATTCGCCGATATTTGGCTCCGAATGATGAAATTTTTTCGGGTTTTTCATCAAGCCGTGGGTGATCTCGTGACTTCGGGCGGGATGGCACCGCAGGGGAAGCGCGGGCAGTTGAAAAACAGTTCCCAAAACTTGGAAACCAAAATTAATGCCGAAATTATTAACCAAAACATATAATTTCTGTCAAACACGAAACTTTCCTAAAATCCCTGTATCTTGCAAGTCCCTGAAACTTGCATTCTCGCAGGAAGTAAGACCCGCGATTCGCATTGCCCGGATATTCGTACAAAGAACTTGCATTTCTACAAACCCCGAACTTGTAATTTCGCTCAAATCACAACTCACACATACATTCATCCCTTAATGTGGCAATCACACGGCTATTCGTCAAGGTCTGGGAGCAATCGGGGACTGCTAGCCAAGACCTAAAAAATAAAAATATGACCAGAAACTTGCAATTTTGCTAAAATCAGGACCTGATACTTGCAACTATGCAAAAATTGTACCTGGAACCATCTAATTTCGCATATACGTGTTCTATTTTTGGGGGAATACGACCAGTCCCATCTTTAAGAGGGGGGGGGGCCGCGGTATCCAAAGGGCCGCGTCTAGAAAATGAACGGGGAAGGCGGACGAGAAAAAAATTACTAAAGAAGCGCATTCGATTTATGAATACTTCAAAACTATCAAATTCGGCATAAATTAGTTTAAAAAGGAGCGTTTGGATTGTCCAGAGATTTACAGAAGCCAGGGCGCAAAGAGAACTAACACACAGCAGATAATAAGCGATATCGTTTCCGACAATATTTGCCCACCATATTAGGACATTGCCCCAATTTTAGCCGATAATAAGCGCTTTTCGTCAATTTGATAAGTGAATTAGCGTTTTTTAAAAAATTTTAGCAGTTATTTATAGCGATTATTTCAATTTTTTCCGTGGATTAGCGTTTGTCCCAATTTTAGGTGCTAAATTAGCCATTATTATAAATTTCAGTCGTGAATTAGCGTTTTTCGCAAAATCTGCTGCGAAATAGCGGCTTTTCTCTTATGTATCCGCGAATCAGTTGCCAATTTTTCAATTTTACTCAATTTTAGCCCCAAATGGGCCTTGTTTGTTTTGTTGTTGTTGTTGTTGTTGTTGTTGTTGTTGTTGTTGTTGTTGTGTTTTTTAAGTTTCAGCCGCGATTTTTTCCCTACTTGTATTGTCTTGAACTAGCAGTTTATTAGCCCCTTTTAGCCTTTAAAAAAAGCTTAAACCGGAGGACGTGCTGATTTTACCAAAGAACAGCAAATTAGCGTTTTTTTCTTCATTTTTATACTCCACGAATCAGCGATTTTTTCTCAATTTTGGTCTAGAAGTTTATGTCTTGTCCCTGGGACTAATGGGTTGGGTCATTAATGTGACCCTTTCCCATTGTGAGAAGGCGATAATTGCCGTACGACGTGGGATGGCCCGAAACGTGCAAGACCGCGGGTTCTCGACATCGAGATACCGCGAATGAACACTTTTTCACAGTATTAGCCACAAACATTACCGCTTTTTCCAAACTTTTTGCTGCGTACTTGCCCCAAGAACAGCATTATTAGTGCGCTTTCTCATCTTTATCCGCTTAAAGGACCTAAAAAAAAACCTGGAGATCACCGTATTTTCTCTATTTTAGCCGCGAAGTTACCCCAAAAAGTGCGATTTCTCCCAATTTGAGCCTTCAGAATAGAGCGTTTGTGGGTTAGAAGGACTGAAATTCGTTAAAAGGAGCCATTGTCGCTGTCCAATCGCATACCAAAACTCGTTTTCACGCACCAATATTTCCATAAACATAAAATCAAAAAATCCCCATTTTTTCATATTTAAGCTTCTTGGTGGCCCCCTCTGGTGGAGGGCCCGGGGCGGTCCGCCCCAGTCGCTTGTATACGCAACTGACTGACAGGCAGAAGGGATGAAAAGCACTAAATTACGGCTAAAATTAAGAAAAATACGTCTCGGCTAAAGTTTCTTGAAGCGCGAAAATTGATAAAAATCGCTAACTCGAGTCTAAAATGGAGAAAAATCACTTATTCACGGTTAAAATGGTAACAAATAGGTAAATAGTTCACCGATGAAATTGAAAAGAAGCGCTGAAATGGAAAAAACGCTAATTCGCGGCTTAAATGAATAAATCGCGGCGGTACGGTGACTTTAATGGGGCGCTGTTGAAAAATTCGCCCAGGGGCGCCAAATGTCTAAGGTCGGCACTGGATAGGACGCATAAGCCTTATTGTCAGTTCTACGGCGTGGTTGGTCCTTGGTCGTGGCCGGCCATAATGCCGGGTTCCGATCCCATGAAAAACAATTGCAAACTTGTGATTTCATTGATATTCAGCACCGACGTTCGCAATTTATCCGAAATTAAGTGACCCGTGACCTGCAATTTTGATGATATTGAGACCCGAAAATTCGAATTTTAGCTAGAGTCAAGAACCTAAAGCCACAAAGAAGTTCAAAATGGTCAATTTAGCGTATATCCAGCCACGAAAATTGCAATTTCGAGCAAATTAGTATCCGCAATCAGTTAAATTGGGACCCAAACGTGCAAACTCATGCAATTTTATGGCGTTCTTCATTCAACACACCACACGCGTGTAGTGCGGCTCGTCCTCTTCATAAACATTATCTTTCAATTCAGAGAGGACGGGTGAAAAAAAACTTACACCCCTCCCCAACCCAAACTGTACCGCAATGAATGGAAAACGCTATTAAATTTGCAAATAAATTCGTCCCAAACTCAAAGTTGAGGGTGCAGTCGATTTTTCCCAGGAGTCACACCCAAAAGACCCTGCGATTTGAAGTTTCACGGAAATTAGGGCATGAAATCTGCAAAATCGTGAGTATTCAACCAGGAAAATGCTAATTTGCTGCTATTTACCTTTAAAACGGATCAATTATTCGGCTATTCGTCAGAGGGCTTTGGGGCACTGTCCCCGAATTTCAAAATTCCGTGGAAATGAAGGTTATAAACTAGCATTTTTATTTCTCAGAAAAACTGACAATTTCACCAAAAATTAGACCCAAATCTGGTCATTCCAGTATTCAAAACATTTTTAGCTCCGAGTGCTGTAATTTCATGGATGTGGGTGCTGTCACACGGCTGTCTATAGCCCTCGATCCACGGCCTCTTTAAAAAAAAATAAAGAAAAAAGGCCCAGAAACTTGTAATTTAGCGAAGGGTAAGATCATAAACTTGCAATTTGAAGGATATTTAGACTCGAAGGTTACAATTTTTGCATATATTTTACTCCGAATGATGTAATCATGCGGCTACTTTTCCATTTTCCATAATTTATACCTGTGAATGCAGGTAAAATTGTAACGTTTGTCATCAATCTTAGGTGTGAATTAGCTTTTTTCCCCAATTTTATCGGAGAATTGACGTTGTTCATAATTTTTAGCTGCAAACAGGTGGTTTTTTTCACTTTTAGCGTTGAATTATCGGGGTTTCACCCATGACGACATAAGCAAATTTTTAAAATTTCAGCCACGAATTGGCCGAAACATAATTTTCTACCAGTGTGAAAGGGCCCCGAGTTGGGTTCCATCCCCGGGGCCGAATATTCTCTTAACGCCAAGGCAAAAAAACACGTCAAAATCGCCCAAATTCGCCCAGGGAACCGGAAAATCAGCGGAAGAGCATAGTTGAAAAGGAGTATATCCATGAAGGGGGTTTCCCTTTGATTTCAGTGATTTTAGTCACGGTGGCCCGTTTTCCGTGGCCCCACGAATCTTGGGGGACTTCTCTTACGTCGTATTAGAATGGAAAGGTCTGTCCTTTTTCGATTTTTTGCTTTCTCCTATACAGTCCTAGTGCCTCGCAACCAACCAATCTAGCTATTAAGGCGAGCATTACTGGAGTTTTACGGACGTATGGTCTACTGTAGTCGTGTGTGTGTGGCGAAAATTTTCGACCACATTGTTTTATAAGGAACAAATGAATTTAGTACCGTTCCGATTTTAGAATTTCTACTTTTGAGTTTTTTTTGGTTCTGTCAAAATAAAATATTTTTTCGTCTCAAGCGTCTCATTCAGAAGTGATAACCAAACCACTTCAAATTCCACCAACTTCAAATTCCGCCGCTCCACCGGTCGGCGACGATAATCAAGCCGCTCCTCAAAACGCAAACCCCGCCTTCGTCAGCCGCGTCACTCCGAAACTTCCTCCGTTCTGGAGAAATAAACCGACATTGTGGTTTTCTCAAGTAGATGCCCAATTCGCTCTCGCCGGCATCACTCAAGAGACAACGAAGTATTCGCATTTAATCTCACAACTCGACGAACGATATATCAGCGAAATCGAAGACCTAGTAGCAACACCTCCTGCGCAGAACCCCTATACAACTCTCAAAAACGCTCTCATCGAACGCCTTTCTGTTTCCGAGTCTCAACGTGTTCGACAGCTACTCTCCCAAGAGGAATTAGGTGACTGGAAACCATCGCAATTCCTTCTACACTTACGATCTCTGGCTGGACCGACCCCGGTGCATGAAAATCTGTTAAGATCTTTGTGGATCCAACGTCTCCCCCTCCCTGTCCAAGCCATTCTCCAAACACAGTCTGACTCGCCGCTCGACCGTCTCTCCGCAACAGCGGACAAAATAATGGAAATTCAACCTGCCATAGCTTCTTCTCATCCCTCTTTCCCCCGTCGTCAACGCTGTATCTCCCCCAGGACAAGATATCAGTCGTGAACTCACCGAGATTCGTCAACAGCTCGCAGACCTCACACTCCGAATTTCCAACAACCCTCGACACTCTCGCTCCCGTTCTCGTCAAAGTCATTCAACCCGTTCTCGCAGTCCATCGGCAGCTTCACAATCGACATTCTGTTGGTACCACGCCAAGTTCAATGAACGAGCATCAAAATGCAGACCGCCCTGTTCGTTTCATTCAAAAAACGCCACCAGCAGCCAGTAACGGCGGCAGCTGACTGCAAAATCGGAAAGTACCGCCTTTTCATTACCGACCGTATTTCCGCAAAACAGTTTCTTCTCGACACCGGTTCTGACGTTTGTTGTTTCCCGGCACGTTTTCTTTCAAACCGTCGTCCTAAAACCTCGTTCGATCTTTACGCCACGAATACGTCGAACATCAGCACATACGGCTCAGTCACGCTAACTCTTGATTTCGGATTACGCCGCAACTTCCAATGGAATTTCATTGTCGCCGACGTCAACGTCCCAATCATTGGCTCTGATTTTTTGGGGCATTTCCATCTGTTGCCAGATTGCCGATCTCAACGTCTTATCGATGGGACAACTGGACTTTCCGTCGCCTGTTCCAGAATAAGTCAGACGTACCCCAACATCAAAACAATCAACGATTCTCATCCGTTCGCTGAGTTACTTTCACGATTTCCAGAAATTACTTGTCCATCTGGAGTACCCCGGGATATAAAACACTCGACCAAACACTACATAACTACCGCTCCCGGCCCTCCAATTTCTTTTCGCCCACGTCTTCTATCTGGTGATCGTTTAAAAATCGCAAAGAAAGAGTTCGAAGCAATGCTTCAAGAAGGCACCGCACGTCCTTCGGATAGTCCTTGGGCATCCCCTCTTCACATCGTGCCAAAGAAAACTGGCACCGGTTGGCGCCCTTGTGGCGACTATCGCGCTCTAAACGCACGTACCATTCCTGACAGTTATCCCGTTCGACACATACATGATTTCGCTCATTCAATCACTGGTTCTACTATTTTCTCTCTAGTTGATTTGGTTAAAGCCTATCAACAAATTCCTGTCAACGAGTCGGACATTTGTAAGACAGCAATCTCAACTCCTTTCGGTTTGTTCGAGTTTCCATTTATGTGCTTCGGTCTTCGCAACGCCGCTCAAACTTTCCAGCGCTTCATGGATGAAGTAACTCGAGGCCTAGATTTCTGTTATGTCTACATCGACGACATCCTCATATTTTCAAAATCAAGAGCAGAACACATCGCTCATCTCGAAACTCTTTTCACACGCCTGTCGCACTACGGCGTCGTCATTAACACTTCGAAAAGCGTTTTTGCTGCGAGCGAAGTAATTTTTCTCGGGCATCGTATTTCCGCCGAAGGTATAGCCCCACCGCCTGATCGTGTCGCCGCCATTCAATTCTATCCTCAACCATCTGATGCAAAAGGTCTCCGTCGTTTTCTCGGCATGTTGAATTTTTACAGACGACATATCCCCATGGCAGCAGAAGTTCAAGCTCCTCTTCACGCCCTTCTTGGCCCCGAAGTCAAAGGCTCGACCCCTATCACGTGGACTCCGACTCTCGAACAAGCTTTCAACGACTGCAAAAATAAATTCTCTTCGGCAGTTTCCCTCACATTCCCTGTAACCGGAGCAGAAGTGGCGTTACTCACAGACGTTTCTAATCACGCCATCGGAGCTGTCATCCAGCAGAAGACCAATGACGCTTGGCAACCACTCGCTTTTTCTCAAAAAAGATCTCTGCTCGTCAAGCTGCGTGGCCCGTCTACTACAGAGAACTTCTAGCGAATTATGAAGCAATTCATCATTTTCGGCATTTTCTGGAAGGCCAAGTATTTACAAGTTACACTGACCACAAACTCCTCACACATATCTTCACACAAAAACATGACAAATTGTCCCCTGTCCAACGGAATCAGCTCACATACATTTCACAGTTCACAACCGACATCCAACACGTAGGAGGATCTGACAACGTCGTCGCGGACGCCCTATCTCGAGTACAATCTGTTTCAACGGCTCTCGATTTCGAATCGTTGTCTCAATCGCAACAATTAGACCCCGAGCTTCAGTCTTGGGAATCAAAAACGTCTTCTCTTACACTCGAAAAACTCATCGTTCGTGGCACGCGAATTGAGATAATTTGTGACACCTCAACAGGTCGTCCTCGCCCTTTTATTCCTCATCCTTTACGACGCTCAGTTTTTCTCAAGTTACACAACCTCAGCCACCCCGGTGCTCGTGCGACTACAAGACTGATCACCGAAAGATTCGTTTGGCCGTCAATGAAGAAGGATATTCCCGCATGGACACGTGCTTGTCTTGCTTGTCAACGGTCCAAAGTTTCGCGACACGTCCACTCACCGCTATGACATTTCGACACTCCTACATCTCGTTTCTCTCACGTCCACATCGATTTGATCGGCCCACTTCCACTTTCGAATGGTTTCAGGTACTGTCTCACCTGCATCGATTGTGTCACTCGATGGCCAGAAGTAACTCCTCTTCCTGACATCACAGCTAACTCCGTTGCTCTCGCTTTTCTATCCACGTGGATTTCTCGTTAAGGCGTTCCAGAAAAGATCACTACTGATCGCGGTATGCAGTTCATGTCTTCAGTTTTCTGCACACTTTCGAAGCGTTTCGGAATCGATGTGTGTCACACAACGAGTTACCACCCGGCATCCAACGGCTTGGTCGAACGCTTGCATCGTCAGCTAAAAACCGCCATCACTTGCCACGCTGACAGAAATTGGACCGAAAAACTTCCCCTCGTTCTCCTTGGAATACGATCCGCCTTCAAGGAAGATCTTCAAACCACCTCGGCAACCCTCGTTTTTGGAGAAAGTCTTCGACTTCCAGGAGAATTCTTGTCACCTCAACCCATAACAAATTCTACTCCTGAGTTAATCGAACACCTCGCTAAAATCATCAGTCAGATCCGACCAATACCGACTTCTCGACATTCGACACCTGGTAGTTTCGTCTTCAAAAATCTCGACTCTTGTACACACGTCATGTTACGTGATGACAGCACTAGTGATGGGTTTACACCGGGAAAAAACCAGGAAAAAACCCAATTTGGGAAAATACTGGGTTTTTATCCGTTTTTCACTGAATGTTGCAACAGACTCAGCAAATGAATAATCAACAAACGATTATAGGTATTTATTGCACCCATAGAATCATGCGAACTCTCTGTTTGCACAAAAATGATTAAAATTCTAACCGTTACGGGAGACAAAGCTGAAGCCGAGCCTTGCCACCAAATATCCATTAATTTTTCTATTGGAATTCATCGCCAGAGGTTTCCTCGTTTGATAACGATGATGATGATGATTCAGATGCCGTTGCATCAGTTTCGTTGGACCTTTGAAAAATGAAGTGTGAATTTGCCTGCCGAACCTGTTTTCGGTATCCCAGCGTCCAAGAAGGTTTGAGGAGTCACTGCTTTCTGTTTTTGCTTCTTCGAAGATTTTGAGTTTTCCAATTGTGGGACAGATAGGTCAGTTTTCCGGCTTGATTTTTTTGCTGTTCATTCAAGAAAACGTGCTAAAGGATCTTTCTGTCGCAGCTGATAAAATTCTAACCGCAACGGAAGACTAAGTTGAAGTCGAACAAAGTCCTTGCCACCAAACACTTGGCGTGACCGCCGAGGCACTTTCCCACAAAAATGTCTTCCCCCAGAGTCCATCCTTGGAACGATAGTTGGCCAAATCCACCATCGCTTTGTCGACATTAACCTTCATCTGTGTGGCAACCTTATGAATTTTTAATGCCTTCTATTTGCTCGTCTTGCTCAGCAGCGTCCCCTATGATGATGGGCCCAGGAGTGTCGCAGCGTAATGAATACTACTTTTAACACTGGAGTCCATTCTGTCTTTCAGTTTTCGTAGAATCAGGGACTGTTCATTCTTGGAAAGTGACGACCGAGGTAAATTTTCAGCGAGTTTTAGCTCAATGTGGCGTAATGCGAGATGAATTATCTCTATGGAGCAGATAGAGACTTCTCAGAGTTGAGGGAAAGGTTACAAGAGGCTGCGCGAGGAAAAAAACTCACGCTTCGGGGCTGAATTCTCTAATTTCTGCAGTGATAAGTTCTATTCAAATTGAACTAATAAAAACCCAATTCGGGTGGGAAAATACTTTCTTGGGAAAAAACCGGGTTTTTTCCCAAAAAACGGGAATATTCCCAATGGGTTTTTTCCCTTGACCCATCACTAGACAGCACTCGTCATCCCTTCCAAAATCGTTACTCAGGACCCTATCCCGTCGTTAAACGCGACAAAGTCTACAAGACCATCACGGTCAAGACCAGTTCTGATAAACATGTAACAGTCTCAATCGACCGTGTCAAACCGGCGTATTTTCTTCACGAAGACGTAGACTCTACCACCCTCACCCACCCGACAACTTCAGCCATAAACAAGAAGGTTCGCTTCGATCTGGGCGAGCTACGCTCTCCTCCTCCAAGGGGGTGATGTGGCGAAAATTTTCGACCACATTGTTTTATAAGGAACAGATGAATTTAGTACCGTTCCGATTTTAGAACTTCTACTTTTGAGTTTTTTTTGGTTCTGTCAAAAATAAATACTTTTTGTCTCAAGCGCCTTATTCAGAAGTGATAACCAAACCACTTCATGTGTGTTGGGAGTAATGGGGGGGGGGGGGCAACCGCTAAGCTTTTCAATACTAACTACAGTTACGCAGTTCTCTGGTTAAAATCGTTTTTCTTTGCCCTTTCCGGCAAGTTAAAATTATTGTTCACAGTTTTGTGTAAGTATTTGCGTAAGTGACCGATGCATTACATATTTTTCTTCATGATTTAACTTGACCGTTCGTTATGTTTCTAACTTATTTTACGCTCAGAAAATTATGGTAACACTAATGGTGAATTTCACCACCTCGGCTTAGGATTCGGCCTTAAAAATTAAGTTGAGCGTGTGAGTGATGCCTTGGAATGATTTGCTATCAGCAAGGAGCGAGCCAAAAGTTGTTATATGAGCCTGCTTGGGAACTAGGAAGAACTGCTCTCAACACTCTTGTGCCTCTATGCCTTGTCTACAATTCGACGATGTTCCATATTTTATAACGAACTCCGACTTTTTCCCACACTGAAAGTCGATATCGAAAGAAAATACTTTACGTATTTATTTGTTTAGAATTCCGGAAAAGTTCTCAGCTTCTCGTCAAGCTTAATTTTTTTTTTTTCTTTTCTTCTTCTTCATTTCACGCGAGTCTTTTGAAAATACACGAACTACCGATGAGTGCCAGTGGAGGTGTTTAAACTGAGGGTGTATACATAACAACAATCGACCTAATGAAGCCGCTTGAAACCTTTTTTTTTTTTTTACTCTCTTTGAATCTCGTGACCAATGTCCTCTCACCCTCATCACACACGCAGAAACTTCATTTGGTCACTTTCACCGCACCAATCTCATTGCTACTTCTAACGGCCTCATTAGAACTTATGTTAGTACCTTCTTTTTAAGGTCAAACCGCAAACTCGAACTTTTTTTTCTTCTTTAAGACGGTAAAAAAAAAAACAACGATTAAATCAAAGCCGTGTCAGACGAAGAGGATGTCCTGGTGAACTGACTCTATTTTTACAAGACAGATTTATTCCTTGGTAACTTTTTTTTTTTTTTCTTCTTCTTTTTTGTCATAGAGCGACCTTGCATTCCTGTCGTCTTCGTGAAACGTACTCAATGGAGCAGTCACACACGCATTCACACAAAACAGGGAATTCCTTTACGCCACTTTGCGAGTTTTGAGATAGACGGACGGGTGTGAAAGATATGGGGGAGTATAATACGGTATGCTCTTTTTCGGTGGTGGTTTTAAGTGCATCGATCTGATAAAGAAAAAAATTGAGTAGAGTTAGCGGTGAGGGGGAATGAAAAAAAGGTCACTAGATGGACTCCTTTTGCATTTGACTTCGGTCACGATATTTTTTTTTTTTTTTTTTTTCGGGACTTAGATCTTCAGAAGGAATACAGAATGGTGAGGGGGAAGGGGTTGCTTCACGCCGCGCGTCGTGACAACGTACTTGTTACCTCTGAGCAGATAAATTTTACTGAGTTATTGGAACAGGAATCAAACCCATCGGATGGTTGTGAAAGCTTATACGAGGAACACATTTTTTCTTCCCATTAAATTCCGAGTTTACGACCTCTTTTTTTTTTTTTTTTCAATTCGTTTACTTTTTATTGCGTGTAAGTTCAAGGCCGAATAACTCGTTCTTTTTTTTCCAACAATTAAAAAACTAGTCAGTCTAAAGAGAGTTAATAGTGTCACCCTTCACCGTACTCATCATCTTGTATCTTCCTCATTAGCGATTGGTTTTCCCATCCCTTGTGGTTTAATCTTATGTAACTTACTAATTACATCTAAATAAAAATGATAGCGACCATGTTTTCCGAGGGCGCACGCTGAAGCGACTCACATAGTTCCTATTGCGGGGAAAAATCGAAAGATCATTTTCTAGCTTCCCACACTGATCACCCCTCCATCTACCAATCCCTTTATTTTTCAATGTCAACAACTTTTACATTTTGCTGAGAAACCTTCGCTCTTCTTTTCGATTTTTTACTGTGCCAGTCTGCCAGTGTCGTTACTTTATAATTGCATAACGTTTTTTGAAGAGTGGAGGGGAGGGGGAGCAAACAAACTCTTCCCACTTGACAAGACCGATAAAACCTGGCAAACTACGTTGCTTTCTTTTTGTTTATATAATGCAATTCTTCATTTACCGCAATAATGTCGTTCAAATCGTATATGACTTTTCTTTTGTATTCATTATAGACCGAGAGCTGGCGACAGTCCCTGATGATGTAGTGGGCTGTATATTAAAGGGAAATAAAACTCCGTTCTCAAAGGCTTTTAGTCAATAATTAACTCTTTTTTTATTAAATTTCATGTGCCATCTTGTATGTCGATTTAATAGACGATTTCCGTGGAAAAAGCGAAGGTTTAGAACTGCAGGTTATGGGTTTATTTCTAGCTGCCTACAGCCTCTTTAACAGTATTTTTTTTCACATTACTAGCATTACTACGAGTGTATTTTGGGTTCAAATACTAGAGGTGTGACGTGACAGCTTTTGTCGGTCACAGTGACAACTAGCTCCGGTGACTGTGCAGTCACTGTGACAAAAACCAGTGATTTTGTCACTTAAGTGACTACTGAGGGCCTGTTCAATACCTTTTTAATGTCACTATCACTGTTTGTTTCCACCCGTCCTCCCCATCAACTTGTGATTTAAGGATATTCCTAGGAAGCCTGAAATCTTACAGGACAGGCCCCCTGTAGCAGTTTGTTTAAGCAAATGCCTAATGCAACCGGACTCGCCGGTATATCTGTGTGAATTTCATTCCCAGACCCAACAAAGCCTATTAATAGGGCAAATGAGAGACACGATTTCGCAAATCAATTTTGTTTACATCGGTTATAAAAAAAATTTATAATTCTTTTTCTAACTTCATCCGTGGAAAACTCCTATGAACGGCGAACCCACAGCCTCAAATGCAAACATGAAGGTGAGTCATGGATCAAAAACTGCAATGCACGAATTTACCTAGGAACATAGGCATAGACAGAGGGGAGCAGAGCTAGGCAGCTGCCCTCCCCTAGACTCAAAAATGCAGATTCAGTGGGGCAGTTGCCCACCCCTAGATGCATTATGATAGTAAAAATCTTTCAGGATAATCACATTGTGCTTCGTCGGCGCTCACTAAAAAAATAACTTCACGGATTTCACTAATTAAAAAAATTAATTTCAACGGGTTTTGTCGCTCACAAAACGGACATCTCAAGGGTGACATAATTCAAAGACCAAATTCGCCGTTTTTTCGTCCTAGAATACCATTTTCGTAGACAGACGCGGATTCAGTATTTGCTCAAGAGGGGTGCTAGAGAAATGCTGTGGTTCGCTCTACTAAAACTGGTTTGACAGCCTTTTCACTGCCTAAAAATAGTTAAAACTAGCTATTTACACTATAAAAACGGCTAAAGTAACTAAAGTCACGCCCAAAAAAACAAAACTGTCGATTCGCAATTTGAAAATGGCTAAAACTGAACTTCACGCGCCCTAAAAATTGGTGGCGACTGGTGAACTTCTGAAAATGCCTAAAAAGATCATGTCTACCGCCCGAAAGTAGCTAAATCGACCATTCGAGCGCTAAACTTGATCAGACTGGCCATTCTTGAGCCAAATATGACCATAATGCGCGCTTTTGGCTTGACGGACTAATCAAGCCCTGAAAACGGCCAAAGTGACTTCACGTGTCCTGGAAATGCCTAAAAAGATTATTCCTTCCCTGAAAATGGCAAAATCGACAATTTGCGCACCAGGAATGGTCAAACTTCATGGCCTTGGCTTGATAGACTAGGTATTTGAGCCCTGAAAATGGCAAAACTGACGATTTGTGTCTTTAAAATGGCTAAAACTACTATATTTGAGCCCTAGAAATTGCCGAATTTACTTTACGAGCTCTAGAAATGGATTACCCGACGAATCGAGCTCTAAAAATGCCTGAACAAGTGACTCCTGCCCTGAAAATGGCAAAATAGACCATTCGGAGCGCCGAAAACGGCCAACCCGGCTGTTCTCGCCTTAGACTTGGGACGTACTGTTCGCTCCTATAACTGGAAAGAGTGACTTTATGCGCCCTAAAAGTGGCAATTATAGCTATTCCAGCCTTGAAATCGTCAAAACTTACTCAATGTGCCCTGAAAAGCTGTGCCCAACAAAGTAAAATATCAATTTTGAAGTAAAATATTCAGTTTTGAGGTAAAGTGATATTTTTTGGGTGGAACCCCAAGTTTCAGGGTGAAATCTTCAGTTTAGGAACGTTTTTGGGATGAAATCGTAAGTTTTGGAATTAAAACAGTCAGTTTTGGGGTAAAATGGCCAGTTTTGTATTAACGTCATCAGTTATGGGGCAACACGTCAGCTTTGGCGTGAAATCGTCTGTTTTGGTATAAAATCGTCACATTTGTGATGAATTTGTCATTTTTTGTTGTGAATTCACCTGTTTTAAAGGCAGAATGGTCTAAAATCACCGGTTTTGAGGAAAACTTGAGTTAAAGTGTGACATTGTCAGTTTTGGAGTAAATTATCTAATTTTGAGGGGAAATTGTCGTTTCGGGTGTAAAATATTCATTTTGAAATGGAACAGTAAAGTTTAGTTTTAGGTTAAAATCGCCAGTTTTGTGGTAGCATCTTCATTTTGAGGGGGGAGGGGGGGGCACGTCAGACATGGCCAGGAATTGTCGTTTTTTTTTTTTTTTTTTTTTTTTTTTTACTAAAATCGCCAATTGAAGGATATAATCGGCAGTTTTCAGTACTGAGTGGTCTGTTAATTGTAATTAAGATCATTTTTTTTTTATCCGTTTTGGGTTAAACCCGCCATTTTTAGGCGGAATTCACCAGTTTTGGGGGTAAATACTTGGATTTTAAAAGTTGTGCTGTGAAATTTTTAGTTTAGGCGTAAACACTTCGTCTTTGGCGTAGAAACGTCAGTTTTGAAGTAAAATATTCAGTTATACTAGAGTGAAATATTCAGTTTTTTTGTTAAAAAACGTCAGTTTTGAGTTAAAACCCGATATTGTTTGGTTAAAAAATGTTTAATTTTTACGTCTCTCAGACAAGACGTTGATGAAAAGACGGTCACCCTGTATATTTGAATGCCATGTCTGTTAATAGAAAAAGTCTGAATAGAATTGTCAGTTTTTGGATAGAAAATCAGGAATAGAAGGCTAAAACAGTTAATTTCCGTACGAAGATGTTAGTTTTTGATGGATTACGACCCTTTTTTGTGAAAACTCAGTTTCCGGGGAAGAATTTGACGATTTATTGCGCTACAAGTTCTTTTGTTGGGGTCTCCAGTTTCCATAACGTCCGACATATTCTGCCCAGCCTTTGGTCAAGGGCTGGCTACGCCCCTGCCTAGGAAGGTGTTTTTAAAAAAAGTAAAATTATACAAGATCACTGTAGCACAGGTCTTGGAAAACGAAGTGAATACAAATATATTACCGACACTAAAGGTTCAATACTAACTATAAGTCCAAGAAAAAAAGTCAACGGACGAGAGATAGACTTGGGGAGAATGCTACTGAGTTCATTGGAGCGATCGTAGAACTGGTAAAGTGGTGGTAACCTGCAAGAGACTCTAGCGCAGTGAAGCGATAGAAGTGTCGAATGAAGAGGCGATTATAAGTGAAAAGGAATGTCACCGTTAGAGGGTCGGAACGGTGATTTCAATGTGGTCGTCACCGGAGTCAACAGTGACGGAGTAGTCACAGTGACAAAATCACCGACAGTGAAATCACACCTCACCTCTATCAAATACTACATGATTTTTTGAGTTTTTCGTTTATTTCGAGTCTGCAATTACACTTCCTTCGCGTGCTTCTCATCTAAAGTCAGAAAAATGCGATACTATTGCTGCTTCGGTGACTGTACGTTCTTCCATTCCGGGTCGACCTGGTTTTGACCCAGCTACTAAATTTATCCCTTTCCCACAACCTTACTGTCACTTTACTGAAAACGTCTCAAATTGAGGAAAAAGGGAAGAGAAAGTACATGTGAAGGAGTGTGATAAATGCGCAACTATGATGGGACTTCATGTTAAGGTGCCCCCGGAACGACGAGTTTTCATCGGAACGTTTCGTGAGACGGAGGCTGAAGAATAAAATCAGAATTTAATAACTGCAAATGTGGTTTTAGTTTGACGGGAATGAGAGGAAAATAAGTTCACTTTACACATCACAAGACAAGAGTAACCCATAACCTGGCCTAAGCGGGTTGCAAAACTGTTGAAGTAGGACTGGAGAGCGCATGAGTGGAAATCGTCTATTGAAGATGAAGCATTATCCATACTCCACCCCTTGAAAACGTCGTCTTCAACTGTCTTGAACTGGTAGAGGGCAAATGCAGGTGATGGGTCGCTTGAATATCCCTCTTGAGGTCTTGAGAGTGACAACTCGTACAACACCGTCTCTTCCTGGATGTAGTTGAATGATTTTTCCTAAATTCCACTCAGCTGGTGGGAACTTGTCATCTTTGATCAGGACGATGGTGCCGATTGAAGGAGTCTTTTGTCGAGATAGCCATTTTTGTCTGGCTTGTAGAGTGTTGAGATACTCTTTTGACCATTTTTCCCAAAATTGGTTTCGAAGATGTTGAATGTAAAGCATTCTTTTCACGGGGCTGCATTTTTCCAATTGAGGGCTTGGTTCTGGTAGTGTTGTCCGAGCATCTCCTAATAAAAAATGTGAAGGTGAGAGAGGTTGGGTCCGACGAAATGGCTGTTAGGGGACGTGAATTAACGACTGCTTCGATTTGGGTCAATAAAGTGTACAGTTCTGTCAAAGTCAGCAAAGAATTTCCTAAGGCTCTTTTAATGTGAAACTTTACTGATTTTATAGACGATTCCCAGAGACCACCGAAGTGTGGAGATTTGGGTGGTATGAATTCCCAGTGGATTCCTTCTTCTGCGGCCGTTGAAATTATTTCCTTCTGAAAAAATTGCGAATTAAATAGATTTTTCAGTTCTTTTAATCTAGAATTGCTTCCGACGAATGTTTGACTGTTGTCGGAATGAATTTTGTGAGGCCTTCCTCGTCGAGAGACGAATCTTCGAAGTGCTGCTAAAAAAGAATCTACTGTGAGGTCTTCGACTAATTCGAGATGAATCGCCTTTGTTGAAAAACAAACAAACAATGCGATATACGCTTTCGAATAAATTGGTCGTTTTTGTCAAGAATATCTGAAGGCAATTGGACCGCAGTAGTCGACGCCAGTTGTATGAAATGGTCTTAACGGAGTGACTCTATCTCGAGGAAGTTGACCCATTAGCTGAAACAGAAGTTTTGCGTTGTGACGAAAACAAATGACGCATTGACGAACAATTTTCCGAACGATGTATTTTCCTCGTATTTTCGTCGTAAATAGTTTAATACAGTCTGAGGACCAGCGTGCAAAGTTCGTACGTGAGCATCTCGAACTATTAAGGTGGTTAACGGGCTTTCCGCGGGAATTAAAATTTGATGACGTTGGTTTAAGTCTAGATCCGAATTTTCGAGACGACCACCTACCCTTAACAGACTATCGTCTTGTCCTAGAAATGGGTTTAGATTGATAAGTTTGCTGGATGGTCCTATGTTACCGGAAGACCGAATGTTTTGAATTTCAGGGTTAAAATGATGTTCCTGTTCAAATCGAATTAATAAATTTAGTGCACGTTGTGATTCCCAAGGAGTTATGGGACCTCTTTGCTTGGTTGTCAATTTTGTTTTCAATTTGGTTTTAAAACGCAGGCAATAAGCCACAACGTTCTTTAATTTTGTTAAACTTGAAAATCTTGTGATTAATTCAGTGATGAACTCGTTTTGGACAAGCCCCACAAAAAAAACTTGATTTTTCATTTTAGGAAGAATTTTAGGGTTTTCCTCTGCATTTGTTTGTACTTGATCTTCAACATTAGCCAACCAATGTGGTCCGTGCCACCACAGTTTGTTGTCTAATAACTTGAGAGATGACATTCCTCTAGAAATAAAGTCTGCGGGATTGTCGCAAGACCGTACATGCCCCCAGGTCCAATTATAACAGCTGAGAGTTTGAATTTTTGAAATTCTGTTAGCTACGAATGTTTTGAAGTTTGTCGAGGGCGATTTTATCCACGAAAGTACAACTGTGGAGTCAGTGAAACAAAAAACAGAATCAATCTGTAGGGTGAGCGAGTTGTTGACTTTATGAAGCAAATGAGAGAGTAGCAGAGCTCCGCATAATTCTAGCCTCGGAAGTGATATTGTTTTTAATGGGGCTAATCTTGATTTTGAGGCCAATAACGAAGCTTTAAATTGCCCGGAACGATCTTTGCAACATAAATATACACAAGCGCCGAAGGCACATGATGAAGCATCTGAAAAACCACATAAATAAAATGAATTTTGGTTGTTTTCTAATAAAATAAAGCGTTGCAACGTAAAATTCTTCAAATTTTTGAGAGAAGAGTAGATGGTATCCCATGCCTTTGCATGTTCTGGAGTTAGTGAAGTATCCCAGTCAACCTTCGATTTTCATAAATTTTGAAGAAACAGTTTGGCAAGCAAAACTGCTGGACCAACCAAACCGAGGGGGTCAAAGATTTTTGATGTTACCGAAAGGACGTGCCTTTTAGTTAAGGAATTTGGTGGCTTCGGTAAATTAACTGAGAAAGAGAATTCGTCTTTTTTAGGATTCCATAGCAATCCCAGAGTTTTGACTGTATTTTCGTCGTCATCAAAACTCAATGTGAACTGAGGATTTTCGATTGACTCAGGAGGAAAATGAGACAAAAGCGATGGGTGATTAGCAGACCATTTCCTAAGATTGAAACCACCGTTTTTTAATAATTGAGACAAATCTTTTTGAAGCTGAATACATTTTTCGAAAGAATCATGACCTGACATGACGTCATCAACGTAAAAATCCTTGGTAAGGACCTTTGATGCTTCGGGATATAAGTGGTGGTCATCTTGAGCTAATCTTTCCAGAGTCTTGATTGCTAAGTAAGGCGCACTAGTAGTTCCGTACGTGACGGTTTTTAGCCTGTAAACCTTTAATCTGTCAAACTGCTGACACTGATCTGCAGAACGAATAGAGTCAAGTACCTGGCACTTACGGCTTAAAAAATTAGTTAAATCCTCAAAACTGGGTAGTTCGTTTGTTGGTGATTCTTTTTGCCATTCACGAAACGTTGTTTGATCTAATTTTGATGTGATTAAATGTACTAGTAATGAATCCCAAGATTCTGTGGGCTGACTGAGTGCTTTTAAAGCTCGAACGTGTTTGAGGACTGAATTTAAAAGTTCCCTTAATTCGTTTCCTGATTCTTGGTGAACGGAGGGAATATCGAACAAGGATTTTACGTGAAGTTTTGTTATTAATGTTTTGTTATGGAACCGATCTTGTAATAATTGCCATGCTACCTTGTAGTTATTAGACGTTAACTCGACAGCCTCAATCACTTGGAGGGCGGTACCACTAAGAGACAAACAAAGGTAGTAGAATTTTTGTATGTCCGACAAAGATTCATTTTTATCGACAAGAGAGGTAAAATAATCGGAAAATGATAGCCAATCTTCTTGATTACCATTAAATGTAACTAAATTTAGAGATGGTAATTTTACATTTACTTGATTAGTTACTTCCTGATGCGTTGGCTCGTATGCATTGTTGCTGCGATGGCATGTTTGATTCGACATTAAACGTGTTTTCGCCAATGCGACGATATTGAAGTAGCTATTTTCGAATAACTCACGCTCTTCTTCCTGAATAGTGAGATTCTCTGGTTCGGTCTGCTGCTCAATGGAAAATTGAATTTCGTTGAATTGGTTGTAGAGACTTTCTATCTTTTCGAGTCGTGCAGTGATTTGAACCGAGTTCGCTTCATGACTACCCTGCAAAAAATTTGTGAATCTGGTCAATTGACCTTTGATGACGGCTCGATGCCGTTTGAGACTCTCGATGTCCATTACGATGACAGTGCGAATAGATCGAAGTGAAGGATACACGCGTCCAAGATGCGGTTATGCGTCTAGAAAAAAAAAATGATTGAATGCAACGGAAGTACAAGTTGTTCTAAATGATTTTTGAACAAAAATTGAAGAGATGATGAAGATTAATCAACGATGAAAAGAGCTCGACGATCTCGAAGAGCTCAGATGGTAATTCGACGTTGGTGACTTGATGTCTGCTTCAACGACGATGAATCTGCTTCGCAAATCGGACTGACCAAAATAACTGTTCAGATCCGGTCCGGAATGACCAAAAATGATGATGTAGTGGACTGTATATTAAAGGGAAATAAAACTCCGTTCTCAAAGGCTTTTAGTCAATAATTAACTCTTTTTTTATTAAATTTCATGTGCCATCTTGTATGTCAATTTAATTGAAGATGAAGCATTATCCAGTCCCATTCAACCGGAAGAACATAGTCTCGAAAGGTATGCAAAATGATGGCATTTGACCCGCTATATACGAGTCCGAAAGTCTGCCATGCTGTATCTGGGGCCTAAGGATTTTACAGCTAATTAAAGTCCTCAATTTGGGAGATGAATTTAACCAGAAGAACAGAGTCCTGAAACTAGTCTCATCCGAAAGGTTTTATGGAGCTAATTACGAATATGATCATCTGCCGCCGTCTGCCTGGGGCAAACTCACGAAATTCAGTAAACTTGAACTAACCGGAAGAACACAGTCCTGAAACTGGTCTTATTCGAAAGGATCAATGGAGATTATTACAAATATAATCGTCTGCCTGGGGCATTCGCCCTCGGTGGCCAGTCAAACTCCCTAAATCAGGGATAATAATTAACCGGAAAAACTAAGCCCGGAATATTGTCTTATGCGTCAGGTTTCATGTGGCTGAGTACGAAAATGATCGCCTACCGGCGTCTGCCTGGGGCACTTGCCCTGAGTGACCCGTCAAACTGCACAGAGGGAAAATGATCAACCGGACTCATTCGAAAAGTTTAATACAGCTGATTACGAATATGATGGTCTGCCGCCTACTGCCTGGGGCATTTGCCCTCAGTGGCCAGTCAAACTCCCTTAATCAGGGATATTAATTAAACCGGAAGAACTCAATCCGGAAAATAGTCTTATGCTTCAAGTTTTATGTGGCTGAATACGAAAATTATAGTTTGCTGGTGTCTGCCTGGTGCATTTGCCCTCGGTGGCCGGTCAAACTTCCTACATCAGGGATATTACTCTTAACCGTAAAGACTAAGTCCGGAAAATGGTCTTATGCAACAGGTTTTATGTGGCTGAACACGAAAATGATTGTCTGCCTGAGGCACTTTCCCTCAGTGACGGCGGACGGCGCCAGACGATCATATTCGTAATCAGCTCCATAAAACCTTTCGAATGAGACTAGTTTCAGGACTATGTTCTTCCGGTTAATCATTTTCCTCCGGTGCAGTTTGAGTGGTCACTAAGGGCAACTGGCCCAGGTAGTCATTTTCGTATTCAGCTCCATAGAACCTATCGAATAAGACCAGTTTCAGGGCTATGTTCTTTCGGTTACCCGTTAACGCCCAGCGTCCTATTCATAGGACGCCGTTTTTCCTGTCAAAACATGGCCGCAGCATTGGCGGGGATAGACCTAATCGTGTCCAAGCGTGCTCAACCCTCTCTATACACCTACCTCACTATTCACCAGTCTTTGTTGTAGCCTTTTTGAGGAACAGCGTATAATAATAATTTAAAGATTTTTGTGCGATTTTTGGCTCGAGATTTTTTTTTATTCTTCCAACGTTTTTGAGGAAATTCACGATGACAAGGTACGTTGATTTTGCTTTCGAGGATTGGGTAGGGTTAGAGGAAAACTGCAATTAAGCCACTTGTTCAAGTTTTTTGTTTCTCCGTGAGCTAATGTACATCCAATTTCGTGTCATATAAATATGACACTGGGCTAATTGTAGGTGGTTTCCTATACATTTCATTTTCAGTCGGAATTCGAAACACATTTTCAAATCTCTCGAAGAAGCTCAAGATTATTTGCTCGGTGAGGAAATAGAAGCGGATATTCTCGCTCTACCACCGGATCCAGATGAAATGACCGACGAAGATGTCGTAGATGACGATACAACAGGAAGGCCGGACGTCATCGATGTTGTGGGTATGCTGGAAGTTGATTGTGGCTCTACAGAAGAAGAGAGGTCAGATGAAGACGGGGAAATCGAAGAACTCTCTGGCTGTAGCGAGAAGAAGAGAAAGCTGTCGACCAAAAAAGAAAAAAGAAAATTTGCTCTGTGAAATGGGACTCAAACCACCCAACCTACAGCTTCACAGATGAAGGAATTGCTGCAGCCCAAAACCTTGCCAAACTAAAAGAGTCGTTGGCTGGATGTAATCCGGTTCAAGTTTTTGAGCATTTCTTCTCGCCGGAAGTTTTAGATTTGCTCGTCTCTGAGACTGAAAGATATGCCAAAGAGCAGAAGAATAAACCAAATTTCAGCGTGACCACCGATGAGATCAAGACTTTTTTACTTGACAAGAGTTTTTACTAGTTACCACAGGCTTCCGAGCGAGAGGGATTATTGGTCTGAGGAGGATGATCTCGGAATCAAGATTGTGAAAGAGGCTCTGAGTCGAAATAAATATTTAGAAATAAAATGATACCTACATCTCGTCGATAACAGCGAAGTTTCAAAAAATAAAGGCGACAGAGCTTTCAAAGTGCGACCGCTCATTTCAATTTCGAACAAAAACTTTTGCAAATGGGGAGTCTTCGACAAATATTTGTCCGTGGACGAGATGATCGTTAGGTACTTTGGGCGACACGGGATGAAACAATTTATTTCCGCAAAACCTATCAGGTTTGGCTATAAGCTGTGGGCTCTTTGTTCCAACAACGGGGTTTGCTACCAGTTCCAGCTCTACTGCGGTAAAGAGTCTCGTGAAAACATGAAAAATGACATCAAGACTGAGCCACTGGGAACTCGTGTTGTCAACCAGCTGACGACAATAATCGAAGACAGCAACAGCCACGTACTGTTCTTCGACAATTTTTTTTCAAGTCATGCTTTGTTGTCTTCTCTCAAAGATCGAGGTTTCCGCGCGACATGCACGGTAAGGGAGAACCGGACGGCCAAGTGCCCGCTTGAGGCATCGAAGTCACTCTAAAAAAAACCTCGGGGAGCCTTCGACTTCAAGTATGACAAAGAAAATGAAATGCTTATACGATAAAGTGGAACGACAACAGATGCGTCATAGTGGGGACAAACTTCGATTACGTTCAGCCCTTGAACACAGTGTCACGTCGAGTGAAGGGCGAAAAAGAAGAAAAAAAACAAAAAAAAAAAACGTAATGCAACCCAAAGCCATAACGACATACAATAAATTCATGGGAGGAGTCGACCAGCATGATTGGCTCCTGGAAAAGTACCATATTGCCGTGAGAGGAAAAAAATGGTATTGGTGCCTCTTAGCCCGCACGATCGACAAAACAATTGTCAATGCCTACATTGCCTACAACATCGCCAATCCAGAAGACACTCTGACTCTAAAGAATTTCCGACGACAAATTGCTGTCACCTACCTCAAGCTGGGGAAAAGTTCGAGAGAGAGTCACCTATCCATTCTTCGTCCACAAACTTCAAAAAAACACGTATTGGACAGCGTAAGGACTGACGGAAAAGGCCATATCATAGCGAAAAGAGAGAAACAAAGAAGATGTCAGGGGGAAAATTGCTCCAGAAAACCCCTCACTTTTTGCTCGAAATGTGACGTCACCTTTTGCATGGACTGTTTCCCGAAATTCCATGGCCTTTGAATGATCATGTTCATGTATATTATAATGTATATATGTTGGAACCCGAGTCAGAAATCGGGCCCGGACCGACGGAAACGACTCCGTCGGGATGGGATCATTACTAGAAGTACCGAGCCCGACGAGGAGAGAATTTCGGACTTCGGCCTATCCCAGGTGATCCCGTCCCGAAGGGGAAAAAAGTACATGGTCCGATCGCAGCGTGGTTATCTCTTCAGAGTTCAATCAGTATTTTTCCTTCAGTGTCCTCGCTCCGTTCATCATGTCAGAGGCAGTGTCAGTTGAATGCGACGAAAGATGATCGAAATTCTACGAGAAGTTGAAAGCTTCCCTGCAGAACTTGTCGACCAACAGCAGCATATTTTCTCGCGATAAATATGAAGAACTCATTCGCGAAGTGCGGTTGAGTCGTGAGAAAAAAAGACAAAGGACAGCCCCTCACCTCGTTGGATTACAGACGCCTAAGGAGGTACGAAGTCATTAATATTGGGGGTTCCGACAAACGTTTGGCTGTCGTCTTGAAAATAGATCACGATGGTTTCTATAAACTTGGTACTAAAGCTGGCATCCTGGACAAACTTCACGCCCGAAATGAGTTCCAGCTGTGTGAGGAGAACTTTATCACCGAAAGTGACGTGCCTTCTCACAGTGCCTCACTGCGCTCCATTGCCGCGGTTACATCAGGCAGTTCCCAGGGATTCGTAAAATGCAACTGCCGGAAACTGTGCGTCAGCAAGCGTTGTAAGTGCTTGGTTCTTTCAATAAAATGTAACTCAAAATGCCACTAAAGTAAACCCAATTGAAAATTGAAGGATACCCCAGGAGGTCGTTTCACTTAGTCGTCACATGAGCGCTGGTGTATTTATGAAAGATGTCAATACATAATAACAAGCTATATCGGTGCCTATATTTGGCAACAGAAGATCCCAATACCACCTTGTTCCTCCGCATGACTTTCAAAACAGTCAACTTTCATCAAATTATTCTCTCTTATAATATTTGATAATTAAAATTACTTACGTTGAGCGATGCAAAAAAGTTGCTCTGGAGCGCGATCCGATGCCGTCTGTTTGATAATTCCTCAGCTCACAAATTCAAAAAAACACACGCCGGTGAAATAGTCAAATTTCAAAGTCAAAGCAATGATAAATTGAAACTAAGTGGCTTAACGTTGTTTATCCATTATTATTATTTTCCACATGGGAAATTACCAAGAAAAGCAAAATGATCCCGCACATTGTGCTGATGGCTGGAGGGACAGAATGGAAGGTGGAATTCAATAACGGCATTTGCAGAATAAATCAGTTAAATTAATCACTGAACAAAAATAAAAAAACGCTGCGAATTATCGAACAATGCCTTATTATTTCGACTGTGGGTTTATTATTCATCGATGTAGTCAAATCCGGCTTGAAATTACATGAAAATCGACACCCCACACCCCTAAGACCCCAAATCCTTTGAAAATCCCCATTTTGGACCCGCTTTTGGCCCATAAAACCCAAGGAGGTTATTTGATCAAACTGATCAGATGTTAGGACCAACTAGACCCCAAATGGAGTCTATGTGCGAAAGAACGAGTTTTTTCGAGCAATCCTAGGGCAAGATATGGCCCGGACGGCGGACGGACATTTTTTTTTTTTTATTGCAGATTTGGATTCTACGCACTTTGAAACGTAAAACTACAAATTTTGAGGGGGGGTCAAAAAAATTTTTTTGCGATACGATTACAAAGACTTATTATTGAGAAATAATAAGCCGAAATCATGATCAATCGTATACTTATGTGAAAAATAGTGATTCAAACAGGCATCAAAGATGAAAAATCTAAATGGAAATAGAATATTATATGACACTGAATATAAGTTTTACGTCAACATGAGGACAGAGCCAGTGGTGCTATTTTGCCTATTCATTAATTACAAATTCACTATTGGTCTCACAAATGAAACGCAATTGGTCTTCGACTTTGAGTTCGATCGTTGGACAGCATTGGTTTCTCAATATTGGAAAACCCATCATTGGTCTACCTAGACCAACATTGATTCTTCAATCATTGGAAACCCAACGTTGACCTTCGCTGACCAATTTTGATTTTCCAGTCATTGTTAAATCATCATTGACCTTCACTGACCAATGTTGATTTTTCAGTCACTGGTAAACCAACATTGACTTGCGTTGACCAGCGTTGATTTTTCAATGATTGAAAAATCAACGTAGGTCAATGAAAATCAAGGTTGAGTTTCCAATACACAACGTATCTCAATGCAACCAACGTTGGCCAACGTTGGTCAATATCGTTGTGCTGCTTGGGATACTTCGACGATTTTGAATTCTCCAATTGTGGGACAGATAGGTCCGTTTTTCGGCTTGATCAGTCGTTAAACGGTTTCTTTTAATGATGTTCATTCAAGAAAACGTGCTGAAGGATCTTCCAGTCGCAGCTGGTAAAATTCTAACCGCAATGGAAGACAAAGTTGAAGTCGAACAAAGTCTTTGCCATCCACCAAACACTTGGCGTGACCACCGAGACACTTTCCCACAAAAATGTCTTCCTCCAGAATCCATCCTTGGAACGATAGTTGGCCAAATCCGCCACTGCTTCGTCGGCATTAACCTTCATCTGTGTGGCAATCTTATGCATTTTTCAATGCCTTCTATTTGCTCGTCTTACTCAGAAGCGTATGATGATTGGGCGTAATGAATGCTTTTAACGCTGGAGTCTATTCTATCTTTCAGTTTTCGTAGAATCAGGGACTGTTCATTCTTGGAAAGTGGCGACAGAGGTGAATTTTCAGCACGCTTTAGCTCAATGTGGGGTAATGCGAGATGAATTTATCTCTATGGAGCAGATAGAGACTTCTCAGAGTTGAGGGAAAGGTTACAAGAGGCTGCGCGAGGAAAAAAACTTACGCTTCGAGGCTGAATTCTCTAAATTTTTGCTGTGATTAGTTCTATTTACATTGAACGAATAAAAACCCAATTCGGGTGGGAAAATACTTTCTTGGGAAAAACCGGGAATATTCATATTGGGTTTTTTCCCTTGACCCATCACTACCCTGGAATCAATAGCGCAGATTTCGTGGGGCAGCTGATGCCCATCCCCAAATTCCATTAAAAATTTAAAATCCAACCGGACTGCCACATATTTAATCTTTAAAACTTTCGCAGGACTTGCTCAGCAACAGAACTAATTCATCAAATTCCGCTCTCTAACACCAATATCGCTGCTTTTTATTCTGGTAAGAACACAATTTCGCACACTACAAGACCATTCTCGGTGGTCTGTCTCACTAAGCAAGCAACATCTCAGATTTCAACCACTAAGACACCACTTTTAATAACTTTTCTTCACTTTTAATGACTTTTTACAAGTAACAAGAAAGACAAATAGTAAAAGTAAAACTTTCTTTGGATCAGGAGAGGCAGGCGATGGCTCTTTAGTGATAGCTAAAAAAAAGGAGTATTCGTTTCAAGGTTCTCACCTTCCACGAAGGTATCTGATATCCTTTCTCTTCTCTCTCCGCTGAGCATTAATGATGCTGAATGTTACAAACTGCCAACTAAATTTGACACATATTCTTCATTTCGAATTTTGGTTAGCGAGTCACTCTACCCGAAAATAATCGAACCTGCATCATGGCCAAGTGGAGCCCTCATTGCGCCTTCTCTGCCATTTCCACCGTTGCCGTCACGTCAGAGTTGACTGGAAAAGTGTGAGGCGGGATCTGAACAAATCGTTCCAAACTCATCGACACTGAAACTGATTTACTCTAACATGCAGAGTTGGCAAAACAAATTCATGGAAGTAGATTTCTTCCTTCATTCACATCCAGAGGTTGTCCTGTTTGCTGCGACGGAGCTGTGGCTAAGGGAGGACGAGGCCCCCCTTTACACAGCAGTCTTCTCATGGCGGCTCCGCTATTTTCTGTCGTAACACTAATACCGCTGTCTCTCTGCCACACCTATCTGACTTGTCAATTGAGAGATGCCTCGAGATTTCCGCTGCCCGCCTCGTCGGCCTCGATACTATAGTCAGTTGTATTTACAGGCCACCCGGGACGATGTTTTCGGTATTGATTGATCAGTTTGCCTTACTCGTTGGTGACGTCAACGTTGATTTGCGGAGCGATAGCTCTGAATGCCAAGCTCTACTATCTGTGCTTATGGAATTCGGTCTTCGATCTACAGTGGCGGAACACACAAGAGTGCATTATAATGGAACTAAATCCACGATAGATTTCATTTTCACCAATTTTCATCCTAGTCGGTGCCATAGTGGGGTGATTGCTGAGAGTTTTTCTGACCATCGTGCTCTGGAGTTTAGCTTCACGCCACCGGACCGTGGTAAACAGGGGCCATGGATCGCGTTGTCTCGTCGGCTGCTACACCCCTCTAACTTTGATTCTCTGAGAGCCACCCTGTCTTCCCCTGGGTTTTGGCTGAGCATGTATGCGACTGCACCCAATCAGATACCAGATGTTTTTTTTGAAGACTTTCGTACATGCGGTTGATGTCTTCTGCCCGTGGAACTCAGGAAAGCACAGACTGAGGAAGACCCAGAAATATGCTTGGTATGGACCAGAATTGGCGTTGAAACGTGTACGATGTGAGACCTACCTTCATCTCGCTCAGTGCGATCTGAGCAATGCTAACGCGTGGAGATCTGCCTTGACGTCGGCTCGTAGGGATTACCAGCGGAGTCTCAGGCAAGCTAAGATAAAATATAATGACGACCTAATAATGAATTCAGTCAACACGTCTCAAACAGCCTGGAAACTGATACATGATGAACTGAAGAGCTCTTGCCATAGCTCCGAGGGAACTGATGGAACTGGGCTGACCGCCGACGGTTTCAATTCTTTTTTTATTAACTGTGCTGCTCGTCCCTCTGGCGAGGTTCCGGAGTCACCCGATCCCCCCGATAGCCAGATCAATTTGAATGGCTTAGCCGACGGTTTTGATGTAGGCGAATTCTCTGTGGAAGAGGTTCATTCGGCCATTCACAAGTTAAAAGCGAATAACTCGATTGACGCCTGTGGAATGACTGGGAACGTGTTAAAACACGTTGCTGGGCAAATTTCCGAGCCCCTGTGCCATGTGTTTAATAACTTTGTACGTCTTGGTAGCGTGCCACCGTCGTTTTAACTCGCTCGGGTTATCCCGGTTCCAAAGAAGGGTAAAAAGGATTATGGGGACTATCGGCCGATTGCCATTGAGAGTGTTCTGCTTAAGGTCTTCGAGTTTCTGGTTGGTGAACGTCTTTCGACGTTTTTGGAATCTTCCGCAATTTTGTCGGATTGTCAGTACGGTTTTCGTCGTGGCCGGAGCACCACCACGGCTGCTCTTGATCTGTTGCGGCAGTGTCTTCGTGAATGCATCCAGCCTCTGGACACTTCATGAAATACGATACGATTACACCATGAGACCAGTCATTTCAAGAAATGACCAGAGTGAGTCGGGTTGGCATTTCAAGAAATGACCGGAATTCCTGGTCAGATGGTGTTCTAACCTCACTGTTTCATGAAGAGCGCGCACTTCATGAAATGACTGGTCATTTCTTGAAATACCAAATTACGGCATGTGACCACGACATATACATTAATGATTTGCCGTTGCATATCACTAAGCATGGAATTCAGCCATACCTTAACGCCGATGATCTGACAGTCGCTTGCTCTAGTTGCTCGATGGGCTCTACATTGGATTTCGTTACCAGGGCTTCATCATGCGTGGAAGAATGGTGCCAGGTAAATCACCCTGTCCTTAACTCCGTGAAGACGCAGGATCTCACATTCGGGCTGTCCTCCAGCAGTGCCGACTCTCGAAGCGTTAATTTCCTAGGAATTGAGTTCGACACTCGTCGCTCTTGGGACGCGTTGTGCTCTAAACTTGCGAAATCCTTATTTGTAGTGCGACGATTGTCTTATTCTGTTTCGTCTTGGGTTCTCCGCACTGTGTATTTCTCCCTTTTTTCATTCAAGGATGTCTTTTGGAATAATAGTCTGGGGAAATTTGCCGCATGCACTGAGAGTGTTCAAAGCACAAAAAAAGGCTATCCGACTTCTTGCTCGGAAGCCCCCCCGAACTCCTTACCGAGCTCTCTTTAAGGAGCAAGGTATTCTTACCTTTTATGGGGCATTGATCTTGGAGGTTCTGTCCTACACACACCTGCTTGCTCAACGGGGAGCGCTGCAGTCTCGCAAACACGATCACCAAACGCGATTTAAGGATGACTTGGTTCCTGACCGCTGTCGACTATCGCGAACAGAAGCATATGATCCCTTAGTGTTAGGACCTTCTCTACATAACCTCCTTCCGGCTGCTATGAGAGAACTGCCACAAAATACATTTCGGTCACAAGTCAAGCGTATTCTAATCGATGCAGCGCCCTATTCAATAGAGGACTTCGTTTCCACTCGTCGCAATTGTTGAGAACGACATTCTTATATTTGAAAATGTTTTACAACAGACTGTTGTGTGAACAATAAATTATTATTATTATTATTAAAAAAAAATCTATTAATAAAAAATTCGCGGATGTTTGTTGCTGACAAACCGATTTCGAGGGTCGACTTAATTTGGAAACCGATTTTTCTGATTTTTCGCACTAAAATCCCATTTTCGCAGATTGAACAAACTCAAATTTCACAACAACTAAAATTTTGTGGATTTTCTCTCGCAAATTTATGTTGCTAAAAACCCAATTTTACAACGTTGCCGAAATTGTGAGACCAAGTTCCCTGATTTTGCGCTCTAAAATCCGACTTTAGCTTGTTTGACTCACTAAAAAAAACAAATTGCTCGGTTTTTGCTCACTGAAAAACCAATTTCGCCGATTATTCACAGTATACAACATTTTCGTGCGTGTGGCTGACGAAAAAAAAAAAAAAAATCACGTCTTTTCGGGCCTGGAAAGCCCGTTTTGTGGTGATGCGTCACTTAAAAACAAATTTTGCCCACGAAAACACAAATTCTTAGGGTTTTTCTCATTTAAAACCGTTTATGCGAGCTCACTAAAACCCTGCGATTTTGTGGGTTTTTGCTCGAGAAGTTTCTTCGCGGGTTTTCCTCTTTCAAAAACGTTACAATTGCGTGGATTTAGCAACTTTATACACCATAGTCGCGATTCTGGCTCACTAAAACGACAAACTTCCGGGGTTTCACTCGCTATATTGGAGTACCATATTCGCGAGTTCCATATTCGTGGGTTTTTGGCTTGCTCAAACCGTGTTTAGCCCACTGTGCCAGCCAGACTTTTGGTGGAAGAGAAAACACGAGCTCCTTTTACCGTTTCAGTTCTAAAATTTAAAGCTTAACTTCAAAAGTATCACTTTCCTGGGGGAGAAGTTTTCAGTTTTTTTACATAAAATCCGAAATAGAAGGCTGCAAACGACAGTTTTCCAGCCGATAATATTTTCGACGGATAGTGGCCGTTTCTGTGCAAATTTATTCTTTGATGACCGTGAGTTGACGTGATTCTAACCTCAAGATCTTGTTATAAGCCTGCAAAAAGGCAATGGTGCATCTGATATTTTCGCCAGTGCGAAGCTGCCCAGCACAGGTGTGGATCCAGTTTTCCTCAAGAGGAGTTGCTCAGAGTCCCCCCCCGACCCCATTTTAATCGTGAATGAGCACTATTTTAGCCTCGAATTGACATTTGTTTTCTTAACTCTAGGTTAAACTGAGTGTTTTTTTTCCAATTCTACCTCGAACTGGCAATTTTCATCATTTTAGCCGTGAAAAGGTCTCAAACAACCATGAAATTTGATTTACTATTTCAATTACTGCCAGCACTAAGCATCGCCTAACCGTGATTTGGTGCGTTCCATCAATATCAACCGCAAAAGAGCAGATTTTCCTTAATTTGACCAGTGGACGAACGCTATTTCTCAATTTTATCCACGACAATTACACCACAACTAACGGTGACAATTTTGCCAATGCGTTTTCCCTCAATTTTAGCCGCTAATTAGTGTTTTTTCCCAATTCGGCCTTTAGAAATTTTTTTCCCCTTCAAATTTTAACAGTGAAATGGTCCTCATAATTCGCAAGTTAGTGAATTCCATTAATTTTGACCCGGACGTTGCAACGCACGGGTGTTTTCCATAATTTTAGCCGTGAATAAGCACTTTTTCAGAAGTGTTCGAGAAACCATATTACACTGGCGCCTTTTCTCAATTTCAGCTGTGAATTGGCGTTTCATCTTAAATTTAGCCGCAAATGAGTGATTTTTCGCAGTTCTAAATGAAATTTTAACCTCGAAAAAGAACTCTATAAACCGTTAATTAGCGCATTTTCTTAATTTCGGCCCGGAATTAACAGGAAATCAACCGCGAATGAGATTTATTTCTCAAGTTTAACTCGAAGCGCCATGGATTGGTGCATAGGCGGATCTATGGGGGGGGGGGGGACAGAAGAATTACCCCCCCCCCGGGAGCTTAGAAAATCTCTCAAAACATGGGGAAGGGGTGTGGTGGGCAGGTGTTGGTGGTGTACTGGGAGAGGGGGAGGGATTTCGATTCCCTCCCCCATGAGAGAGGTCCTGCAGATCCGCCCTTGAATTGGTGCTTTTCCTCAGTCTTATTGCCGCAAAATGTCTTTGACGTGCCCCCCCCCCCCCCCAACACTGGATTCGTGCCGCCAGGCTGCCCACGCTTTGATCCTGGCAGCATTTCGCTCTTGAGTCTTGACCATTGTCCGTGGACTAACAAACTGCGTCATCATTTTAATGATGAGCCCTTTTTAATCGCTAAAATCAAGGATTCATGTCAGTAGGAGGGTATTGGACCTACAAATGCATACCTCCCTCTCCTTCTTACAACCTGAATCATGGTATTATAACCTGAATAATGGTTATAATCTGAATCATGGTAGGTATTATTCTAGAACGCGGGTTCGCCAAGTGGAACCCGGAGGAAAATCCACGATTGTAGGTTTTGAAAGGGCGAAAAACGAGCAAAACGGGGGTTTTTAAATGCCAAAATGGCGTATTTTGGTGAGCCGAATCCTAGAATTTGCCCAGTAGAGAGGCCGTGGTCGCTAGGGCGTCAACTCTCAATGTCCAGGTAACGTCTGCTGAGTGGATTCGATTCCCACTACAGGCTCGATTATTTGAGCAAAGGTCAACTTATATAAAAGTTAAAAAGTTAAAGTGTGTGCTCTCGCCCTCGTCCACGACACCTTAGAGGTAGTTGGACGTTATCCAACGGGGCTTTACGTCCACAACTACCATAAGGTGTCGTGGACGAGGGCGAGAGCACACACTTGACTTTTTTACACGTGATTCATCATTTTTACTGAAATTGACAGTTTATAGGATGAAATTGGCAGTTTCAGGATGACACTGGCGACGAAAGTGACTGTTTCAGGGACGAAATTGACAATGCAAGGAAGAAATTGTCAGTTTAAAAGACGAAATTAACAGTTTCCAGGCTGAAAATCGTGGTTTGAAGAACACAATTGATAGTTTCCAGGACGAAATTGTCAGATTTGAACATTTACTTGACAGTTTATAGGACAAAATTGACAGTTTCTAGTACTCGACTGTTTCCGGTGAAGGGGCTTACCGTCAGTTTCCGAAATTCCTCGACACAGTTTATAGGAAGAAATCGGCAGATTCGAGGACGAAATTGACAGTTTGTGGGGCGAAATTGGCAGTTTTAGAATGATGTCGCTGTCGGTAAAGTTTTGACGACGAAATTGACCCTCATAGGACAAAATTTACAGTGTTAGATCGATACTGATAGTTTCAACTAGAAATTTACAGTCCCCAGCACGAAATTGACAGTTTCTGAGACAACATTGACATAAGATGAATTGAGGAATTGCATTCGTGAAGAGTCAACCCTGTGCTATTTAGGAAGTCAATTCTGTGACATTGTCGTTTTGAGCGAGGAAAACCTTTGAAATTCGTTCTGAGAGCAAAAATCAACAAAATTTGGAATTTGACTTGGTCTTTCGAGAGGGGGGGGGGTCATGAGCTCAGGGCTAAGCCCCTCTAAACATTTTACCTTTAAATCCGCCCCTGGTTGGTTTACCAATTTAGTTAATCCTAGAATTTGGGTTTTCCGAACAAGCCAAACAAGTGAGACTGTCTAAGAAACAGTTCGTGGCAAAGCCACGAAATTGTGTTTTCATTTAAGCGAAAATCCCCCGGGTATAAAGGAGCCAAATTCACGAAATTTCGTTTTAAAAAAGATTATTTTCGCTCAATTTGGGTGCAGTTTATGGACCTGGGACTTCAAATGCAAATTCTTTCAGCACGGCAATCTTTGAGGCAAATAACAAACGGTCTGAAACTATATTTCTTCCTCGATGAAGTATATTTTTCATAATATAATTATGGATTTGTTGTTGTTTGGTCTGTTGAAGTTTCTAATCTGAATACTTCGTGGACAATCTATAGGTTACTTAATTGCTTTATCTCGCGAGTAATGTCCTGTCATAAGACTTCAAAAAAGTGTAGAAGAATGCATGACGAAGTGTGTGGAAGGGGGCGGGAAGTCCTTTTTTAAAAGTGGCATTTTGTTGTATATCTGTTCATTGTTTCTCCAAGACAATTTCCCCATTTAATTTCTGAATAGTTTCAAAAATGAAAGTAACGGCCCTATACAGAACATATTAGTGATGGAAGGGAGAGGTGTAGCGGGTTGCTGTTTTCAAAGCTTCGAGCTATTTATCGCCCGGTTCCGTGATTTATGTCATGGGAGGACAATAGGAGTTTGTTAGCAACAATGAAATACAAAATTGCTAACAGTTTTGAAAGTATACGAAAAAAAAAAAAATGGGAGACATCGTTATAAACCAAGTTTGTTGTTTTAAATAAATAGCTTGAAATTGAGACTATCAATTTTAAAGAATGTGCCTTGAGAAGGTACCCTTTTAAGATACGCAGATAAGTGAAACATTGTTGGGTTGGTGGGGGGGGGGGGTGTTTACATTCTCCCTCCTTTTATGATGATCAATAAATTATTCTATTTTCAAAATATTTTGGTAATAAAATGTAATCTATCAAAAAAAGGTTAAAATTTGCACGTCTAAATCTAGGAAAGAGGATTAACCTTTTAGGGCTTAGTGTTCACCTTCATCGACTTTTATACCACTGTAAAAACTGTTTTAAAAAGGAACACGCCGCCCCATTGACAATTTTAATGGAAGTTTCAGCTTTTCTGTTCTCGTGGGAAATGTTTTCACCCTCTCCTTCGCCCTCTTTCCTGGTAAGTCTTTAACCCCTTGGGCCCCTGTCGTAAAATCCTTTTTATTCTTCATCCTTTGAAAACTCCTACACTCAAGAGCTTCTTAAAAGTTGAGACTGGTGAGATGTATAGGGTGGGGGTTGAGTACATCTTTATAGAGCCGCCTAGTATAGGTATCTACAGTGGAATGTTTTGAAAACCCCGAAATCAATTTTCCATGCTTATGAAAAATCTTTATTTTTCAGTCTCCCAAAGTTCTTCTCATGGGCTATAGAAAGGAAACGTTGAGAAGTTCTCCCTCTTTCTATCTCTATCACTCTCTCTCTCTCTCTCTCTCTCAAACAATATTTTTATTGGTATACGTGATCGCAGAGAAGGTTGAATACGTAAACCACAGAAACGTGGATAAAATAATGATAATCACCACTGTTGACACTAAAGGTTCATTGAGTTATTGAAAAATACATTAGCAACACCCTCTCAAGACGCCATCTCACGCATTATATGCAAAAATACGAAACTTAAATTGAATCGCTTACGAAAAGACACCCCTCTGTGAGATTGACGCGGAAGGAGAGTTTAGGATGGCCATAATTTCTGTTCAACAGCATTGAGTTGACAAAAAAAAAAAAAAAAAAGGCCCACGCTTTACATTCTTAAACTGGGCATTTTCATCAATTCCAAATAAACCATAAGCTAACAATTTCCTGACCCGGCCTGCCTACACGTTAGAATTTCAGTGTCAACCAATTGGAAAACAAAACATTTCTCGCCTCTCAATTGCATCCCACTTGATGAGGAGAGCTTCGGTGTCCCTTAAAAAAAAAAAAAAAAAGGTTACGCGACGTCATTTGTTTTTATTGTTGAATGGATGCTGGAAAGACATTGCAAACCTACAACAACAAATATATTTCATCTCATGAATACAAAGTGCGGACGTTGGTACTTCTACAATCCCGTCGTAATTTTGTTTTTACTTTTTATTTTTATTTTTTTTGTCTGTACGACTCTGAAGTTATGAGTAAAATAATAAAGACGACGGGCAGACAACGCCAACTTCATTTCTTCTAACCTTTAAGAAAAAAAAAAAAAAAATCACACAAAACGACTTGAAATCCTTCCTTCACCCTTATAGTTGATTAGCCACGCAGCCATCAAGCTTTCCGCGGAATTGTGATAACTGACGATTTATCATGATCACAGAACGCGTACATTTCTTATTTGGAATCCGATAATTAGCCCAAAGGAAAGAAATACCCGTCTCCTCTTGCTGTTGATGATTATTTTGCTCTCCCATGACTGGATGAAGGGGGGGGGGTATTAATATTTAATAACAATATTTTGTGATTGATGAAGCAAATAATATGTGAAGGGGGAGTAATGAATTTGTATGTATAAAAAAAAAGATTCAGGAACACTCGATGACAGATTATTCATGTGGCCCTAAACGGTTTTGATACGGGTTCCTCGCTCTTTTTACGTTATGATCTTCACCCAGCCCTATGCCACCAGGGTCAAAAGTTATTAATTTTCAACTTTAATTTTAAGTAAAGGATGGAGTTTCACTCTGGGAATTCTGGCTCATAAAACCATTTCAAGCAACACTGTCATGTAACAGAGCCTATTACTGTGACTATTATGAAGGAGCTCATTAAAAATTAATTTTTCACGTAGTTATTGCTCGAGGACTAATCTTGTCCTTCTTTAAGAACTTGTCCTGAACGCCCTTCTTGTCTGGCTTCGAGCAGGCCACGTCGTGATGGAAATAAGCCTCGGTTGTGCGCGAGCTCTCTGGTGTTGGCCCATATCGCCCACATAAATCTTCGTAGGTACTATACAGTCCGCGCGACGAAAGAAATGCCCCTGAGAAAAGAATTGTGACGCTTGTATTACAGTCTCAAAAACATTCGGCTCTTCGATGATAGACAGGGTTCCTCTTACCCACTCGACCTTAGCGCCAGTACCGGGCTGAGTGTGTCTCACCTCCGCCAGGTGCGGGATAGCGCTAGGTGTCTCTCCATCGTTAATAAATTAGGAATACCAAGTTTAAAATAAACTGAATGCAAAAAGTATCTAGGTATAATTTGGTTAAAATACAACGAGTACAAAAATAGTGATAGGTACTATGAAACAGTGCAAAAATAATGTTACTATGACACAATGTTAAAATCACAAATTTTACTATACATATTTAAGACTTAGCATCAGACTTGGTAGGTACACGTAGCATCACAGGTTCATTTCCTTAAACAACAAATTGGCAGTGGCGGCGGAAGTATTTTGGTTCAGGGGGGGGGCGAAAATTAAGGCGCTTCCCCCCTTCCCTTCCCCACCATACCCTACACTACCATCACTTCCTTAGTTTTCATCAATAGAAGGTAAAGTGTAGTGTAGTTCTCAATTTTAAGTAAATAGAGGAGGCAAGGTATTGTATGGAGGTGCCCAAAAGTCTTGAATTTTCAGCATTTAGGGAATGATTTGAATGTGGTATACAACGGTCTGATTCTTGATAGGTTTTTGACTAATAATATTTTATTTTTATCCCACATGATACTAAAAGCGAATTTTACGGCCGCAAATGAGTCCCAAAAGTGTCTCTTTTCATGCCTAGGAACTAAAGTATTTTTCAAGCGACATGCTCCGAAAGTAGTCATTTTCTGTACCCAAAAATGTCTGGGAAATTGACCATTACCGCACAGTGACATTCGAGAAATTTTCTGTACTAGTCCAGAAAATATTTTCCGTCCTAGTACGGAAAGTAAATGAACTCGGGTTATAACCTCGTTTAAGGTCTTCTTAAACTAAAGACACGAGAAGTCAGTAGTCAATTTGTCAAAGTCAGTTTTATCATTTCCTTGCTGTCGCGTGAAAAAAGTCGTACATCACTCGTAGGAAGGGGATTTACCTCGCCTCGCCCGCCGGGCTTGTAATGTAATGTACCGCGGCAAATTTTACGGCGTTTTAGAGCCACGACTTTAGCTCCTGCGTATACATATACTATTATTGATTTCTTAGTTGTTTTTTTGCCACAAGAATATGGCAAGTATTCGTTTTAAATAATAAACGATAATCATTCGTACTCAAATAAAACAGCAAAGTGTGGGAATGCAGGTAGGGGCATAACTAGAAATCCGGATCCGGGGTTCGGATGGGGGCCCCTGAAGATGAAAAATCGGGATTTTCAAGTAGATAAGATGAAAACGAATGGCTAAACTCGCTTGTAAAAGTGAGTAAAACGCTGATTCGCGGCTGAAATTGAGAAAAATTGCTGAAATTTATGGCTGTTAATATTAAGAAAAAGCGCTAGCTAGTTCACAGCTGACATTGAGATAACGCAAAATCACGAATTATTGGGGCGAAATTAGGAAAAAGCGCTAATTTACGCAGCTAAAACTGAGAAAAGCGCTAATTCAAGGATGAAAAAGAGAAAAACGCAAATTCGCGTCGTCTTGAAAAAAAAAAAAAAACGCTAATTTACAGCTAAAATTGTGATACAGTGCTACAATTTAGCAACTTTCAAAATTTAGAACAAGCGCAAATTCACAGCTAAAAGGGAGAAACGCCAACTCAAGGATTCTTGGCAGGAAATAGTCAAAAACGCGAATTCGCGTCTAGATAAAAGTGGAGGAAAACTCAGCTAAGGTATGAAAAATTACGATTTTACGGATAAAATCGAGAAAAAACGCTAAAAATCGTAGCTAAAATTAAGAAAATGTGCTAATTTACTGCTAAAATTGAGAAACAAAACGCTAATTCACAGCTGAAAATCAGAGAAAAAGCCAATTCGCCAATTCTTAGGGGCAACTTTAAGGCTGAAGTTGAAAAGCGCTAATTCACGCGCTAAAGATGAGAAAAACGCTAATTCAAGGATAAAAAAGAGAACAACGCGAATTCGAGTCTAAAAATAGAGAAACACGCTATTATGATAGAGTGTTACAATTTGGCAGCTTTAAACATTGGGAAAAAGCGCGAATTCACAGAAAACGCCAACTCACGGATTCTCGGGGCTGGGACTGAAATTGAGAAAAAGCGCTTCGATTCACGGCGTGAAATAGAGAAAAACGCGAATTTGCGTCTAAAAGTGGAGGACAACTTTAATTCACAACTAAGGTACAAAACATTTCAATTTTGCAGATAAAATCGAGAAAAAGTGCTATAATTTCCAGCTAAAATTAAAAAATGTGCCCATTCACTGCTAAATTGGGGGTAAAAAGGCTAATTCACAGCTAAAATTGAGAATACCCCAACTTGCACATTCTTGGGGAACTTTGGGAATAAAATTGAGAAAAAGCGCTAATTCAAGCGGCTAAAACTGTGAAAAAGCGCTAATTCGAGGGTAATAAATAGAGAAAAACACGAATGGTTTTTCTTTGTAATGGAGAAAAGCGCTTTAGCAATTTAGAAAAATTGCTAATTTGCGGATAAAATTGGGAAAGAGCACTTAAACGCTACCTAATTTGCGGATTCTTTAGGCAACTTCACGGTAAGAGCTTGTAAAAAGCGCCGATTCGCAGCTAAAAATGAGAAAATGAGCTAATTCGCGGAAAAAATTGAGAAAACGCACTTTAGAGGCAATTTCGTGGCTAAAATTAAGGAAAATATATAATTCAAAGCTGCAAAAAAGTATATTTACGGTTTAATTAGAGACTAAGGGGCCTCCTAGAGATTTCCGCCCCGGGCCCCGGACAAGTGTTGTTCCGCCACTGGGTAGCGGTGATCGCATAACAAAACAGCGGGTTTGATGCCCCCAGGGTAGAGATGCCCGGTGCGCACCGCACACGCCGCACGCCCCTTGCTACGCCTGTGCTTCATATTGCTTAAATTTGGGCTAAAACCCTCTCCGGGGAGGGTGGCCGATAGGTGGATCGCCCTCCTTTGCCAGATGGCAGGGGTAAAGTGTAGAAGAAGAATCAATAATATACCTAACAAAAAGTCTGCAGAAAAGTGAAAGATGGGGGGGGGGGCGAATGTTCTAGGCATTGCTATTTTTCATCTTCTCGCAAATGATCCAGGGTTTTCGATCTGAGTGACGGTCGCTTGGTCCACGAATAAGAAGCGAAAAGGATAGAATAAGAACTTTGGGTGCAGTATTCGGGATAGAAGATTGGCATTGAAGCCTGGGGGGCCGCCCACCCTGCCCCCCCGGTTCCGCCGCCACTGCAAATTGGTATAAAATGTTTTATACGAGTTCCAATCGCACCAAGAGAAATCGATACCTAGTTAGAGCTATAGAATTTAAAACGACTCAAGTGACATTTGGTGGAAATTCAATGAACCGAATGGTTCTGGTAACTAACTAATTAGTTGTTCGCTGGGTTCCTGGTCATGCAGCGAAGCTTCGATAGAAACTTCTTGCATGCGTTCGCGGGTGGGTTTCTTCAAACGATTTCCTGATTTTATTTTCTTACGAACAAATTTTCGCTGAGGATCAATTTTTTTGTTTACGTTCAACTTTTCGCGGCTCTTGAATACAGAAGAATGAGAGCTGGTGCGAGCAGCATTTATTACGGAAATAGCACTTTTGAGTATTTTCCGAAAGGTGAGTATCTCTTCGTCACTCTGGATGTAGTTCATTATAGAATAGAAGGTCTCTTCGACTGACTTCCTAATGTTGTCGCTCAGCTTCTGTGGCAAAACACTTCCTGTCGAACGAAGACTGTCGTTAAGAGCTCTAGTCTCGGGGTTTTCACGTTCTTCGTCGATGAGAAGGACCTGAAAAATGCAGAATCGAATGGATGACGTTAGAAGAGTCTCCATCAAGTAACGACTCTATGCAATAATTCAAATAAAAGAACTGATTCTAATGGTTAGCCTATCATCAGTAACAATGTATGGCAGAAAAATATTTGGTCCTGAGAGTTGAATGTGGAAATCTCATTCTGGGGCTCCAGCTCATCTTGCCAAATGTGCACGTCATTTTCATTGAAAAAATCGTTGAAGTCGTAGTTGGGACTGGCAGCCTGACCCTCAGTTTCTTCAATCACATTTGACGAGACTTGGAGGTTGATTCCTTCATTCATCTGAGGTTGTTTTTTTTTAAACTGGCAGGTGAGGTGAATATGTTTGCACATATTTGATTTGATGCAGAAATCGATGCATGTACATGTGAACTTGTGGATGCACGCTTCACAGCAGCATATAGCGCAAGAGCACGACGTATTTACCAATGTGACTGTAAACTGATCTCGAGAGTTTGATGAAATAACTGTCCAGGAATCATTCGACGAGGGTAAAACTTTGTCCATGGACATCGAAAGAGCTGTGGTGTGTCGTTTCCTTAGCTCACGCAATTTGTAGGATAATTTTCCTTTTTCCAAAACCAGCAGTCGGTCGAAAACTTTCCGATTGACAAGTCTAGTCAAGGCGTGAATTGTCACATCCAAACGCTTCACTTTTTTCCCTCTCAAATAAATGTGCTTGAGGGCACCATGCAGCCTCTCCAAATGCATATTTGTGTTGATACCAGCGAACTTTCGATGACAATAAGCCCACTGCTTGAAGTTCTTAGAATAATTTTCTTTGAAATAGAGGCCAAAATTGTGGGTGTCATCATCTTCACATAAACGCTGTACGATGGAGGTTAAATTTTTTTGAAGGCTTGTTCATCAGTTTCTGTGAGCAAGGTGTATACCCGGTCATAAGTCTCATTGCGCTTTGCTTCTGAACGAACGGTGGCATGTAATTTCTTCTGCCAAGCCCTGACCACATGCCACGTACAGAACAAGTGATAAGTGCAGTTGCCCATGACATTACTCCAGGCGTTATAGAAAGTTTCAGCCATGTCCGACATGAAGGTTTTGGCGTTGATCGTTCCTGTTTTTACTTTCATGCTATTTAAAAAAACTTCTATTCCCAAGTGATCGTGTCGATTAGAAATGAAAAATGCTGCTGGGAAACCTTGCATTAGGTCGTCCAATACGGGCACAGTGGTGAGTTCATAACCGTAGTTGTTGGTTCCATGAGTAGAATCCATACAGACGCATCCATTTTCCCCATATTTCTTCAGGACCTCCTCTTGGCCTTTGGTCATTATCCCTATGAGAAAATCTTCCTTCTTCATTTGGGAATACTGAGGAGCAATCTGACCCTTTGGCTTGTACACAATAACACAAGAGTCTTCTCCATGAGCCTGTTCTTTTTCTACCCAAGCCTCGACACTAGTTGCATCGTCGGAGTGTAGCTTGTACTCATTATCCAAAGAGAACTCCATGATAATGTTCCACAAGTCTTGCAAGGTGATGAGGTGACTACGCTCAAGCTCTTTATTCCCATTAAAATTGCGCTGAATATCATCGAGGATGTCACCAAGAGGAACTTTATCACAGATTTGTGCGGCAATTTCTCTCTTTTTGGGAGACGAGATGGGCAAGTGTTTCAGCTCAGTTCTATGACCAAGGTGTGTTCCACAGAAATCCACGAGGACAGCCCCATCATGTAACAAGGTTGTGGTAGTAATTCTGGCCGAACAATGATTTTTTGATTTGCACGAACCTTGAGTTTTAGGCTCTCTCTTTCGTTTCTCTGGGGGAACACGGCTGATGTTCGGTTGACCAGATCGATTGCATCGGTAGTAGCTCACTGTTCGGTCAGATGACTTCTTTTGGACACTTACCTTCACAAACTTCGCATTAGACGTGGTTTCAACAGAGCGTAACCACGTCTTGAATTCCTCGAGCGAGTTAAATTTCAAACTCTCATGAACAACGTTCACATCGTGAGTTTCCCGTATGTGGCGGTCAAATTCCTGATTGTTGGGTAGACATTTCTTGCACATCCCACAAACCATTTTCGGGTCATCGCGAGATTCCCGGGGGCGATTTGGGTGAAATTTGTTGAGATGCCTTCGAAGGCTATCTCACAAAATTAGAAAGCAAATACACGACTAGAAAAAACAGATTGACGACTAGAGAAGCGATAAAAACTTGCTATAGATAAGGATGATAACGCTGGAGAGACACCTAGCGCTATCCCGCACCTGGCGGACGTGAGACACACTGAGCCCGGTACTGGCGCTAAGGTCGAGTCAGTCACCCCTCTGCAGGTCGGTGGTCTGTCTTCTTGCTCAGTGGGCGCTCATCTTTTTTTTTTAGAAAATGCAGTATATTAGACGAGGGGGTGGGTGCGGAGGTAATTTTTCGTCAGGGGCAATCTTTCGGCGCGCGGATAGTACCAGTTCGACATAACGTTGACGGTGAGGACGATTCTTCGACAGGTAGAATTTTCGCGGCGATTGGTGACATGCGGAAGGACACGCTGAGGGCGCAGGGGGAGTTCCACTCGTTTGTCAAGGATCAGAATCAGAGGCTCGAGGAACTGACTATAGATCGTTGGGGGAGAACTCTTCGAGAGTGGCTCCGCTTGAGAAAGAGGTGGGGAGCGTGGTGGCCGATAATGAGGCCCTGAGGAAAACAAACAGTAATCTGCAGGATAAACAGTGGCGGATCTAGGATTTTATCTTGGGAGGGGTTCTACCATGAATCTCTCTGTTTTTTCCTGAGTTTCAGCCGCAAGGAACAAGCATGCCTCTATAGGAACCAATAATTGGCTTTTTCTCAATTTTAGCCGCGAATTTCTTTCTTCATTTCAGACGCGAATCACCGCATTTCCTCAATTTTCGCCGTGAATTATTGGATTTTAAAGCATTGCTTTTTACACATACCAAATCAAGTCTGAGCGTGCCTTTAAAGTGGTGATACGTCATCTGCACCATTCAATACACCCAAATGACATAAAGGCAGCGCTAGAAGAGGAAGGTTTTGCTGTCCGTAATGTCATGAATATTCGAAACCAAAGGATCCTCTGCCACTGTTTTTTGTTGAGCTGGAACCAGATGAAAAAAGTAAGAGTGTATATCAACTAGAATCTCTAATGCACACGAAAATTCGAGTAGAGTCACCACACCCAAAACGTGACATTGTCCAGTGTAAGAGGTGTCAGCAATATGGGCACAGTAAAACCTACTGCACTTTGCCAGCAGTCTGTGGCGAGGGTCATGACAATCGTGAATGTAGTAAAGCTTCTGATGCGGAACCTACCTGTGGGTTGTGCGCCGGGAAACATACGGCCAACTACAAAGGTTGTCCAGTCTATAAGAAATTAAGTGCAGGTTCACCAAAGTTCAAATCAGCGTCAAGTATAACCACACAGCGATCCCCTGCGTCTGTCGGGTTTCGAAGCTCGTTTTCTGACAGAAAAACCAAGAAGATTCCACATCTCCTCAAGAGGTAATAATTCAGCCTTCAACAGTCATAAACAGTCGGCTCGAAGAGATGATTGAAAAAATGATTAGCCAAAACGCCGTGATACTTGAGCTATTAACCAAGTTACTCACGAAATTAATCTAATGTACCCCACAAATGCCATTTCATACCAAGCTAAAAGAATCTTGTTGTTGAATATCAACGGATTGCTCAAAAGAAAAGATGAACTCGCGCAATTTCTACAAATGGAAAGCATCGACATCGCACTACTCTCAGAAACCCATCTTACGTCACGTAGTAATGCTGAAATACGTGATTACAGCCTTTACACCTGCAATCATCCAGATGATGCAGCTCATGGATGAGCAGCCTGAGACATCATGAAAATAACAGCTACACAACCAGACAAATTCAAGCAGTATGTATTACTATTTACAATGAAAATGGCTCAGTCACTAAAATTGCGGCAATTTATAGTCCTCCAAAGCATAGAATCGTAACCGCAGATTATCTGGCATTTTTTGGCACCCTTGGGGACAGATGGATCGTGGGTGGAGATTACAATGCCAAACACCACATGTGGGGGTCACGACTCATCACGGCTAAGGGTACCGCTTTGTACAACGCCATAAGTGCGACTGGGGCCACTTGCCTCTAAAATGGGGAACCTACGTACTGGCCTACTGATCCTCTGAAGATCCCTGACTGTATTGACTTTTTTATTTGTAAAGGCATCGCTGAAGGCTATTTTGAGCTCCAGAACGTCAGCGATCTATCATCGGACCATTCACCGATCATACTTACGTGTAGTAATAGCATCATCCGCCAGAAACTTATCAGCAAACTTACGAACTGGGATAGCTTTCTCGCATCGAATTAAAAACGCGACTTAAGAGACCAGTCGATATTGATAATGCAATCACATACTTTACAACTACCATTGCTGAAGCTGCAGTGAATGCCACCCCAAAGCCTGCTAAGGCGAAGACAGGACAATATTACCCGCAAGAAGTTCGCAATGCCATCCGGGAAAGGAGACAAGCCAGACGTAAGTGGGAATCAACACGGGACCCGGCAGACAAGGCAACTTTTAACAAATGCTGCAAAGAACTTAAATACTTACTGAAGAAAATAAATAATGATACGTTCACATCTCTACTACTTTCACTAGACGCTACGAGGGAAACTAATTACTCCCTCTGGAAGATAACGAAAGCCGCAAAAAAATCTCCTAGTTATGTACCGCCAATTCGCACCGAGACAAACACGTGGGCCCGAAGCGAGCAAGAAAAGGCCGACGCTTTTTGTTGCACACCTGGAAAACACGTTCAAACCCAACAACGTTACCTCTGACATTCTGCCAACAATCACGTACAATAAAGGAAACAGGATCAAGCCGACCTCACCCCCCGGAGGTGCAGAGTTTTATAAACAAACTCAAGCCTCAGAAAGCTCCCGGCCATGACATGTTGTCAGTGGAAATTTTAAAGGAAATACCGAAGAAGGCTGTTGTTATGCTCAGGTACATATTCAACGCAGTTATACGTACAAAATACTTTCCGAATCAGTGGAAGATAGCAAAAGTAATTATGTTACCCAAGCCTGGTAACCACTTGACGAAACGAAGTCGTACAGACCAATCTCTCTGCTCCCGACGCTTTCGAGAAAATTCTCTACTGCAGGCTAATAAATATCATAAACGAGCTTCAAATTATACCAGAACACCAATTCGGCTTTCGTGCTGAGCATGCGACCGTAGAGCAAGTACACCGAGTAACAAATATTGCCCGAGCTGCTCTGGAGGAAAAGATGTTTTGTTCTGCAGTCTTTCTTGATGTCAGTCAGGCTTTCGATCGAGTGTGGATCGCGGGGCTCCTTCATAATATTCATAATACCTTCCGATGCATCACGTGCTTATATTGCAGTCATATCTTACTAACAGAAGGTTCCAAGTTACAGTATGGGGAAGGGCAGTCTGACGTGCGTCCCATAGAAGCAGGAGTACCACAGGGTAGTGTGCTCGGTCCGCTGCTTTATACGTTGTACACGGCGGATATTCCACTGAATCGGGAAACCCACGTACGCGGACGATACGGCAATTTTGGCGCCACATTGTGATTACTCCTCAGCCGTGGAAAATCTGCAATGGTCGCTTAATGATATTTCTGACTAGACTAGGAGGTGGAAAATACAATTAAACTCCACTAAATCAGCTAGGATTGATTTTGCATTAAGGCCTCATGCTTATGTTCCCTCCGTAGTCAACGGCCAACAAACTCCAGTGGGTGATAAAGTCAAATACCTTGGGCTCACGCTGGATAAAAGACTTACCTGGAAGCCGATATAGTATCCAAATGCACTGAATTAGGATTAGATTCAGATCACTATCTTGGTTGCTACGGGCAAGAAATAAATTATCAACCTACAACAAGCGCTTGTTATACACAACGGTGATCAGACCCATTTGGGCGTACGGTATTCCCGTACCGACTCAAATTTGGAGCTTCTGCAGCGAAGGCAGAACATTATGCAACGCAATATGGTGGGGGCGCCATATCCTATGTGCAAAATAAAACACTGCATGATAACCTGCAGATCGACCCCGTCGTAGAAGTAGTAAAGAAGCACCTCGTGTCTTACGAGAGGAGACTGCACCGCCACCACAACATTTTGGCGATTCGACTACTTGAAGAGCCACCTAATAGAAGACTTAAAAGGCGCATGCCGCTAGATATATGGTGTAGATTTTAATCAATTAATCACGTCAGCTATTTATTTTGTCATTTGTGAGTACCCTGCGTGTGCACAATGTATTTATATCCCGTTGTTTTTTCCTTATTAGCAGTGCATTTTATTGCCCTTTGGCAGGCCATGTATTAAAAAAAAAAATTATTGGGTTTTATCAAATTGACCCGCGATTTATCGTTTTTCTCCGTTTCAGCGGCGAATAAGTGCTTCTTGCCCACTTAAGCCACGAATTCACTGAATCTTCAACAGCGAATGAGCTCTTCCTCTACATTTTAGACTGCAATTAGCTGTTTGTCTCAGTTTTATACCCACGAGTTAACGTTTTATTCCTGTAATTTTAGCGTTTTTCTTCACTTTTTAGTCATGCGAATTAGCGCCTAACACCATTTTAGCCGCAAGTTATCTCGTTTCCTCAATTCTAGCCGAGAATTAGCGTTTTGTTTTCTTCGTTTTAGCTGAGCATTATTTCAGAATTTTTACCGTGAATTATTCCTTAATTTCACGTCTGAATCACCACTTTTACTCAATTTCAGCTTTGAACTGCAGTATTTTTACAAAATCCGTGAACTAGAGTTTATCTCCATTCGAGCTCCGCGAATGAGCGCCTTTTGTGACAATTGCCGTGAATCAACGTTATTTCCCAATTTTAGCCGGGAGCTAGCGTTTGTATCAGTTTTAGCCGTGAACAAGCGGAATTGCCAAAGGTACCCTTGAAATTTAGCTTCACATTAGCCATTGTTTGTGCCAAGAAGTAGAGTATTTCTCCATTTTAGCTGCTGATAAGCACTTTCTGCCAAAATTGCGAATTAAATAATTTAATTATCTTTATTTTAGTTGCAAATGAGCATTTTATATCAATTTTAGGCGGGAATTAGCAATTTGTCTCAGTTTTAGCCGTAAATAAGCGGCTTATATCACGTGTATCGAATTAGCTTTTATCTCAATTTTTACCGTGATCTAAGTGCTTTTTCTCATTTTTTAGTCGCAAATTATTTCTAAATTTCAGCCACGAATTACCGCGTTTCCTCAATTTTAGGCAATTTTCTCAAATTGTTCCGCGAATTGGCTTATTTCTCCATTTAAGCTAAGACGGAGCGTTTTACTTCATTTTTAGCGGATTTTCTCAGTTTTCGCCGCGAATTACGTGACTTTCTCAATTTCAGCCGTGAATTAGCGATTTTTCTCAATTGCGCTTTTTTCTGGTGTTGCCTCGAGAAAACCACGAATTTCGCGTTTTCAAAAATTAATTGTTGAGCCAGGTGAGCGATGGACTTCAGCTTTTTCTCAATTTTCGCCAAATATTAGTGATTTATTCCCGTTTTATACTAGGTTTGTTCGTTTGTTGTTCAGTGTAGTGGTGCAGGTGTAGTTCGAGCAGTCCGGATTTTACGTTATTTCTTTGAAGCAAACGAACGCTTTTCGTGGAAATGGCTAACCTTACGGCAACAAAAACGTTACCTTTATCATTTATTTCCGCCATAGTTTCCGCTTCTCAGAAGGAAATAATTGACGAAAGGTAATTATTGAGCCGGTTATAACATTTCGAACAGCAAGCTCCTCTTAATTTTTCAGAGTAGATAGTGCTGCACTGAACATTCCGAGCTTTCAGTGTAGTTCGGGATTACAAAAGAACGCATTTCGGACTGTTCGTGCAGTCCAGAGCAGCTCCGGACGACAAACGATCAAACCTATTATGAGTCAACGCTTTTCTGCTACCGCTATAAGCCTCTATTTGATATTAGCGTTTTTTTCCTCAACGTTTTGCCCAAAGAGTTGCACATTAGAACGCTGTCTCAATTTCTTCAGCCTTAAAGGCCTATAGGAATTTTGAGTTGGCGTATTTTCTCTGTTTTGTCCACAAAGTTGCCTTCAGATATCTCGAATCGCTGTATTTTTCCTTATTTAAGTGGCAAATGATCGCTTGTTCTCAATATTTGCCGCTAATCATCGCTTTGAAACCTAAAAATCCATTTTTTTTTTTTCATATATTTATGCTTTTCGGTGACACCCCTCCTCGCAATCAAGAGATCGCCCCTTCGTCGAGCATTCATCATTCTGTGCAGATCTCCCTTCAGCAGTCGCCCATTGGTATGTGCAAGGTATTAGAAGAAATCTCTGGAATGACCATCAACAAATTCTTGGCGGGCGCCGTCTTATTAGGGGGGGGAGGGGGTTTAAACCCCCAAAACCCACAATTCCTCGAATTCTAGGAGCCCCAAGGGGGAAAACTAAAAGCCGCTCGCGAAATTCGGGCCAGCCGTGCCCGAGAGAGAAGACGCCAGCTGAAAAGTCACAACCTGGCGTTGAACGATCCATGACCGGTGAGGATCGAGGTGGCCGCGTGTTCAGGTTGGAAACCCACCTGGCCGCTGCCAACCGCGAATCCGCACGTCGGGCAAGAAGCTGAACAAACGCCTGCCAGTCGTACTGCCAGCTCAACGCTCCGACCAGGCCTCCATCACCAAGTCATCGAGGAGGCGAAGCGCCCACGGCAACCACTCGCCAGACACCCAAAGGCGGAAGACGGTCCACCCAGTCCTCCTGACACCCCAACAGCCCTTTACGAGTTGGAGATGGCCCGGCGCCTGTGCACCCAGGCGTCTAGCAGGAGACCAGCCGGAGGGATCCCCGCCATGACCTGAAGGGCGTCTGAGCTGACAGTCCTGTACTCACACACACACACTCTCTCTCTCAAAATTAAGCCGCAGTTGTGATGAGAAATCCTGCTTTTAATAGAAAATTCTTCGTTTAAGACTGGCGTATTTCCGAGACTGTTTTGTTGTTGCCTGTTTTGTTGTTAATCCCCACTCTAAACGTACAAAATCACGTTTTTTTTTTAATATTCTCTGAGAGAGCCTTCCTTGTCATGACTATACAACCGAGTTAAAAGGTTATTTGCACGGGAAGAAAGCATTATTCGAAGGGAAAATTATTGAATGCGAGAATAAGTTTCTCTGGGAAATATCTGTTTCGTGTTAAAAGATGCCCAATGACAGTTTTGCAACTTTCGAAAATTTCACGCCCCCCCCCCTCCTTCACCATCGCCATCGGCACTTTTCCGTCAGTTCAGATTCACTCGTTCGTTTGAAATGGTATTTGTTTCAAGTCCAGTCATCCCGTTTAATTTCTTCCGCACTCATAGGAGAGGCGGTTTTACTGGCCTTCTCTCCTTTAAATTATCGTTTCTTGCTCTTCTTCTTTTAAACTTGGATCGCAGGCTCGTTATAATGATTTATGCGAAAGAAAACGCGTTATTGTGTCAAATTCGATCGAAATCTGTTCGACTAAATGTCCCCTCACACTTTTGACCGCGATTCGTGTTTCCCTGTTGACCGTGGCCGTGACGGGCTGACGGGAGAATTTAAGATTTTTTGAAAGCCACAAAATACATCGGAAAACCAGTAATTTCCTTGAGCCGTAAGTTGTCCGGGAAGGTTCGTCTTGTCTTTGTCAATTTCTGAATTTGTTGACCTCCCTTGTTTTTTGTCTTATTAGTGGGTGTTACTCAAGACTATTCTATACAATTTTGATTATTTCTCCCGCAGCCAAGGACAAAGGGGGACTCAAATCGTTGCTCAACGCCTGTCTTCTATGAGATTTTAGTGTTTTTTGAGGTTTCTTGTTATGTTCCGCTACGGTATTAACATGAAAAAAAAAAAAAAAAGGTTCCGTTCAAGTTTAACCTTCGAAGTGGAGGAATGCAAGGAAAAACGTTGGGCACGCTCTACATAGCTCTATACATATAAGAAAAACCCAATTTTTATTCCATTTTAACTTCCAAAAAAGACAAATCAAAATTTAAGCGTTCTATTCAGCGAGGGAAATGACTAATAAGCGTGTGACGAGACTGGGGTGTCATTAAGATGGTGAGAAGGATAGGGGGAGGGGTCGTGACGCGCTATCAATCGTATTGTCTTGACTTCACACGGGTGGGGGTGGAACTGAGGAAGACCACTGTTTCCTTAACGACAACAACTGTAGCATAATAATGTCAATTGTCAGAACCTTTCTGTCTCAAGTATTATAATAGGCGATTGAGATAATGAGAATTGACAAGACGTCCCACTTTCTATCCCCCCCCCTCCTCCTTCTTGCACCAACCAAACGACCAAATTTACCTGAAAACTCGCGTTATATAGCGCACTACTTGTGGACGATTTATGCGAAACCGTTTCTAAATAGGATAATCGGCCATATTTGAAGACGCTTTAACTACCTCTCTACCCCTTCCCTACCAACCATTTTCTATTTCTTGAAACACAATAAATAAAATGTCAAACGAGCAACCACTTAGTAAATACCAGATCACGGCGAGGTCGAAAATTGTTGTTTTTTTTCTATGTCGCCTAGAATTTATTACGAGAAAAAGCAATTAATAATATTTTTTAAAAACTCCCGGACACGATTGAACGTCGGTTGGAGGGAGAAAGGAGCGAGTATAGACTGTGATGATTATCATCTGAAGAATTTTATGGTCTGTGGATCATCAGGAATTATGAACACTATCTTAAGAGATGAGGAAGAATTTTTTATAGGAAGATTTCGCTAAGAAGACCATCACGCTCGGGTGGTAATGGATCGAGTTTCTCAGAAAATTGACGATTTACTTCTAGGAAAATATCGAGAAAAACAGCAGAGATCACATTACGACTATTATGTGCCCTTCCTGATGCAAAGCCACAAGATTCGAATTAATTCAACGACCAATGCGTAAAAATGGAACGCATCATAAGAGGCCATGATATAGAACATTGGAGTATGCACCCTCCCGTCACCATTATTGATCAACAGGGTATATTCAATCGTTCAACGAGAGAAAGATAAGGTTTACAATCGCAAAATCAATTTTTGAAACGTTAGCTAATTATCAAATTAAATATTAAATTATTATTGACGCCTGCGACCCCTGGAGAATCAAATTTACTTTTTTGTGAACTCTGGGTGAAATATTTTTATGACCCTGCTGACTACTTTAACGCTTTGACGTTTTAGGCATCGTCATAATGGATTGACGAAACTAAAGTGCGTTTTACACTGCGCATAAAGCGTGAGAAAAATTTACGAAAACAAAAAAACCCTTCCGAGAACATTTTATGTTGCCAAGCTGTTGTTTTGGTTCATCTTCAGCAAAAAAAAAAAAAAAAAAAAAAAAAAAACCCTTTCCAACTCCCCGCTGCGTATGTATGAGTGCAGTGTCTGAGTTGCTGTGGTTGAGGGGCAAAGAAACCCGTTATGGGATGGAGATTCGTATCTTTTTCTTGTTTTGTCCTTAAACGAGATGCCTCCCAGCTTTTTTCTAGGATGGTGAGTTGAGTATGAGTTGCAGGAGTGCAGTAGTGTGTGTGAGGTTGACGGAGGGCTAGTAGCGGCAGGGGGGGGGGTGTAGGAGAAGGGTCAGGTAGTGTGACAGAGTATTATGGTCTCGTGGCTGACTTTTTTTTTTTTCCTAATAGGAAAAAAAAAAAAAAAAAAAAAAATCCTTGACAGTCGACACCGGCGTGTTTAAATTATATCTCCGCTGATTAGTTATAGAGTGAGAGGCAAATGGATTGTCTCTTACATTTGCAAGTCTACACGCCTTTTTAGCGCCTTGTCTTCCAAGGGAATTGATAATAAATAAAAAAGAATCGGAATAAATGAAGTTTAAACAATTATTACCTGCTGGCTCCCTATTCTCACTTTTTTCAAATGTCTTACCACCCCCACCCACCACCACCACCACCACCTTGAACTAAAACGAAAAATGAGGCCTCAAATTTAACGCCCTAACAAAGTTCATAAAAGTTAACAACAGAAATTATTGTCTCCCGTAGTCCTTTCTGACCTAATTTTCAACTTTAAAAAAAGAGCCCCGCCCCCTGTATGAACCCGGAGATTCGGGATGAGATTTATTATTTTTTAAAGGAGAAAACGAAATTCAATCTGCTGGAACCCTTCTCCCCCACACTTTTTTTTATTTTTTATTTTTTTTACTCAAGAGAGAGAAGAGGTCTGCATTCATCAAGGATGGACTCGGAGGAAGGGAGAGAGGGGAACTATAAGAAGGGAAGCTTGCACGACCTTTACCTTTCACCCCACCCGGATCAAAGAAACTGGGGTAGCGAAAGTACGAGAAATAAAGAGGAAAAAAAAAAAGAAGTGTAGAACAAGAAGGTTGTAAATATGTGTACGCGAGTGTTAGAACACGTCCCCTTTTTTATATTATTTCCCCTGATGGTCATCTTCGAATTTTGAGCCTCTTATAGCATAGCAAAGGGGGAAAAATCACAATTTTCTTGCGACGCCAACGCAGTGCCAAACCAATTAAGAAACCCACGCAAAAACGTCAAAAAAGGTTTTTAACAACGCTGTTTAATAGGCGGTTTGAAATTTATTTTATTTTTTTTTTCAATTAAAAACACCGTTTGAAGGTATAGTGAATGAAAAAGGATGACAGCTTAAACTGGTGGGCTTCCGTGAAGCCGTAATACCGAGGCCGAGAAGAACCTTTGAATGGTCCCCCTGAACCATTGGGTGCTGTGAAGCCACAGTCAAAAAGTGAGAAATTTGGGATTTGGGAGAGCTAAAACCACGAAATTGCACTTTGAAATGAGTCAAACAAGCGAAGTTGTTTATTTGAATGAGCCACGTCCCACAGCTAACTGCTTTTTAATGATATACGAATGTGCAAATGTTGGGTTTTGAAGCAGCGAGACCTGCAAAATTGGGTTGAACTCTGCGGAATTCCACGTTTAAAGAAGTCGAACGCCACTGATTGGTTATTCGAGTTACACAAACGAGCAAAAATTATTTATTCAGGATGAGTCAATCCCGTAGAATTGGTTTAGAATGGGCCAAACCGATGGCCTTTTGTTATGGAGAGGAGTCAGAACCGTGAATTTGCACTTTGAAGTGAGCCAACAACACGAAACTTATTTTTGAATTTGCCAACTGCGCAAAATAATTTTTATGCAGTAGCGAAAGCCACGATTTTTTTTTTGGAGGTGATCCTGTTCCCACCAAAATTGGGGTTTTTACTTGTCAATTCCACAAAATTCTTCTTTTCAGGTATTCAGCCACGTCAAATTTTGTTTCATGAGGGTGCAAGCTCCAAAAAAGTTAGTTAGCAACGATTCAAATCCATGAAATTACTTTTTGAATGGGCCAACAACGCAAGAGACATAAGCGGGATGGCCCAACCTCACGACATTTGTATGTTAAAAAGATCTAGACCTGCCTGGATCTAAGAGAGCCGGCTCCTAGAAGTTGGCTTTGAATAAGAGCCATCCCCGTGATATTGGTTTTAAGTGGACCGTCTCCTCGAAAAATATTTTTTATGGGTCCAGAACTCAAAACATTTAATGCAGCAAAATTAGCTTTCTTTTGATGACCCAGCTCCGATAAATTCGTTTGTAATAAGTCAACTTCACGAAATGACGATCTGAACGCGTCAGCCCCGGCGCGGATCCACAGCTGGTTTTCTCAAGAGGGTATATACTCACAGAGAATTTACTGAAATTTTAGCCACAAATAAGCACTTTTATTATTTCGACATGTAAATGAGCAATTTTACCCATTTCAGGCGTGACAAGGCCTCTATTAACCAAGAATTTGCGGCTTTTCTTAATTTTTGCCTCTACTTTGCATTGCAAAATGGCAAATAGATGAGCGTATTTTGAATTTTATGCTAAAAATGAACTTTTTCTCCATTTTCCCTGCGAACGAGCGCAAGTTCTCAGTTTTAACCGATAATGAACGCATTTTCTCAATTTTAGCCGTGAATTTGCGTTATTTCCCTCAATTCTAGCAGAAAATGAGTGCTTCCTCTACAATTCTACTTTGAAAAAACGCCTTTTCTCGTTTTTAGCCGTGCTGGCAATGTTCTCTATATAAACGCGAATTAGCGTGCTGTCTCAACTTTGGTCTGGACGTTGCATCGCGAAACCGTGAACCGGTGCGATTTTGCAATTTCAGTCTCGAATGAGCTATTTTTCTCCATTTTATCCGCGAATAGGCGTTTTTCGTCCATTTAAAAGCCGTGAGTCGGCGTTTTTCCTCTGTTTCATTGCCCGCTCTTATATTGCCTGAAGAACATGATTTCCGGCCGGGATCGGAAAGTTGTGACAAGAAATCTCTCGAACTGTCGCTTTTTCTCATAATGTATCCGTGAACGAGCGCATTATCACAATTTTAGCTAGAGATGCACCGATATACCGGGACGAGACCTATTATTCAGAGGGTGCGAGACCGAGACCGAGACCAAGATTCGAGGTATCGTTCCGAGACCGAGACGATACCACAATTCTCGATATGAGACCGAGACGCAGTATCGGAGGGAGGTTGTCATGTTTTTATTTTCATATGTCCATTATGATTTATCAAAATATTCAAAATATATAAAAGAAGTTTTCTAAACGCGGTTCTAAGATTAACGTGTAAAAAGACACAACAATTGGCGACTCGGTGAAAATTTCAGCCAACAGGAAGACAAGTATACTTCGACTTGGCTAAAATGGACCCGGAACAGTTTGAAAGGCTTTTAAACGCATTTACACAGTCACAACTCAGCCTAATCCAATCTTTTCAAGCGATCCAATCCAACCAATCGTCTTCCTCGGCTCATGAAAACAATGTATCGAGCGTGCAACCTTTTGAACATTTCGATTCGACAAAAGAAATGTTCAACCGTTACATCGAACGATTCGAAAATTACTTATCAATTAAAAATCTCTCGGATCAGACTCGTCAAGCTCAGCTTCTGTGCGCCTCAATTGGGCCTACTCATTACAGCAATCTAGCCTCATTTCTCGGCCCTGACAAACCCATCAAAGACTTCAATTACAACGATCTCGTACAAAAATTAAGAGAAATGCTCATTCCAAAGCGAAACGTAGTCGTAAATCAACATTATTTTCTCAGTGTCACGCAGAAAGACAACCAAACGATTGCTGAATTTGTCTGCAGCCTTCGTGAATCTTTAAACGATTGCGAATTCTTCGTTAAATGCCAATGTGACACCAACTTTTCCGCCTCCGACATTTTCTTGCGTGCCCAGTTCATTAGAGGGTTAAAAGACAACTGGATTCGTGAACAACTTTTGCAATCCACCTCCATCAACTTCGATGAAATCGTTTCCAAGGCCGTCGCTCTCGAAGCATCCCGGATTGAGAGCCAAAAATGTTCAATTTCTCCCGGATTTTCCTCATACAGTGACTCGAGTGATACTTTCAAGGTATTCAACCAGCCCCGTCGCGGAATTAGTAAAAACCAACGCAAAGATGAACGGCAACATGTTTCACAAAACAAAAACGGCAACACGACACGCACGGAACGAAGTAACTCTCCGACTCGAAGACGAAAGATTATCGACTACCACGCACTGGGAATAAGCAATCTATGTCTGAACTGCGGCAGATCGAACCACAGGTCACATGAATGCTACACCGATCGAGAAAGTCTAACTTGCAAAGCCTGTCACAAGAAAGGCCACGTATCTAAAGTCTGTATAAAAACGCTTCTGCAGACCAGGCGACAGCGTTTAACATCGACTCAACACCTCGACGAGTTAAGTGACAGCGATTCAAACCAGGGGTTCGGTATCGTAAACTTCATAGAACCAGTAGTAATCGACCTGTTTGAAGTGACACCTCACCCAGACAAGTACATCGTGACTGTTAAACTCAACGGCGTGTGTCAGAATTTTGAAGTCGACTCAGGTGCAAAATATTCCCTCATATCCGCCGATGATTTTGCCTCACTTGATTTGAGTCTACAATTACAACCATCCGACCTAGTTTTTCGTTCTTATTCAGAACACATCATCAAACCTCACGGAAAAGTAAAAGTCACCGTCACATACAAAAATCGATCGATAACGAGCGATCTATACGTCGTTCCTCCTGGCCATCAAGCACTACTAGGGCGAACGTGGATACGAAACCTCGATATCAGCCTCAAACAAATCGACCTCGAAAATCACACCGCTCGTACTCGTGACTCTGTCTCTATTCACCACGCACCATCAGAAGACTTCTTTAACGAATTTGCCACCGTTTTCGAACAAAAAGTCGGCTGCATCCCTAACGTAGAAATTAAGCTTCGTTTACGGGAAAATGCAACACCCTGTTTTAATAAAGTTCGTAACGTTCCCTATGCTTTGCGCGAGAAAGTAGAAAAAGAACTAGATTCCCTTGAATCTTCTGGAATTATCACACCCGTCACCGCAAGTGACTGGGGTTCACCTCTGGTGATAATACCGAAGCCAGATGGTAACGTCCGTATTTGCGTTGACTATAAATGTGGTGTTAACAAAAATCTCGTCTCCGCAAACCATCCCATACGCCGCATTGACGACGTTTTGAATAGTCTGAGAGATTCCAAATTCTTTTGCAAGCTGGATCTATACAAAGCATACCTCCATCTAAAAGTCGACACGAAAAGCTCCGAAATTCAGACACTGGTCACCCACCGAGGAACGTATCGTATGAATCGCTTAAGCTTCGGAATAAAAACGGCTCCTTCCGACTTTAATAGAATCTTGACGCAAATATTACACGGCCTCAAGAAAACAGAAGCATATTTCGACGATATAGTTATCCATGGAGCTACCTTGGAAGAATGCAGGGAAAATCTTCGCGCTTGTCTAAAACGTCTAGCTGAAAACGATTAACACGTAAACAAAAAAAAGTGTACCTTCTTCCAAACTCAGATTGACTACCTCGGTCACATAATAGAACACAACGAAATTCGAAAATCCTTGGAAAAAGTCCGAGCAGTTGCTGAAATGCCTCGGTTAAGAATACGTCTCGACGCTATCAAACCCAACTTGAAAACAAAAAACTGCTATCCTCACATTGCCACAACTATTCGAACTTTTAAAGTGGGAGAGAGAGTCCAGACACGGATGCACATCAATAACCGCAGCACATGGCGATTCGGGACCGTCAGTCAGAAGCTAGGACAGCGCCACTACATCGTCTTACTAGACACAGGCAGAGAACTGAAGCGACATATTGACCAATTGCGAGCAACCCTGGTTCCCCAGAAGACTTCCACACAAGATTTTCAGTCGCATTCGCCACCTCAGCCTCCTTCGCAAATATTAGGAGTCCCTTTTCCAACGTCCAAAAATCTACCCAACTCTCCACGATCACCGCCGTTCGAACATCAAATCGGCTCTCCGACACGGTCCCATCAGACTTCCTCACCGGATCTACAATCGACGCCTAGTGCCGAGCAACAAGATGAAGAATTGGCACCTCAAACATTAACCAGTTCACCGCCTCCGGAACACTATCTTCGTCGCTCTACTAGGAACAGGCGACCGCCCCGTTATTTAAACGACGACGTCATTAATTAGAAAAACAAAAAGTGGGGGAGATTGTCATGTTTTTATTTTCATATGTCCATTATGATTTATCAAAATATTCAAAATATATAAAAGAAGTTTTCTAAACGCGGTTCTAAGATTAACGTGTAAAAAGACACAACAGAGGTGGAGGCGAGAACACACACACAAAGTTGTGGTCATGACAAAACCAGCCTGCGCATTAACCCCCTCACCCATAGGTGAATCTAAGGAGGGGGGGGGGATAACAGCATAATTACCCAAGCTGGTCAAATCGCTTCAAACATAGGGCTGGTGGTGAGGGCGTACCGTGGGAAAGGGGGGTTTCGATTACCACCCCCATGAGTGGGTACCAGATCAGCTCTTCCCCCTCCCACCATACCTTCTTTCTTTGTTTATTATTTATTTTATGAAGAAAACCCTTTCTAACCGTAGGCCGGAGGTAGAAATCTCAATGAGGCCCCTTTGGTCTCCAAATGAATAATAAATGTATTTTTACGCACTATGACATTCAATCATGGCATAGGCATTTTATCAATATTGTGGGCACCAATTTATCTTCAGAAACCACGAATTCTGGCGTTTTTTCAATATACATATATTAGCCGTGAATTAGGAGTTTTTCCCAATTTTGACCACGAATTAACACTTTTACTGAATGTTAACAGCGAATTATCGTCCTGCTTCCCGACTAGGTAGCGCTTTTCTTCCATTTCAGCCACCAAATTGTCCCCAGAAGCCGCGGACTGGCGCTTTTTCAATTCCAGCTACGAACGATCGCCTTTCCACAAGTTTAGCCGCTAATTAGCTATTTTTATTCATTTTCATCAGTGCATTTGCACTTTTTATCTATTTTAACGACAAATGAACACTTTTTCGCAATTTCAGACACACACATTTAGCGCTTTGTCTGAACGTTTATGCGCGGACTTGTCCAACTGGTTATACCAAGAATCTGAGAGCCCAAGAGCTAAGTACGTGGGAAGATAAAGTTGAATTTTCTTGTCCCTTCTGTGCAAATTCTCAACTCGATCTATCCTATTCGATTGTTTTGCTCCCCGTGGTCGATATGTCCGGCAGAATCTATCGCAGTTGACTGTGTATTTCCTAGATCAGTGATTCATCTGTGTATTACATAGATCAGTGAACATGCGGGGCATACGATTTCCAGGCGGGGGGGGGGGGATGAACTTGTCCCCGTGACCTTAAGGTTGAGACCAACCACACAAATACAGGAAACATCAGGAACGTCACATTTTTGTTTCTTTACGCTGCCTCTGCGAGTCCCTCAGCCCATACTCATAATAATTGAGAATTGCAGTCGGCGGGCCTGTCGAGAGATGGCGGGGGCACTGGGTCGCCTGGTTTTCCTTGGGGGGGCGAGGATTTCAAAAATCAAGAAAAGAAAGGAAAAAAGGGAAAGCTTCACTGGGAGCTCATCTGTGGTTGCAGATTTGCAATGGTCGGAGCTTCTTTGTGTTTGGAGCTTTTACCGCGGTTTGAAGCTTAGCTGTGGTTAGACTCTTGCAGTGGTTGGACCTTGCCTGTGGTTGGCCCTTTGCAGTGGTTGGAGCTTTGCTTTGGTTGGACCATTTGCTGTGGTTGGCCCTTTGCTGTGGTTGGACTTTTGCAGTGGTTAGACTTCTGTGGTTGGACTTTTGCTGTGGCTGGGCCTTCATTGTGCTTGAAACGTTTGCTGTCGTTGGAAGTTCTACTGTAATTTCAGCTTCGCTGAGGTTGAACCATGGCTTTTGTTAAGCCTTATGTAATTTTAAAATTTGTACTGTGTTAGGGCCTTCTTGGTGGTTTTAGAATTTGGTTGCGAGTGTCTACTCGCTCCTCCAGGGTCCCGATCAAAATGCACCAAAGATGGCTGTCATTGCCCTTAAAAGTGGTCATAAATGAGCGTTTGGCCTTGCCATTTTTTTTTTTTTTTTTTTTTTTGGTCCTCGGGCGAGTGGAGGCTCTTCGTTGCACTTAAGGCTAAAGTCCGCGGTGGTTTGGTGTGATTCTGAGTCAACAGATCGCGCCACTTTCGCCCCTAAATTGCGGCACCTCTCTCGGCTTGAAAAATTGACCAATTTTAGTTTTTTCAACGGATTCTTACTTGTTAAAAGCATAGAAAATTCGGAAATTAGGTCTGTGATTTTTAAATTGAGTGCAAATGTAAAATGTGGAATTTAAATTTTTTTGAAATATTTTTTTGGACAAAACTGCCTTATACCAAGAAGCAGCAGAATATTCGGGAACCAAATAATTTTGGGTTTTTGATTTTCCTCCATAAACATCGCCCGGAAGAGAAAAGTACAACTTCAAAGAGAAAAGCCGCCTCAATAGCAAGAGTCTCTGGGGGAAGCGGGAGGAATCACCCACCACGCTCAACACGGGTTCAATGGGAGCTACATTTTTTTTTTTTTTTTTTTTTAATGTTACTTAGACCCTCCTACCTTTTACCTACCCACCTTTTATGTTGTGAATATTATGTTTGTGGGTACTGTGACATTTGTAATAAGTCATTGCTCCAAACCCAAGCTATTCATATCTTATTTTTTGTGGGTTAGGCAACGAACCATTGGCGAATGCTGGTTCGAAAGGCAGGGCAAGCGGTAAAGGACCAAAATCGGGCTTCCAAAGAAACAAAAATGACGTTTCAAAATATGTTACCAAAACACGTTCCCAACGAGTTAAGATTAGGAGTTCAACAAGATGTGTGTTTATACGAAAATCAGTGAAAACATGTCCAGACGATTAACCAGATCAATTTTCAGACTTGAAAATTAGTGAACTGCATTGATAACAAATATGGTAATTTGAATACCAGTGACCAGTAGAGAAAGGGTGAGTTGAAAGAGTGAGTGAACCATTTGTTTTAACGCGAAAATTTACCAGACCAAATTTGAAGAGCACAGTTTTGCACAAGAAACTTCCGCACCACTTTTTTCCTTCCCTTCACCTTTTGTTTGAAACAGAAGCAGGAAAGTAAAAGCTGACGGAAAATTGACCGAAGCTTGCAAGCTGGAAAAACTGATAAATGTTTGGTGCAATCTCTTTCTGACCCGCCTCCTTCCACTGTGCGAAAAATCTCCGAAGATTTCACGTAGGGTGTTAGCACTGTACGAGCTGGAGTTTGCATTTCAGGACCATTTTGTTTGTTTTGCTGAAATATTTGTGCAACCATCAGTGTTGACTAATCATTCTATTAGGCTTACTTTGAAGACCACAGAAAACCCCACATCAAGCTCTCATGAGCTGTTTTCCTCGATCGCATGGCATAGTGGAAGCCGAGTGAACAATATGCAAAATTGTATAGGTATACCTAACTTTTTCTATGGCGAACTGATTTCATCGAAATCCGGGATGCGTTAAAAAAAATTGTAGGGAGGGATTGTAAACGCATGCATCTGAAGAACGTCTAGCAAAATTGAGCACCTTCGTTTCAAGAACTTATTCGACAAAATTTTCGATGGATAGTTTAGCGAAAATATAAAGCATGCTATTTCACGTAACTTTCAACCTCTTTTGAGAAGGCTTATTCCTTGAGAAGGATGATATGTGCTGTTTGATGCGACCGTTCCACAATGAAAAAAGTGTCTTATTTCAGGATTTGTCGTCAAAATTACCATAATGACAGCTGGAAGGAAAGTTATTGCAGTTATACCTAAAAAGAAGAGGTTGTGCCAAAAAATGATGAATAAATTCGGTTCCAATAGATGCCTCAATAGTGGTTGGGATTCTCACAATTGGGATTGTTGTTTTCGGAAGGAAATAGTTTCACAACCTGGACCTGTGGGAGAATGCCTCTCTTTTCAATAGAGATATGGCATGTAGGTACCTATTACAGTACTTTATACAAGTATAAACCCCGCTTAACAGTTTCTTGTGTACAATTTTGGGCTCTTCAAATTAGGTACAGTACATTTTTTGATAACCCCAATAGTTATAGAATTATTCAAGAAAAACGGCTGAAGTACAACTTCCGCCGACAGCTATTCCCAAACCCGAGGCAGAATCGTTGGGAGTTTTTTATGCTGTGTTGGGGAAAAGGTATCAAACAATTTGCACCAAAAATTGTCATGCTCTTTTGAGTGTCTGAGCTTAGTAAATTTTTCACCTAATTGTACTGTACTAAAAAGTAGCAAACAAGAAAAGCACGTTAAAAAGTGCTGAAATTTGAGGTTATTTGTGTATCGTAGAATATTTTTTGATACGATGTTTACCATGGGGGGCCGGAAATTTGATTTTCAGATTCAGATTACCTGAAAACGTGGGAAACTAATGTGAACTATTTCAATTTCGGCTTTTATCGCGCGTCACATAGAAAAAATAACAGAAATCGGGGGCTTTTGTAGATTTTCCTATTTTAGACTGTAGCGTCTCTTTTAGGAGGTCGAGGAGTTGAAATTCAGATTCAGGATGGCGTGGTGAAAAAACCAAAAATAACACTGAATTTTAAAAGGTAACCAAATTTCGGCATGTTGCCAGGGTTGTATCGTTGGGCAAAGTTGAAATTCGGATTCAGCACACCTGAAAACATTGAAATCAGTCATCAAACTTAGTCCCGAAGTTTTTTCCTCCCAGACTGCCCTCTTCCTGGACTATTATTTTAGTTCGAGAGATGGCGACAGTCCTACTCAACCGGAAGAACATACTCACGAAAGGTGTGCAAAATGATGGCATATGACCCCCCCTATTTACGAGCGGGAGTCGGCCGTGATGTATCTAGTGTTAAATCAATACCAATAAAGTATCGATACTTTACTCAATTTAAAGTATCGAATAGTACTAGGTATCGGAAGAAAAGTATCGATACTCATATAACTTGTTTATGGCATCGTATAAAAGTATCCAGGTACTCCAAGTACATATGTACCAAAAGTACTTGGTATTGTATGGATATATTGAATAAATCTGTCGCCGGTATTTTTAATTAATAAATTAATTTAGACTGATATTATCCGGATCTGATATTATATATCAGTCTAAATTAATTTATTAATTAAAAATACCGGCGACAGATTTATTCAATATATCCATCTAACAACATCTAGATAAGATAAAATTCGGCGTGGTTTACCGATCAGGAGAAGCGCCTAGAGTTTCGAGAAACAATGGACCTGGGTGGGGTTCGGCTTAGCTTATCCCTCGGAGTACGACTCCCATAGTTGTCTCCGTGGCGCAAATGGCAGCGTGCTGGACTGGTAATCCAAAGGTTGCGGGTTCAAATCCCGCCGGGGAGCCATTTTTTCTCGAAACTCGAATCGTGTTGGGCTATGCCCTTCCATCGTCGTCCGGATAATATCAGTCTAAATTAATTTATTAATTGCTTGGTATTGATTCAAAAGTATCGATACTTTAGTGGTGTCGATTCAACTCGCTTGTAAGAAAACCCCTCCACCACCACTGAACAAAAGCACTACCATCTCTAATGATTTTTCGAGTCGTCAATCACTACTCCCTTATACAAATAAAGACTCATTTCAATCGAAACACAATGACTACTTAAGCTCGATGCACACTACGCAACTTTTGAAATAGGATTGCCTATTGGGTCACTACCGGGGACCATACATTTTCTTTCAAACTGCAAACATGCTACGAAAAATGCATAGTGTGCACCGAGCTTATGACTCTCTTACTTAACCAATACTTTTACGATACCGAATTAATGCACCCGATACCGAATATCTACTTATTTGAATCAATACCCATTCAATAAGAAGTAAAAGTACCGATTTGAAACGATACCGAATCAATACCCATTCGATACCGAGTATTTACTAGTTTGAATCAATACCCATTCGATACCGAGTAAAAGTACTCATTTGAATCAATACTCATTCGATACCGAGTAAAAGTACTCATTTTAATCAATACCCATTCGATACCGTATCGTTTCAAATGAGTACTTTTACTTGGTATCGAATGGGTATTGATTCAAACGAGTAAATACTCGGTATCGAATGGGTATTGATTCGGTATCGTACTAGTTTGAATCAATACCCATTCGATACCAATTAAAGTACTCATTTCAAACGGTACGTTTCGGATGCCGGGAATTTACTTGTTTAAATTAATTTAAAAAATAAGAAATACTCGGTATTGATTAAAAAGTACCGAATCGTACTCAGTATCGAATGATAAGCATGGATTCCTGAAGTACTCATTTCCCAGTATCGAATCGAAGTACCAAAACTAGTGATTATCGATACTTTACTCTATTTACTAGTATCGATTCAACACTAGCTGTACCTGGGGCCTAAGGATTTTATAGTTAATTAAAGGCCTTAATGAGACATGAATTTAACCGAGAACATAGTCCTGAAACTGGTTTCATTCGAAAGGTGTTACGGAGCTGATTACGAATATGATCGTCTTCCGGCGTCTGCCCGCGGCATTTGCCCTCTGTGGCTCGTCAAACTCACGAAATTTGGGAAATTTAAATTAGCCGGAAAAACGAAGTCCAGAAAATGGTCTTATGCAACAGGTGTAAATTGTAATCATCCCCAAAAAACCTATCGAATAAGACCAATTTCAGGACTATGTTTTACCGGTTAAATTCATGTCCCAAATCAAGGACTTTAATTAGCTATTAATAAGTATATAATAAAATCCTTAGGTCCCAGATACGACATGACAGACTCCCGAACTCGTAAATAGGTGATCAAAGCTATCATTATGCACAGCTACTTTCACGCGAACTACAATTTTCAAGTATATTAAATTCGCTACAATTTGAGACATGGCCCAGCTCTATAGGGCCATGCAGCCAGAAAACAGCTCTTCAAAATTGGTAATTTGTTGTTTTTCAAGGAAGTTTTAAGCTCATAAAAAGTTGAAAAGCTCCCTTTAAAACTTCGTTAGGCGCTGTTAGCGTACGATTTGTGATAGAACATTGCTCAGTGGTAGGTTTCACACAAAACAAAGCCAAAAATTTCATCATTTTGGCGAAACAAATTACCAATTTTGAAGCGCTGTATCTTGCCTACTGTCTAATCTACAGAGCTGCATCAGGTCTCAAATTTTAGCAAATTCATTATACTTGAAAAACGTAGTTGAGTAGCGTTTTTTGGTCAAAAAAGTGAAATTCTTTTGCTTTGTTCTGAGTGAAACCAAACACTGATCGTGAGACATTTTTATACGCCCATTCGAGAACAGAGCCTGAAGAATAGTAGAGTTATGATTACGGATAAAAACGCTGATAATTTTACACATGGGTTTATTATTCATGAATGTAGCCAAATCCGGCTTGAAATTACATGAAAATCGACACCCCACACCCCTATTATTTCAAAACCTTTGAAAACCCCCATTTTGAACCCGCTTTTGGCCCATACATATCCAGGGAGTTAGTTGATCAAACTGATCAGCTATTAGGACCTACTAGATCCCAAGTGGAGTTTATGTGCGAAAGAACGAGTTTTTTCGAGCAATCCTAGGGGAAGATATGGCCCGGACGGAGTACGGCGGACGGACATTGCAGAAATCGAATCTAGACATGTTGAAACGTACACAGAAAAAGTTTGAGGGTGGGTTGTAAACATTTTGTTCTGACCGAAAACATAGGTGTATTATTCATAATGAATAATAAACCAAAATTTTCAACGGCTGTATCTTAAAAAAGTCAACTACGTTCAGAATGAATGACAAACCAAAATATGATAATTTCCTTGTAGCTCGCCTAAAGCCACACACGATCAAACATCCTTGACAAGCAGGTTTGATCGTGTGTGGAGTCATGTTTGAAGGTTTGACATCACATTTGGCGGTTTTCAGTCACTGCCAGAAAATTTGCTCGCAAACATGAGGTTTGGCAAACAGATTTGATCGTGTGTGTGTGTTTCAATCCAACAAACCTTCAAACCATCGAGAAAAAAGGGTATTGGGACACTGCTGAAGCTTGGGTGCGCGCTTGAAGTTGAAGCTTGACGGCAAGTTTGACCGTGTGGGTGTGGCGTCAAACGTCAAACATGCTTGACAAGCGCAACTAATAAAACCATGCTTGTCAAGCATGCTTGATGACCGTGTGTGGCCCCCTTAATGATATAAAGTGATTTTCAGATCGATAAAAAATAGCGAGCGAGAGTGGACTTTTCGAAAAAATAAAATAATTCCTAAAACTTTTGAACCTCGTTATGAAACGCCCTTCCTCAATATACTACTGATTTAGTTCTGATTAATTCTGATGGCTCGTGCCAGTGGTCACAATGCGCGGAATTTCTTTACCTACACCGCGTATAGTAAGTCAAAAGGATTAGAAAACAACGATTAAAAAAAAAAAAACCCCTAGTTCACTCAAGGTCATTTTTTGGAAGATAATTCGCCCAGGGGGACGCTACAGAATGTTGTATCGGCCACCCTCTTGAGTGAGCAGGTGATCCCTCCCGCTTCAGCCTGCAAGAGTCCTCTGTCTCACTCTTAGCTCTTGAGGCGGCTTTTCTCTTTGAAGTCGTACTTTTCTCTTTCGGGCGATGTTTATGGAGGAAAATCAAAAACCCAAAATTATTTGGTTCCCGAATATTCTGCTGCTCCTTGGTATAAGGCAGTTTTGTCTAAAAAAATATTTCGAAAAAATTTAAATTCCAAATTTCACATTTACACTCAATTTAAAAATCACAGACCTAATTTCCGAATTTTTTATGCTTTCAACTAGTAAGAATCCGTTGAAAAAACTAAAATCGGTCAATTTTTCAAGCCGTGAGAGGTGCCGCAAATATGACTGTATTCTGTCTCTCTCGCACACTTGTCGTCCACTTTAGCCTTAAGAGTTTTCGATTGCGTTGATCCCTGCTAGTGGCCCAAAACGGGGTGCGTTCCTTCGAGGTTGGAAAAAAATCGAAGCTTTTCCTTGTTTCGGCTCTGTTTAAAAAAACAAGAAACAATATACTTAATGCAATTGGTGGGGGGGGGGGAGGTGCAATAAATTTGCATGGTCCAAGAGAGGCGTGACCTTGAAAAGGTTGAGAACCACTGTCCTAGATAGTTACACTAAAATGTTGCATATTATACGAAGCCCTCAGGTCTTTTTACTTTCCGAGAACGCGATATCGAGACTTTCGATACCAAGACTTACGATACCGATACCAATCGGCCTAAAAACACTAATTTTTTAGCCTTGATATTGTCCCATGGAACATCACATTATAGCTCTTTTTCTAAATTTCTGATGTTGCACCCAGAAACTGCAAATGAAGAGCGAATTTTATTTCTGAAATGAAAGATTCGCAAAATTTGGCTCTAACAAGAGAGGCTGACTGCGGCGAAATGCTTTTTACAAGGCGCCGCGTCATAGGCGAAATTTTGTTATTGAATATAGCCTTGACAGTTGACAGTAATAATTTTTGTTCTATGAGTGTCAAATCTCTTAAACATTTGGATTTAGCAAGTACTCAACATGTGGAATTGCAGTTTCGAAGTGGTCAACCTCGTAAAAAATCCAAGCAAAGAATAATTTCCATCACTATCTCCGTGTAATTTGTACATCCTTCCTATTCTTCCTTGCCATCATTTGTGCAGGGGGTGCGAGGGGAATCTCTGTTTTAGTGCCCTTCGCCCTCGTTGTACAAATTACTAGGACAAACCGCAAAGAGCAATTTTAGAAAGTTTTTTTTTTTTTTTTTTTATTCTTTCAAGGCGGGGATGACCTTTTTTTTTGTCTGCGTGCGGGATGGTTGAAAACCATTCGCTGGAACGGTGCACTTTACATATTTGGGTTCTTTTTGAAGGAATTCCGTGGTCGCACGGGAGAGCCCACCTGGGTAAATCAAATAAAAAAAAGAACGGAAGCCTCCGTGGCTTTGGGGTTTCTGCTCGGTAATTGTTTGAGTAGAGTCTGCCGAAGAAAGAAAGAGATGAGGGGTTTTACGGGGGAAAAAAAAGTCACGATTCGCCTTGCCCTATTGAACTTGATTTTGTCTCTTTCTGTGTGTACACATCGTAAAGCTTTCCTTTCCCTTATATTTTTAGAGTTGAATCAAATTCAGAATACTTTTATCCCCCCCCCCGTCCAAACATTTAACAAATTTTCATTTTTTCTTTTGTGAGGGGGGGTCACAAAGTCGTGATCTGTATCAAAAATCACTTTTTCGCGCCTCTCTAAAATACCCTTTCTGGTCTCTGGAAAAGGTCGAATTCAAAATAGGTTTCGAAAGTAAGTAATATAACTTAAGAAATCGACTCTTTATATACACTCCTCCCCCCACAATCCAGTGTACCAGACGACGAGTATATACCCAGACGACATCCTTTCACGTGATTAATCTTCGGATTGTGTTTTGTTGTTGACGAGGGGGCCAGGGGTTGGAGGGGAGGAGTTGGATAGCAACAACGAGTTGTTAATTGGAGCTGTCGCTTGAGTCGAGGAAATAAACCGTCATAGCCAATTTCTCTTGATGTACGATGTGTGTTTTTTTTTTGTTTTTTTTACTCTAAATCTGATCCGTCACTAATTTACTTAATCTAAACGAGTTGTCAGATGAAAGCCACGAATTACAAGAACAACTAACTGAATGCTTCGATTTATTAGTAACCCCCCCCCCCTATCGTGATAATTATGTACGCTGAAAAGAAATAACTAACCTTCAAATGTCATTGCTCCTGGGAGAGTCTGAATCCAAAATCATTGTGACGTTTATTTTTCTTTCGAGTACTCGATCATAATAAAATTTCTCTCTCTCTTTCAAATCCGACGTTTGAAAACGGTACCTGACATTAAGTGGGCTAGTTCGTATCTCTATAAGTATAATAATGTTTAAAAAGCAATTCGGCCGGGTTAGAAATCTTTGTCTCCAAGCCGTCATCGCGTTTAACGGAACTGATTTTATTTAAATTTCTTTGTAATGTACAGGAATAAATCAGAATTTACCTTCATATAATTAAACCCCTGTCGATATTATTTTTCGATGGCGCATTTTATATTAGAGATTTTTAATCCAATGTACCGGTCAGTACCTATAGTGTAGAATGCAGGATGAACGGTTGTTTTATATTCTGTACCCGCTACAGGGGAAATTATTTTTATTTAAAAAATATAATTTTGTATAAACAGTTTGGTTCCCCTCCCTTCGCTCCCGCCTTCCTCATTCATAATCTCAAAATGACAACTATTTGGCGAATAGATGTGGGTTGGACAGGAGAAAAATTATGAGAAAAGAGTGAACTTAAAAAACCAAACGCGAGTTCGTTTTTTTTTTTATTTTATTTTTTTTTAAGACGAGTTCTACTTCGAAAATGTTTCCAGCTCTTGTGTATCCCCTTGGGGCATAAAGCGATTGGATGTGAACTCTGGACGGAAGGCATTAGTGGAGTAGATAAGTGTGTTAGAGCGCGAGAGGCAGGGAGGGTGCGGTTAGGCTCGCGACTTATAATAATGAGGGTTTTCGTATTATAATGCTTGGGAAATCGTTCTGAAAATGTAGCGAAGGATTATATGGCTTCTTTTAACAGCGTGAGGTCCACCTTTTCAAATTTATGTTTTTTAGTTTATGTTGCACTGAGAACTAACGTGAGACTCGTTTCTTATTTTACCTTCATTTAATTAGAAATAAAACTTCTTTAGGCTGAAAAAAAAAAAAAAACGTACGACTTGCTCAATACTTCGTGAATAACCGTAAAAAAACGTGATTTTTTTTCTTGTAAAGTTGTGACTTAAAACCCTAATTTCCCACCAATGTTGGCCAATTGCATTTTTGAGTTCGTTTACTCAGACCGACGAGGAAAAAAATTGATGAATCAATAAGTGGTGCTGTCTCTCTTGACATTTGATACGAACTTATGCAACGAACCAACATTTATTCACACACAGGGATGAGTAAGATAATGTTTTGGGTCTCTTGAATTAAGTTGTTGATTTCACTTGCAGATGCTGGACGAGTAAAGAACGCGTGATGCAGTCATAAAAACACAAAAAGCACAAGGGGATGACTTTAATTCTATAACGGGCTTTTAAAGGTTTGAAGCGCATATAGTCTCCAAAAAAAAAAAAAAATACTCGAAGGAACGATTAGGCTAACAAATGATCCGTTATAGAGGGACGTGAAAAAAAAAAAGAAGAAGCCTTCCATCTAACTCAAAGCACTCCTCCCTCTCCACTAGTCATATAGCCTTTAAAATGATGACTTTTCGGCTTGGAGGTCAAGAAGGTGATGTCTTCCTTCGAGAAAAATCCCGGGGGCCTTTTTGCCTGCGCCCACACTCACCTCCAACTCTTTTTCTTCTTTTCCGACTCGTGCTCTTAAGAAACAATGGATGTCCCTTTTCAACCCCCCCCCCCCAACATTATTTTTTACTCGACTGCGAATTCAGTAGTTCCGCTAACGGTAGGCGAAAAGTTTTTTTTTTTTTTTTTCAGCCGTTTCTGTGATGTCTTTCTACTCCGTTAACTCCTCCGTCCGCTCGTCCTTTTGCAGAAGGAGTTTTGAAGTCCACGAAAGCCTTCTGTGACAATCAACTCTTTTTTTTTTTTTTTTTTTTCGTGACGGGCAATCTTTTGTCCGATTCCCATTGAGTAATGGTCGACCGCGCGAATTGAGAGGAATTGAATGGTATAGTTGGGAATAGAAAGGGGAGGGGGAGGGGGGTAATTGGATGGGTCAGTTTTGTCCAGGGGAACCGACTTTTAGACAGATTGAGTTGACAAGGTAGGGATAGAATCAATTTTGACACGTTGACATCTGAAACCGGTAAAAAAAAAAAATATTCCATTGCGGTTTGTACATTTTAACTGGTCTTTCTATTTAAGAAATGGTGGGGGGGGGGCACACGGATTTTGAAGTCACGAGTTAAGAATTATCATATTTTTTTCTTGTGCAAGATTCATGGGTCATAATATTTCTTCATGGTCTTCGAGTAAGTACACGTGCAATAAAATGTCAAAACCAATTTCAAAAGTGTACCAAACAATTTTTCGCGACGCTTCCTCTCCGTGCAATCAAAATAAATGTTTAAAATATCTTGATGGACTTATATTATTACCTACATATTATAATATTATGAGTTCTAATCAAAATTCCCGTTATATTAGCGATGACAATTTCCAAAACACTTCACTGAAGGTATTATAATAAAACAAAATCTAATCAAGCGTCCCACAAAGAGGTCGGAATTAATGTTTGTAGTGTGTAATCCTCTCCTGCACATCACGATTCACGACAGAAATGGCGTCTCAGAGCCATGCCTCCCCCTTCCATCATTACAAGGGTTGACATTAGGATTGAAATTACTGGGCACCGACCCAGTCAAAAAGCAGCATAGTGAGTGATTCCAACCATCATTGAGGCTGTTCGACATAGTGCTATCATGCCTCATCAGCTAGGGATCGGATTTTTATGCTCTAAAAAACTGCAAAATATGCCCTATAAAATACCCTTAAGGGTATTATGAGAAGCACAAATCTGGCCTTTGTTTTGAGAAAAAAATGATTTATCGGACATGTTCTCCTCGTACCGAAATGTCGTTTTTGGATATGTCGTAGCCACATGCTGTAATTTGGCATTTCATGAAATGCGCGCTCTTCGTGTAATAGTCAGGTTAAAACACCATCTGACCAGAAATCTTGGTCATTTCATGAAATGTCTTCTTCATCTGGGCACTTAATGAAATACATGAGCATTACACCATGTGACCAACTCCTCCTGGTCATTTCATGAAATGCCAAAGACGAATAGTCTTTTGCTGTAATACTTCGGCCGGTAGTGTTATCATTGAGTTTGATAACGACCGGCGCGGCGGCGGATCTCTTTATTGAATTCAGTTATTTGATGTTAATTTGGCGTTCTTTTCGTAATACTAAGTAAAAAAATAAGAAATTATGGTGGACCACCTGAAGTTTTACGAGGAACTCGACAGATATTACGCGGGAAAACCAAATAAAAAACCCTTCAGTAAGTCTCAAGTGGCCGGAGTGATTGATGAAATTAAGAGTGCGAAACAAAAAGAGTAAGTTAATATGGATTGATGTGTGTTTCGAGTGAGTTTGTTGAAATGAAATACCTATATTATGTATTATGCTGTTTCAGGAAAAGCAAGGAAAGGAGGGAGTACCATCTGATTAACACTTACGACGTGGTCACTGTCGGGGACACGTCCCACTTGATTTACAAAATTGAGATAAATTCCGTTGGCAGTTCAAGGAACGACGGCATAAGGTACATTGTAGCTTATGAAGACCTCTTCGATGTTCTCCTAGACTGCCACGTGAACAAAACTGGACATGGTGGACGATCAAAGATGATACATGCACTGGAGTCCAAGTACTACATACCTCGGCGACCAATAGATATTTTCACTTCATGTTGCAGAACATTTAACGAAAAAAAACCGATGAATAGAAAAGTAATCGTGCGGCCGATTTTGTCGAAAGATTTCGCGGAGAGAGGCCAAGTAGATCTCATCGATTTCCAGGCTCTGCCGGATGGTCCATACAAATGGATTTTGAATTATCAGGACCACACTACAAAATTCTTAATTCTGCGTCCATTGGTTAGCAAAAGAGCTCAAGAAGTTGCTAAAGAACTATTGAAAATATTCCTGCTGATCGGTGCCCCGAAAATATTACAAAGCGACAACGGCAGTGAGTTCGTCAATAAAGTGATCGATGAATTACTTGAACTTTGGCCTGAATGTGTAATTGTTCGTAGACGTCCCAGGCATCCTCAGAGCCAAGGAAGTGTCGAAAGGAGTAACCAGGACATCGAAGCAATGCTAAGAGCTTGGATGAAGGACACGTCGTCAAAGAATTGGTCACTCGGCTTAAACTTTGTTCAGTGGACCAAAAATTCTTCTCATCACCGAATAATTAACCGTTGCCCGTATAAAAACGACGTGGGTGACAACAACGCTCTTTCCGACGATGGTGAAGTTTCTAACAGTGCGCAAGTGGATGAGGAAATGGAACTTCCCGCTAATACTCTGTGTTGTATTTGTACTGAAGAAATAACGAAAAGCCAAGACAGTCTTTGGTGCGTTGACTGTTGGTGGATGCTTCAATTTTTCTTGTGCACCTTCCCGCAGTTGCGATGACAGTGACATATTGTGCCAGTTGTGTAACCAAAAGAACACAATAATGATTGAAAGAGCGGATTCTCGCAAAAGAATTAAAGTAGCTGCTGACAAGATGGTGCGAATTTCCAATAATCGGCTGCCAGATTTGAAGGCGACTGTGCAATGTTACAAGTACCCAAAGTCGACAGGGGACCTGCTGATTCACCTAATTTAATGTGCGTAATCGTCGACAAAAAGAATGACGTTTTCCAGGTAATCAACATTTTTTCATTACTTAAAGTATTCCGACTGGTTAATTGAAATTAATCTTCGTTTTATAAGTGGCCTGCGAGAAGGGAATTATAAAAGGTTGGTTTGGACCAGAAAGTCTAATCCCTGCGAAGAATGGACTATTGACAATTGACAAGATCAATAAAAATGATATATTATCGTTGAGACACGCAGTTGCTGTTACAACTGGCGGACAAGGGTTTGCAAAATGTAGTTGCAGGCCGGGTAAAATGCAATGTAAAACTAAAAAGTGTGCCTGTTTCGCAAAAAAACAATTATCCAATAGCCGGTGTCACAGTAGCATACCTTGCGCGAACAAGGAATAGTAGGTACGTATTTGAGTTTCCTGTAATTATTTAAATATTTTTGTAGCTTTTTCATTGTTGAAGTTGTAAATAAATACAACGAATTTCGAAGAGTAACTCTTTTGTTTTTCTCAATTTTGACTTATCATTTCTCAATAATAAGTCTTTGTAATCGTATCGCAAAAAAAAATTTTTGACCCCCCCCCCCCTCAAAATTTGTAGTTTTACGTTTCAAAGTGCGTAGAATCCAAATCTGAAATAAAAAAAAATGTCCGTCCACCGTCCGGGCCATATCTTGCCCTTGGAATGCTCGAAAAAACTCGTTCTTTCGCACATAGACTCCATTTGGGGTCTAGTAGGTCCTAACATCTGATCAGTTTCATCAAATAACTCCCTGGGGTTTTATGGGCCAAAAGCGGGTCCAAAATAGGGATTTTCAAAGGATTTGGGATCATAGGGGTGTGGGGTGTCGATTTTCATGAAATGTCAAGCCGGATTCGATAACATCCATGAATAATTAACCCGTAAGCAGTCGAAATAATAAGGCATTGTTCGATAATTCGCAGCGTTTTTCATTGGCTCCCTCATAGCTAGGCTTCCTCGTAGGTAAGTAAACTAAATGACATTTAAATAGATCAGAGAAAATTTCACTAAGATCCCTGCAGCAAGATGTGAACGTCTCGATTGGTGGTCGGCCGTCGATGCGTGTAGAACACGGGCTCCATCATAATTTCTTATTTTGCGAATACGAGAAGAACGCATACAATTAAGATCCAAAGTGAATTCAATGAAGTGATGCTCACTCGATGATAACGAGGCCGGCCAAAGTGTTTCAAGAAAAGACTAGTGGCGCTTGGCATTTCATGAAATGACCAAGATTTTTGGTCAGATGGTGTTCTAACCTGATTATTACACGAAGAGCGCGCATTTCATGAAATGACCAGTCATTTCATGAAATGCCAAATTACAGCATGTGGCTACGACAGATATAACTTTAGAACAAGTGATTTCAGAATTGTTTTGATATTTTTTTCGGATTTCTCGTTGAAATTTCCTTACGAATTAACCACAATATTGCCGAAAAAATGCAACTTTTTTGTGGCCAAAATCGTCGTTTTTAGCGCAAAAGGACCAGTAGCACAAAATGACGGTCGAAAAAGGCCACGTGAGCCCCTTTGTATCCTAATTGCAAATATTTGTAGCCGAAAAAAACTGAGACTAAGCGGAAATTGTGGGAGGAGTAGGATTTGGCGTGACCACGCCAAAAATTATTTGCCACAGAATTACATAGTAATCGAAATCTAGTGGTTTCTTGGTATGAAAAACGTGAATATGACCTTTGTTTCGAAGGAAAATCATTTCCCAGGCATGTTCTTCCCGTAGCGGAATAATATTTTCGGTATTAACTTCGAAACAATTGGTTCTGGAATGTTGTAACTATTTTGTTCGGATTTCTCGTACAATTTCCATGCGAATTGACTACAACGTTGCCGAAAACGAAACCCCTTTCACTTCCATGTTCCCTACGGACATTTTTTTGCCATCTTGTATGTGTAAGTCAGAAGTGTTCGAGAAAAAAAAATACTAACTCTGAAAAGCTCGTACAATTTTTTGCCAGCCCAAAAACCGAATTTTTTTAGCACTTCTTTTAGTTTCTTCTAAATATTCCGAAAATGGGTTACTTTTGAGGAAAATCTTCATTCACAAAACTTGTTGAGCGATAATTTCCAACAAATTTTGTATGTAAAGTAGTTTTCCATGATGAATATGGAACGGGCTACAGCCTTTCGAAATTATTGTTTCAAAATGGTCAAAGGTCCTAAAATTGCCTGTTTTCGACTAAGAATTGCATTTTGGAATGTTTTCTATTTTTTTCTTTCTTGGTATGAAAGAACGAAGACAAACAGTTGAAGGAGGATTGAAAATTGAGTGACGATAGATGGTTATAGTCGTTGATGGATAAGGGTCGGTAATTGAAGATTAGTCGATGTGGGCTGGGGGTTGATTATTGATTATGTGTGACGAAGAATTTTTTTTGGATTTAGGGTTATGGAAATTTTGGTGTTTGAGGAATGAAGACTGCGTGATTGATGTTTCAGGGATTGTGTGGAGGACCACACGATACTTCCATATTCCCGTTTTTCGCATTCATCAATAATGCATGCAAAAATAAATAAAAAATAAAATAAAATAAACAAGAAAACTTCCATGGCCGTACCAATTTTTTCAGTGCTCCGACCCCTCCGATTTCATGCTGGTTAAAGGGTAACATGGGCCCTCGAGTTTTATTTCGCATTTGTCACTAACGCGCCCATGTTACCCTTTAACCAGCATGAAATCGGTGGGGTCGGAGCACTGAAAAAATTGATACGGCCATGGAAATTTTCTTGTTTATTTTTTTTTTTTTGTGTGCCAAAAACGGGAACATGGAATTTAGTTTCCACTTCTTCGCCACGATTCACCAGTATAACCTAACCCAGCGACACCATATTTGGCACAAAAACCCGGTGTAACCCGGTGTGTCTTCGATTGACGTTTTCATTTTTCGAAAAAGTGGAGTGGGAAGGGTGGGAGGTAAAAAGTTCCGAATTCCTTGTTAGCACAACTGCCGAAAAATGATGCTAGCGGACGGAAACTTGGCACAAAAATGGATCATACAGAGCCCTAGCCTAAGTTCGTTAATCAGCCATTCCAGGTCGAGGGAAGCGGGTGAAAATAAGGGTAAACAAATTAAAAAATTCACCATCATTCACCAAGTAAACCTAGCGACACCAAACGTTTTTATTTTTCGAAAACGTGGAGGGGAGGAGTAGTTCGGGGGAAGGAGGGAGAGCCGAAACGCGTGAAATTCCTCGTTAGCGTGGAAATTATTGGGAAAATATGGGTTATTCAGCTGTAATGTAATTCAGCTAACTGGCCCAGAGCTATCCCTCCCCCCGACATACCTTTTACAGTCGGCCCCACCTCCTTTTCAGCTCACGAGCCACCAGAGCTCGCCGGTTCGGTACTAAATACTTGGTGATAAACTTGTCTACTTTTTTTTTGCTCATCGGCAGCAGGGCCATTTCGCGCAGCTACAATTTGTCAACTTGTCTATTGAAGGTCCTAATATTTTTGAATTATTTATTTTTCGTGTTTTTCGCCCTATTTGCCATCGAAATCGAATTTTTGAAAAGTATTTTAAATTGTATTTGTATTTCGTTCAAAATACAATTCAAAACGTATTTGTATATCAGTATTTAAAATACATTTTTGAAAGTATTTTGGGCTTTGTATTTAAAATACATTTTCAAAGTATTTTGCCCACCCCTGTTCCCGTATTTACTTTGAAACTCCACCCCTCTCACCTACTTTAAGCTCCACTTGGAGCTTATTTGATGGCAGACTTTATCAGCAGTGATGAGCAATCCAGTTCTTTTATACATCGTTGAGCGTAACTTTGTCTTGCACTATTTTCACTGGGCCGCTCGCTGAACCTAAAATAAGTGATTTCTCGCTGAAGCATGCAGTTTTCATCGGGAGTCGCGTTTGGCTGTTATTTCAACTCTGTCCCACGCCGCACTTTTCAACGTCCACTAATTTTGTTGTTCTAGAATATTTTTTGTGCGTCAATAATAAAAAATGAACGCGTTGGGCGTTTATGCACTGTTTGGTTAGATCAGGAATATTTTATTTTCTTTAAAATAAGTAATTTTATGCTTTTTAACCCTAAATTATGCGTTTTCACGCTGCTATCCCTCAAATATGCAATTTTATGCAAAAAAATTCTTCGCAATGAAAATCCGATCCCTCATCACACTAACTAATCTGGAAATTAAGTCCCAGAATCCATTACATACGACCAAAAAACATATCTTGGGCTCACAATCCGATTATTAAAAACTGATTTCGGCCGTTTAGCACGCCTCGCTATCAGTGCCGGCATTAAGTGGGGGGCGGGGGGCACGGGTGACCGGCCGGAATGAGGTTTGTTGTTGTTGTTGTTGTTGTTGTTGTTTTTTAAATTTTAGCCGCAATTTTTGTCTCTCACTTGTATTGCCTTGAACTAGTGGTTTATTTAACACTTTTACCCTTTTTTGTCGCATATTTTGCTTTTTTGCGCTTGCAAAAAAAAGTGCGCTTTCTCATCTTTATTCGCTTAAAGGACCTAAAAAAACCTGGAGATCACCGTACTTCCTCTATTTTAGCCGCGAAGTTACCCCAGAAATCGCGATTTCTCTCAATTTAAACCTTCAGAATAGCGCTTTTGTGGGCTGAATCGAATATTCAGCTGGGCTCAATTCGATTTGGGTGTCAGATGGGCTGAAAATCGTCGAAAGAGCCAAAATCGCTGTCCAACCGCATACCAAAATTCGTTTTCAAGCACCAATACTTCCATGATCATAAAATCTAAAAATCCCCATTCTTCCATATTTAAGCTTCTTGGTGGCACCCTCTGATCCGGACAGTCCACCCCAGTCGCTCCTACGCAACTGATTCACGGACAGAAGGGATGAAAAGCGCTAAATTAAGGCTAATATGAAGAAAAAAACGCTGTGAATTATCGAACAATGCCTTATTATTTCGACTATTTATGGGTTTATTATTCATCGATGTAGTCAAATCCGGCTTGAAATTACATGAAAATCGACACCCCACACCCCTATGATCCCAAATCCTTTGAAAATCCCCACTTTGGACCCGCTTTTGGCCCATAAAACCCCAGGGAGTTATTTGATCAAACTAATCAGATGTTAGGACCAACTAGACCCCAAATGGAGTCTATGTGCGAAAGAACGAGTTTTTTCGAGCAATCCTAGGGCAAGATATGACCCGGACGGCGGACGGCGGACGGACTTTTTTTTTTTTTACTGCAGATTTGGATTCTACGCACTTTGAAACGTAAAACTACAAATTTTGAGGGGGGGTCAACAAATTTTTTTTGCGATACGATTACAAAGACTTATTATTGAGAAATAATAAGCCAATAAATCGCGGCCAAAGTTTCTTGAAGCTTTCACGCGGATAACGTGTAGAAAGAGCGCTAATTGGAGGCTATAGACGCTAGAATGCCAGTTCGTGGCTCAAACTGAGAAAAAGCGCTAATTCATAGCTCAAATTAAAAAAGTGCTAATTCATGGATGAAATTACGAAAATTCGATCATTAGCGGCTGAAATCAGGAAAAATGCGAATTCAATGCAAAAATTCAGAAAAACCACTTATTTACAGCTAATGTGAGAAAAATCCCTACTCCCCGTCGGGAAAAGTGGAGAAAAATCGCTAATTCGCAGCAACTGAGTAAGTAGCGCTGAAGTGAATGCGCGGTTTAAATTTAGAAAACGTCAATTCGCGGCTTCGGGGAGAAAATTCGGGCTAGATTGTGAAAAAAGGGCTAATCTGCGACCAAATTGAGAATAAGCGTTGCATAATTAGCGGCTAAAATGAGGAAAAATTACATTTACGAACAAAATAAAGAAAAATGGCTAATTGTTAAATTTGAGAAAATGTGCTCATCGACAGAATTTTCGACAGAAAAGCGTCATAATTTACAGCAAAAATTTGTCGCGGCGATAGTTAAGGGTATCCCGCAAGCTAAGATTTCAAAGAAACTTTTCTTTAATCAGTAAACGAGTACAATACAACTTTATTTTGTTGTTGTTTATGACAATATGTTTGAAAACATATTCATCAAAACTTTCATTTTAGTGCCCCTGGCTCATATATTTAATTTATCCTTTTCCACTGGTGTTTTTCCCACTATCTTCAAAAAAAAGCATTGTTATTCCCCTGTTTAAGGGTGGAGACAGGAAGAGTGTAAGTAACTATCGGCCTATATCCTTAACATTTTCATTGTCAAAGGTCCTCGAGAGCTGTATAAAGCGAAGACTTGTTGAGTACTTACAGCGCAAAAATGTAATATCACAAAGGCAGTATGGATTCCAAGAAGGCCTATCTACGAGCCACGCACTTTTTGATGTGACCAAATTCATTTATGAGAATTTAGATAGTAATAATTACGTATATGGTCTATTCCTGGACATACAAAAAGCGTTTGATTCAGTTAACCATAGTCTGGTTTTGGAAAAATTGTCCTACTATGGTATAAGAGGTATTGCGAATAATTTAATTTCATCTTATCTGGATGGTCGAAGTCAAGCTGTCAAAATAAATTGTTCGTTAAGCCACCCTGAGTTTGTTAGATGTGGGGTACCTCAGGGCACAGTGTTAGGGCCATTGTTGTTTTCTTTACTGTTAAACGACTTTTTCAGTGTGCCTATTCGAGGGAAGCAAATCTGTTTCGCAGATGACACCGTGATCCTGTTTTCTGGCCCCAACGGTGACGAGTTAAGGCGTACCGTGATTGAGGACCTAAAAATCATTCGGTGGTGGTTCGATAGTAATTTTTTGTCCATAAATTTTACAAAAACTAGTCTGATTTCTTTTACTAAAGGCCGTAGACTGAGAGGACCGGACCCTCTAGTTATTCATTCGAACTCCTGTGATAAGACCAACTGTGATAGTACGTCATGTGATACAATTTGTTTTGTGGATAGCTATAAGTACCTTGGTGTTTTATTTGATAGTGCCCTTAAATATGATCTCCATATTGTAGCCTTAGCAAATAGACTAAGAAAAATGTGCTATAAATTTAGGCAACTTAGAAAAATCTGTGATATTACTACGCTTAGATCCACATATTTCGTTTTTTGTGAGTCCATTTTGTCTTACGGGATAATTGTATGGGGAAATAGCAGTCAATTTATGTTGGGGAAACTAAAAATTGTTCAAAAGTTAATAATCAAGATTGCCTTAAGTAAACCCCAGAGATACAGCTCTGAAGAGTTATTCAAGGAATTTAGAGTTAAGAATCTTGACGAATTGTTCCTAACGTCGGTAGCACTGTTGCTCTTTAAACTAGACAGAAACTATTATGCTTATCACCCTTACAATACGCGAATATCTGATCATACTAATGTTAGGATTCCTAAGTTTTGCACTGCGTTTTATTCTAAGCATGCTTTTGTGGTTGGGATGAGAATGGCAATAAAGTTCCAATACAATTATAATGGGTTTGAAAATATTCAGAAATTCAAAAAATTTTTAAATAAGCTTGTCAATGAAGGTAAACTCAAATCTGTTTACACCTTGTTTGTATGATCGTTGGTTAGAAATTTAAAAATTGTTATTTAGTAAAGTTGAAACTGAGAGTCAATGCATGTATATTGCGCGCCTAATAATTCATAATTAAGCAGTTTTTGTAAGCATTTTATATAGAATGTATGTGTTAATATAGAATGTTGTATTAAGCAATTACAAGTAAAGTTTAGCTATGAAGTCGTATCATTTGGACAATTATTGTAGTTGTAGCTTACAGTTAGTATCAAGAATATTAGACTCCAGTCCCCACCACAAGTCTTTTCTTACGGGGGGCTGGCACGTAGCCTAAATGCTTTGTTATACATACATATAAACTTAAATTTGGTAAATGTGCGAAATAAATAAATAAATAAATAAAGGTAAAATGGAAAGGTGAGAATTTGTTCGCCACATTGCTCCCTCCCTAGTGACAACGACGGAAATTATGTTTTTGAAACGGACTGACTGGTAGCAACGGAACGTGGGCGGCTCGAGGTTGTCTATTCGGTCAGGCATGTTGAGGAGGTGAGCTGGTTTGACGCGATCAATCGATACGGAGTCTTCTTTCGTATCCTTTCTGACGACGAAATACTTTTGATGCCTTTGGATCACTTCGAATGGGCCTTCGTAGGTTTTTTGCAGCGGTTTCTTAACATCGTCGTTTCGACTGAAGACATGGGAATATTTGTTCAAATCTTGATGGAAGAAAATCTTTTGTTTTTGGCGAAATTTTTGGGGAACAGGATGAATGTTGTGAAAAAATGATTTAATTTTTTGAACGTGTGCGGAATGGTCGAATTGGGTTTGAGAAGGAGTGAAGAATTCGCCGGGTATTTTGAGAGATGTGCCGTAAACCATTTCAGCGGAAGTGAAACCGGTCGCGTCGTTGACAACAGTTCGGAGTCCCAAGAGAATGAGAGGTAGTTTTTCGACCCAGTCAGTTGAAGTTAAACATTTGATAGATGTTTTCAAACAACGGTGCCACCTTTCGATTTTCCCATTTGATTGTGGGTGGTAAGATGTAGACGAGTGGTGTTTGATGCCGAGCATTTCGTTCAATGCACAGAAAAGCTTGGATTCAAATTGGCGTCCTCTATCCGTTGTTATTTGAGTTGGAACGCCGAATCGGGCTATCCAATGCTCTAGCAAAGATGTTGCGACCGTTTCAGCCGAGATGTCTCGTAAAGGAATAGCCTCAGGCCATTGCGAGTATCTATCGATGATAGTTAAACAATAGGAGTATCCTCGAACGTTTGGCATGGGACCGATTAAATCGATGTTGATGTGCTGAAAACGATTTTCGGGTAGTGCAATGTGTTGAAATGGACTTTTGACATGTCGCCTGACTTTATTTTGCTGACATGGTAGACAAGTTCGGGCCCAATGTCGACAATCTTTGTTGATACTGGCCAGACGAATTTTTCCAGGATCAATTTTTGGGTTCTCCGGATTCCAGGATCAGATAATTCATCTCGCATTACGCCACATTGAGCTAAAGCTCGCTGAAATTTACCTCGGTCGTCACTTTCCAAGAATGAACAGTCCCTGATTCTACGAAAACTGAAAGACAGAATGGACTCCAGCGTTAAAAGTAGTATTCATTACGCTGCGACACTTCTGGGCCCATCATCATAGGGGACGCTGCTGAGCAAGACGAGCAAATAGAAGGCATTAAAAATTCATAAGGTTGCCACACAGACCTGCCGCGACAAAGCGATGGTGGATTTGGCCAACTATCGTTCCAAGGATGGACTCTGGGGGATACATTTTTGTGGGAAAGTGCCTCGGCGGTCACGCCAAGTGTTTGGTTGCAAGGACTTTGTTCGACTTCAACTTTGTCTTCCGTTGCGGTTAGAATTTTATCAGCTGCGACAGAAAGATCCTTTAGCACGTTTTCTTAAATGAACAGCAAAAAAAAACAAAAAAACACCGTTTAACGACTGATCAAGCCGGAAAACTGACCTATCTGTCCAATTTTTGGGTTCTCCGGATTCCAGGATGCGCTAGGCCATGAAATTTGTCGAAAATTTTTTTTCTAAGGGTAAGGGTAAGGGGGACGAAAGGTCTGTTTCTTGTGTCGCAGTAAATGTCCACTCCGCCTACCCCGGGGTAATTTCCTTGAAGGACCCTCTTCAATTCGTTATCCTCTTCTTGTAACTGTTGAAATTCTTTAAAGGCGATGAGGTTGATCGCTTCAATTCTCGATAAAAAATCAGCAACGACATTGTCTTTTCCGCGAGAGTAACGGATGTCAGTAGAGAATTGGGATATGAAATCGAAGCATCGGAATTGACGAGGAGTTGCTTTATCAGGATTTTGACGAAAAGCATAAACTAGAGGCTTGTGTTCAGTATAAATGACGAAAGGACTACCTTCAATCATGAACCGGAAATATTTTATTGCCTCGTATATGGCCAACAGTTCGCGATCATACGTGCTGTACTTCTTTTGAGCGTTAAAGAGTTTTTTTGTTAGAAAAAACCGAGGGGCTCCGGATTTCCATTCCTGACTTGATGCATTTACGGCTCCAACAGCGACATTCGATGCGTCGACCATCAAAACTAGCGGTAACGACGCCGGGTGAGCGAGTAATGCTGCTTGTGCTATGGAGGTTTTGCTTGTCTCGAACGCGTGTTCGGTTTCGGCTGACCAGATGATGGGGGAGTCTTGTTTTTTTTTGTCTCCTTTTGTGAGATCGTGTAATGTAGCTTGTATTTCGGCGGCACGAGGGATGAAGCGCCGGTAAGAATTGATCATTCCGAGAAAACGACGAAGAGATTTGATGGTCTTGGGTTTCTCGTAGTTGAGAATAGCTTCGACTTTTTCGGGTAGAGGGGAAATTCCAGCCGGAGAGATGTGATGGCCCAGGAAGGAAATCTGTGTTTGGGCGAATTGACATTTTTCGACGTTGAGACAGATGTTAAATTCGTCTAGTTTTCGAAAAATCAAGTCCAAGTGATGAAGATGTTCTTCTTTATTTGAAGATGCGACGAGAATGTCATCCAAGTACGTAAAACAAAACTCGAATTGCCGGAGGACTTTATTGATGAACCTCTGAAAAGTTTGTGCTGCACTGCAGAGACCAAACGGCATGACCAAAAATTCAAATCGAGTTTGGAAAAAATAGTCTTGTTGTGAAGCATGTGATTAAATTCATGAATATGAGGAATAGGGTATTTGTCTGGTTTGGTTGCAGCGTTGAGGCGACGGTAGTCTCCGCATGGCCTCCAATCACCTGACTTTTTGGGTACCATATGCAAAGGATTGGCCCAACTGCTTTTGGAGGGTCTGCAGATACCTTCATTGATCATGATTTGGAAATGTTCTTTCGCAGATTTGAGTTTGTTCGGAGGGAATAAATAGGTGGGCCGGTGGTTTCGATCGAATGAGAAATACCGAGATGGAGGTTTTTTTTTAATATTTGCTCGTTTATCGGTGAGTGATGGATTCGTAATACTGGGGTAGCGCGTGAGAAGTTCTGTGAAAACGTCGTTCCTGGCTACCGTAGTAATGGTTTCGTGGCTGGACTTGAGGATTTCGGCTGTTGCTTTACTCTTTGTGACTGGGTCTACTAGTTTTTTGTGGTGGAGGTCGATTATGAGATTGAAATGTCTGATGAAGTCAGCTCCGATGATATAGGCTTATCAACATCAGCTATAACGAAAGACCAGTTGAATTGTCGGCGTAGTCCTAGAGTCAAGGTAAGCATTTTGTAGCCGTAAGTGTTGATTTTGGTGCCGTTGGCAGCGTACAACGCAATTTTTTGTTTATTTTTGCGGTCCTGATGGGTTGGGGGGCATACAGATACATCGGCTCCAGTGTCGATCAGGAATTTCAATTTTGTCGAGAAATCATATAGAAAGAGACGGTTGGTAAAATTTAACTGGTCCACATGCGTCTCAGATGTGGACGAGTTCATTCGTTTTTTGAGTACGTGCAGGGTTGTTCACATTTTCGTGCTTGTGAACCGAAATTAAAGTGGTACCAGCAATATTTGTCGGAAGGCCGGTTAAACCGAGGGGATTTTGAGCGAGTATGACTACGATCATCAGAAGAGTTGAGTCGTGTTCGAGGCTTCGAACGGATTGCGAGAACTTCTGACCGAAGAAGTTCGTTTTCTACTTTAAATTCTGTTAATTTATGGGACAAATCGTTGATTTTTGCTTCTAGTTGGTCGACGGAGGTGGGGGGCTTGTTTGAAGTATGGCCTGAAATAAGTAAGACTTCAGACATGGTAACTTGAACCATTTTATCCGCCATCTCCGCTAATTTTGACAACTTTTTATCGCTAACCGATAGAATGGTCTGAACGTTGTGTGGTAGGTTGTTCATCCACAAAGATTTGAGAAAGCTCTCATTCACATTTTGGCCTGCTAAATCGCGCATTTCGCGGAGAGCGTCTGATGGCTTTTTATCGTTGAAGTCTATACCACCGAACAATATTTTAATTTTTTGAGTTTGACTTTCGGTGAATTGGGAAATTAGTCTCCTTTTCAGCGCGATGTATTTGTCAGTGGGTGGGGGACTTTTGACCAGATCACTGACTTGGGTGAGTATTTCGCTTTCCATGGACGAGACAACGTGATAATATTTTGTTAAATCTGCTGAGATATTCGATGTTGCAAATTGAGCTTCTATTTGGGTGAACCATAGTTCAGGGTCTGCTCGCCAGAAAGGTGGGAACTTTACAGCTACGCGAGAAATTTCGATATTGGCTGGTGGTGAATTATCGTTGGGATCGTTGTTACTCATTTGAGTGACTTGTGAACGACTTAAGCTGATTAACTAAGTACTTGCGTGAAATTGCCCGAGTGTTTCAGGACCGGCTGTCACTTGAACACACACTTGAAATGTGTCACGGAGTCGAGGGTCACCAGTGTCGCGGCGATAGTTAAGGGTATCCCGCAAGCTAAGATTTCAAAGAAACTTTTCTTTAATCAGTAAACGAGTGCAATACAACTTGATTTTTTTTTGTTAGTTCATGACAATATGTTTGAAAAGGTAAAATGGAAAGGTGAGAATTTGTTCGCCACAAATTGATACAAATCGCTAACTCGTGTCTAAAATGGAGAAAAATCGCTTATTCGTCATAAAATGGAGACAAAGTTCACCGATGAAATTGAAAAGAAGCCCCGAAATGTAGGAAAAACGCTAATTCGCGGTTTAAATGGATATTAACGCCAAATCGTGGTTTATTCTGTACGGTGACTTAAATGAGGCTCTGTTGAAAGATTCGCCCGGGGGAGCTAGATGTATAGGGCCGGCACTGTGGTGATGGGGGGGGGGGGGCAAACCGGTTTCTAAGGGACAAAACTCAAGTTTTATGCTCGAAGGGTCAGCGTCTGGTGTGAATTGTCAGTTTCTAGGCGAAATTTGACCGTTCAGGTGGGGTTTTCGTCGAGAAATGGTGATTTTTGTAGTGAAACGTGTGCTTCTGAAGTACAATTTCAATGTTTTTGGGAGGCCAAATATCCAGTCTGACGTGCTAAATAGACGATTCCCGTGCTCTCTGAATTGTTGGATTATGTGAAATAACACAATTAGATACACCAGTCAAAAAACCATCTCCTTTTATTCTCAAAACTCAACAACAACCCTCTCTCTGTCTCTCAACCCAACCTGTCTTCTGACTACTTCCTAATTCTGTTGTTCCCGTTCCCGCCACTTTACATTCATCAATTCCTCTTCACGCCCTCCCCTTAAAAAAAAAATTGAAACAAGTACAATAGTTCAAATAATAGAAACATATCAATGTACAAAAATAATAAAAAATTGAAAGAGAAAATAAACGGACATAAACTAAAATTGATATTGTTGTGAAGCATTGATAACTTTCAATTTGGACGAAACTCGTCAAATATCTGGATAACAAATAAAAAAAAGTAAACGCACCAATAAGAACAAGTATGCATAGAAAAATAATAAACAAAAAACTCAAACAATTACATTTCAGAGATTAGTTTGGTAATTTTGGAGATATTGAGGAAGTTTGGTTTTCCGATTGGATTTACGGGGTTGCATATCGCTGCTAGGATTGAGTGCTCTAGGAATAGCTAGGGGTCTCGCAGTTGAGGGGAATGGGGAACTGGATGTCAAATTTTGATGAGCCCTCGGAGTCGGCTGTTCATCTAGGGGCGAGGTGTTCACTTTGCGGAGTCGGATCTGTGCCTGATGCACCTTATGTTCTCTTCCTGACTCTGAAGCTACCATTCGTATCGTTCTAGAGGGTGCGCTCGTTATAGATCCCTTTAACCACTGTGGGTGCTTCTTATGTGGCCGGGGCATGAACCAAACTTTTGTGCCGATATCGAAAATAGAAGGGCACTTTGAATCTCGTTTGGGACGAAAAGCGAAGGATAAATGTGTACGGGTTGGGTACTTGAAAACGAGAGACATGGATGACGGTGAAACCGATGTTGGAGCGGAATGCTGAATGGACATGAAATGGAATGATCTTTCCAGCCACGAAGACCCTGGAATGTCGGTGGCTGCTTTACGTAGACCTTGTTTAGCTCTGTGAACCGCAGCCTCAGCTCGGCCGTTGCTCTGAGGGTTATAGGGGGCAGTTAGTTGATGTTGAATATTTCGTGAAGCTAAATATGACGTGAAGTCTGTAGAACTGAATGGCGGTCCGTTATCGGTGACAATCGTGTCAATAAGTCCAAAAATCGACATTAGACGTTTTAGGAATAATATGACTTTCGTAGCCGTAGCTGATGCCATTTCCTCGATATGTATCCAGTGAGAATATGCGTCAATTGCCAGTAAAAATTGTTGTCCATCCAGTTCAAAGAGATCCAAATGAACTCTTTCCCATGGTGAAGACGGATCACTGCGAGGCACTCTGTTGGGGGCGTCAGGCTTTCGGGACGCATGGGCGTTGCAACTTTCACACGACGCTGACATTTTTACTAGCTCCGAGTCGAGATGAGGCCACCAAACTAGCGTTTTAGCCGCCTCCCTCATTCTTGATAGCCCCAAGTGGCCTTCGTGAAGGGTGCTGAGAACTCTTGACCTAAGAGTTTTCGGCACTACGACTCTGCCATTCATCATAACAATACCGTCTTCCACTTCCAACAGGTGTCTCACCGTAAAATATTTAGCAAGTTCTTTCTCCGACGGCTTTGAACCCCACGAACGGGAAATTAACGTGATTACATTCAGCAACACTTCATCCTTTTTAGTTTCTTGCTGCATTTCCTCCCAACGTACTAGCGGAGTGGCATCATGAACAAAAGGCACGTGAACAACTTGACTATCCGAAGCGAGTGGGAGGCGTGATAAAGCGTCAGCTTGAGGAATAGCATTCCCAGGTTTATATTCCAATTTGTAGTCATACGCCGAGAGAATTTCGGCCCATCTTATCAACCTTGATGCTGCTATAGTCGGGATGTTTTTATCAGGAGAGAGTATCGTTCGTAGTGGTTGATGGTCGCACTCAATGGTAAATTGCCGCCCAAATAAATAACGATGGAATTTTTGCAGACCGAAAATTATGGCCAGGGCTTCTTTATGGAGCTGGGAATATTTGCGCTGGGCGGGGTTTAAAGTAGCCGACTCGAAAGCTACAGGACGGGTCACCCCGTTCTTCCGTTGACTCAAAACCGCACCAATACCATAGGAAGAAGAATCAGTTGTTAAAATTACTTCTGCAGAAGGATCGAAAATGACTAAGGATGTGGCCTGAGCTAGCATATTTTTGCATTTGTCGAAAACTGATTGGCATGATGAGGACCAATACCACTGAACGTTTTTACGCAAGAGTTCGTGGAGAGGCTCGAGAGCGGACGATAGATTACCAATAAACGAACGATAAAAATTTATCATTCCCAAAAATGATTTAAGTTCGGATTGGTTCCGCGGCGGTGGCATGTCCACGATCGAAGATACTTTCTCTGGGTCGGGGGATTTGCCGTGTTGAGACAAAATGAGCCCCAGAAACTTGACTGACGGAGTAAACCATTTGGATTTAGAAACGTTAATTTTGATATTATAATGATCTAGGCGCCGGAGCACTTCTTGAACGTTGGTGTAGCACTCAGAGTACGATTTGCCTCCCACCAAAATATCATCGAGATACGCTCTACAGAATGGAATTCCAGATAGAACACGGTCCATGACAGCTTGAAAGATCGCCGAAGCTGAACTTACTCCAAAAGCTAAACGATTAAAACGGAAAAGTCCTACATGAGTGTTGACAGTTAAGAGGTGTCGACTGGATGGGTGAACCTCCAATTGTAAGTATGCCGCCGTAAGATCAATCTTGCAGAAATTTTCACAACCTTCAAAGTCATTGATGATGTCGTCAGGCAAGGGTGGGGGGTAAATATCAGTTCGAATGTTAGGGTTAACAGAACGCTTAAAATCACCACACATTCTTATGCCCCCGTCTTTTTTCTTTACTATGACTAAAGGACTTGCCCAATCGGAATGAGGCACGGGATGAATAACTCCTTCTTTCTGTAGATCACGCAGTGCTTCCTCGACCTCCGTCCGGAGCGCAAGAGGTACGGGCCGAGCTTTCTGGAAAGTCGGAACGGCGTCTTTTTTTAAGTTGATGTGAGCGGAAAAAAAATTAATAGGCTTGTCATTATCAATAAGTCCAAAAGCCCGAGGAAACTTTGACTTGAAACCCTGCGGGGTCCCATCCATAACCGTGTCTTGAAGCCTTTTTTGGTCCTCAGACGGAGGGAGGGCTGCTATTTCTTGACACTTTCCAGGCGAAGTAAAACCCAACCATCTCCTCCAGTGAGGAACTAATCTGTCAAGCAGGTCCCGCCCCAGAAGAGCGCGAGGGTTAGTGTTTTTAACTACGATTATGGACGCGTTATGTATCGTTTTGTGGTTGCACGAAACGGGCACCGAAAAATAGCCGAGCGTCGTGATGGGCAATCCGTTAGCGGCTGAAATAGTCCCATGAAACGGCTCCAATTTGGAAAAAACGAAGGAATCGGGTAAAACCGAGGAGTCTATTAGGGAAATGCTAGCACCTGTGTCAACAACAAAAGGGATAGGTTCAGGAAAATATTTGCAACTGAGTGAGACCACAAGCGGATGGTTGACCACAAACAGTTCGTGAGGAATAATGGCCGGAACAACCTGCTTCGATTCAAAAACATGCTTCTTATTCTTAGTCATGCGGCTTACCGTGATTTTCCCAACTGCCGCTGCAACCGTGTCTTCTTGAAACCCGAGTTCCTCCGAGGTAGTGATACCCTCAGAGACTGGGGCGATTGCCGAACTAGCCTGGCAAACTTCCGCGAGATGGCCAAGTTTGCTGCACCTCTTGCAAGTCATCTTCCGTGCATGGCATTGGGGGGGTGTATGATTAGTAAAACAGCGGCCACAGCGTTTGTATCCCTGCTGATTGACGGTTTGTTTGACGAATCGTGGCGGAGCACCACCAGTTGCACGATATCTGCTGAGCGGCTTAAATGGCCTCTTATTATCCTCGGAGGTGTGGTTATGCACCGGAGCAATCGGGGTTGCAGAAACCAGCGCCGAATTGTCCTTGACGGTTTGTGCCTCGACAGCTGCTTTTACCATATCATTAAAAGAAGAGGAGCTTGGAAGCTTTAGAAGAGCTTCAACGATATGGGGTTCGGTGAAAGACGTTAAAAATTTTAGCTGCTGGTGGCTTCTTCCCCGGACAGACTGCTCCAATTTCCTTTTAAAACAAGGCTTGTTACTTGATCGGCATATTCTTGAATGTCGTGCCCCGCGGAGTACTGTAACGTCGTCAATTTTAATCGATTTCGTGTAACGTCGCTGGAGTCCAATTTATCCACGACCGCTGCTATATGGTCCCAGGAGACGTCGTCTATTTGCTGCGGAAGCATTGCTTGTTGGAACCGGGCGTACTCGTCATTGGGAAGACCCACTAAAAAATCGTAGCACTTTCGACGTTCGTTTGTTATTCCTCGAATTTGGAAAGCCATTTTAGCCCTTCGGAAATAACTCGTGATAGTTTCGCAAGGAAACTTCGCCAACACCAATTTGTCCTGGGAAGACATTATCACGTTCACCGAATGCACGGAGCACTAGTTGAGAAAAAAAAACCGGCTACCAACTTCAGTTCAATAACAATAAGACAAACCGCGCGCGATTTTCATATATATTTGTTTTTTATCCTCGTCGCCACTGAATTGTTGGATTATGTGAAATAACACAATTAGATACACCAGTCAAAAAACCATCTCCTTTTATTCTCAAAACTCAACAAGAACCCTCTCTCTGTCTCTCAACCCAACCTGTCTTCTGACTACTTCCTAATTCTGTTGTTCCCGTTCCCGCCACTTTACATTCATCAATTCCTCTTCACTCTCAAATCGACAATAAGGTCCCGAGTTTCGTCCTTATTTAGGACGAGCCGGTTCGCCAGGACGGGCTCAGACCTGGCGCTCTCATAGGATACACACTGTAGCCGGTCAACGAGATAATAATTAATAAATTTTACCGAACGCTCGTCAAAGTTGTAGTGGCGAAGTTTGGCTGTAAGTATACTACTGTCGATCGAGTCGATCAGCCTTAGACACACCCCAAAACCCGACTCAAGACCAGAGAGACCTGACCGCAGAAGACGAATAGCTGCGAGAATAGTGGAGTGGTCACAGAACCATTTTAGCTTGCCCGATATATAAAGAAATTCGTCCTCAGAAAATCCGGCACAGCCCACATGAAAATAATGAGCGCAAACACCGTCACAAGTTAGTACTTGAGTCAGCTCAGAAGGCACAGAGCACAAACTTTCAGATAATGTGCCTATTGCAGACAACAGGTTGAAATGAAGAAATCTCGCGAAATTTGGCTTTCAGCAAGCAAAAACCAGCGTTTGTGGTTTTATGAATGAGGCAACCCCGTGAACTTAGAACGTTGTACCCAAATGAGGTTTCCATGGTTGTTTACGTAATTTGTTGCCTTTTCTCTCAAGGTCCGGGAGGATTTTTTTTTTTCATCTATTTGGAAATAAACAATTCAGTCCGTCGAAGCCTCATCTGGCACGTCAACTCAACGATCTTCGACGATAGCCCAAGTTTCGAAGCACCGTAAATCAGCAGCGATATAGCATGCAACTTCCCCCTTTTAATACCTTAAGGCACGCTCGGCATTAACTTGATGAGTGTGCCTTGGCATCCTTCACGCACACGCGAATGTAATTCTGAAAATTAAAATCTGTCTGTCTATTACTTCTGTCAGTCCGTGGGTCACCCGCAACAGTTTCAGTCACTTGAAGAGAGGGAGATTTTTTTTTTTTGATTTTTTTGAGAAATGGCCCATTATCCTTCATTTTTATTACACTGTTTTGTTATTAATAATTTGCCAATCTCGTCTTTCATCATGGCGAGCTCGTAATATTAAATAGGAGGGGTTTTCGTTTTACATACAATAGAGTGAAGTGTAATTTAGGCGCCAACTGTGCGATACTCTTCCCACGGTCGAATTTATTCTTCGGAGCATAATACACTTCCCCCTTCGCCATCCTTCCATTTAAAGACTATCCTTTCATCATCTCCACAGACTTAAGGCTCTCACAGGAAATTTGTCTGCCTCTGCAGGGACCGAACGGGACTTAAATAGGCCTTTCTCTCACTCACACCTTCCGACGTCATTTCCAATCTTATAGCTACAAATTGTTTGTCTCTTCACCCCTCGCACAACCCGCTGGGCAAAAAAATTGGCAAAAACAAAAGGAATGTACACTTTTTGGACGAGGAAGAGGAAAGACGGGAGACGTTCCAAAGGCAGCAAAACAATTGAGGAAACGTTTAGATTCACTCTCCGAGTGTGACAAAAATTTCTAACGGATCTTGAGTAATTTAATAATTTTGAACTCCCATTCTTTATAACGTTCAGTCGCCGTGTTACCAACGTGAAATCTCGACACCATCTTTTTATTTCTATTTCATCCTCGCATTCTCTCTCACTCTCACACAGAATCTTTCTCGTCCTCGTTTGAAAATCTGCATTTAAAACGTAAAACCGAAGAGCTCACGAATTGAATACAATGCACAAGGATCCCAACCCCGGTCTTAGCTGCATTGACTAAAAAAGAAAGAAAGAAAGAAAGAAAAAAAAATGGGGCTCTCAGCTAATGATTTTCCGGGAGTTGCGACACTTGAAAAATGTTACGAACCAGCGTGCGCTGGTGTTTCAAGTTTAATTCTCCCAATTATCGAAATATGAAAAGAACTGCTTTGAAACTCCAAGGTTTTTAATTACGAGTGTCGGTATAGGATTTAAAAAAAGGATGTTTTTAATGTATTTAACAGAAGAAACATCTTTTTCTCAGCCTTGACAGTTTAATATCTTCTAAAACTGTAAAAAATGACACTTCAAAACTGTACCTACCAATTATTGTGCTGTTGAAAAAACAGACGAGTTTAATAAGTTTCATTTCTCCCACTCCTTTCCTTTCTATTCCTCCCGTAGTTTGGTTTCATCATGGTAGCGGGCGTAATAAAAACTCAATTTTTCCGAACTAATGGATTTCAGTTAATAGTTGCATCATTTCTGTTATCTCTGGAACTAAACGTCACACGAGAGAGGATCAGACTTACGAAATATAAAAAAATGATGGATGTGACTTTTTTGTTTTGTTATGGTTTTGCTCCGTCAGTTTTGTCTTTCCTGTACACTCCGGCGTCTGACGAGCCTCGCATTCAATCTGTGGCCAACCGTCCAAACGGATAATAGACGATCGAAATTGCTATTCAGGGCTTAAAATTGTCATAAAACTGCAAATACTCAGGGCTAAATCGCTATGAAATTGCCAGTTCCGGGGGGGAGGGTAAACATAGTTCAATGTGAGCCCAAAGGGTCGAGATTCGAAAAATGAATATACACAAATTCATATATAAGAGAACAAAAAATATGCGTAAAAGGCATTCTTTGTGCTCAATAGTCACGAAACTGCATCTTTGCGAGGATAAACAACCACGAAATTACTATTATTTTGATGGGGAAATGGAAAACAGCTCAATTTGGGAGTTTTAGCTCCAGCTCCGCTAACAAAACTAATAGGTTACGAAGCATCTGTTGATTGGTTGAAAGGTCAATGGATGATTTATCGCCACAAAATGGCTACATTTGGAGTTCAAAAAACCACAAAATTGAAAGTTTTGAGTCCATTATTGTAGCTCGCAGTAAACTAGCATGTTTCCTGTGTGTACTTTGTAGTCCGCGAGCCCACAGTACCAAAAATCCGGGTCATTTGATCGTGCCTGGCACCTGCACATAATATTTTTATGGTCTAGAAGATGACAATTTTGAGATCGCCAGACATTTTCCGTGGGACAGGGGCTCTCAGCAAAGCTAGCTGTTGGCATAAAACATCGATTTATGTTTCCCACGTTACGAAATCAACAACGCCATCCAATTTGATTTGTTTAAAAAAATGTGAAATTTCGAGGCTCACTATTAGCCAGGGTTTCATTCGAAATTGGACGGCAGTGGTGGCTTTCTAGTTAAATGTTTGCGAAGAACCAATTTTTACACTTGCCAGCCGTTTTCAAGCAGCCCATAAGTGTGTTTGTCAACAGCTATAGCTCTGGTTGTGAGCCCCTGTCCCACGGAAAATATCTGGCGATCTCAGAAGTGTGTCAACTCCTGGGCCGTGAAAACGTTCTGCGCTACTGGTGCCAGACACGATCAAATGACCCGGATTTTTCGCGTGAATTCCAGTCTAACCGGTCCTGAGAGCACCTAAATATTGATGAACAGCCATGAAATTACATTATTTGGAGTTAAATAACTGAGAAATTACAAGTTTTGAGCTCGAATGTCCTGGAAATTGTACAGTTACGGTCTTAATTTTTGCAAAAATCACCGTGCAGCCCGAGCTTAACAGATCCCGACAGCTCCCAAAGCTTGACAAATATAGCCACGCAGTTGCGTCCCTCGAAGCTGAAAATCGGCGAAATTGCAAGTTTCAGGTCTTGATTTCAGTGAAATGGCAAGATTTAAGGGATTTATTAATTAGTGTGCGTGTGGACTCTTGGGCTGGTGGGCCCCGCGGGGGGCCTTATAGGCTTGGCGGGCCCCGACTGCGTGCGTTGCCTGGCGAAATGGCCGTGCAATTGGAACATTTAGAGCTAAAAATTTGTGAGTTGGCTTGTTAGAGTTCTAATTTGAGTACAATTACAAGTTTTCTGGCAAATTGTAATCTTTGAATTTGACAGTTTCGGGTCATTGGGTCTCAATGTCAGCAAAATTGCAAGTTTCGAGGCATTGCTGGCCCCAGACGATGGATACTAACGTACTTGCATATTTCCTGGCTAATTATCCGCGAAATTGATAGATTGCACTTAATTCCTGCAAAAATGCAAGTTATGGGTCTTCATTCATGTAAAGTTCAAAGCTTCGGGCCCTTTTTTTTTAGTGACCGCGTGGACCCCCCAGCACGCAGCCGCCCCCGAGATCATCCTGACGAGCTTTATGCACGATAATACTCGCGTAGATAATCATCCGAATCTAAAATGTCAAGGAATTGGACTCAAACATCCGCGAAATTGCAAGTTTGCATTGTTTTTTGTCGGCTCGAGCCCCCCGAGCTAGATCACCGGTCACGACGCCGACGCGTCGGGCGGTGTCAATGGTTGAAGTTACTGGACGCAAGAGCCCCAAGACAATCACACAAAAGTTTTGGCTTCTTCAAAAACGACTTTTCTTGTTGTTTTAAGGCTTTCAAAAAACGATCTCGCAGGTGGTGGTGGTGGTGGGGGGGGGGTTCCCAGTAAAAATAATAATTTCGTTTGGTTTGCCTCTAACAATATTCTAATTTCGAGAGTTCGACTCTCTCAAGAACCAAAACCTCAGGGCGGTGAAAGATTCTCGTTCGCAGAAACACAATTTCGCGGGTTTGGGTCTTATAAAAGCGAATTTAACGGAATTGGCTCGCACATTAAAATTAATTTTATGGGTTTTGCTCTTAATAACAGCCAACACGGAGGTGTCTCTCACTCAAAACAACAATTTCGGAGAGTTTAGAAAAACAAAGAAAGTCAAATTTCAAGCGTTTCGCTCCTTTGCTAGATTGGCCCACATGTTTGGCTGGTTCACAAGCCAAAGTTCGCTAGTATGGGTCTTTCAAGGCGAAATTTCACTGTTCTGCAGTTCTTGCAAACCCCAATTTCAAGGGTGTGATTCTTTTATTTAGGATTGACTCTTCCTAAAATCAGTTTCGCAGGTTTGGCTAATTTACAAACTAAATTCACGAATTTGGTTCCTCAAAAACGTGTATTTCGCGATTTTGGCTCTTTAAATGATTCTGGCTTGGAGTTGGTAATCCAAATTTCACGATTTGGGCTGTTTTCATCCTTGAGCAGATTTTCTTTCATTCAAATTGTAATTTTTGTGCGCTTTAATGCTCCTAGTGGTGTGTGGGTTAGTGGGTGTTGTGGAGGGTGGTGCTATTTCGAACCCAAATGGATTTGGCTTTTACGAATGCGATTTTTCACGATTTTTTTCCCTTGGAAAAACCGATTTTGCGGGTTTAGCTTTTACAAAAGCTAAAATCGACAAACATTATGATTTAGTTATGATAGGAGGGGTCAAAACATCTCCACTGGTGTAGAATTTTTGCGAATGGAACACGCTATACATTTTTGCTGTTTTGACTCATTATTACGATTAGTAAGAATTAAAAAAAAAAAAAAAAAAAAAAAGGAAATGTCGGAAATTTTGAAAGGGTAAGGGTCAACTCAAGGCAATGCATCAGGCGTCACAAAACTGAAGTGTTAAGTTGCTGCTCTAAGCAGCCATTATAAGTGGCTAAGATCGGCCTTTTGTCGTCCTTTGACCATTCTACCTGTTGGTAAAATTGTAGAATTTTGACTATTTTCACACCCTCCTCAAACTTCTTATCCAAATAAGCATCTTGGTGGACTTTTTTTTTGTCTGTAAAATTCGGAGAAGAAGGCACTTTTTCCCTCAGGAAGAAGTAAAGGACCTGTTTGGCATCCTTAAAAATCGTCCCAAAACATCTCCAGGCTCTTCAGCGAGGGGAAATAACCGGCAAAAGTTCTTAGGACGTTTTTAAAACTTCCACACAAAAAATAAAAGAAAAAAAAAAATCACGCCGATTCCTTCTCATCGACCCAAACCGCAGTGTGAACGCCTGAGAGCGCAGTAGAAAGAAGGGGAGAAAACCCTCTACTGCCACCACTTCCATCGATGTTCACGGGAGGAGGAGGAAGAGGAGGAGGAGCACACCGTCGCGGTGCACTCCGTTGTTGGTTTCCCTTCTTCAGGTCCGGTTCATGTTTCAATGAGAGCGGAGCTCGGATATTACTCGTTGAACTGAGCGCTTTTGCGGCTCCGTGTTTGCCGTTTTTTGTGATCGGCTGTTTTTTGTACCGAGTGTTGTTTAAATTGAAAACAAAAAATCCTTAGGCTATGGTTTGGGAAAAATTCTAAAAAAAAAAAGTTAAAAAAAAAAACAAAAACAAAACAATGATGAAGGGTGTTCCTGAGTGTATTGTTCCCGGTCAGGGCGGTTTTTTGGAGCTGTCCGATGAGGTTTTGCAACGGCTCATTTGCACGGAACCCATTGAAAAGTATTACGAAGTTGAGGATGAACCATTTGCAAGGTACATACATTTCTCATTTTTGTTAATTTTACTGTGTGCTTGTTTTACTATGCAGTTGTTGTTTTGTACGTTATTTTGTTCCTTTACCTAAGAACGATAGACGGTTACAAAGTTCAAAAACACTGGAAATCCCAAAAGGTTAAGCCATATTTCTTGTTTACTCAATGAGTGTACAGTTGTTGATTGTATTTTATTTAAAAGGCAGAAAAAACGCCGTTTAGAAACTGTCTTTTTAGGCGTTTGACAGACACGTGTGTCTAGTCTAGATAGACAATAGACAAGCTGCGCTTTGCTCTCCCGGATGTTTTAGAAATAGATGGCGGTTCTTAAACTCCAAAGTCACTCTCCCCCTACGTCACAAACACTCTCTTCACGCGATTCTTTTTATTTTACTTTCCAGGTTTTTTACGAAAATTTCAACAAATAAGGCAATATTTGTGCTTGAGATACCATAAGTGGCTCAAGGCTTAAGGAAAAAAAATGATAACGAAATGTAATAATGTAAATCCCCCTCCCCCCTGAACTGCACTCTCCTACTCAATTCCAATTCTTAATTGTTCGTTACTGCAGTTTTTTTTTTTTTAATTCTCGCGAAGAACATTAATTCTTCAAGGATTGGCTTTGACGCCCCGTAGGCGCTTTCTATACTTAACAAGGGAGCGTTCCTCAAGGCACATTTAAATTCCTTGCGTAACAAATTCATACCAACGTTCGCCTTTTGCGGCCTTGACACTCGTATCTTTTTTTAACCCCTATTCTACAATTCATTATAGTTCCTCGGGAGAAAATACGCAAAAAGTTGATGAAAATTAATTAAACTTTCCCCCGATTTGTTTTTTCGTGTAAATATAATCGGTTCCCATAAACAGTTTCATATATAGGCCTCGTATACCCCCACTTAATCCACCTAGTCTCACCTACTTAAATAAGGAAGTGACAAGAAACGTCCTTGGCTAGGTCAATTGACTCAGAAGAACGTTTTTCTCAAATTACGAAGATGATTCACATTATTACAACGTAGCCACCGTTCAAAAAGGAGGAGACGCTTATTGCCATGGAAGGTGTCACTTGAGTGAGTCAAGCAATCCCCCTCCATGTCACTCTCTGTGCTGTTTTCCCAATGAACGACATTCCCGTTAGAACAAATTGGAATTAATTAATGAATCCCCTCACGTGTTTTTACAGTCTCACACCCCTCATCGCCAAAAAATTTGAATAAACCTATGAGGGTACCGTTCAGTTTGGTTTACTTTTAAAGAATGGGTGAAGGATGAGGCGAGGGGGTATATTTTAGAAAGTGAAGACGAAGCTTGATAAAAGAAAAAATGGGGTTTTTTTGTTTCAATTTACTACAAAGAAGATCGTAACCGCAGCCCGTCCTTTAATCGAAAAAAATGGTCCTTTCCATCTCACTCTCTTCATCCTCAAGGACGACCAAGGCCGCGTCGAGGTATCCTGTATGGCCAGCCTTGACCGTGCCTCATTACGTGAGTTGAGAAAATCGTTTATAGCGTATGCCTCCCTTGTAAAACAATTGGTGTTGGTGGGGGTAGGGAGGGGGGGAGTGAGGCGTCGTGATTCTCCAATCCTCCGCTGCTGCCTTTTTCACTTCTTTTTTGTAAAAAAAAAAAAAGATATTGTTTTAATAGTCTACAGCCCCTCTCTTACCGACCGGCCACTTCGTTCTGAAAAAAAAAGAAGCCCATACGTCTCCCCCCACTCCACCCTGAGGGTTTCTCTTCGAACGTTTACCCATACCAAAATGTAGAGGAAGCCCACAATATCTAAGAAAAAAAAAACTTTTAACTGGTATTAATAGCCCTGTAATTTAAAAGCGATTATGATGATGAAGTAACCCCCCCCCCTCTGGCCAAAAACTAACTATTCACCCTTCAGGGGAAACCTTAATTTAAAAAGGAGAACAAAAATGCACTATGAATTTTAAAGTAGTCCCCCCTCCCCACAAAAGTCTTGCTCAAACATTTTGTTTTCACTATGAAAAAAAAAAAAAGGAGGTTTCAGTGGGCGGGTTCTCTGAAGAAGTCCGTGAGAATTTTTTCCTCAAAAGAGAGACGGCCAGGCCGAAAAAAAAAGCGAGCAGAGTTGGAAGTGGCGTAAATTGCTTTGGGGAAAGGTTAAACGTCTTAACCCCCTCCCCTCCCCTCTCGCTCCTATCGCCCTTCAACCCACAACACTGCGCCTGTTCACAGCTTCTGTCTTTTGTATGCCTCTCGACTGTGGTAGACGTCCCTGTGAGAAAAAGATTCCGTTCTTCTTAATTGATGAACTTAACCATTATAAAGAGTTCTGATGGTGGGATTTATTAACAATGGAGAGTGACGGTGAGGAGGAGTTGGGGGGAAGGCAGCCTTGCCTTGTAAAGAACATTCTTTCATTCCTTGTCGTTCATCCACTTCTATTTCAATCCCCTCACCCCACTCCACCGTTACCAACGGCGTGATGACTCCACGCGGAAGGATTCACAGTGGTGCGAAATAGGTAACTTAATTCTATTCGTGGTTTTTAAACTTATAAAACCTTGAAAAATAAAAATTTTTTTTATGCGTTCAATCTGTTCCAATCAATGAAGTGGACGCAGGGTAGAGGAAATGTTTGGCGTTTTGGATGAATTGTTAATATTTGTCGCCAAGGGGCTTTGCCTGATGAGAATGTTCCATTATACGTATATAAGGGTCGAAAAAAACAACACTTTCCGGTAGTACACAAGCTTTTTGGCCATTAGTGCCGTATTTTTGGGATAAATTCATTGTTTGAGAGTCTCATAAACCTCGTCCGGCTCAAATCGATGCATTAAAAAAAAAAAGCCACTAAAAGGCGACCGTACTCAAATCCCCTGCGAGCCAAGAAATTCGTATCAGAAAATGGCTGTCGTTTTCTTTGAAACGATAATTTAGCCTCGGAAGTGTGAAAATTGCCCTTTAACACCCGCCCACCCCGCCACCACTTCAGAGCATCACAACAAGTCATAGGTGAAGCCCGGCGGAATGCCCCCCCCCCAGGGCGGGCACCTCCCTGGATCCGAAAAACTGGCAAAACCATCAATTTTTGCAATGGCAACTCAGTGGATTTGTCACTTACAACATCAAATTCATGCTTTGGTCCCACAGCGACATCCAATTTGGCAAAGTTGTAGCTTTTCAACAAAGACAATTTCTTGGGTTTTGTGACTCACAGAAAATAATTTCGTAGCTATACGGCTCTCTTAAAAACTGGATTGGGGGGGGGGGGGTTCGGGCTTTTACAAAAACAAAATGTCTCGCGCCGGCTCCTCTTTTCGAAGCGGTAGACCTCTGCCGCTAGTTTTAAGAGGTTGGCTCATTCAAATCGCCGATTGATACAAGTCCAGAGGTGTAGAGGTAGAAGGGAGGGGGTGAGGTGTGACATCGCCCACCCAATGTTCCTATTGGGTGATGGGCAAAGGTACCTTTTCGCCCCCCCCCTCCTCCCCACAATATTTTCACCTGATTTTCAACAATAATATCGTCCAACAAAGGGTTAAGTACTACGGTATAGCGATGAGTAATGGTAGTTTCTTAATTTAAACCGCGAATTAGCGAATTTGTCGCGACTTCTCTCAAATTTGTCTCCAATTTACTACTGACAAATTGGCACTAGAAGCCGATGAATTGGCATGTTTTCAATTTTAGCCGCCAGCCAGTGTTTTTCTCCATTCAAGCAGTGAATTTGTCCATATTACCGATAAGCGATTTAGCGATTTTTGTCTTTTTTAAGCCACAATTTTGCACTTTTCCTTTATTTTAGACGCAAAATTGGCTTAAGAAACCGCGAATTGGCATTGTCCTCAATTTAATAGCGGCGAATGAGCGCTTTTCCCATAGTTGCGTTTCTGGTGGATTACTAATTTTTTTCCCTTTAAGCTTTTCATCAGCGATTTTTCTCAATTTCATAAGTGCATTAGTGTATTTTCTCAGTGCTTTTATCCCTAGAATTAGAGACATTTCCTAATTGTAACCTTGAATTAAGATTTTTTTCAGTTTTATCCGTGAAATATAACGCTTTTCCTCAAAAGCCGCTAAGTACCATTTTTGTCCTGTCAATTAGTGCTTTTTCTTTATATTATCCTCGAATTAGCGTTTTTTCTCAATTTTAGCTGCACTGCCGCGTTTTGAGCCTTAAATTATCGACTTTTCAAGTTTTACAATTCTAGCCGAGAATAGCGAGTTTTCTCTTCTTTATTTTAGTCGCGAACTTGGCTTTGAATTTCTTCAAGTTTTTCCAAATTTGAGCTTTGAATTAGCACATTTTCACGGTTTTATTCGCGAGTTGGAGATTTTTTTCAATTTTAGCCGTGATTTGGCTTTGGCGTGCTTTTTATTCCGTGTATTAGGGACTTTTCTTAATTTTAGCCGTGAATTAGTACTGTTCCTCAGTTTTATCCCAGTGAAATATAGCTTTTTCTCAATCTTACTCATGAATTGGCGTTTTATCCCGCGAAATAGTGATGTATCTCACTTTTTTTGCGTGTTTCATAATTGTAGGTGCGGTCTGTATTTGTAGCATTTTTATTTCCCAAATTAGCCATTTTTCTTTTTCTCAATGTTAGCCGCGATTTTTTTTTCTAACTTTTAGCCACGAATTTGCGTTTTTCCTCAATTCCACCCTTCAAATGGCGTCTATGCATCACGAATCAGTTTTTTTTTCTTCTGAATTTTGGACTGAAAGTTGCATCGAGAAACTAACTGATAATTATCGCTTTTGTTTACTTTTAATCACAAATTTATGGCTTTTTTCAAGCATTTTGCCACGTTTATTGGCCCCAAGAGCAACTCATGAGTGCGTCTTCTCATTGTAGCGATTTCGTGGCCAGAATGAAATAATCAACTACACAATTCGCTGAGCACCGGGGCATGCGCTGTCGAAGTCGCATGGACTGAAAATCGTCGAATAAAACCAAATGAAGCCAAATCACTGTCTATAATCGGGTGATGACAACCGGCATAATAGACGCCCCTTATTCGATTCCCCAGTTCAAATATGAGACATTTGCCCATCGCCCCCCCCCCCCCGCCCAACGAAAACCTAAACTCTACGCCTCTGCACAAGTCATTCGGTGAAAAATTAATTACACGGTGCGTTGGCTCGTTCAAAAAGCTCTCTCAAATCAGTTTCAGACAGATATTTCTTATCAGACACCAATTCTCAAGTTCCACGAGGGAAATATTGCCTGAGGCAACATCAACCTGTTGACGCAGAAACTATGGAACTGTGTTTCATTCATAGGAAACTATGCATTTTGGCTTGGGTCTTTATCCCTACGGATGACCTCCTAAATTCAAATTGATGGTCCATAGCTATCGCCCCCACGAACCGGAGAATTAATCCTGGCAATCTGACTGTCTCACCGAAAGACTTTTTCATGATGACGGAAGCCCTCCGCCCTCACACCGGTTAATCGCTTTGCTTCAGCAGGTCAAAATTGTCAAATTTTGACAGAAAATCGATATTTTGTGTCTAAACTGACCGTTTCTTTTATAAGTTGTCAGGCTGAAGCGATAAGTTAGCAGTTCCAAGACACTGAATATTACGCATAAGCGACAATATTGCCTCCCAAGGGAAGTATGAACCAAAGGACATCTGACGCTCGATGGATCTTTCAGTGCGAAATATGCCGTATAGTGGAAGACTCAGAATGAGGATTTGTGGATTTTTGAGTTGACACAGAAATAGAAGAATTTTTGCGAGATTTTTTTCTTCAAAAGTCAACTTTCTCTCCTAACAGACGACCTTGAACGCATTCAAAGTGCGCTAGCAAAAATAATTCCTTTCTTTTTCTCTCTACCTACTTTTTGTTTTAATAATATGAGCTGTCCAAGAGAGACGACAGCGACGGTGGGTATTTCTATTGTTTTTTTTTTCTTCTCTCTTTGCTAATTAAAAAAGAAAAGAATATACTTAAAAATACACCTTAAACCCTAATTATAATCACGATAATGAATTGGGGCATACCCCGTATCGGTGTAAATCTGCGTAATTCAACGTAAACCTTCCTATTTTGTTAATGAAGAGACCTTGATGGAAGAAAAGTCCTTCGGTGTTTGTTAGCGGCGAAATTTTAATTACAAAATTCTGAAGCGTATGCGTGGATTCAGCTATAGGTTCGGTGACAAATTAAGGTGAATACAAAAAGAAGAGAGAACTTCCTTCCCAACGCGAAGATACGGCTATACATGAAAAAAAAAAAAAAAAGTATCAAGATTAAGGACTCCGTGGGTAGCTTTTCCATTCTAGCGTCACTCCATATAGAGACATTGTGATTATATAGAGTGAGGAGGGGAGATTTTAGGGTTGACTTGAGAGAGTATCCTTTTTGAAAATACTTTCAAGCCGCGACGCCAAATATAATAATGTTTATCGCTTTTTAATCCCTCCCACGAGCATTCAAAAAAGCTTGTGTAAATGAGTTGCGGAGAGGTGTTCCTGTAAGTCGATGAACTTTAGAAAATATCAAAGCTCTAAGTAAAAAAAAAAAAAGTATAGGTACAGGTATCGAAATTACGAGTTTTGGAGTGCGGGGACTGTCCCGCATATTTTCTTAATTGAGTGTGTGTGTGGGGGGGGGGGGGGGGCTCAATCATCGAGAAAGCGTTGGTTATAAGTGTTTCGGTGAGTTCGGCCTTAAAAGAGACAAATTCCAAAAGGATTATTTGATTCTGCCCAATGTGATTGCGCTTCTTAAGATAGGGATGGACAAAAAGTAGAGTCTGTTTCGCGAATTTCAAAGAGCTGTTCTATGTCCCTCCCCTCTTCTATATACTGGAATATCAACCGACTGTATGAAAATGAAGGACGACTTAAATGGCAACCATTCTGGTTATGGCAAGGATGCATCTACAAAGTTATACCCACCCTTCAAGACCTCTGCTGTCGTCACGGTCGTATATCACTGCCCTTTTCCTTCTCACTAAAATTAATCGATTACGTTAAGCAATTTAGAATCGTTGAAGGGGGGGGGGGCGGCTGGAAAAGGCTTCGATGACCACAACTAAATACCCCCACGTCATCGCATTCCACCAACTTCTTCCAGTTCCATTCTTGAATTTTTTTCTCACTCTCTCTCTCTCTCTCCCTTCTTTCTTTTCATTAATTCTTCCATCTCGGGTTCCTCATAATAAATCATTAGTACGCATGGAAAGTGTCCCAAGCGTGAAGAAAGAAGGGGAGGGGAAAAAGTGGAGGGGGATCGTGGGAAAAATACGCAAGCACGGAAATGATTCATCCGGAATAATTCTAACTTTTTTTTTTCTTTTCTTTTTCTCTCCCACATAACTTAAACTAGTGAAGGAGCTTTGCTGCTTTATGTGTGTATATATACGCTCCGATTTAAAATGGAAGTCCATTCGAACGGAGAGAGTTCAATGATCTTCGGCTCGCGTCACGATATTATTATTGTTTATTGCAAATTGAAAAAAAAACAAACAAAAAGACAACAAAATAAATTGAGAATAATGAAAGTCTCTTTTCTTGGCTCTATATAAATGTCGGTTCACAGACAAAAAGAGGCGTCCAGACTTTTCGTGATGCCTTCCCCCCACCCACCAGCCCCGTCATAAAAAGTGTGTTCGAAATTGAATTCCACCGAACAGATAGTACTCTTTTTAATGGAATAAAATTATTGTCCGGTTTGACAAAGAGGGGAACTTTTTGTGTGTAACAGATGGACCTCAACGCATCCTATAATCCACTATCTCAAGGGAGCAAGTTGAGAAAATTATTTGGACGCGTGTTACCGCGCCCTCGGTCGTTGACGATGACGATTTATAAAATGTTTCCCGTTTAAATGCGATGACAAGTTCTCAGGATTAGGGGTCGGGGGCTGTATTTTGGTTCCCCTGGAATGAGGGGGGCAATATCTCAGTCGTCTGATTCAATTAAATCAATACGTTATTTTCTATCAGACGACGTTTTCAAAGGGTCGTCGGCGTGACTCAGCAACACTAAACGGAAGAATGATCAGCTAAGGGAAATAGCAATCTCTTCTCAGATAAGCTGCTTTTTCCTGACATCTGGCCTGAGTCGGCTTTCGGCTACACGCTTGTTTTTGAGGATTATAAGTTGACGGGCCTTCAAGATGGAAGGATTCCAGGACTGGATGGGTGCAGTTTAAAGGCCTAAATTAACGCTACTGTCAGTTTTTGGACAGAAAATCCAGAATGGAAGGCTGATAAGACAGTTTTTCAGTAGATATTTATTATAGTTTTTGACAGATAAAAACCCTGTCAAATTGATGATTTCTAGCACCGATTTAAGAGTTATTTATTTGCAGGTTCTCTTGCTGGGCCATTCCTCCAGCTCTTGATCAAGTTTCTGCTATCAACAGTCACTACCCCGAGGGAAATACTGCCCCCCCCCCTGCATTATTCCGCAATCATTTTAAAACCCGCCTGCGCTCCAATTTCATCTATAGTTGAATCCTACTGCGTCACGTTCAATAAAATCACGTATTTCGTACCCCCTGTATCTTCCTGTTGTTGAAACTCAGCAAGAATTCACGTTCAAAGTGCTACAATAACGTTCCCTTTCGATTTACAATCATCCGACCATTCCCCTCCCCACCACCCCGCTACCACGAAGGACAGAAAAATTGTATTTATAGAATCGACAAACATCCGCCCGTTTGTGACTCAATAAATGAATGAAATTCCTTCACGTTTTCCCCCTTCCCATCCTACAATATTTTCCTTTACTCGATGACGGAAGGCCTGTTTTTTTGTTTTTTTCAAACAAATTTTGTTGATGGTTCTATCCAAGAGAAAACGATAATTCGATTCCGGGTGTCACGCATTTTTGTTTTTGTTTTAAACAAGAGAACGTTCGCCCTCGGATCCATTTTCTACCAATATTTCTTCACTTCTTCCAATTTTTGTTTAATTTAAAGTTTTAATCATAGCTCCTGTTCTTGTATTACCTAATTCAATTCCCATGATTCCCATAGCCCATAACATTAGAACAGGTCACCTCCTTATTTTCCTAATGTCTCTTTCATTTCCAGCCCTCCTTTTTTCACTCTCATTCTCTCTCTCTCTCCTTCGTACGCCTCCATTTAGAATACGTGTATATCATTGCTCAATATTGCGAGGGAGCGCACAACCATAAATTACTTTTCCAAGCCGGTGCTAGAGAGGGTATTTATTTTCATGATTTCTTGTCTTCAGTACTACTATATCGGATGACTGTTTTTCCTTGAGGAAACAATTTACACCTCCCCCCCTTTCCCTCGCACTTTTTCAACACCTGTACCCAAACTAGATACCAAAAGGAATTTGTCCTTGATGAAAAAAAATATTTACACAGTTGTTCTATTCTTTTTTGTCCCGTCTTCTTTGGACGTCACCCGAGTCCACGGTACGTGATATTTTCCGTATATAAATCCTCTGTGCGGACAAAAAAGGAGACTACCATAAAGAGAGAGAGTTGTTAAAATTACCAGGATGTTTATTGGCCGAGTCACGCGGCGTGAAAATAATAATTAAAAATACAAAATAATAAATAATGACCGACAATTAACAAAAAATAATTATTTTTGTACGTGCTTCCCTTATCGCCTAAAGGGCGGCTGTGATTTACATCAACGATAGAAAGTGATATCTTTATAAACAGGAATTAACATACAATCACCCCCTAAATCACAAAGATAGTGCGTATCATTTCAATCTGAAATTAATACCGTTGTGAAGGATGGAAATTACGAGATTGCGAAAATTTACAATTGGAATTGATGGGGGGGGGGGGGTCCACAGGACACTTTCAAGCATTAGTGAGAGGTGCGGGCGTTTTGAAAGAGTAGGTTGAACAATTGGAGTAAGACAAAAAAAAAACAAAAAAACGCGGAACGCGGGCCGCCCAGAACAGATGAAGTGGGCAGTGGGGAAGTGTTTTGCATGGCGTCGTTATGAGTATGATTTGCAAAAAAAGAGGCGCGCTCGAGGAGAGAGCAAAATGCAAAATAAATAAGACTTGGTGTAAAGGAAAGGTAGAGGCGTCGTGTCAAATAATCAACCGGATTTTCGATTTCTAGGTGTTTATTACATCACAATTTTACATCAGAAGCACCCAGAGCTGTGCATCGTAACTCAGAAAACAATACGTAAGCGCTGCTCCTCGATAATCCGTATAACTACCGCATCAAGCCGATTCATAATAGGCCAACTCACATCGCTACCGTGAAGGCCAGTTGTGGGCACCTCACACAAAGCACGAATTATGCCACAGAGATGACTAAAATTTAAAAACTATTAGGCACCATCTTCAGAAGATGTAGCCACATTCCTTTGTCAAAAAATAAGCCGTTCGCGGGATCGTTAAGTTTTAGCCGATTTTCTCTAGGATACTCAAGAGTGGCGCAGTGCGGACTTCAAAGCTATCTGATCGGTGCCCTACGGCCTTCTTTCCGAGAATTCTTGGGCGCCCTAAGAACGTGCTAGACACGTACATTAAGATTCTGTGCTAAATTTGTGTCCTGACAATAAGGTTCTGCCTCTTCAAATTCCAGTGGAAGACGATCACCACACGCGCCGGAGGTGTGCCCAGACGACCGCGCAAAAAAACCCGTCTGTAGTGGATAGACTTCGACGAAAGCCAAATTGGGAACCACTAAACAGCCCGTTCGACTCAAAGTACTCCACAATTTGCCGCGTCGTTACGACCTCCAACACTTTTGAGAACACCGGCAGAATAGAAATGAGTCTATAATTTCCAGGATCATCCCGGTCTCCCCTCTTCAAAATTGCGCCACAACTCCGAGTTTCAGGCAATCAGGAAACACATTTTTCCAAGCTCTCGTTGATAATAAGGTCACCTACCCGCTTACAAATGACTGTGCTAAGTCCAAAACAGTCAAAACTCCAGGAGTTTTTTTAGGTCTTCAATTATGGAACGAGTCCGCTCCGACGAAGTTGGCTCAAATTTGACGGATTCTCCACGTATTCTTCCATTTTGGTGCAGTCGTACACGTTGCTCACCCTAACAAGCTTCACTTTGAAGGCTCCAAGATCATCAGTATACCATTTATTCACTCGTGCGGATGCCTTGGCCCCAGCTCTACGAATCCTCCATGAAAAAGCAAGATCAACAAGTAGCAAAAAGCACTGCACGAAAACATTCCACTTTGCGTCGACGTCACACTCCTCAAAAAGAAAAGATCAGTCACACTCTTCCAACAGACCCCGGAGCACCAAGTTGCCACTGTCAGTAATAGGCTTAACCCTCGTCAAAGAGTCTCTCTCAACAACGTGATCCCCCCCCCTCACCCATCTGAGCCCGGTGATCTGAAATCGCCGGGCTAAGGGTCTCCAACCCTAGGGCAATTGAATTGTCCACTTAGACATTGTCCAGGCAGTTATTCCCAAAAGTCGGCTCCGTGATTAATGACGAAAAACCAAACGACATTATTAACTCAATGAGTCGAGCGACTCAACAGACGCCCTCTCTATAACTGGAAGTGGACGTTGAAGTCCTCAGAAAACAACAACCGAGAATGCGTTCTCCGTGAGTTCTAAGAACAGATCGAAATCACCCGAAGGTGGGCGGTCGACGCCAACTACAATAATTCCGGTTGAACGAAACCTTACAGCCGCGAGCTCACAATAACCCTGTCTGAACGTAGACGTTACGCTATCAATGGATGTTGCCTCACAATGTCCCCCCCCACCCACAATTAAAGAATGTGTTACTCAAATAATTAATTGATTACCTAAAGTAATTTAATAGAGCAAAATCAGTTTATATCAAGCAGGCCAAACTTGCGAAACTGATTATAAAAAGTGCGGCGTGAATACGTGGAATAGTAAAAATCCTGGAAAATTGGTTTTGAAGGAGCCAAATCAAAGAAGTTTGGTTTTGAAAGCGCGAATGTCCGTGAAATTGAGGTTTGAAAAGAGCTAAACCCGCAAAATTTTACGTTTGGAACAGAGGAAATCCCTAAAATTTGGATTATAAGAGGGCTGAATCAACAGAAATATGGTTTAAAGGAGCCAGACGATAGTTTGGGGGCCTCAAAATAGGGGGGTAGAAGAGCAAAAGTACGCGAAATTTGTTTTGAAATAGCAAAACCCACGAAATTCCGTATTTGAAAGGCATACGAAGCAGAGCTAAAGTCACAAAATTTGGTTGTGTAAAGAGTGCAAAATATGTGAATTTGGTGTTTGAAATAGCAAAAATATGTAAAATTAGGCTTCGTAGGAGCAAAATCTTGGTTTTCAAAGACCGCATGTGCGTGAAATCGGGGATGATAAGATCGAGTCACACAATATTTTGTGTTTGAAAGAGCCAAAATACCTAAATTTGTATTTGAACAGGCCGAATGCACTAAATTTGGTTTTGAAATAGCGAAGTTTGGGTTTAAAATAGCCGAAATTACTATGTTTGGTTTTCAAAAGAGCCTAATCGGGTTTGCGCGTTAGCGAAGAAACTGTACCGCTCTGGGCCACCCCCGGAACCTCCGAGGGGGCCTACCCGGGAGGGAACTCCTGAAAAGATTAAAATTGAAAATGTAGGGATTTTTGGGTTTCAAAGCGCTGAATTGCGGCTTATATTGAAAATAAGGGCTCATTTGCCACTTGCGTTAGCAAAAAAAATCCCCAAATTCGAGGTATCTGAAGGCAACTTTACGGCTAAAATAGAGGAAATATTCAAACCCCAAGTTTCTAAAGGCCCTTATTACGTGAATAAAATTAAGAAGGCGCACTAATGGGCTAATCTTGGGGCTAATACGCGGTAAAAAGTTTAGAAAGCGCTAACATTCGTGTCTAAAATAGGGGAAAACCTGCAAAATTATAGTAAAAAGTTTATAAAATCACAAATTCGCGAGTAAAAACAATAGGGCCAACCTATAATTCGCGGGAACGATTGAGAAAAGGGCTAATTCATGGCTACGAATTGAGAAGAAACGCTTATTCGCGGATGAATGTATGAAATTCTGCTAAAACGGAGACAACCCAGCTATCATTCACGGCTAAAATCTAAAAGAAGCGCTCATTAGCAGCTAAAATTGATAAAAACGCCAATTCGCTCCAGATTGCGCTTGCTCGCAAACTGTGAACGAACACCATACAGAAACTCACTAGCCAGTGCTATATCAATGTAGCCGCGGACCCGTGCCACTCATGACATTGACATAACATGGCAAGCTCTGATCCGAGGGCGTTTTTGGCTTATAAAAAGTGGGCTAACTACTGTATCACTGCCGATCAATGTAACAATAACGCTATGGGAAAAATAAAACGGGTAATAGTTTTTAGCGAGGCAGTGTAGCACGAAGCACGTGAATTCATGAGTTCATCGTCGAATATAAAAACGCGGACCCCACCACTCACCGTCAACGACAGTCAATTGCAACACGATTCGAACGTTGAGTCTTCTGCGTTTAGGGATGACAAAGACTTTGAGATGCTGTAAAATAAAAATTAATAGAAAATTGTCATCACGACTTCTTTGATGGCGTATACCTGTAAGACAGAGAGGAAAAGTAAAGGAAACATTGACATGTTGAAAGCTGCATGAAGAGAATGTTGCGGGTCAGGAGCGATAAAACGTGACGTTTCACTCTGTGTGATATTTTTTAAATGTGACAAGTTTCGAAGCGTATCTTTAGGCCTAATAAGTTCCAAGTTTATTATGCTGGTTTCCTCCCTCCACCATCACGGCACTGCTATCGTTACAACAAGTTATTGATTAAAAGCAAGTTGCAACACTTTTTTTTTTTTTTCGTTTCCCAAGCGCTGTTCGTTAAACGTGACTTCTAGTATCCTCTCAACCAACCAAGTTATACTGGATGGTGCAGGCTGGCGGTTTTTCACCATAACCGATCACGAGGATACTTTGCACCCCCCGCCCCACCACCGCAACCACACAATTCGTGCCTATCGAAGGGCAAAACTGCTGTTTCTAAGAACACAGATACCCTCCCGCCCATCCAACCATCATGGTGGTCATGGTAGGAGTTCGAGGAAGGATGAAGGGTTACTGATCAAGAGCACGAAGTAAAAAAAAAAGAAAAAAGCGAAAGCGAATCCGTTTCATTAATCACCCCCCCCCCCACCCCACAGTCAAAGCAATGAACGACGAAGTGAGAACGACGAATATACACAACACCTCACATCCTTTTAAAAAGACGAAAAAGGGGAGACACTTTTAATTTCTAATTTTCACGCTATTATTCATCAATGTCATTAATCTATAGGGGGGCTCCTTCGCAGAGTGAGACAAGAGAGTGGCTTCGCTCTCGCTATAACGCGAACCGTATAAAGCCTTGCATCTTCCCATTTAAAGATATACAAAAAAAAAAAACGTTAAAAAAAGTGTCGTAACGCATGAACGAATCCCATTGATATAAGTGCTATACAGAAAGAAAACTCAAATTTTCTTGCTTCCTGCTAAACTTTTCATTATTTCGAGTGAAAGTGAGTATTTTATTTAGGTAATTCACTAAGTGTTCGATACCCAGGAAGTTTCAGAGCAGGTGGGTTTCTGTTCTGTGGACCAAAACATTCCTTTTCTGGATGAGGGTGAAGAGGAATGAAATAGTCAACCAGGAGGAACATCAGTCCTCAGTGGAGACCCAGCTTTTTTTTTCCTATTTATTTATAACGAGACAGAATTTTATTCTATTAGTTTATGAATTAAACAAGAGTTCAAAAACGGAAGACAAGTACAATTTTGTCTGTAAACAAAAAGCTAATCCTGACCGACTGAATTTTTTTTTCCCCTGCCGAGGCTGGGAATATTAACGTGGGAATGTAAATACTTGATGACTCACATAACTTTTTCCTTTTTTATTTCGAAAGTAATAAAACAAAAGACTCGAAGTTGAAGCCTATACCTACGAAGACTCGGAATACCAAGAATGCATTTCTGCAGTTTTATTTGTTGGAGGACCATCACAGTGTGGGAAAAATACGATGGTTGAGGTGTCTAAATCATTAGGCTACCTCGTTTTAACCTTGGCTGAAAATATTTTTAAAAAACCTTCCTTCCTCATGTAGCTATTTTGCGTTTTATTAACACTCCGTTGAACATCCTGAAAAAAAAAAGCGATACTTTAATTTGCGTCGTGACTGACATTACCATTTCGCGCTGTATGAGTTTCCATAATACGCTATAATTGTTTCCAGTCTGAAATTTTTCTTCTCTGCCCCCTCCCCACCTCCAACCACCACAATTTTCTTCCTCGCTTTTTCACAAAGCCCTTTCCTTGAACAAAATAAAAAACAGATGGCACGTAAGCATGTGAGAGGAGAGTTCTAAAATTAGAGAGAAGCACAAAATGCCCCCACATTTGAGTCGTGCGATGGTAACTTATGGATAGACGTGATGGTGTGTGAGTGTGTAGTTTTGTTGGGCGGAGGGGTGGGGTGGTAATCGGAGGGATTTACCGTTTTAGAAAAAAAGGAGGAGGGTTGCTTTGTGATGTTTTGTACGTATACAAAAGAGGGACGCGAATACGAATTAAATTTCAGGGAGGAGAAAAACGAAAAGAGTACGACACACAAGGAGAATATTGACCTCGTTAGAAAAACCTCCTGAAAATGGTGAGGTGTGGGTGGATGAGAAGAATGGAAGCTTTCAACCACCCGAAAAAGGAAATAATGTCTTGTCCCCCTGCACCTCCTTTACTTAAACCTAATCATTCCACATCTGCCGTATCTTTTACACAAATACGAATAATGCAATATGTGAAGAGGAGAAGGGAAACGCCCTGCGACAGATGGTTTCACATTTTAAAAGGCCTTCGACAAAACTTCTTTCACGATGCGATGGTTGTGAGTTGAGACACGCGCCTCCACCGCCGATGCACACCTGTGAATTTTTGACCGCTTCTTAGAAGGTAATTCAAGACTATCGAGATTGCCCTGAAAGTGATAGGGGCGACGCAGTCGTGAGAGGGGGAGGGGCAGGACACGATAGTGTTGAAACACCCGTACATGACTTCATGCTTTGAATTTGGACTTCAAAATTTGAATCTTGAATCTGATGTAGCCAGTCATATGATTGTTGTTTAAATGAGCTTTCGAAATAAAAAAGTATTCGTTCTGTTCCGTAATCTTCTCGTACACATTACTGACGACGAGGATAAAAGCTGTTGAGTCTGATGCCGAAAAAGAAAGATCGGCAGGTCAGCGACTATTGCTCGACGCCACAGAACACTAGCAATTGGTTTAATGAGTCACAAAGAAGCAGTCACCATATTACGATCAAATGCGAAAATTTCGATCCTAAGACATGCGACTTGGACGTGTGGTACTTGAAATTCTCCACTGCACTGCGGCTCTCTCAAATTCAAGACGAGGTAACAAAAAGATGTTTGCTAGTTGGGCATTTGGAGTTCTCGGTTTTGAGTATTTTAGTTAATTTGTGTAAACCGAAAAATATCGAAGATTATTCTTGTTCCGAGCTGTTTGAATTACTTTCTATACATTTCAAACCACTGCGTCTAAAAACTTGCGAAAGAGTACTTTTTTTTTCGATGAAACAACAGGACGAGGCTTTGAACGATTTTGCCAATCGGCTCAAAGAAAGTTCTTCGTTTTGTGATTTTCCCAGTGACTTCTATCAAGAAGCGTTAATTACCGCATTCATAATGGGTGTTTCAGACCGTAAGATTCGATCCGTTCTGCTTCAGAAAGATTACTTGTCTTTCCATGAGCTACTAGAGGCTAGCAAAACTCTTGAAATCGTGTTTACCCCGGAAAACAACCACAATTCTGACACCGAAGATGTTTCTCCCGTTAATTTTTCAAAATTCGGACGTTGTTTCTCTTGTGGAGGGCAGCACATGAGGAAAACATGCAAGTTCAAAGACGCAAAATGTAATAACTGTGGGCGTCTTGGCCACATTTCCAAAGTATGTCGGTCTGCGGAGAAAGGGCAAAATTCTAGAGTCAGGGAGATCAACGAAAATTCTTTGAATTCTCTTGACTTACTCGCGTTAAATACCAGCAAGTCAGGCGAAGCAATTATAATTCCGGTCACTATTAATTCAAGGAACGTTAGCCTGATTCTTGACACGAGTAGTCCAGTTACTATCATTACCGAAAAGACGTGGTCATTTCTGAAAACTGAGACAACCCTCAAACCACCAAGAAAGTCGTTTGTTTCCTACAGTGGTCACCGTATTCCAGTACTCGGTGAAGAATTGGTGAATGTTCGATTCAAAAACTTACAAAAGGTCCTATTGCTATACGTCGTCAAGGGTGAGCATCACGATTTATTAGGAAGAGATTGGATATTTGCTCTCAAAATCAGTTCCCATTCGATAGAAATGCTTACAAGAGGCCTAGGCGTATTGCAAGTTTCGCCCCATCTTCCATCGATTCGTCCTCTCGATATAGATTCAATGCTCGTCAAACATCGCAACGTTTTTGATTAACAATTTGGCCATTGTAGCAAAGTTTTGGCCTCTCTTCCCCTTAAACCTGGAGTTTCACCAACATTTCGTAAGGCTAGGCCTGTTCCTTACGCCCTGAGAGACGCTGTAAATGAAGAAATAGGGAGATTAGTGTCGTCGGGAATTCTCAAACCAATTGAAACGTCGTCTTGGGCCGCTCCTTGCGTCATTGTTAGAAAACCGACAGGAAAAATTAGACTGTGCGCTGATTTTTCCACTGGGTTAAACCAAGCTCTAGAACCTCAAACTTATCCACTACCAACACCGGATGAAATATTCTCAAAATTACAAAATGGAGAAAAGTTTTCCGTTCTCGACTTATCCGACGCCTACCTTTCTATACCGGTCGATGAAGAAAGTAAAAACTTGCTCGTCATAAATACCAACCAAGGTCTTTTCCAATATACTAGACTTTGTTTCGGCGTTGCTCCTGCTCCATCTATTTTCCAAAGAGCAATGGCGAACATGCTACAAAATGTGCCAAATACTTGTTGCTTTTTGGACGATATTATAGTTACAGGAAAAAATGACTTGGAACATTTAAAAAATTTGTCAGAAGTTTTGAAACGAATTGAAGAATACGGATTCAGGGTTAAAAAGGATAAATTTAAATTTCTACAGCCGTCGGTGACTTATTTAGGCCACAAAATATCCAAAGCTGGACTACATACACTTCCAGAAAAAGTCCAAGCGGTTCTCGATATGCCTGCCCCTGAGAATTTGAAACAGTTGGAGTCTTTTCTAGGAATGGTAAATTTTTTCTCAAAATTTATCAAGAACTATTCGAACATATGTCATCCTCTTAACTGCTTACGGAGAAAAAATGTTTCCTGGATATGGTCGACTGCTTGCGAAAACGCGTTCAGGATGCTGAAGGGCGCATTAATATCAGCCCCAATTCTCGTTCATTATTCACCTGATCTTCCCCTGGTAGTCGCAGCCGACGCGTCTACGGTAGGAATTGGCTGTAGTTTATTGCACAGATTTTCCGATGGGAGTGAACGTCCTATCGCGTATGGCTCTAAGACTTTGACGCCTGCTGAAACCAATTATTCTCAAATAGAACGAGAGGCTTTGGCGATCATATATGCCGTTAAAAAGTTCAAGCCTTATATTTTAGGCAGAACTTTTATTCTTCAAACGGATCATAAACCTCTAGTAACCATTTTCGGATCTAGGAAAGGTGTTCCAGTTGCAACTTCTAATCGATTGCAAAGATGGGCACTTTTACTCACCAATTATACGTACACCGTCGAGTTCATTTCAACTAGGAACTTTGGAAAAGTGGATGGACTCAGCCGTTTGCCATGTAGAAGTAACGATGGTTTCGATGAGAAGATGGGGGATTTAATCAAGTCGTATCCACTATTCAAAGTGAAGCTCAGAAGTGCTTAATGGTCAACTGTAGCGACATTGCCTCCGAAACAGAAAAATACTTTATTCTCAAAAAGGTTATTTATTTCGTTAAAAACGGTTGGCCTCCATCAAACAACGACATCGATTTGAAGCCGTACTTCATCAAAAAAGACGCACTTTCCCCAAGATGCCCTGTCACACGGGGTCGCGCCACTCAAGTGGCATCGTCTGTCAGGGGAAAAACGCTAATTCACAGAAAAAATTATCAAAATCGTTAACTTACAGCTAAAACGTTAATTCACAAGATACAATTGGAATAAAACTCTATAATTGGCAGTTGAAAATGGGGGGGGGAGGCTAATTAGCAGTTATGGTCATGAAAAACGCTAACTCATGGGAATAGCGCCAGTTGACGGCTAAAATTGTGAAAAGTCGCTAATTCATTCATAAATGTGATTAAAACCGCTTATTAGCGGCTAAAACTGAGAAAAACTCCTAATTTTCGGATAAATTCGAGAAACAAGCACTCACTCGCGCGGTTGCTTGATCTGGGGATTGCGAACCGTTATTCCGAAAATTCTCCAACAAGACATTTTAGGAACACTCCACAGGTCACACATTGGCGTTGTCAAAATGAAGTCCCGAGCTCGAGAGCACTTCTGGTGGCCAAATGTTGACCGCGACATAGAGGAAATAGTCCACAAATGCGAAGCTTGTAACGTTTTTGCACCCACAGCCCCTAACCATTCTTTGACATCTTGGCCGCCATCGTCGAAACCCTGGGAGCGAGTTCATATAGATTTCGCTGGACCTTTCTTCAAAAAGCAATTTTTTCTGGTCGTCGATTCGTATTCGAAATGGGTCGAAATTTTTCCGGTCGTTTCAACATCTACTTCAAATACAATAAATATTTTGAAGTCTTTAATTTCAAGATTCGGCATTTTCGAGACTTTAGTGAGCGACAATGGACCTGCTTTCGCTTCTGAAGAATTCAAAAAATTTTGCGCAGACTACGGCGTCCAGCACGTAACCACTCCCGTTTACCACCCTGCGTCAAACGGTCAGGTGGAAAAATACGTCGACATTTTCAAGAGTGCAATGAAAAAGATGAATTATTCGGATACTTCTGACCGGTTCTTGAACCATCTTCAAAAGTTTTTACTGGATTACCGAAGCACTCCACACACTGCGACCAACGTTTCACCAGCCGAACTGTTCCTCGGAAGGAAAATCAGAACCTATCTGAACGCCCTTCAGCCTAAAGTCGACTCAGAGAATGAAGAAACTCGAGCCCCGAGATCTTCACCATTCTCACAAAACGAAATGGTCTACGTTCGTTACTACGGCCACAAGTTTAAGAAATGGCAGAAGGGAATAGTGGTGAAACAAATAGGCTCGAATACCTGGTTGGTAAAAAACAGCCAAGGCTTCCGAAAATATCACTCGGACCAGATGAAGAAACGTCTGTCAGAAGAAGAGGAAGAGATGATGTAGCCAGTCATATGATTGTTGTTTAAATGAGCTTTCGAAATAAAAAAGTATTCGTTCTGTTCCGTAAACTTCTCGTACACATTAGAATCTAGAGACAAATAAAGTCCAGAGCCCATCTCGGTATTGGTTTCGAGACGGGGACGAGACCAACGTTTTTAAGGCAAGAAAGAGACTGAGACCAAGCAGTTTGAGACGAGACCGCAATTTTCACGAGTGAGAGAGACTTGGTCTCGCAGGCAGGCGTACATGCGAAGTGTTTCTGGGAAAAATAATCAATTTCATGGATTTGGCAAATCAAAAAACAGCTCATCGAACAACTTAGACAATCTTTAATGTCCTCCCCCCCCCTTCGCCCTATTTTGAACCTCTTAGTCCTCTTCTGTGCCCGGGGAACGAGGATTCTCGTCCTGCAACCGGCACGCTAGTACGCCGTTGACTTAAACCGATTTTCTTCCTGGCTTCTCAACAGCGACCAAATCAAAGATTTGTAGCGTTTCGTTGGCTTTCCCCCCGTGCCGGCCGATTGGAAGCGGGAGGCTGTAAAACCGCCATCTCAACGAGGACATTGGGGGTAATTCGGTTTTTAACGAGCCAAATCCGCGAAATCCAATTTTTCAAGGTCACCGAAATTGTTATCTTGACACACTAAAATTGATTTTTGATCACCCTTTTGATTTTACTTTTCTTTCAACGACTATGCAACACTCTCTCTTCCAATTAATTCCGCGAAATCTGTTATTTGAACAGCAGATTTCGCCAAAATTGGTTTTTGGAGGGGTAGCAAACCTTCGCAATGAATTTATTTTAAAGATGCAAACCCGAGAAATCGTGTTTCGGTTTAGTCAGACCCATGAATTTTATTTTTTGAACAGCCAAAGTCCTGAAATTTGTTTTATTCAGAGACGAATCCGACAAAATGGATTTTTCATGAGCGAAATTTCGGTCTTGAGCGACCCAGCACCACAAAATTGTTCAGTTTTCTTTGTCATACAGCATCTAGTGACTCAAGCAGCACCGCGACGGGCTGAAAGGCTTATGGGGGGGGGGGAGTGGCGTTATCGCACACGGGAAAACTTGTGGCCACCATCTGGTAAACGCTTTAAACAGCTCGTCTGATTGAAAATTTGCCTTTTTGGAAAAACCCTAAGTGTGTTTTTACCTCTGATTTAAAACCTTCAGGGTCATTTCCTCCAAGTTGTTCGATTTGAGATGTACATGGTTCCCAATAGATCCTTCGGACGATGCTCAGTTGTTGAGAAATGCGGCCGGTCTCCTCCCAAAACTGCAAATGGTCCGAAAGGCGTTGTCATTGGTTTTAGTCGAATAATTTCGACTCTAGAACGACTAATCGCTGATTGCATAGGACGAGGCTACCCAAACCATTCCGCGGACACTATTGGAGGGGGGGGTGTAATTGCTAAAAGGTTGGACGCCTTGTGGAATTGTGAGGATTTCAAGGATGTTCACGTCAGCCCCTAACCTTAATGAAGCGTCCATTCCTTGTAGATTGACTTTTGAAACAATCAAACCGTTGAATTTGTCAATCATTATCCAAATCATGTAACATGAAGCTTGCGTCAATGCACCGCAGAATAAAACGAACTATTGTCTTATAAAAACGACCTCACGACCCCTTCGTGCATTTCATAGGATGATAGTGACTGTGACTGGACAAAGAGGGGGGGGGGAGAATTGCAGGGTGTTAGAACATTGTGTTAGGGCAATAGACGCCGAGGAGTGCAAGGTCCCGTTTTTCCTTTCTCATGTTCGGGTCAAACGCTGTTGGTTAATGAAATTAAATTAAAGTGTTTTTTTTTTGCAAAAAAAAAGAAAAAACACTGAAATGAATTATGTGTTTGAATTTGATCCGTTCTGATTGTGAGGGGCTTGTCGACTACATCCTCCGCATTTTTTTTTTAATCACGCGCGTAAAATGATTCAGCGCCGGAGGGCGCGGGGAGGCCTCACTATACCCAGACCCGCTTTAGACCTTTGGTGCTACTTAAGTTTCTTCAAATAATGAACGATCTAAATTCAAAAAACCGGTGCTTTGCTTACAATTTGCCTACGCTGTAATTATACGAACAACTTTTAGAGTTGGTCGGCCTTTTGAGGAAATATTGATATAGAAAAAAAAAGTGGTGACCCAAATTTGACGGCTCTTTGACCAACAAGGGGGGGATTTTACTCTATACGACGCGTGAAAATAACGGGAATCATTTTCAAATGCCGTCTGGCCGTCAAATCCCGTCTGGGACACTTTTTTATTTATTTTTTTTTTATCAGCCTCTTTCTTTGAAAAACGGCGGTCCACCAAATCAAAAACGTCTTTCAATTCTTTTATAGAGGGAGTTTTGTGTCGAAAGCAATCAATCATTCGAGTTTTTCTTGTGATTTTTTGATGATTCTCCTCAAGTATTAAGTGACTGTAATCAATTATGAAAGAAAATAACAACAAATCCGTGGGCTCTCAGACCCACCCCCCCTTCTCTCATTCAAATACGCATTATACACTCCATTCTCATCTTTTTCTCAAACATCCCGGTTCTCTCTGGTGTCCCCGAGAAGAGAGAGAGTTTGACGTGGAAAGGCACCGTTATACCATTTTCTGGGTTACGGTTACACCAGTTTGGAGAATAAATAATACGAGTGTGTATAATATTATGCAGTCGTATCGTCCAGACACTATACTACGAATCAGGACAGTGCGGAGGGAAAGGGGTTATAGGAGTTCCTCTTGCTCGCCTCGATATATACGTCCAGTCATTCGGTCACACCTCCCTCATCCATTTGAAAAGCACCGTATAGCAACAATCGCGTCACGAAAATGAATATAGTTTAAATATACCCCCCCCCCCCGCCATCTTCATCGCTTCTTATCATATGAAGGCTAGAAGAACTGGATTTTTCTAGGATTTTGCCCCATGGGCCTCGTAAACCTGTAATTATGCAAAAACACACCTTTTGAATTCACCAGTGACTTCGATTAAAATCTTTAATCCTCCCACCCCCATCACTATCTCTTTCTCATCTATCGTAATATTTTTCAAGGAAAGTACCACCGGAGTAAAAAGAAATCATTTCAAATAGTTGATTTCACCTTGGAGAAGTGAAAAAGGAAGAAGAAGAAATTTTTAAATTATTTAAACTGACAGGTTTTCGCTTAATTAGTATTTGAATTTCTTTTCCGCTCAATAGGTAGCATTACGAAATAATTATAATTAAAAAAAACATTTTAGATGCTATTTCACCAATTGAAACTGGTTTTTATTATATTTGTGTGGGAAAATTGTGCATGAATCACAGCACTGTGGGGATTTGGTTCCACTTATCGTGTTGGTTCTATTTAAAAAAAAAAACAATGAATGACGTAGGCAGTTTTATTTATAGGGAGAGAAAATTAGAAGTGGCAATAAAGTCACATCACTGATAAAAAGAAGAGTACCCCTTTCCAACATTCGCCAAAGCGTTTCCAAGAGGATTTTGATTTAGAGCCTGAAATCATGAAAATTCGCACTGAAACTCGTGGTCGTAGTTCCTATAAGGAGTGCGGAGTGTAAATAATTAACTTGGTTGATAATACTGGAATGAGAGGGGGGTGGGGTCTCATTAAGAAAAAGAAAATTAAATGACTCATACTGGGTTCTAATTAGGGAAAACCTCTAACTTCACTTTATTAGACAAATAGACATAGAAAATGGAAAACACAAACAAAAAATAACGTGTCCTTCTACTCTTTCATTTCTCTGCTCTATAAAGGGGAAATAACAAGAGGGGGTGGGGCAAATTTAAAAAACAAAATCTTGGGGAACTTCCACGAGGACTTCACTGCCAGAAATACTGCCCTGGGGTTTCTTTTATCACTCTGGCCACCAAACCGGTCATTTTGCTGCTATTCACCATCCTAATACTCGAAGAATACTCGAAAGGAACAAGCTCTCGAGCCACGCTGCACGGCTTATTCTGCGCTTCGAGATGAGTGTTAACAGCTCGGGTTAAGCTCGAGGCTATAACTGAATAAATTTGCTGATTCACTGTTTCTTGAGGCATTTCGTGGCTTTAAATCAAGAAAGAGCCAGAGGTCATTGGCTAAAGTTGGCAAAATCGCGTTGGTTCTTGGTTTCTAGACTCATTTTCACGGCTATAAATGGAGAAAAATCGCTAATGCGTTCTACTGGAATACATTTGAAGGCTAAAATTCGGAAAATTGTACAGTATTCGTGCGGTCTCTATATGTAGAGGAATTTCCGGCGTTTACGAGCCCACAAAAAAAATGACAGTGAAACTTGCAATTTCTCTTAACACCCGAAACTTACAATTTTTTGGATATTTAGCTCACAATTTTATACAATTTGCTGTACAATTTATTCTTTGAACCTCGTCTCCAGGGGCGGTTTTAGGCCTCCGTAACGGGGGTTGCGGTAAAATGTGTTCTCCCCCCCCACCATTCGCCTAATTTCTTATATAAAAAACAGAAGCCCGAACCCGAAAGCACACTGTCTCTGTTTTTTATCGCAGTATTTGATACCTGGTCAAGAATATTTAAGCGAATGTGGTGTGGCGAATTGATTAAAACAAAAAAATCTGGGATTACGGCCCCATAATCCAGAAAATTCCACCAAAAACCAGGTATTTTCGTTCAATATCTGATCCAAAACAAGTCATGCGCGTTTGGCTCTTTCTTAAACCTAAACATGTATCGCAATTGAGTCTATTTTGAACGTAAGTTTCGCTCTCTCCAAACAAGAATTTTACGGATTTCACTCGTTCAAATCCAAATTTTAGTGATTTTTTATCGCTCAAAAACAAAAATGCGTTGGTTTGGCTCTTTCAAACCCAAATTTCACGGTCGTTCACTCTTAGAAAACTAAATTTTGCGAATTATTCCCTTAAAAACCCCGATGTCGTGGGGTTTGCTCTTTCCAAAACCTGAATTTCGTAGGTTTTGCTCTTTCAAAAACCAATTTCACGAACTTTCGCTCTTTCATTTAAACCCCAATTTCGTGAACTTGGAACTTGGCTCCTTTAAACCCTAATTTCGAGGATTTTCGCTCTTTGAAAACACAATTTTGTGGATTTGGCTCTTTTGAAAACCAATTTCGACAATTTACGGTTTATTATAAACCAAATTTTAGTGCATAAACTTTTTCTATAATTTTTGTTAATATGAAAAACTAGTCTGGCTTATTTGAAAACCAAATTGAGTGACTTTGGCCTTTCAGACGACAATGTTGCAATGTGCAATGGAAATTAGCTCTTCCGTTACCAAATGTTTTGCAAAAAAAACTTGCAATGTCACCGCTATTTTACCTCTGAATCTTTGTATTCTCCAGGCTATTTTACGCCCTGATTTGTAATTTCACTGTTTATTTGGTGACGGAATGAACCCTATAGGCTTAATAAGGTTTATTTAACACACGTTTATAGTCAAAACAATCAGTTTGAGGGGTGAGAGAGGATGAATTTTAAGTTTCCGGCTTGAATAGTCTATCCTTTGTTGATTCCCTCGAAGAATGGTCATATTTGTTGTGGAAAGTCTGTGCCTCGGGTGAAACTTCATGATTTTTTTAAGGTTTTCAGGGGGGGGGGGGTGGTAAATGTTTAGTTTTATACTTGAAATTTTACTCAATTGACGGTTTCAAGAGTTGCTAGTTTCGATAATTGTCATGAACAAAGACGGCTAGACGGACTCGAACCATTTATGCTGCATTTTGAGTTTTTTTCTGGGGTTATTTTGCAGTTTAAATAGAGAAAAGACTCTTAAAAAAAACGCATGTAGACTGGGCGAGTACGCCGATAACAATCTTACTTAAGTCATATCAAAAATTACTCTGGTTCTGGTTCATAGTAGAGGAAAAATCCCCGTATGATGACTCATAGCTCTTCCACTAAAATTAATACAATTGGACCACGTGCGAGGAGCCTTGATGGGTGTGAATTGAGGGGATATACATACACGATTAAATACAATTTAGATGGTAGTCGTGGTTATTGGCGCACTATTTCCATACAGAAACCAAAAAATTAATCCTAAAAAACCGCACTACATCCGGAGCCTGACACCTCCTCAGCTCCCGCGGTGATTACATCAAGCGACCCGCTAATTCGTTCCCCTAGCTTAGCCGTGTCATGTTCTAAATAACAGTTTCACAATAAACGAAAAAAAAAATGGCGTTGTTAATTAAAAAGGTATACTACCTAATAGAAGAATAGAGCGCCTGACGTAACCACCGGGTGAGTTCGTTTTAAGTAAGTTTGTGAATGACTTCTACGGTGACGCAGATTGTCTGGAGTTTTGTGTTCTGGGCGAATGGTCGGGGGGGGGGGGGGAGTTGAATCGTGTTGGAATTTGAAAGGATTCTTTGGCAAATAGGCTAAATGAGTTGATCTTATATAGGGAACCGATTTGAAATTCAATTTTGGGTTACTTCGAGCAGTCCAAAGGGCAGATAATGTGAGGTTTTCAGGCTTAATGAGGTTTTCAAAACGCTAACTTTCACGTTTCATGCCCAATTATGTGATTTTATATTTGCCTGAATCTCAAAAAAGGTGCTTCTCAGGCTAATGTAACCGGATTTTTCCTTGCGGAGCACCTTGTAACTATACCGGGCATCGGGGCATACTAATCGCTTAGCTACTCCCACGGCATTCTACTAGGCTCACCCATTAGTAATTTTTATTAAGCTTTATTCAAAAGAAATCGAATAAAACTATAGCTCGTCCGTTCAACCGATTATTTCGTACCGGAACAATAAGCACTCACCCGCATTTTCAGCCCAGAGGGTGCTCTCTTAATAGTCATCCACTTCATTGGCCATTTGTGTTCCCCCAATCAACCAACTTTGACCGAAAAAATAAGTAGAAAAGTCCAAAACCATGGAACGGTGTGATGAAGGGGGGGCGGGGAGTTAGTAACATCAGGCCGCGTTTTTCAGCTTTGGCGGAGAAAGGCCAAAGACCTCGAAAAGAATCGTCACGGACTCTCGGATTTACTACTTTGCCACCTTTTTTTTTTTTTTCTTTCTTTCTTTACAATTGGCTTTTATTTGGGAAGTTCCTGTTCTTCTTTCTATTTTCTATTGTGCCGCCAATTAGCGAAGATGATGAAAGAGCCTCCACTTCTTAGACCTGTCTAACAGTTGTAGATGAGTAGGAAGGGGCGAGGAGGGGTACTGCTATTAATGTGTGTGGGTGGTAAAACATTTGGTGTTGATCCTATGCACAAAGTTGCGGGGGCGTGCTCTAATTCGACTTTCAAGGTTTTCGAATCGACTATATTTTCATAGCTTCTGGGGGAGTTGACTATTTTGAATAAAGTGGCCTTCAGGCGAAGAAAAAAAAAAAAAAAAGCTCGGCCATTAATAACGATATTATAATGTTATCATCGTGAGTCCAACTGTATAAAAAGAGACAGGCCAGGGTCGAATAAGGGCACTTCTTTTTGAAAAAATGATTTAAAAAAAAAAAACGCTTCCTTTCAATTATGCAGTCACTCTTTAAACGTCTGTGAAAGACGCCAAACGTCGAGATTTAAGAAACAAATGGGCTATTATTGTTGTTATAGACTATCTATAAGAGATTTCGATTTTTTATGGGAATTCTGACAGGTTTAAATAGAATTTTTGATTTGTGTGGAACCAAGCATCAGGATGGGTCACTCCCTAACTTTATGAATCAATATCGTTCCCTTTAAAAAAGCAGGAGGAAGATTCAGGCTGGGTGTGTGGCGTGATGTTATGTCGGTGGAACAGGGTTGGTGGTTGGGAGGGTGCGTCAACGCCGGCGCTCTTTTCACTTATAAAGAGGGTGGAAAATAAGGGAAAATCTGTCAAGTTTTAGACTTTCCTTAATCTGCACCCCCTCCCCCCTCCTCCTTAAAAGGGTATAATTGCCACACACCTTGAAAGAACTTTAACTTTAAGCTCTCCAACAACCCCTTTCAAGGATACATTTAAACGAATATCGCCGGTAATTTGTGTCAGGCTACGGGTCACTGGTGACGATGTGGTGTTGAAATTCGCCACTCCTTACTTCGGTTCGAGAAAGAAAAACATAGCACAAAAAAAGAAAAAAAAAAAAAGTTTACTCGCTTTCAGAGAAACACGAGCCACGCAGTCACAGTTGAAAGGGACGGCCTTCGTTCCGAAGCCAATATACAGGAACGGGGATGGAAGAAGACGACAAAGGAAAAAAAAAAGGTTCAACGTGATAGAAAGTGGAATTACTATTGCAAAAATCGTTATACAAAAAAAATCGCCCAAGATTCTAATGACTGGTGGTAGGGGGGGGGGGGTATTTTAAAATAACGTTAAAATGAGTACAATGAAAGCGATGACTTCACTATCGGAATCTCCAAAAGTACAGAGGAAGAGAAAATTAGCCCACTTCAAACGAAAGATTTATTTTTTGACTAGACGTTGCCTCTTCCCGTTAACACTGGTCACCATCAACGAGTACAAGGACGAATTAGTGACCTCCTCTCACAGACGATCCTCATTTTTTTTTTTTTTTTGCACAACTTCATTTTCTTCCCGACAGAAAACAATAGAATCCATTGTTTCACGTTAACTTTCTTTCATAAACAAAAAATAACTACCGTAAATGAAACTGAACGTAAAAAAGTAACGACAAGGGCGCAAGATTTTATTTTACCGCATCAAAAAGGGAGGCGGCAAAGCTTAATATTACCACCCGAGGGAGAGAGTGCGGCAATAATTTGATCTATTCATTCAATTTTATTCAACTAAGACAATTTAATAATAATTTTAAATCAAGGCGTTAATTTCTTTAATGACCCATTCCCCACGCTCATAATTTTGGGCCGCATTGGCCCGTCTTCCGGGCGTTCATGAATTGACGCAAAATGAGGGGGTGGGTGGACCCTCGTCGCCTTCGCGGGGCTAAAGCCGCAGGAAACGGCTCGGCTGATTCCTTCCTCTTGTTTTTCGCCTGGTTAAAGTCGATGGCAAGAATTTGTAGAATTATCCAGCTCTTTAAACCCTATATGATTTCGTGGACTCGGCACTTGAAGAAATCAATTCCGCGGGTTTTCCCCGTTAAAACCTCAAATTTTGTGGATTTGGGCGCTCACACTCCAAATTTCGAGCAGACAATGCTCGCTCAAAAAGCCAATTTCGGAGGATTGACTCCCTGAAAAAACCTATTTCGCTTGGTTGTATACATCCAGTCAAAAATCCAGTTCCATTGGATTGACTCAATCATATTGGCAATTTTACAGGGTTGGGTCCTGTAATTTTGCGGGTTTTGAGCTCATTCCAAGTTCAAACATCGTTAATTTGACCCTTCAGAGCGCAATTTCGCGATTTCGACTAATTCAATTAAGTATTCAATTTGGTTCATTGAAAAAGAGCAATTCTACCTGTTTGGCTCTTTCATAAACCAAATTTCGCGGATCTGGCACACGAGAAACCAATTTTGCCGGGTTCGCCCCCCTAAAAAAGCCAACTTCAAGGGTGTCACACCCTCAAAGACTAAATGTCGCGGGTTTGGCACATCCAAAACCAATCCCCCCCCCTTCACCATTATAAATTTCAAACCCCGAATTTCGCGGATGTATGGAGCTTTCAAGAACCAAAATTCACCGATGGCAGCACTTTGAACTTTTCACTTCGACTCTGTTGTTTTAGTGTTTAGTCTCATGAAATCGTCAAATTGAACGAATGAATAACGAACAAAAGGGCTTAAAGCTACGGATGTGATGACTTTTACGACTGATGAACTCTTCCAAACATGAAGGCTCGCTCTTGCGTGACCAGACACGCAGAAAATAAAAAAAAAAAAAAGAAAAGAAAAACAACATTATAGTCAAAACAAACCGTTCGTGACTTTTTTACTTTGTCATTCCCTCTTTTTCAAACGCACACACTCGCATAAAACCAAAAGGGAATCCATTGAAGAAAGGGTTTGTATAGGATGGGGAGGGTGACATTATCCGCGTACGTTGACCTTCAACATTTTAACCTCTTGCTTTTTATTTTTGCTGTGATTTCTCGCCATTTCAGAAAGGTTGCCGGGATTAATTCTCAGATTTAAGTTCTTTGAGCAAAGGCCTATACGACTGTTGGTTTCATTTAAAAATAACCCCCCCAAAAAAAGATAGACAGATTGTCGATTTTAGTTTCAAATTGCGTATATGAGGATGGGAGAAAATGTTAGTCCTTTTCGCGCGACGATCGGCCCCTGAAGCTCCTGCGAAAATGCGACTAGTCCAGGAAGTTGCCGAACGAAATTCCGGCGAATATTCTCATTCACGTTTATGACTGGATATTAGAAGAAAAAAAAAACTCGTTTTTCAATCCGGTTAAACTTTCTTTATTATTATTATATATATATGGGGGAGGTGATTTTTAAATTAATTACTCTATCCTCACCACCATCAGCTATTCGAGAGCTCGATTACCCAAAACAGTTACGCTCATATGCGTTAAGGAACACAGCAAGTGTCTTCAAGTGAAATACAGGTCTCACCAACATGATAAAAAAAAATGGGAACAAAGAATTATAATATAATAATAATAATAATAATAATAATAATAATGAAAGCTTGTTGCACTTAAGGCAGGGGTGCATAGGTAACCGCATTTCCTTCTTTTTTCGCATGAAGAAACCACCACAAACTCTTTGGCCAAAAATAATTATCATAACACTAAGTTACGAAATACAAATTTTTCCCCTTTCCTTTTCCATACATTTCTCTTGGCTACTTACGCCTCCTCCCCACCCATATTACCACACGGTCTGGTGAAAGAAATACGTCAAAAAAAAAAGAAGTTTCGCCTATATTTTATACGTAATTTTTGACGGAAGACTGCGTGGGAGTGTGAGATTGGTTGAAGACTGTGGGACTTGCACTCTGTCCGTATGTGTCAATCAATCACGGCCCGCACCCTCCATTCTCAGCGTTCTGGATTGCAGGATTTGGAGAAACCAGTGGTTAAAAGATTAATCTTTCCGATATACCTAAACCTCTCAATAAAGCGAGTTTTTTTTTTGCAACTTTTTCTACTGAAGTATTTTAACCTTTCACATTTTTTTTTGCAGGTCTTTCACGCTCCTTTTACTCTCAGTCACTAAATCAAAAAACTATCGTTCCCTAACTCCTAACCCAGATTTTTTTTTTTTTTTTTTAAGGAACTAGAAATTATCAAACCTTTAGGCTTTTTTTTTTACAAGGCACTTCCTTTCAAAGTGTTTTTCGTTGATAATGAAACGTGTAAAAAAAAAAAAAAAAACAACACAAAAACGAGGCTAACCGCGGATGTTCTTGTCTTGGGGCGATTCGTAGGGATCGTTTGAACTTTCAACCTAGATCTTCTCTGACCTTCTTTTTTACAGAGGGCGGCGAAGTTGTCGGGTGGAGTTATCGGGTCGGTCAGTTGTGGAGGGGTGTGGGGGAGGAGACATTTTTATTTTAAAATCTTGAATTTTCACTTTCTTTATTTTGCCCTGCACTTCGCGACGCTCACTCATCTTCTCTCTTGGAATGAGTCACAAGATATAAATCGGCTGATTATTCTATGGCAGAGGAGTTATGAGGTTTTTGGTTAAGCACGAGGGATGGCGTGATCTTGACTTTCAGGTTTTTTTTTTTTTTTTTTTTTTCGAGTGAAATTCTCATAAATAAACATGTCATGATTCTCTAAAATAGCCTCGACGTCATTATTAGTTCTACCCTGCCACCACAAAGCGAACATTTTCATCCCAAGGATTTTTCAATGTAATTATAACTGCTGTGCCGAACTTTTGAAGGAACCACAGTATCTAACGATTTTTTTCACATTTATAGAACGTCATTCTTGAACTTCTCGCCACCAGACCCTGAAACTGTGGGCACTTCATGTAAACCTCATCTCACGAAGATATGAAAAGTAGGACAAGCTATAAGAGGAAAGCAAAAAAGAGATTTTTACGCGTGTCTTTGTTTTTGGGTACAAATAAGACGAAACAGGCCCCTTCCCCCCTGCAGTGGCGTAGGTAGGAATTTGTCCTGGGGGCGAGGGATCAGATTGAAATCTTCTAATGGTGGGGGGGGGGGTAATTTAACATTTTAGTCATTATTCCACCCATCCAGCACACTCTTGAATATGGACATCTTGCTGGCCTCATCATAGCCTCAATCTCTAAGTTAGGGGTGATTTTTGGACGCATAGCCATGAATTTGCGCATTTTCTCAACTTTAGCAGCAAAGTGTCATTTTATCCCGTGAGCGATGTTCCGATGTTTCTTAACTATCCACGAGTTTTAGCGTTTTCCTCAATTTTAGCAGCATACTACAGATTTTTTAAAAAATTTTTACCAGGGGATTAGCAATTTTCTCAGTTTTAGCTGGAAATTAACGTTTTTCTTAGGTGATTTCCACAATATTAGCTGCAAAATAGGGGCAATTTTCACTAAATAGGAGTTTTTTGGTTCACCATACGAAATGCATGAGCGATTTTTCTCAGTTCACTCGCGAATTAGCGGTTTCTTCGCCTATTGCCATAAATTTCCGTTTTTTTTTTTAAATTTCAGCCTGAAAAGTTGCCTTCAGAATCCGCAAATTGACGGAATTTTTCTCAATTTCAACCACGAATGAGCGCTTTTTTAAAATTGTAGCGGCGACGCGTCGTAGCGTTTCAACCCCTGTGAATTAGCGAATTTTCTCAATTTCAGTCACAAATTGGCGTTTGGCGCAATTTTAGCTGTAAATTGGCGATTTTTTCCATTTTTATCCTCAAATTATCAATTTTTTCAATTTTTAGGCTTAAAATTAACATTTTTCTTAATTTTGACCAGGCTGATTATTTTATTTTCTAAATGTTACCCGCAAATTAGCGGGTTTTCACGTTTTACCACCGCATTAGCAATTTTTTATAACTTTCATGGGTTTAGATTATTCCTTCTTTTCAGTTCTAGCCGTGAATTAGTGTATATGTTATAGGCAAAGTATGAAATCAGGCACTGTATAGAATCCCTAGGAATTCTATAAAATGCCTAGATCACACAGGCAAAGTATGAAATTAGTTCGATTTCATACTTTGCCTGGGCATTGTATAGAATACCTAATAGTCTGCAGGCGAAGTGATCGCATGGGATAGTGAAACAGCCGCGTAAGCTTTTTCTGTTGATCCATACCCTTTTGCAGGCCCCTTTCTGGTTTATTCAGATTCACTGCTTCTTTATTCATCAGTTTTCTGAGAGAAAAAGTGGAAGTCTAATTTTTGAACAGTCAGTACGCGGGAAGATGTCCCGAACCGTCAACATCTCGGGGTGAAATAGCAGTGCCGTGAGCGGTTTAACTCTGAAATCAGGAGACTCCGTTCTGAAACAGCAAAAAACTCAATTTTTCTCAGCGATGCATCGTATGATGAACTCATCCGTGAACTCATTCGTGAGGCAAAAGAAAGAACCACAAAATTACCAAGAGACTATACTAGTCCGGGAGCCCACCGTTTGAAAAATCCGTGTCATCTGATCGCGCTTGAAAACATCATCACGACGTTACATGGTCACAAGCAAATGCGCCTGTATCGTTGACAGAAATTTTTAGCGGGACAAGACCGAGAAGGGCGTCTTGCAGTTTGCAAAAAATGTCGTTTTTCGGATCATTTGATCGTGTCTGGCATTTTGATAGCTCTATTATACGCCTAGCCTAGAGAGTTTCACTTAGTAACAAACGCCAGATAATTTCAGTGGGACCTAGAGGGACGACAGCGTTCGAAGATTGCACAATTTGTGCCCCGAAATTGGATCATCTGAACATGTCTGGCGAGGAGGTCTGCCATGACATGTGAAGGAAGTGGCCTACAACCTTGTCGATATTTTCACGCTATTCGGTGCACCCTCTGTTTTGCAGTCTGACAACGGGCGGGAATTCGCCAACAACATTGTCGAAAGTCTGAGGGATTATTGGCTCTCGCTTAAAATTGTTCGTGGTAAGCCCCGTCACTCTCAAAGTCAGGGGAGCGTCGAACGGGCTAGTCAGGACTTGGAAAACATGATTGGGACTTGGAGGATGCTACAAGAAAAAACCAGCCATTGGAGCGAAGGGCTCTGTTTTGTCCAATTTATGAAAAACAGAGCCTATCATTTTGGAATGAAAAGGACACCATATGAAGCCCTTTTTGGTTGTAAGGCAAATGTTTGCCTGCCACGTCGAACTTGCCAGCCGAAGCCTTGGACGGGATTCGCAGCGAGGAAGACCTTTTAAGAACATTGAGTGACATCGAATCATCAATGAAGAAGAAACATCAGTTGTGGCACCGCCCGTCGCCGACACATCATCGACGAGTTCTACTAACGAAAGACCTCCGCCACAAATCAATACTGAAAATGAAATCGTGTGTCGAGTTTGCTCTTCAACCATCGAAGCTTATTCCTGTAGAAACGCTGGAGAAAAGGATATTTGTTTGCTATGCTTCAAGGCTGAATCTACGACCGAACAGAGAGAGCAATCATAAACGAGCCTCGAAATTCAATCTAAAAAAATGAAGTTGAACTCCGGTAAGAAATTATCCCTCCGTCATCCACTGGCACCACTGTCAGGATACCAATACCCGATGTAGACAAAGGACGCGGTGACTTGAGAAACATCTTGGGAGAGTTTTTACAAAATAGGGACCAGCAGTGGTATTTTAAAACAACTTTATGCGAGATCGCAGTTCACCGTGTGCCCGAAGAATCTTATGAACTCACAGGACGTTCCAGAAACCGAGACCACTCTGCGGTCTGCGGCCACTTCCGAGTCATCCGGAACCGGGCAAGTGCTCAATCAAATGCTCCTGCAAAACTCGATGCTTATACAGGAAATGTTTATGCGTTAAGAAGAATTTGGAGTGCAACTCTCTGATTAGTAATTTCGATATCTTCGCTTGATTTTTTTTTTATTCAATAGAATTCTTTGCGTTTATAAAATGGTATGAATTTCATACTTTTCCTAATCCGCTTTGGGCATTGTGTAGAATGTCTAGGCATTTTATGAAATTAGGCAATTGGGAAGAAATTACAGAAATTATGCACTTTGCCTAAAACGTCTAGGCATTGTGTAAACTGCCTAGGCATTGTACACAATGCCGGAATTTCACACTCTGCCTATAACATATACATACTACATAACATTATACTATAGCCATTCATGATTTTGCCATTTTTCTGAATTTTACCCCAAAAAAATGCCTTCAGAAGGTGCGAATTTAAATTATAAATGTAAATTTTGTTTTCTAACCAAAAAATGTTCATCTTCCATCCATTTCTGTCAAAAAATCATCATTTTTAAATTATAAATTTCACTACACTTACTCCGAGATTTAGTGACGTTTCACAATTTTAGCCGCGAATTTTCTCTTTTTCTAAATTTTAGCAGCGTGGTAGCGTTCCCAACCCGTGCATTACCTACCGGGCTTTGTCAATTTTTGCCAAGAATTGGCGTTTGGCTCAATTTAAGCTGCAAATTGGCAATTTTTTCCATTTTCAACTAAGAATTAGCACTTTTTCCCAGTTTGAACTGAAAATTAACGTTTTTCTTAATTTTAGCTGCGCTAATTGGTGATTCTTTCAATTTTAGCCGCGAATTAGTGATTTTTGTCCAATTTTAACCTGAAAGCGTATTTTATTTATCAATATTGTAGCGTGTTTTCTCAACTTTAACCGCAGGGTTTACCCAAGTACAACACTTTTGCGTTGGTTTCCACAATTTATTGTAGATTGGCCTCCATGTACCGCGAATCAGCGATTTTTTTCTTAATTTTAGTCTGGAAGATACTTTGCAAGACCACGAATCAGCGCTTTTTAGCAGCTATAGCCACGAATATTACCAATTTTTGTCTGATAGAGGGTCCGGGGCGAAATCCCCCCCCCCCTGTACTTGGGTACACTACTGCGTTGGGTCTCAAGTCCAAGGAAAAAGCTGGACGTACTCGGACCTTTTTGGGCTGCTTCAAGTCCAGAAAATCTGCTAAACCTAACTTCAACGTGAAACGCTCATTTTTGGAGATTTTATGGGGCTCTTCGTTATGGTACTAGTGCTCCTTCGTTCGTATACTTGAAGCTCTGGGGGGGGGGGATCTATCCCCATATCCCCCCCGTACCTACGCCCCTGCCCCCCTGGGGCGTTTGAAAGGCTACGTGTAGTCTATAAGTTGTGCGATTTTGGGGTGATAAGGGGGAGAAGAGAGTCTTGAGCTCCCTCGGCCGACTGTACTATATGAGCAGCGTGACGAGGAGGATGCTCCCCGCGGGTATACTGATGCTAATATGAGGGTGTAACTTCGAAAACTGTTTTTTCTCTATTTCTCTCTCTAAACACACTAACTAAACTTCTAATTAAACAGCGATTGCAATCTCCGACATGCCTTCATTTCAATTGAAAAAAAAAACCGGAGCATTCGACCGAAAAACCAGGCATTTAGGCTCACTATCTGATTCATGTAGGCTCTTTCAAAAACCTAATTTCGCGATTATTGCCATTTCAAACCCCAATTTTTGTCGATTCGGCTCGTTTTTGCTCTTTCAAAAATTAAATCTCGAGGGCTTGGCTCTTTCAGACCCAAATTTGCCGATTTGTCAAGTCGGGGATGTATATTTGATTGAAAACCAGGTTCCGTGGCTGTTAAGATATTCTTGAAATCAATTTCGCTGGTTTCAGTATTATGGTTTCTTTAAAAAAAACCAAGTGATTTTGGCGCCCTCTAACGGGTTTGGATAATTTGGAAAACTATAGTTTGACTCAAATTCACGGTTTTGGCTCGTCCAAAACCTCAAATTTCGTCATTTTGCTTGCGGTTTTCCGCGTGAGGAATCAGAAAATTGAGACGGTTTTTCGATCAGACAAGCCATAATATGAAGGGTTTTTTTTACTTTGAACCCATACACCGTTATTAAACCACTAGCGCACGTTTTCAGGGGCCGCACGAATTTTCCCTCGGTCAGCCGATTGACATGGAGAGTGCCGGCTTTAAGGGGGGGAGGCGAGTCGGGCGGGGGAGGTGGACGAGAAAAAAAAAGACTCAGGAAGCGCATATTTGATTTATGAATATTCAAAAACCATAAAATAGCCGAAAATTGGATTTTTTACCAATTTTTAATAGCTCATTTTAGCCGCGAAGTAGCGTTTTTATCCCATGTTAGCATTTATATCAATTTTTGCCATGCATTGAAGATTTACTCGATTTTTGACAATGAAAACCGCTGATCTAGGCGGGTAGAGCGTTGTCTTCCATAGAGAGCAAGGCATTTCAAGCACCGCCCTGCCGCGCTGTTGGCGAGATCGCCGCGCTGGACTGCGCGAGCCGACCTCCCGCGCGGTTGTCTAGCCCATTCGTTTCTATACACGTTTTTAGCAACCGCTCTCCCGCCAACCGCTGCGGTAGAGCGTTATACAGGCCGCTTACTCAATATTGGGCGGAAATGAGCGGTGTTTTAGGCCCGAATGAAGTTGTTTTCTGAAGCCAGAAGCCACGAATTTGCCAAAATTTTAGCCGCGGGTCAGCGTTATTACTAAATTGAATTCGTAAATTAGCGTTTTTTTCACTTTTATCCGTCAATTAGCCAATTTTTTTCATTTTTATCCGCAAATTATCGCTTTTTTAAAGCTTTATCCGCAAACTATCGGATTTTTCACAACTTTAGCGATTATTTTCAGTTGTGTTCGTAAAGTAGGATTCTTCCTACTTTTTATCAATTTAATTAGCGAATAAGCTATATTTTTCAATTTTTGTTGTGGATTAGCGTGTGTCCCAGTTTTAGCAGCTAATTAGCTATTCTTCGTAATTTCAGTCGTGAATTAGCCTTTTCCGAGAAATTAGCTGCGAATTAGTAGCTTTTTACTCTTTTATCCGCGACTGGGTGATTTTTTGCGAATTTGTCATTTTTATCAATTTTAGGTCTGATTAGCGTATTTTTTTCTACCGTTGCGTATTTTTGGGGGTTTTCTTGCCTTTTTTTTTTATAAGCCTTTTAGCGCTTGCACAAAAGCAAAACCTGGGCCATTCACGTCTCAAATTCTACCAAAGAACAGCAAATCAGTGTTTTTTCTTAATTTTAGCCCTTAAATAGCATTTATACACTGCGAATCAGCGATTTTTTCTCAATTTCGGTCTGGCTTTTTCATCGAGTTACTGCGAATGAACGCTTTTCAACAGTTTTAGCCACGAATATTAGCGCCTGCCCGCAAAACCGGCGTATTAGTGCGCCTTCTCATCTTTATCCGCTATAGAGGACCTAAAAGAAACGTGAGAAACGGGGGGGGGGGGCTGCGTATTTTATCTATTTTAGCCGTGAATTCACACCCAGAAGGCCGTGTTTTCTCTCTATTTGAGCCTTAAGAATAGCACTTTTGTGGCCTAAATAGAATATTCAGCTGTACTCTTTGTTGATCTGCTGGAACGTTCCATTCCGTCAGGGCCAGACGCTCCATTTTACAGCGCTGGTGACCGCTTTGTGATGGCGAGGGGGGGGGGGAATCACCCACTTGAGTCCTCGACGTTTTTGGCAAAAATTTGACTTTGATGGACATTTTCCCTTGTTTAAGCTTTTTAGGGGCCGCCTCACATTGTACGAGGCTGCCTTGTCGAGCTATTTTTTTTCCATATTGAATTATTATTGACTTCAGCCTTTTCTCCTAATTTCTTTTACTTATTCCTAGTTTTCTGCAGCGTATTTCCGTTGTGTATAAGTTAGTGATATTTTAGACTTAATAAAAAGATCACTATCCCTTTCACTGATGCAATTGCGGTCAAGATTGTAGCGCAATTGAGACGATTCCAGCCTCTCCTGCGGTCTGGATTCCTTAGTTTTGTTCGCGCCCATTTTCCCTCGGCCCCTCCTTCAACAGCGATGGACCATGAAACTAAAAACTGCATTTGACTATCGTAAATTACATCTTAACAGCTCCCTCTACCACGTGTCCCCGTCCTTCGCCGTTTTGATCATTGTAGAAAGACGCTTAAATGTTGGGGAATTTAATGAAAGAGAGGCAAAAGACCGGTCGTTCTCTTTCGGGTATCGTCGTTGGTTGATGAATAACGCGAAAAGATTGTTTGATTCTCATACCACCCCAATGATGGGTGTGGCGACTGCGGCGACCCACTGAACTTGACTAACCCAATTTATGTGTGTGCACGCGACCTTAGCAGAAAGGGACATTTCGCCGATTTCTGGAACATTACTGTGTATATATTTATCTTTAGATTGACTCAAAGGCCTCTCTTTTTCTCCCTTCACTGCCACTCATCGAGCCTCCTTGAGCTATGAATCATTATAACTATAATAAACGAACCCTCACCCCCTGCTACATAATACACCCTCTCTCTTATCAGGGTCCTTTTGCTATAAAGGACACTCAACTTATAGGCTACTAAGGAAACTAGACTAATAAGCTAATCAGGTGGATTTGCGATCCCCCTTCCCACCTATACCAAAACGTTTTAGACTGATTTTTGATGAATGGTGGCAGGAAAGGGGGCAAGCGTGACGCCAGATGTTCTTCTTTTTTCTTCTTCTTCTTTGTGAGAAAACAAAATTTTGCAATCGTGTAAAAAAACAAGGACGAACCTTTAAGAACTTTTTGTTGTTTTTTAAGCTATTTGGGTTAATGACCAAGTGAAAAATGACTCGTTTTAAATTCAGGGCCAGTGTCCGAAAATTTCTTGGAAAAATGATGTGGTTGTAAGTATGATTAGAGGGGAATTAAGGAAGGTGGAGTGAAACCTTTTCGAGTCATAATCCTTTTTATTAAAAAAGGGCTTCCATATATTTATAACTCAAGTGTATCCCGGGGCTCTTTATTTGGTTCTTTTTTAGAAATGAGAAGGCGGAACGGCTTAGACGCTTGAAATCTCTGAAAATGTGTGTTTACGGGTGACTTTGATAGTCCTTTTTACATAATAAACAAACCTTTGTTTATCGGAGACTGTGGAAAAAAGCCCTTATTTATTTGACGCGATTAAACCTGTAAGACGAGATTATTTTTAAACATTAAGTCCTTTTATTGAACAAAGACTATTTCCAAATCAGACTGAAGTGGCGGCCGGGCGCCTCCCGCCACCCCCCCCCCATTCCGCAGGCTATGCAAAACTGAGAAATTTCGCTACATGACCGTTTTTATTTTTGTTCGTACAGGGGAAAATACGCAGCGGTACGACGATGCCGAGAGCGACTCACTGGTAGACAGTTCGCCGCCAAATTCTTAAGGAAGCGAAGTCGAACGGACGGCGACCATCGGAATGAAATCCTTCACGAAGTGGCCGTTCTTGAGGCGTGCAAACCGTGCTCGAGGATCGTCAATCTCCACCAGGTCTTTGAAAGTCCGAACGAAATGGTCCTTATGTTGGAAATGTAAAAAAAAAAAAATGTTTTTTCTCTTGCTATGTGGCCAATTTTCAATCAAATTAATTATTTATTTTATTTTTTTTAAATTAGGGCGTGCGGAGGAGAACTTCAAATGCTGCTGGACAGCGATGAAGTCCCCGCTGAGAATCAGGTTCAACAATTTATGAGGCAAATCATGGAGGGTATTTGTTATCTTCACGACATAAACGTTGCCCATTTAGACCTTAAGGTGATTTTTGTTTGCATTAATATTCAAACAAAGCCGAACGGGAGTTGCACAACTAAAATCCCGTTCGTCTATCATAATAGTTGCGCCGCCGTGTATAATTTCCCTTTTTTAAATAATTCAAGGCGCGTTCTCAAGCCATTCTCCCCCCGCCTATTAAATCCCCGATTTTATTTTCTCTACTAATTCGTTAATTCTCTCTCTTTCCAGCCTCAAAATTTAGTCCTAACCGGTACCTTTCCCGACTGTGAAGTCAAACTATGCGATTTCGGCATCTCGAGATATCTGAGTCAAGGAGCGGACGTTCGAGAGATCCTGGGGACGCCAGATTATGTCGGTGAGTTTACGACGCCTGTCCTGCCATAAAAGAGGCGGTTATGTGGATATAAAGTTCAAGATGTTTAACCTTTGTTGTTTTCAATTTTTTCCAGCTCCCGAAGTGCTGAATTATGAGCCAATAAGCTTAGCGACGGATATGTGGTGAGTTAACAGTGCAATAAAGAAGAAATTTCTTGAGAAAAGAGGAGCTCTAGAATAGGCAGGAGCCTTTTATTCATTAACCAACTTCGAGAAAAACTATGAGAGCCTGTAATTTTCGATTTAATTTACAATTTCGATTTAATTTAAGTTTCAAGGGACGTTTCGAATTTAAAATACGATTTTTATTGCCCCTGTTCCCCGCAAATCTATTTTACTTCCACCCAACAAGAAACTTCCCGTTAGATGTAGTTAATGTGTGAAAACAAAGGCGTTATTTTAACTAGGGAAAAAAGTAATTTTGAGTTTTTACGACGGTTCGTCGTCATCAAAGAAAGAATAATAAAAAATGAAAAGGTCAGCGGGCGGTCCATCCAAGGATTTTTTTATTTCGTTTTAAACAAAATGTCAAGTAACGTGAACTGAAGACAAAAGGGGTTTTTATGTTTAGTAATGGAAGGACTGGCTATGGCTCATCACAGAAATGTACAGTTAAGGATAATAAAGAGGGAGAAGCTAGACACTGAAAAGAATCTCATTCGCGGCCAAAATTGAAGAATAGCGCCAATACGCGGCTAAAATTGAGAAAAAGTGCGCACTCGCGGCCGAAATGGAGAAATCTCCATTCCGTGATAAAATCACAGTTTCATGGCTGTAATTAAGAAACAAAAAAATCAGTGGATGCCGTGGAATGGGAGGGGCGTCATGATCATTTTCTGGATTCCTTGTTTCTTTAGTTTTTCGTCCGTGAAGAACACCTTAAATTCTAATCACGTTAATTTTTTCCATTCCATTTTAGGTCGGTTGGTGTTCTACTGTACGTACTTCTCACAGGATGTTCACCTTTCGGCGGTGACACCAAACAAGAGACTTTCTGCAATATATCTCAGTGTCGTCTCGACTTCCCCGAGGATCTTTTCGAGGACATTTCGGAAGAGGCCAAAGACTTAATGACTAAGTTAATGGTAAAATTGCCAAGGTAAAAGATCTCATTCGCATTTCCCATTACCTTATTTTGTTCTAATGCGTCTTTTGTTTTTCAGTTCAAGACTGACGGCTAAGCAGTGCTTGGAGCACGCTTGGTTCGTGAAACAATTCGAATCGAGTCCGTCACTCATGACAATACCATCGATACCAACCACCCTTATCCTCACCTCGAGCACCGCTGCGTCTTCCACACCAACTAACTTTAGCATCAATAGTAGTAATAATAATAATAATAATAATAGCAATAACCAGAACAAGAGCGATACACCTTTTGAGCCGGCGCCACGATTGAGTTTGAAACTCACCCCCATCGCCGAGTCGACTAACAATAACGAGCCGAGAACGCCAATCAACAACAACATGCCACGAGCTCCAGCTCGGCCTTCGCTAGTCAACGGTATGAGCGAGCAAAGGCGACAGTCCCTTCGACACAATCTTGACAGCCTCATCAAACGACTCGACGACACAGTCGAGGAGAAGAGACAGCTGTCCAGGGTCGACAGCCTCAGTCGACGGAATCGAGCCGCCGCAATGCAAACGATGCCGCCCATACGCTATTGTCGGTCGGCTGACTCCATCAACAATATTAACGAGGCGAGTGTTGTTTTCCGTTTTCAAAAAGTCGTTGTTATCGACGAAGACGAGGGTCTCCCACCGTCACCGATCAGCACCGACAATTCCTCAATATCCGACTCAAATTCCGACTCCATCTCTGAAATGTCAATCGACTCCTCCTCCGACCGTTCGAGTATCATCTCCCTCGACGACTCCCTCGACTATCCCTACAAATACCGTCACTACTCCTCCTGTCACAACATATGGGAGGCGGCGCGACACCAACAGCGTCCCTCCCCACGGCCGTGGCCGCCGAAAGAGTGCAACGACTCTTTCGTCAAAGCCATGTCCCGTTTCCGTGGAGGGGCCGCTTCACCAAAACTCACCGTATTCTCGTCGTCGTCATCATCTGTGAGCTCGTTACCGAATGATCAGCGAACCTTGTCACCGCGTCGAAGCATTGGCCTGGACATTGTTCACCGGAACGCCAACCTTGTCGTCATTCGAGAGCACAAGGCCGTCAATAATCGCTACGCGAAAACAAGCGAGCTCAAATGTGAGTCCGTCCGATCGAAAATTAGAAAATTCCAAGTCCCAGAATCGACCGAGCTCAACAGTGTATTTTAAATTAGACAAAATCGCCTCTGAAGAATTTGTACAGAACGAGTTTCAACCTACCTATTATTTTACTCGATAAAACAAGAAAAAAAAAAAACCGCAAAGCGTAATATAATTTTATCATTGTATTTATACATCCTTTAATTTATTTTCCGCGGGAAAAAAAAGCGTGCCATAGTTATCCCCGTATCCCCGATCAAAAAACGGTTTATTCATTTTATTTTATTTTAATTTCGTGCCTTAATTACCCCCAAAAATAGTGCCTAAAAATTCAAATTTTGCTCAAAAGCTCAAAATTGATTGTCTTAATTCCCCTTCACACCTCGTGTACTTTAATACTAGTCATCTTGTTAGGATATTTTGTGTTTCGTATGGCTTAGGGAAAGTCTGATTTTTTGTTTGTTGTGCCAACGCCAGATTTTTTTTTGTTCACGTACGACTAAAAATCAAAATGTTTATAAAAATTGTCTACTCTTTACCACTGTGATGTCAGCAATTAATTTATAAAAAAAACTATTATTATTATAAGCTTTTCCACCTTTAAAAACAAATAATTAATTTGTACATGTGAGAAAAATGAATGTATTATCAAGTGAGAAGTTCTTTTTGTAATTAAGTTTTTTTTCATTTGTAATGTGTACGTATTATAATTATATTTGTCTTTGGTTACAAGATTTAAACCCTCGAGAGAAGTATTTTTAATGAATTTCTCGGACCCTCATTCTTTCAAAAGAAGAAAGGAGTCAGCTTTGCGACTAACTATCACGACGAATGCCCGTAGCTTAGGTATTCTCGCAATGGAAAGGGAAGGGGGCATCCGGGGGGGGGGGAGCGATAATTGTTTCTCCCCTTTGAAAAATTTGAAGGCCCATTTGCAACAACATAACCAAATAACTTTGTCCTCTGGTTGTTATCGCTATTTTGATTTTGTTTAACAATTTTATAATGAATTTATAAATTACCAAAGTCCAAATGAAGGGTTGGGGCAGTGGCGGATTTACTGGGTGGGTTTTGGGGGTTTAACCGCCCCCCCCCCTAAGAAGATGGCGTAGGGCAGTGCTAAAAAGGGGAAAACGGATCAATTTAAGAAAATTCCCTAATTTACAGCTAAGATTGAGGACTGCGGTGATTCGCGGCTAAAATTAAGAAATTAGCGGCGCGCCGATAAAATTGGCCGCACAAATTGAGAAAAAGCGCTAATTGTGAAGCTAAAATGGAGAAAAACGCTAATTCACGGCTATAATTCGTTACGGGGAATAATTCACGGCTAAAATTTAGAAATAATGCCCAGCTAAATTGAAAACCGCTAGCTCGGCGGATCAATTGCAGAAAATCCGCTATTTCGTGGTTAGAATTTAGCAAACAAGGTAACTCGCAGCTAAAATGAAGATAACGCCAATCCACATGAAGTCAAAAAAAAAAAAAAAAAAAAAAAAAAGTTTCCTCACAACCAGGGGGCTCGAGCCCCCTCCTTTGGGGCAGTTTGACCATTATTGAGTCTTAATAGACAGCTTTTTGCTATTTTTAGGACACGTTTCGTCAGTTCAGACATTTTAAACGTGTGAAAATATCTCAGTTTAGCCGTTTTTGACGCACAAATGGTCGATTTTCAAAACATGAATAATCTGTTTAGGGCTTTTCAAAGCGCGAATCGTCAGTTTAACCCTTAATAGGCCACGTTATTAAATACTATAGAGTCAGTTTTAGCAATTTTTAGGGCGTGAATACGTCAAACTGCCAGTATGTGGCAATTTCTAGGGCATGAATAGTCAGCGTGATATTTTCAAGCCGCGAATAGTCAGTTGAGCTACTTTTAGAAAGCGTAGAGCAGGTTTTGCCAATTGTATGGCTTGTATAGCCAGTTTGGCCAATTTTAGGGCGCATAGTCAATGAGTTTTTGTTTTTTTTTTCATTTAAAAGCCGCGAATACGATGTCATACCAAGGCGAGAATAGTCAGTTTGGCTATTTTTTGGCGAAATACTGGTCGATTTTACCATTTTCAGGGCTGGAATAATACTTTATTTAAGCGCGTTCAGGGCAAGAATGACGTCAGTTGAACATTTTTGGAGCTCGTAAAGTCAGTTTGGCCATCTTTAAAGCGGCGCATCCATCAGTTTGGCTGTTTTTAGCGTGCTTAGTCCCATGAAGGTTATAGTTTGACCATTGTTGGCGCGTCAATGGTCAATTTTGCAGCCTTCAGGGCAGGGATCATCAGTTTAGGCATATTCAGGGCGTGAACCGTCAGTTTAGCCAATTTTTTGCACTCAGTTTGAGTCAGTTTGACCATTTTTAGAGAGGTATACCTAATTGCCAATTTTTATGGTATAATTAGTCGCAGTTTATCCGTTTTCAAAAGGCATAAATCGTCAGTTTTGCTATTTTGGTGCGCGATTATAGTCAGTTTAGCCGTTTTTATGGTGGCAATAGCTATTTCTAGGTAGTAATGAATCGCTGTTGAGTCATTTTTAGTAGAGCGAAGGTCACAATTTCCCCAAACCCCTCCACCCCCCTTGAGGAAATCCTGGATCAGCCGTCTGCTCAAAGATATATCCCTTAATGTAGATAAAAAGCTCATTCGCTGCTCAACTCGAGAAAATACGTGGCTGAAGTAGACAAGACGCGATCATTCGCTGCTGAAACGGAGAAAAACGAATAAATCGCGGATCAATTTGAGAAAACCCGTTAATTCACGGCTAAAATTGTGAAAAAGTTCTTATATCGCGGCAAAAATTGGGAAAACACCAATTCGTGGTTACTGTACAGGCAAGTTTCGGGCTAAAACTCAGAATTAAGAGAGAGTTAATCGGACTTACGAGCTTATCCGCTAGGAAAATTGAGAAAAATAGAGTTAATTCGCATTTTCCGCAAGAGTGGATTTATGGTGTGTAACCCCTCCCAAGACAAAAACCTAGATCCGCCACTGGGTTGGGGAGATTCAACGAAACACCGTCGACTGGGTAGATCGTTTACTTTAACCTTGTAAATTCATGCTCTTCCGTCGCTTTACTTTCAAAAGCAAAATCCAACACTCCGGTAGCACTTTCTGGAGATTGAAATGAGACTCTGAACCCTGCGGCGCAGAATAACGGCCAAAATGTGTTGTTGTTGTGCAAAAAAAAAAAAAAATAAGCGGGGAAGGACCGAGGGGGGGGGTCGATGAATCACGTGTGAAACCCTCCTTAAGGGGGGGGGGGTTTCAGGCGGGTTTCCTCGACTCCTTCCCAGACCCCCTCGCCAAAACTTCGCACATAAATTTTGGCTCCATTTCTGCACCAATATTCGACTTCAAAGTCTTAATTTAATCTTCAGGAAGTTTTACAGTGACGTTAGATCTTGCTTTTCCAAATTTCATCTCTGAAATTACCCTTAAAAAACATTTAAATTCCAAAGTGTTTTGTTGTTATTTTAGGGGAAAAAATTGAAAAAGCATTGACATTTCTTCTTCGATCGAAACGGATAGGTACCTCGAGCGCGCTCGGCTCACCTATCCCAACTTCACTCTTCTCCCCCCCCCCCCTGGGTCAGATTTTCCTTCCGCTTATTGATTTTTATCAGGCTTTATTGAAGTATATCTTATTAGTTCTTTTTTTCCTCCTTTACTATTGTTTCCTCAGAATATATTAATGTGAAAGAAGAGAATTTCGTTTTGTTTATCCCGGTGAGTCTAACTGGATTGTACCCAAATACATCCTAATTATTTTAGGGAGACATTTCTCTCAGTTGATATTATTTTGACTAACCCCTTTCCCGTAATTAAAGACCAACCTGCGTTCCGTCACAAATTAAAAAAAAAACGAAACATAAGTGTACAGACTAAAAATTTTCTTCACACTCATCCAGACAGTAAAGCACATTGTTTCGTAGCCAGGTCTTTATGGGCGTAGCCAGATGGGGGCAAATGTGGGCACTCGCCCTCCCCTAGACCAAAAAGCGCAGCAGCAGTGGGACAACTGCCCACTCCTAGATGCCATGGAAGTCGCCACATATAAATCTTATCACTTAGGTCATCTCAGAATTCATCAATCATCAACTCTTACAAAAAAATCATCCCTCAGATTTTGCCTGTTCCACTCTCTGAAAAACTATATTTTGCAGGGTCGAAATCACGCAAACAAATTTATTTAGCTGATTTTTGTTGCTAACAAATCAGTTTTCAGGGATCGCCTTCGTCTCATTTCATGTATTTCGCTCACTAAAAAATTATTTCGCAGATTCATCTCGCCAAAAATCCATTTTCATGGGCCTGACTCACCAAACAAAATCAAGAAGGGACGTGGAGTGAGCTCATTCAAAAACCAATTTTGCACACTGAAAAAAGCATCTTAACAAGTCTTTTTTTATTTACTAAAAACCAAATTTCGCGGGGTTTCATTGCTGCAAAGCTAATTTCGTGGGTATTTATTTGTTGCTGAAACCCCAGTTTGTCGAATTCCCTTCTTTTAAAACCAGTTTTGCGGATTGTACTTGATAAAAATCAATTTTCGCGGATCACAGTAACAATAATCATTTCTCAGATTTCTCTAAGATAAACACCCATTTCAGGGATATATGACGCTTAGCGAAGAAACATTTTTATAGGCCTGAAAAGTCCTTCTGAGACTACACGACGTACTTTAGTGCAGGTGGGGCCAATCCAGAGACAAGAAGTGGCCGCTAAGCGTTTCACAGTGGCCCATCCGTGGACTACAGTGGTAAAATACATCATAATTATATTCTTGGATTTTGGCGCTACAATTCAGGGCCCCTAGTGGACGGCTAAAAGTAAGCGGATACAAGTTTTGAAAGTGCTAATAACGCTAATTTGGTGCTGAAATTGGGATGAATAATTAATTGACGGATAAAATTATTCAGAAAAATATCTGATTCACGGACAGAAGTGAAAAAAAATGCTAAATCTGGGATAAAATTAAGAAAAATGCGTAGCTTATTCGAGAGGTAAAACATTACTTTACGGCTTGAATTGAGAAAAAGCTCTAAAATCGCGGATAAAGTGTAAAAAAAAAAACACACAGGGTTCTCTTCCCTGTCCGGTTTCGGTCCATGGCGGAAGCCAGCATCCTCAGCTCAAAAGACCCACCTCCGCGTGGTCTCTCTCGGGCGCGGCTGGCTGGCCAGCAGCCGTGGCTAACGGGTTGAGCTGAGCGATGGGACCGACTCTGTTGTGGTATCCGGGCCAAAGATGGGGTACAGGCCAGGTAAAGGCCTGCAAAAAGGTCTAGCGGTACTGGCCACATCTTAAGGAGTTTCGCAGAGAGAGAGAGAGGATCATTCTCTTCCTTTATCCCACGGCTAATAGTAGAGAACCTTTAAAACACAGGTACTGCAGCACGGATTTCAGCGCCATATTTGGTCCCTCAGTTGTTAGGGTAAACAAAATATCATGAATGAAAAATTTGTCATCGTAACAGCAAACAAACGCGGAACGCGATCGAAATAAATCAAAAAATATTACTTGTCAATGAGATCAGGTGATAATTATAATCATGTGACATGTGAGGGACCAAGCATGGCGCCGATTTCCGTGTTGCAGTACTCGTGTTTTATAGTGCCTTACTAATAGTTCTCAAAAGCACGACAATAACCAGCTATAATATTAAGACAAAATCAAATAAACCGCATTTTATTATTGTCGGTATTTCAGCATCATCATCATCAAGTCAGGTAGGAGACACGAAACAATTTTGTACGTTACCTAATTTTAAAAATTAATAGCGTTTTCCATTTGCATGCAATTCTGCAACGGTGCAGTTCATTTCCACCCTTCTTATCATTTATAATTTAATCCAGACGCGTGGAAATGAACTGCCCCGGTTCGGAAAACGTTACAAGATGAAATAGAATAAGATTAGTACCATATTTAGCAAAAATAACAGTTCGTTGAAACATACACAATGAACAATTTACTATTTGTTTTAATGTAAATTTTGGTTTAATTTTCAGAATAAATTCTACTAGTCAAGAAGCTTTTATTGTGTGTCAATTTTTGCTTTGTTAAAAAATAATATTAATGCTTTTATTTACACAAAAATTAACTACATCTCAATAACAAAGTGCAATATTTAAAAAGACGGTTATTATTTTTACAAATAGAGAAAAAGAGTGTATTTGGGATAATATATGAAAGACTATGATTAATTGATAATTAAAATACAACTCGAAATTAAATAGCACCAAAAAAGTAATAAAACGAAAATGTAGGCCAAAAACAATAAAAAATAACGATAACAAATACAATTGATCTATTATTTTTTGGCTTAAAAGGCACTTATTTTAATACTAAAATTATGGACAATTTTAAATTAACAAAAACGTTTTTTCGAACATTGAAATGCATTTTTTTACGCCAAAGAAGGTGCGATAAAACTGTTTTAAAAGAAGTGCATTTTTTCCATTTAGCATCTTAAAACTCTAAAATCCTTAAATTCAAATAGGCTGCGTTGTTTATTGTCTTACTCACAAATTGAATAAATTATTTTAAGATAGTTCATTTTTAATTTTGTTTGATGAAAATGAACTTTCAAGAGAGAAAATGGCGTTCATTATTGTCTGAATCAATCACATATATTTTTACACGAAAAAATAAAAGTTAATGAGGTATGTTTTAACCTCAATTTAAATTTATAAGATCCTTTATTTGAATTATTTATTTTTTAGAAATTAACTTACGGAATTGCACAGCTTCTCTTTATAGGTAATTATAAACAAATGAATCTAACTTAGTTTTGTCTCAAATTATTAATTAAAAAATATTTCTTTTTTATTGTCTTTCGTTTCCGAATTACATATTATAATTATGTATTATATCCTTACAGTAATTATTGTCGTCGTTCCTCAATGAATTCAACTTGTTTTTCATTTCCTTAACCTTAACCTTAAAATCTGAAAAATACTATTTGTCTTATGAAGAGGGAATGCGTGAGCATTATTATTGTCAATGTTTCCCCACAAATTGAATATTTAAAGTTTAAGGGAGAAAGGGAGTGCAGTCAGTGAATCGGGTACACTAGGGTAAAAGTGGGGGTGGTGGGGGGCTTAGGGTAAGATAAAGATATGAATCGAGAATATGTTTCGTTTAAATATGAAAAATCGAACGTTCACACATTCATTCAGCCACTGATATGTTTTTGACATTGATATTCTTAAATTGGGGTTGTTGTTTATTTTTCTTCATAGAACCACTAGAATAGGGTTCGTGCTCCTTAAAAAACGCATGAGCATTCGCTCATCTGTTTAAAAAGTGCAGGGATAAAGTCAAAAATATAGACGCAATTAATAGACCAGTGGCTGACTGATGATGGCTGTGTAAAGACGGTGATTGTGACTCTGTGTCGTCATCCGAGTTTAGAACGTGAATTTTCCAACCGAGGTTGTTGTGCGTGTAACACTGAAAGAGAGGAGATAACAAAATATGAAATTTGTCCGTCAAAATCAACAGAGAATGTTGGATTCCATTACCTGGTAGTATAGCGTGTCAGGTGACTCCATTGGAACTGTCCAGTTCAAGACGGCTGGCTCTCCTTTCAAGCAGTCGAGTCGGAGTGTTTCAAAATATTCCCGAAAGCTGGGACTCGACTCGGATTGGTCAACGGTCTTGTGTTGCCATTCGCAATATCGGCCGGCTTCGGTCGAAAAAAGAAAATTAGTTTTACATGGTCGAGGCAGACAGGATATTCAAGCTTAAAAGTGGGGGGCAGGTTTGTTATCTTTGGCTCAGCAGTGTTTTCTGCTTCTGCAGAAGCGTAAAGCTTTAAAACCACGCTGCCAGGAGGAGCCTAAGTCCTACGAGATCAGGAATCTTCAACAGCTCTCTAGAGTCAGTTATTTTTGCTTCGGTTCGTGTCAGTAGCGCCGACACTATTTATCCAAGGCGTAGCAGCCGCTACACCGCTCTGGGGTGAGTGGTCCGTGATTGAGGAGGTGATGAATATCAAAATTTTAGCCATGAGCTTGTATGTAAGAACCGCCAATTGGTGATTTTTTTTTCAATTTTAGTCGGGAAATTTAATTGTTTATCGCAGTTAGAGCCACGTAAAATTAGCGTTTTGTCCCAATTTTTGTCGCGAATCAGGACTATTCCTCCATTTTTACCACGAATCATTTTAGCCGTAAATAATTTCTCAATTTTAGCCGTGAATTACAGCTTCTACTCCATCTCAGCCGTGAATTACAGCTTCTACTCCATCTCAGCCGTGAATTACAGCTTCTACTCCATCTCAGCCGTGAATTAGCAGATTTTTTCATCTTGATCCGCGCAACTTGGAGTTTTCATCATTTTAAGCTGAGAATCAGTGCCTAGTTTCAACTTTAGCCACGAATTACACCTTTTCTCTATTTTAGCTGCAAATGAGCGCTTATCTCAATTTTTGCGGGGAAATTAAAAGAGTTTTCTCAGTCATAGCCGCGAATTATGTCTCAACTTTAGGGGAGAATCACCGCTTTCACTCAATTTTAGCCGTGATTTACGAATTCTCTCTTTTTGATCCGCGAAATATCATATTTTCGAAATTTCCGCCGTGAATTTTAGAGCTTAACACAATTTCACCCGCGACGAACCTGCTGTGCGATTCATCGCCGCTTTTTTTATCAATTTTACTGCCTCGAATTAGCGATTTTGCCTTTTTCTGAATTTTTGAACCGCAAAATCGTGATTTTGTAGCTTTTGCTACGAATTAGCGCTTTTCCACTAAATCAGCCGCGAATATTTAGCACTTTTACAAACTTTTTGCCACGCGGACTTGCCCGTTGAGCCCTTGATTAGCAAATTTTAGCCTTGTATTAATAGACAAAATAAAATTAGCGCATTTTCTCTATTTCAGTGGTGACGTTGTTTTCAGATACCCTGTCGTGCTGGTTTCCATAAGAATTGGTGCGTATTTTCCATAATTTTAGAGGTAAACGAGCTCTTTTTCTCAATATTATCCTTGCCGTTTTTTCAATAAAGGCTTAGCTTGCTGAGCGATTCATCGCTGCAATTTCTCAATAGTAGGGCCGTGAATTAGCGATTATTCTCAAGTATAGCCGCAAATTGGCGTTTTCCTTAATTTTAGCCTTGAATTAGTGATTTTTTGGGGTCTATAAATGGCCTAATGGCCATTGCGTTACGGTAAACCTTATCAATGGAAGAAATTTAAATATTATTTCTATTTACAACTGCCCAACTAATCAAATAACACAATATGCTTAATGGGAAGTTTTTTTTTGCCTCCGTACCACATTCTTCATTGATTTTAGGTGATTTCAATTGCCACCATACTGTTTTCGGGTCCCATTTCACTCAAAGGAAAGGTGTTGAGCTTCTCAATGCCGCCGCGGCGTTCGGACAAAGCGAATTGGAAAACCTTCCAAAATAAATTGAACGGTTCACGCATTGATACTTATAATGAATTAATTAATAACATAAATGAGGCTTGTGAACTTTCTATCCCAATTCGTTCTAAAAAAAACCTCAACCACTAGAAAGTCGAAAATCTGGTGGAATCAAACTGTACGCAAGCTACAGAAAATAGGAAAACAGCTTACCGGAATTATAAGAACGCCCCATCCTTAACAAACTATTTCCACTACAAAAATTGTAGTGCACGTGCGAAAATCGTTTACAAGAGTGCAAAAAAAGAGTCTTGGAAGGATTTCTGTAACAATCTGAACAGAAACACTCCAATAAAAAATATCTGGTCACAAATCAAAACCTTAAAAAATTCAGCTCTGACAAATGCCGTCCCAATTACCAAGGGTGACTGGTGCCATGAATTTCTACAAAAACTCACTCCAGATTACGTCCCTTCATCTCTCGTTGCGGCGGATACAAGAAACCCTATTATGTCACAAATCCTGACGAAATATACAGGACGGGGCCCTCTCCCAATCCATGAATACTGCTCCGGGTATGGATAGGATAGACTACCCCATAATAAACCATCTGCCCTTCGAAACGAAAATGGATATGGTAAATATTTTTAATAAGATCATTAAGAATATCGAAGTTCCGAAAGAGTGGAAGGACGTCTGTGCGGTCCCTTTAATCAAGCCAGGCAAACCACCCAATCTTGTGTCTCTAAGACTTTTGAAAGGATACAAAAAATAGGCTCGAGTACTGGCTGGAACACAATAAGATTTTCCCTCACAGTCAGTTTGGATTTCGAAAAAGCCACTCCTGCATGGACAGTACAGCCCATTTCACGACTTGCATCCAAATAGCATTTTCAGAAAGTTAAACCGTGGTTGCCGGGATGCTGGATATTACTGGTGTTTTTGACAATGTTTGCTCAAACAATGCTTGATGTCGGCATATGTCACAAATTTGTCAATTTAGTCATGGCTCTTATCGGTGACCGTCGCATTCATTTGCTGGTGAATAACGATATGCTTGGTCCTCGTCTGGCTCGATCAGGCTTACCTCAGGGAGACATTTTAAGTCCAATTCTTTACTCTTTATACTTCTACGCTGAACCACTCAGCGGAAGTTGCATCTGCTTGCCAGACATTTTCTTTTTTTGATTTTTTAAACTATATAACTCCTCCTCATCTAGAGACTTGGAATCGATTGTAGTCAACATCGTTCAAAGGAAGAGCTTACAAGCAAATGTTTCCCAACATTGACACTAAAACGTGGTTCGGCAACGAATTCATCTCCAAGGACTGCGTAAAGACAATATGTAGACTTAGAGCAAACCACGGTCTGAGTCAACAGTACCTGCATAGACTGGGAACAGTCCCAACAGGTAACTGCGAAGTATGTGGGACACAGGGCACCCTAGAACATACTATAATGGAGTGCAGCAGCTATCGTAACCAAAGGACCTTATTTCTTGACAATATTACTAACCTCATCACCTGTCCCTTTAACTACAACCCAATCTTATCGTCTAATTCCATCCCGGTATATTAGGCTTTATACAATATCACTGTAGCCATCGACTTCAAAGTTTAAGCCATCTAATTAAAGCTTGGCAAATAATTGTACCATATGGCTGTTTGGTCCTCCACCAATGCCAAGAAAAAAAAAAAAAAAACGTTCACATTGCCCGGACGTGACGTGGGAACACGTGGGAGCAAACGTAAACAAATAAAATCCTTTTCTAGAATTTCCAAGTAGTCTGTACTGACCTTTAATGTGCCCGCTAATTCGCAATTTTAGCTATGAATTAGCGTTTTTATCTCTGTTTTATCCGCCACACCGGTTAGCACATTCCCTCAATTATAGCCCCGAATTAACATTTTTCCGGATTTTCGTCGGAAATTATCGTTTTTCCTAATTTTAGCCGCGAATTAGCGTTTTTCCGATTTTTAGCTATTCATTTTAGCTGTTTATCGCGTTTTTCTAAGCTTTATTCACTAATCAGCGTTTTTTCATAATTCATCCGCAAATTAGCCGTTCTTCTCAATATTAGCCGCATGACAACGCTTTCAAAACAAACATTTTAGTAGTAGCAAAGTTTATTCACTCATTTTTTCGTATACTAGCGCTTTTTTAAAATATTAGCCGAGTTTGCTGAGCGATTCATCGCTGCAATTTTTCAATGTTATAGCCGCGAATTAGCGATTTTTCTCGATTTTCACTATAAATTAACGTCTTTTTATGTTTTAGCCGCCGCCGGTTAGCACATTTTCATCATTTTAGCGACGAATTATCATGTTCCGGATTTTAGTCGATAATTATTGTTTTTCTTAATTTTATAGCCGCGAATTAGCGTTTTTCCTGATTGTACCGGCGAATTCGTGTTTCCTAAATTTCAGCCGTAAATTAGTTATTTTCGACAATTTTAGCTGTTTATTAGCGTTTTTCTAAGCTTTATCCACAATTCGGCGTTTTTTCTTAATTTATCCGCAAATTAGCCGTTCTTATCAATATTAGCCGCGTGGCAACGCTTTAAAACCAAAACTTTTAGTAGTAGCAAAGTTTAGTCACTCATTTTTTCGATTTTTCTCAATTTTAGACACGAATGATCCATTTTATCTTTTTTATCCACGAATTAACGTTTTTCTCATTTTTTGCTGCGAATTGGCGTTTTTCTTAATTTTTTGCCGCAAATACGTACGTGATTTTTGTCAATTTTAGCTGTTCATTAACGTTTTTCGTAACGTATCCGCTAATTAGCGATTTTTCTGGATTTTAGCAATGAATTAACGTCTTGCTGTGTTTTAGCCACCGATTAGCACTTTCCCTCAATTTTAGCAGCGAATGAACTTTTTTTTTTTTTACTACCTGATGTGTATTATTTAGGTTTTGCCTGATGAGCGATTCATCACTTCTTTCTTTCAATTTTATAGCCATTTTTCTATACATTTTAGTCGTGAATTAGCGTTTTTCATAATTTTAGCCGAGAATTAGTGATTTTTTCTACACATTTTTCGAGAATTAGCCCTTTTTCTTGGTGATTTTTCATCATTTCAGCCACGAATTAGCGCTTTTCCCCAATCTGAGGCCAGCATAATATAGATTTTTCTCAATGTCTACTGTGAATTGAAGGTTTTTACCCATAGCACCTCTCACCATACTCCTACAGCCTAGCTGACGGCTCTGCTACACCTTAATGGAACCGTTTCGGCGCCGCTGGTTCATGTACTAGAAATATTTGACAGAGCAGACATAGTTGTAGTCTTCTATTCCAGATATTCTGTTTAAAAACGACCCCCCCCCCTCCACCGACAACAAAAAGGTGATCTTTTCGGGGCTAAATCTGAAATTTTTGTCCCTTGGGACAGTAGCTATAGGGTTAACAAGCTTCTCAAGCCGTTCCATTAGAGACGATTAATTCTTCGTCTAACCCGTGAATGGATTACTCAGAGGCCAACCTGATAGAACGGGTTTTTCAACTACTACACCCCCGGAAATGGGGTTTTTGAAGGGTAGAGCCGGTGAAATTGGTTTTTGAGGGAGCCAAACTCGCAAAATTGATTTTTTACAGAGCCAACCTTTCGAAATTGCTTGCTTTTTTGCGCCATCTGAGTGGAGATTTATGGTTTTTGATAAATCTAGCCCGCCCTGGAAATTGGTTTCATTCAGAACCAAATTCGTGAGAATGGGTTTCGTGTCTCTGACTTTGTTTTCAAACATAAGCCACTAACCACTAATGAAAACTGGACGGATCTTGTTGACTAAATACTGGCTCCTATATGACGCGTTTGGGTGGGGTTGAAATGAACCCCTCACTGATGAGGGGCGGGGGCTGTGACTGGGTGATGAGTGTTGTTATACCCACTATGGGCTCCCCTAAAGGGGGAATACTCCTCCAATTCACACTTCCCATCTACAAATAAGTTGGAGGGAGAGGGGGGGGGGAATTAAAACTCACCGGCAGTTGGGTATGGGTAACCTTCACCGTCGTAGCTCACTCCCCCGAATGTCCTTTGCTGTCGTTGCTGCTCTTCTGTTTTCTGACCAAAACCTCCCTCACGATTATCGGTGATATAGAAGGGATGGTACTTGGCCGGACTTGTCGGGTCGTTTCCTGAAAATACCAGAGGGAATGAGAAATAGGTTCGTATCACTCGTCTCTCGCGACCATTTATCCTTCAATTTAGTACCTCCTTCAACCATGAATGTATACGTCCTTCCACGAACGACGTATATTTCCGGAATGAGCATGTCATTGATGTACCAGCAGATTCCCCAAGATGGCTGCCCCGTTATAGCCGTGTACCCACGTTTGCCACCGGTTGGTCCGATTCTAGCGGTGAAGACGTTTTCATGCATGATAATAGCCGGAGGCCAGGGTTTGATTTCTGTCTCTTCGGGAAGATTGTAGAGAGAACCGGCGCATTGACCGTCGTGTTTTTCCCCAAAATCAATTCTAATGTCTTCTGCTTGCACAAGTCGTTATTACAATGAGTGAAATATACAATTTTAATTGTACAAGAAATCATCAAACCATTTGTTTTATCGTTGGGCGCGTGAGCGTTCGCTTCGTGATTTGAGTTTAATGGCCCGATGGCCGCAACTATTGAAGTGTCCCCGCTTCGCGGTATCGGTCGATCGTTGATTGGTTCATTGGTGTGCAACGGTCGTCTATAAGTGACAGTCGTCACGCCACTTCGTCTTTCCCCTGAAATGAGTTCAACGTCGTTCCGCCCTCCAATGCGTTCGTCGGGACACACTCCGTTTTGACCTTTGATATAATAATGAACGCATCATGAAATTTCAACGCATTATCTTATTGATTTAAACTGGAAAGATAGGTTTTGGCGTTGTACCATCGCACTGTGCTGTCGCCGACATGTAGTAGTCAACAGCGTGGAATGTTCCCTTGTCCCTGTTGTAATACGCGACGACAATATCGGCGCCCACCATGGACGACCGCCCGTCCTCGCCCGACACACCGAACGACATGTATTGGTCCTCGCGAATTTTCGCCGACAGTGTCACTTGAAGCCATTCACCCACGATGTTCCACTCAACTTGAAGCCTTTCGTCGAGCATTTCCCGGCAATTTGAAGCGGCGTCCACATCTGAACCGGGATTTGTGCTGCTTGTCTGTTAAATCAAGAACAAAAATATATTTCAAAAGGTATGCCTAAGTAAAATGATTGCAAATTTTTAAGTTTCATTAACTAAGCATCCTATGCAAAACTGGCCTATAATTACAGCTTCTCATCGCTTTTTTAGCTAAAATTAAACGCACTTACCGGAAAATACCACCACGGTGGCTAAAATTCCCCGAAAGCATGAAATTAAGACAAAATTTTAATACTCATGTAAAATATACTTTATTAGAAATTACATTAACTTTAAAGCCCAAATAAAGTCTGCAACCTATTCCTAATTCCATTAAAAACCTTAGTATAGTAAATAGTAACACGCATAAAAGAAGTTGGATACTTGGGTTTGGTACTAACAGTGATTTTAGTCTGTCCCAGGGCTGGCGGTACGTCCAAATCTCGTGGTATAAGAACATGACCAAAGTTGTGACGATACTGAACGCACCAAACGGCCAGCCATTCGATGTCGTATACGGTTAGATTTCCCGGAAGTTGAATTTCGATGTCTTCACCCTGGTAGCCTCGAAGAGGCTCCAAGCTATGTGATAAATTGTTTGGGGTCATGGACTCGTGAACAAATTTAAGGAACAAAATTGAGGTGGGGGAGAGGTATTACGATATTTACCTGCCCATTTCATTAGGGACTTTAATGCCCAGTGGGCTGGGTTCAGAGCCATTGCCCACCCAGAAATAAGCGTCGGGTCCGGCTCCATCGTAGTGAAGATTAGGAATGTAGAAGGTTTTGGCGTCGAGGATGGTGATATTACCTGAGCGGAGACCGTGAGCCAAGCGTTTGAATTCAGGGAGGACTCGAGTGCGAGGCGGCTCAAGATTGGGTGGCATGAAAACCTCTCCGAAGTTGACCTGTCAAACAAAAATGAACGTGTTATAGTTGAATGGAGAAAAACTGAATCCCATTTTGTCCAATAGTTGCATCATGGTTCAAACAAATGTAAGCCTTTAAAGCCAACCAAACTAAAATCGGCTGGAGGACACTACACCAATTCGTCCTAACTGAAATTTTCAGGCACGAAACGTGCTTGAATCGTTAAATGTCGACTAATTATACGTAGGCTTCATTATTTCGAAGATCAAGTTACCCTTATTACAGAAAAGACAATTTTGACGGATTCTAGGCCAAACGTAACGTTTGGAGACGAGGCGTGTGGTGGACTTGTCGCCTTGGGTGACTCAAGTTATGAAGAGCGTCGAAAACACGGCGTCGAAGTGGCGAGGGAACGTACGGTCGAAGGTTGAGTGTTGACGTGTCGCAAACGAGAGAGTTACGTTTGATTCTGGGATTCAGGGGGGGGGGGTCGACGGGGTGAGAATAGTTGGTTGAAATTGAGTCGATGCGTGAGAGAGCGTCGGCGACCTTATTAGCTAAACCGCTAACAGAGATGAGAGAGTTCGAGATGAATCCTCCGTCTGGCTTGGTGTAAGCTTGTGGGAGAAAAATGCGAGAGGTTGCCAACTGTCGTCGATCCGTTGCTGGAGGCATGCACCAACGGCGATTTGGGAAGCATCTGAAAAGACCGAGGAGAGCTGATGGATCGGGATGAGCGAGGAGGGTTGCTTGGGCGAGATGTTGTTTGGAGGTGTTAAAAATTTCGTCTAACTCAGGAGTCCACACGATCGGTTGGTTTCCACGAAGTCCAGAAAGTGCCGCGTTAAGAGGGGTGTGAATGGTAGCCGTGGATGGTAGGAAGCGACGATAAAAGTTGACCATTCCAAGGTAGCGGCGTGGCGGAGACTTTGTGCTGTGAGTGGACGGTTGAAGTTTGGTAGTGCCTACAGATACGTTCATGAGGTGGGCGTGTGCCCTCTGAAGAAATTGGGGTACCGATGGTGCACTTTCCAGCGTTGACGAGGAGGCCATGATCACTGAGACGTTTGAAAACTGCGCGAAGATGACAGTGGTGTTCGTATCGCCGTCTTTCGAAAAAATGATAGTGTCGTCGATATATGGAAAGCAAAAATCGTGACCGTGAAGGACTTCGTCAATAAACCGTTGGAATTTTTGTCGGTGTTCCAGAGGCCAAAACTCATAAAGGGGAACTCGAACAGATCAAAGGGAGTGGTTATCGCAGTTTTGGGTATATCATCCGGGCTGACGAGAATTTGGTTGTATGCCTTGACGGGGTCAATGATGGAAAAAACGGTAAATCCACGGAGGTGATGAGAAAAATCGTGGATATGGCGAACTGGATATCAATCGGGGATGGTTCGAGAGTTCAAAGCGCGGTAATCCCAGCAAGGGCACCAGCCGGCATCTTTCTTGGGAAACCACGTGGAGAGGTGACGACCAGGGACCATCCAAACGCCGAGGCGATTCATTATGTCGAATTTCGCTTTGGCTATTCGAAGTCGGTCGGGATCCAAGCGTCCGATGAGACGAGAGGGGTAGACCAGGCGACGTGTTTATAACATGAACCGTGTCGAAAGACGCAAGGGGAACCAGACGGCCGAGTGTGTTCGGGGAATTCGTGAAAAATTGATTGATTCGTGTTGGGCTATGCCCTTCCATCGTCGTCCCGATAACATCAGTTTAGTTAATTTATTAATTAAAAATACCGGCTACGGAATTATTCATTATATCCATCTAACAACATTCAGATAAGATAAATTTCGGCGTGGTTTACCGATCAGGAGAAACGCCTACAGTTTCGGGAAACAATGGACCTAGGTGCCTAGGTAGGGTTCAGCTTAGCCTATCCCAAAGGCGTCTCCGTGGCGCAATTGGCAGCGTGTTGGACTGGTACTCAAGGGGTTGCGGGTTCAAATCCCGCCGGGGAGCAATTTTTTCTCGAAACTCGAAACGAGTTGAGCTATACCCTTCCATCGTCGTCCGGATAACATCAGTTTAATTAATTCATTAATAACAATTACAATAGCCATTTTAATAGCGTGGAGGCTCAGAATTTGGTCAATTTTGATGCACGAGAGGTAAGTTTTACCATTTCCCACGCACGAGTGGTCCGTTTAGCAATTTTTAGGGCGTGACTAGTCGATCGAGCAATTTTTAGCTTAACAAATCTTTAGTTTAACCATTTATAAGACCGCATAGAGTCAGTTTTATCAATTTTTGAGTTTGAATTACCACAGTTTGGAAATTTTCACTACGCAAACTGTCAACATGGTAATTTATAGAGGGCGTGAATAGTCAGTATGATATTTTCAGGCCAAAATAATCCGTCTTTTTAGTCTAGAGTACAGTTTAGAGTCAGTTTAGCCATTATCAAGGCCACGGAATATTTAATTTAACCGTTTTCTAGACGCGAACAGTCAGTTTTGTAATTTGTTTGGTGCAAATAGTTTTTCATATATCATTTTTAGGTTGCGAATGGCCAGTTTTGCCATTTCCAAGGTGCAGATTGTCAGGTCATTTATACGTATAAGGAGTGAATATTAGCCAGGGCAATATTATCAGGGCAAGAATCGTCAGTTTTGACATTATATAATTCGAATGATCAGTTTTGCCGTTTTTAAAACAAGAATTGCCTGTTTGGCCATTTTTACAGCAGGCATTGCATGTATAGCCTTTTTCTACGCACGAATAGTCAGTTTTGGTCTTCAGGGCAGGAATCACGTGTTCAGTCATTTTTATGGCGCGAATTCGGGGCTCGACAGTGTCACCATGTCAGTTTCACCATTTTTATAGCGCGAATCAGTCAGTTCACCATTTTTAAGGCGCAAATAGTCAATTTTGTAATTTTTTTCAGGGCGTAAATAGTCACGTTCAAGCTAAAGGCGCGAATGGTCTAGTGTTGGCCATGTTTGACGCGCGAATGGTTGATTTAGCCATTTTCAGGGCTGCAAGAATCGTCAGCTTAGCCATTTTTAGGGCGCTTGAAGTCCGGTTGACTTATTTTTAGAGCGGGGATTCCCATAGTTTGGCCGTTGGAGGCGAGCCCCGGCTCGATGAAATTACTCTAAAATCCCATCTTCCAGTCAACACGCTGGAAATTTCCCCCTTGAGGGGGGAAAGGGTGTGATATCCCGAGTAGTTCGCGCACTTTTGACCCTGCAAAAGTGGTTTCTGAGGGGCCAGATCCACCTAATTTGGGTTTTATAATAACCAAAACTGGTGAATTATTTTTTGTAAGACGCGAGGACAGCGTTTGGTTCTGTGTTGCGCTACTTCCCCAATAACGCACAACAAGCTTGGAGACATGAGTTTAGAAAAGAAGGGGGGGGTGTTAGGAGTTTCGCATCACTGAAGTCCTTCCTCATGTGTGACTTGGAAGCAGATATACGGGCAATTCTGGAAAATGCCTCCATTTAGTGGTGGGGAGGGGATGGAACAGTGAAAGGGAGGAAACTGCGCTTCATTTTAAAGTGGAAAATAATGATTTATCTTCCATGGAGCACCATGAAAAGAGAGAGAGGAGAGAGACAAACAACGAGAGGGAGGCAATGAAGAGTATGCACTCTTTGCTGGCAGTGATAAGCTACTTAAGTTTCTTCCCTCCGTTTAATAACTTTGAACGCTGTAAACGATGAAAATGAAGACAAAGTCGAGGGAAGTGAGTTTCTCAGAACGTCCTTTTTTCTCCATTTTCTCGCCCTCTCTCATGCTAAACAGTCTGTTTATCGTATGAAATTTATTTCAGGCTATTTACACACTGTTCTGAAGTTCTTATCTTATAATTCTAGTTGGACGGCGGAGGAATTCTATTTAATTAAAATAAAAAAAAAAAAAACAAGAAATCGCACCCTTAATTTTTTGTTTTTGAAAAGGAGGAAACAAAAGAGAACTCAGAACACTCATCTATTGAACCTGTTTATGAAAAAGGTGAGGAGGGGGGAGTAGAACTATGAATGTGTTCAATTCAGCGTGGAAAATGACGTCAGAGGTTAAAGGGGACGAGTTGAAAAAAAAAAAAAAAATGCCTCCCCCTTCCCTCACACTCGCAATGATTGGTACGCACAGTTAATCGAGCCTCTTCCTGACTTGATCACTCGCAACAGATATTATGTATCTGCCTACTTCCTCCACCACTCATCCCACCCTTAAATGACACGTGACTCCATTAGTTTCGCAGGGAGCGTGCTGGGCTCCATTATGATTTCTTTTATTCTCTTTCCTTTCCTGATATCCCAATAAATTTAACAGTTTTTTTGTGTTTTTTATCAGTTTCCTGCAATCTGAAAATACAATTTTCGAGTGATTCATTCCTTTAAAAGTGATTCCGTCTCCCGATCCTTTATTTGGACGACTACGGCATACAGTCTGGTTGGAATGAGACAGAATGCTAATCCTATAGGCAGAAAGAGAAAAACAATTTATAGCTTATTCAGCAAAATTTATTCGCGCTGAAGCATTTTCCCCTGATGAAGTGATTTATGAAGATTCTCCCCAAAAAATAGATGTTGTTAACGGCGGTAGAAGATTTTCCGGAGGCTCAAATATAGCGAGCGAAAAGGGCTCTTCAAAATGGCTCAACACTAGTGTGGAGAAAAGTTCCTCTAAAAATGCCTTTTTCCATGCTACAGTTACAAGCTCTCATCCACGTTAAACTTACACAGGGAACCGGTGACAGGGAAGCTAAAAGTGGTTGGTCTGGAATGGGGTAGTTTACGGGGTGGGGGAGGGGGTTTGTAAAAAAAAAAACTATGCCGAGATGACGGCCAAGGGGTGAGTGGGAAGAGCAAACCTGCGCTTTCAAAAGACGGAGGCGGCGAGTTGAATAGTTACCGCCCCTCGTTCGATATTATACCTTATCCCCCTCCACCCCCTCTCAACCATCAAGCGTCGACAGACGCGAGGCGAGGCACGAATGTGCAACGTCGGGTGCGGCACTGGGAAATTCTGTGGGTGGTGTCGTTAAAAAAGCGACAAAGGCGAGGGGGTTTAAAATCGCGAATATGATGTAGGAGGACATGACGCTTAACGAAAGCTTAAGCGAGAGGGTCTCACTTAGCGTCCTCTCTAGAAACAAAAACCTCTTTGCTACGCCACTGCTGAGAGGTTTCAGCCAGATTGTTGACAGTTTCCTGTTTTACGACGACTGGCTGCGTGGAAAAGAGGATCAGCTCCCCCGCCCCCTCCCCGGTACCATCTTGAAGAACAAAGAAATATCAACCACATTATTATCGCATATCATTGCAACTGTTCTCAAATGCGGCCCCACCCCACTATATCCGTTACAATCCTTACGATTCAACTTCGTCAATAATACTAAAAAAAAAAAAAACTCACCGTGAATCTTCGACACCACACTGAGAGCCATTTGATATCCCTCAATTTCTTCCCTTGTGGCAACCTGAGAATGACGTCCGTTTTATTGTAGGCTCTTAGCACTGGCGGATCCCTGAAAACAAAAATTAGTTGAAACAAAATAGTTATATTCAGTGCAGAATTGTTAGTAGCAATTTGTTTGAGCATTTAAGGACTTCAATCCCGCGACCCACACAGCATACAAACGAGAGTCATTTGAATTAATTTGTACCATTGGCGGATGTGTAGCCAAATAGTCCAATTATGGGTTTTCATAGAGATCGGAACGGATCAACCAACCCACACTGACGTGCCCTCCACCCACGGCTAAGCTACCCTTTTATGTTGTTCATTAATTTCTGGTATCGGTTTCCAATGCGCAACCGGAGATCTTATTCATCCGACTGTATATTTTATCATTCGCCTAATGAAAATGCAGTGCCCACCCCTCATAATTTTACACTCAGACAACTGGTTGCTTCATTTACTGCCTTGCGAGAAAAGACATGCATGAGAGGGCTGACGCATTGGAACGCGTTATATTGAGTTGTATAAGGGGTGGAAAAAAAAAGGGGGGGAAATGTGATTGTATTGACGAGGGGATGATGATGCGGAGTCTATTAAGTCTTTCTCTTCTTCTTTAGCATCGTCCTATTGTTCGTATTTTAAAAATGGAAAATTAAGACTTTATAAACTTATAATAAGGGACAAGGGTGAAGGGTGTAGCCAGGACGGAGCAGGGGTGGGCTGCTACCCACTCTTTTTTCAACTGTAGTCTTTGTTTACGACGATCCTTTGAACTGGCTATACTCTGACACTGTCAATTTACTCCTTCAAATTGGTTAATTAGCGCTAAAACTGAACATTTTGCACTTGAAAACATCACAAATCTAGACATTTCTCCCTGGAAAAACAAAATTTTCATATAAAAAATTGTTATTTTCCGTGGCGTAGATAAACGGCAAAGCCGAATAAATCTATAAAAGCCGAATATCAATAAAATGCAAGTTACGAGTTGAATAGTCGTGAAACTGCATGTTTGCGAGGAGAAACAGCAGGCAGAAAATTGCAAGTTTCTGGTGCAGTGCCAGTCGCGTCTTCAGTCACGGATTGGCGATTTTCCCCGATTTTTTTCAGTGAATTCGTGTTTTTTTTTCAGATTTCAACCACTAATGAGCCGTTTTTCTCAATTTCATCCATAAATTATCACTTTTTCTTAATTTTAGCTTCGAATTTAGGAATCTTTTTCGCTGTTAGCTATGAATTAGAGCTTTTTCTCAGTTTGAGCCCAAAAAACTGTCGTTTCCATACTTCTAGCCACTAATTAGCGATTTTTCGGTACTTTATCCGCGGAATAAATTATATAAATAAATCCTCAATACTTTATTGAGGAAACTTTAGCCCCGAAGTGGCTAAGTATTTTTCTCAATTTTAGCCATCATTTAGCACTTTTTCTCACTTCAGTCCGCGAATTAGTAGCGTATCGGGATATAGGGGCGAATGGGCCCCCAAAAAGCTTAAAAAGGTGGAATAATGAGGATTTTTAGGTTCTATGAATGGAGGTAAGTGAAAACGAGTTTTTGGCATGCGGTTGGACATCGATATTGGCTCCTTTTGACGATTTTCAATCCATCCGGCCCAGGACGGAATGGGACGTTGCAGGTGATCAGGAAAGAGTTTAGCTGAATATTCGATTTAGCTCACAGAAGCGCTTTTATGAAGGCTCAAATTGAGAGAAAACATGGCCCTCTGGGGGTGAAAGGCCCCGCCCTCTGGCTCTGGGGGGGGGGGCCGAAAGGTCCCGTATTTGTGCTCCTTATTTGTGACATGGGTCACAACTTCCCCCCTCCGCTGATTTGCGAAGCAAATGGGGGCGTGAGTACAAAACTCGAAATTTTTGGGTAATAAATGAGACTGGGGAATGCTGCGGAATAGGGTCGCTGACGGCGGAAAATCGTATTGGATTGGGGCTTTGGAACTGGATATAAGGCGGATGGTGAGTTTGTGATGATTACTGGGGGAGAATGATTTCTTTTATGAATACAGTACTGAAATGACTAAGGGTGAGTGACATATTTATGTACATCGAGTTCGAGAAATGTGGTGCGGTGAGTCGTAGCAATGACGAGCGTTGGTGTGCAAAGACAGATGATGGCATGACGGGATGAAATATTGGCGGGGACGTCGCCGTTGCAATTTCGATGTTTCGGAGGTGTACGGTTGATAGACGACTTCGTCTTGATGTTGGGGCCAAGGAGCGTACGATTGGCTCATGACGGCATAAGTTAGGTGAGTTTACGGTCGTTCTGCAAGTTAAGAGAGAGCAGATGGTGGTACGCACCGGGTGTGGGCGCCGCCAACGTACGAGCCTTGGAATTTTGCCTTTGAGGCGTCCTAGCCGTTGCACGCTGGGCGGCTACGGACGAGACGATCTGGTTCTGGATAGTCGTATTATCCGAAGGGGTAACTTGGTACAACTTGAGTTGAGATACGTGGGCAGATTTGACATCAAGGGGATGGTTTGGATTTTGAACTGTGTAGGATACTGGTGAGTTTATTTTAATTATTTTGTAGAGATCTGAATACCTGTAACTCAGCTTTTTTGTGATTTTCTTCAACTTGTTGGACAAGATATACTGTTTTAGTAAAACTAGGTCACCGATGTCAAACTTGACGACGGAATGCGTTTTATTATAATTGCGGGCTAACTTATTTTGGGTGAGGAGGAGATTATGGTATGCTTGGTGTAGCATTTGTTTGTAGGTGGCCGTGCCATTGGGGTTTTGATCAAGGTCGATAACCCATTGAAGATGGATAGGGCTCAAGGGTTGACGGCCCAGGAAAAGTTGGGCTGGGCTGTAGCCAGTTGATGAGTGGACGACGGAATTTAAGGTTAATTGGATGGACGGTATTTTTGTGTCCCAATCGCGTTGGTTTTCGGCGTGATAGGTGACTAGAGTTGTTTTAAGGGTGCGGATTTGTCGTTTTGCGAGCGATGCGTTGGGGTAGTAACGGATCATATACAATGGTTTGATTCCACGAGTAAAAAGAAAATTCCGGTAAATTTGGGAACGGAAAATGCTCGCGCGATCAGAGCATAGGATGGAACAATAACCGAAATACTTGAAAAAGGAGTTGTCTAGGACCTTGATTATTTCAGAGGATGTGGCGGAACGAAGAGGGAAAATAAGGGTGAATTTTGAAAAGGCGTCTACTAGGATAAGAATATACTGGTGGCCAAAACGAGAACGAGGTAAAGGACCTGCTGTATCGATGAAAATTTTTTCCATAGGGTATTTGGGAATAGTAGACGATAATTCACCGGCGGGACGGCGTTGTATTGGTTTGGCCCGCTGACAGGGGAGACACTGATGAATGGCTTTTGTGACGTATTCGCGGACTTCAGGCCAGTGGAAAAGCGACTGAATGGATTGAATTGTCTTTGAGATGATTCGCTTTCGTGGAAATATTTGAATATTACCTGGTACAGAGATGAGGGAACGACTACTTTTGGTTTTGATGAGTGGGACGGGGCATGTACTAATTTCTTGTTTTGTATTTTGTAGGGGCCAGTGTGGATTTTGTTCTTGATGTCATTAATAATTTGTGAAAGGTGAGGATCAGACGTTTGGTGGGACCACAGGTCGGTGAAAATTTCCGGGAAATGTGCCAGGACGAAGAGGTTGTCTTGATAGTCTTCTTTTGTTGTCGGAGCGGAAATGAGGCATAAGGAGAGAGGAGTAGTTTGTTCCACTGGATCGGCCGGTTCGATCGGATTCCTGCTGAGGTAATCGGCGATTGAGTTCATTTTGCCTGGGAGATGGTGAGGAGTGTGTAGCATCCCCTTCATAATTGATTATTTTAATTATAAAAAGAGCCCTGTTTTGTTATCAGTTGCTAAATATATTCTTTTTGGTGTTCCTATCTGATTCATGTAATTCGTAGCGTTTAACGAGCTTACATCTGGTGACCCACGACTACAACCACGCAAAAAAATGTCGATCCCGAACAACGAGCCTGTGGAACTTGCCGTCTCAGCTTCGCACCAAGTCAAGTCCGTTTCCGTCCGCATACCTCCTTTCTGGCGCCGCAGACCCGATTTGTGGTTCGCGCAACTTGAAGCACAATTCGATCTCAATCGCATAACACGCGACGTCACTAAATATAATTACGTAATCTCGTCTCTCGAGTCGGATTTTCTCGAACACATCAGCGACATAATTTCCAATCCACCAGTCAACAACAAGTACGACACAGTCAAAATTAATTGATTTCGACTTTCACCGACAGTGAACAACGGAAGCTGACAAAACTGCTCACTGAAACAGAGCTCGCCGACGATAAACCGTCACAGCTTTGGTCCAAGATGAAAGAACTCTCATACAACCAACTCACAGACGAAGCTCTGAAAATTCTGTGGCTTCAGCGACTTCCAGTCCCAGTTCAGTCGATCCTCGCCGTTTGTTCAGAACCGCTTCCTAATTTAGCCAAGCTCGCGGACAAAATACTGGAAACACCGGACCAACGCCAAAACATATCTTCGATGTCTCGCCCTTCACAGAACTCACGCTCGAACTCCGACCTTACACAAGTACTTGACGTAGTACAAGACCTTTCCAAACGTCTCGCTCGTCTCGAGCAAGGTCGCTCTACTTCTCCCCCTCGCAATCGTCGGAACTCACCAAAACAACGCAGTCCCTCAGCTCAATCTTCCTCCTCTTTTTGTTTTTATCACGAAAAATTCGGTGAAAAAGCCAAGAAATGTCGTTCCCCTTGTTCTTTTCCAAAAAACTAATTTCCCGGTCACAGGTCGCGGCGAGTGACCATCGGAAAACATCATGCCGCCTTTTCGTTACTGACAAAGTCACCAAACGTCGTTTTCTCATCGATTCCGGAGCCGAGGTAAGCGTTATTCCTCCTACACGACGCGACAAACAAGACGGCCCCGGCAAGTTCACTCTATTTACTGCCAATGGAGCTCCTCTTTCAACGTTCGGTGAAACCCTTCTCTCGCTCGACCTCGGTTTTCGCCGAACTTTTCCGTGGCCTTTCACTATCACGGAAGTTACTCATCCGATCATCGGTGTTGATTTTTTGAAACATTTCAACCTCCTCATCGACCTTCGCCGCAAACGCCTCGTCGATGGTACCACGCAACTTTACACGCAAGCCATTACGTCTTGTGTCCCCTCGTCCCTTTGTTCCACAATCCTCTCCGTCGACAACACCTCGAATTCCTTCGCAAAACTCCTTCACCACTTCCCCGAAATCACTCGACCTTCTCCTTTCCCTCACTCCTGTTCCTCGCACAAGACCCAACACGTTATTGAAACAAACGGGCCTCCCATTCGCTCTCGTTTTCGACGTCTTCCACCAGAAAAACTCCAAGCTGCCAGAAAAGAGTTCCAGATGATGCTCGATCTTGGGATCTGTCGACCCTCAAAATCCAGCTGGTCCACTCCACTTCACCTAGCACGCAAAAAAGATGGAAGCTGGCGTCCATGCGGTGACTTCCGACGGTTAAATGCCGTCACTAAGCCCGACCGCTATCCCCTACCCCACATTCACGATTTTTCATCCAACCTACATGGAGCTAAAATTTTCTCGAAACTGGATCTTTCGATGGCTTACAACCAAATACCTATCGCACCTACCGACATCGAGAAAACAGCCATTATCACCCCCTTCGGACTCTTTGAATTCCCAATGATGATTTTCGGTCTGAAAAATGCCGGACAGACTTTTCAGCGATTCATGGACGAAGTTCTTCGAGACCTCCCGTTCGTCTTCACATACCTCGATGACGTCCTAGTCGCTTCAACGTCTCCAGAGGAACACAAAGAACACCTTTCTCTTGTGTTCCAACGATTCAAAGATTACGGAATCTGCCTTAATCCCGCAAAATGTGTTTTCGGCGTAGAAGAAATCGATTTTCTCGGTTTTCGAATCACTTCGTCAGGCACCGCTCCTCTGCCTCAGCGCGTTCAAGCACTCATAGATGCCAGCCGACCGTCCACCTTCCGGGCCTTGCGTCGTTTTTTAGGCACAATCAATTTCTATCGGCGTTTTCTCCGTCGAGCGGCCTGGTCCCAAGTAAAACTTCACAACGCACTCAGAGATTGCAAAAACGACAACGCTCTCATCACCTGGAATTCCGATTTGAGTGCAGCATACGACGATTGTCTCAAAACCCTCGCAAACGCCACCCTTCTGGCTCACCCAAAGCCCGACTGTCCTTTACTCCTTCAAGTTGACGCTTCAGACATGGCAATCGGCTCCGTTCTTCAACAAAGCATTGACGGCTCCTCCCCACCGTTAGCTTTTTTCTCCAGAAAACTGACCGACACGGAAACTCGTTATAGCACATACGACAAAGAACTTCTCGCAATTTATGCATCGATCAAACATTTTCGACACTTTCTAGAAGGTCAAAACTTAACAGTTTACACGGACCATAAACCGCTTTCTTTTGCTTTCTCTCAGAATCTCGAAAAAGCGTCACCTCGCCAGTTCCGTCACTTGGATTTTATTTCACAATTCACGACCGACATTCGTCACATCAGTGGTAAGGATAATGTGATAGCCGATTTCATGTCCAGACTCGAAACCATTAACCTTTTCGATTTCGCCGAAGTTGCCAAAATTCAAGAAAACGACGATGAACTGAAAAATCTCCTCAAATCCCCTGCAAAATCTCTCAAACTCCGCCAAGAATTGATTCCAGGCCTCGCCACATACCTTTATTGCGATGAAAGAAATCGTGTTTTCATTCCTTCCCCTCTCCGCCATAAAGTTTTCCGTCTCGTCCACAACGCCGCACACCCTTCTCCGAAACGCACTTCACTACTCGTTCGCGAACGCTTCGTCTGGCCAGGTATAGAACGCGATTCCAAATTGTGGGCTAAAGCTTGCCTTCAGTGCCAAAGGTCCAAAGTCGGACGACATACAAATAGCCCTCCTGGAACGTTTCCCTCTGTCGACGCCCGTTTTCAGTGTGTCCATCTCGATATCGTCGGCCCTCTTCCCCAGTCTGAAAACATGCGCTATATTCTCACAATGATTGATCGCTTCTCTTCGTGGCCCGAAGCAATTTCCATTCGAGACATTTCGGCTGAAACTGTCGCCGACACCTTTCTCAGAGAGTGGATCTCACGCTACGGAGTCCCCCATCGAATCGTCACCGACCGAGGCCGACAATTCGATTCACGTATATTTCAACGACTTAACCAGCGCCTCGGGATACGCCATTTTAAAACTACGGCATATCACCCCCAATCAAACGGCAAAATCGAGCGTTGGCACCGTTCACTTAAAACAGCCCTTAAGTGTCAAGAATCTCCAGACTGGTTCTCGAAACTACAGACAGTACTTCTCGGCCTGCGAGCAGTTCCTAACGTTTCCGGATACTCAACTGCAAAGCTTCATCTAGGTTGCCCTCTACGTTTCCCTGGCGATTTCTTCGATTCAACGGATTCATCGAACGCCGAACCTCACTCGTTTCTGCAACGTTTGAGGGATTTCTTTCACGAGGTCAGGCCAGCTAGCGAAAAATCGAATTCCACCCGTAAATTTTTCGTACACCATGACCTAGGTGACACTCGCCATGTTTTCGTTCGTGTCGATTCGGTAAAGAAACCTCTTCAACAGCCTTACGAAGGTCCATATTCCGTTGTTAAAAGAGACGACAAATGTTTCACAATCGACATAAAAGGCAAACACGTCATCGTCTCGATCGACCGGTTAAAACCTGCTTTCCACCTTGCCGATCTCAAACCTCAGTGCTCGAGTCTCTTGCTTCTTGCGAGTGACACTACATTTTCTCCATCGTCTCATTTTCATTCGTCGAAGGAATCCACATCGCTCACGACTCGTCACCGACACGTTCGCTGGAGGGGGGTTGATGTAGCATCCCCTTCATAATTGATTATTTTAATTATAAAAAGAGCCCTGTTTTGTTATCAGTTGCTAAATATATTCTTTTTGGTGTTCCTATCTGATTCATGTAATTCGTAGCGTTTAACGAGCTTACAAGTGTAACGGAAATTCATAAGTTTTAGCATTGTGCGCAGGACACGGGGCTTTGTTTTTGCGGACGTCGACATAAATGTTAAAGCGGCGTTGTCCGTGTAGAGGTCAAAATGACGATCCTCTAAGTAAGTTCGAAATTTCAGCATGCCGAATTGGATTGCTAAGAGTTCTTGTTCATACACTGAATATCGCGTCTCTCGATCATTGAATTTTTTGCTTGCGTAAGCTATAGGGACGAAGGCTTGATGGTCATCTTTTTGAGTGAGGACCGCAGACATGCCTAATTTTGATGCATCGGTAAATAGGGCGAATTTTCTATTGAAATCTGGGAGGGACAATATGGGGGGAGTTGTCAATCTTTCGCGAATTTCTTGCCATGCCATTTCACAATTTGGGGCCCAGTGGAATGGTACTTCTTTCTTTTTCAAATTATTAAGAGGGGCTGAAAGGGTGGCTAGGTCTGGAATGAAACGCGCGAAAAACTGGATGGCTCCCAGAAAACTGGAAACCTGTTTGAGGTTGGTAGGTCTGGGGATGTCTAGAAGTGCTTGTATGTGATCATTGGAAATACTAATGTGTCCACGTGAAATGACGTGGCCTAAGTATGATACTTGGGTCTGGGCTAATTTAATTTTGGAGGGGTTGACCGTTAAATTGGCGGATCGGAGGCGCTGGAGGACCAAGTGGATATGCTTGATATGTTCCGTTTTTGTTGGGGAGTATATTAAGACGTCGTCTAAATAATTGAATACGAATTTGTACTTGAATTCACCCAAAACTTCATTCATCAGGGAAGAAAGGAGCTGGCCTCCTGTCGCCAAGCCGAAGGGAATGGCGGTATATGAGTAAGTGCCAAATGGCGTTGAAAATGCAGTGAAGCGTTGGGAGTCTGGGTGAACGGGGATTTGATGGTAAGCTTTACTGAGGTCGAGAATTGAGAAATATCTGGCGTTTTGCAAGTGGAGGAAAGCTTCGTCAATTGTTGGGAGGGGGTAATCGATAAATTGGATGTTTTTGTTTACTGCCCTGTAGTCGCAAACGAGGCGCCACTTGGGGTGATTTGCATCATCAGATTCCTATTTGACGAGAAAACACGGAGACGCATAAGGGACTTGACATTTTTCTATGATGCCGTTTTGGAGGAGTTCATCAATGTGGGTCTTCAAAATTTTCAATTTATCGGGATTAACATGATAACTCTTGGCAGTTCTGGGCCACTGGGGGTTGGGCTGGAGCTCAATTTTGTAACTAATGAGGTCGGTACGTCCGAGACTGGTCGTGAGAACGTCGGGATATTGGGTAACGTAATATTGAAGGAGGTCTGGGTCGTTTGGCAAAGTTTCCAGGGTGTGAATGGAATTTAATATGCCAAATTGTGGCTTGTGGGATAGCCTACGGGTTTCCTGGAGTGGGGTTAAAAATTTGATTTTCTTACGTTTGTTGTATTCGAAATGGCAATAATTACGGGATAAATTCCAAATGAGCCGGGCCGACCTGAGGAAGTCGGTTCCTAGAATGAGGTCTACACTTAAATTGGGGACAATTAAGAAGGTGTGTTGGAAAGTTTTTCCTGCCATATTAAAATGTAGGGAAATTTCTTTGGTTATCTGCAGAGAGGAAGAGTCTGCAAGTTGGACGTGAAAAGGTTGTTTCAATTTAGCAGGGCACAGAGAAGGAAAATTGGTGGTTAAAAGGGACGAATTAACGAAACTCCTCGTCGCACCGGAGTCGAGAAGAGTGAGGCATCGGATTTTGTTGTTAATACGAGTGAATACTTTACTTGAAGCAGAAGGGTTTATGCGACAAAGAATGATGGAAGGGGGGATCTCTGTGTCCTGTGGTCTTAGTTTTTTTGGTTCGTATAGCGGACTTTACTACTTTGACTTTTTGGAGTCTTTGCCTTATTATTTTGGGACGTTTGTGTGTTATGGGGAGAAGTCGGAGCGGTGGAACGGTGGTTTGGGGGTGTAATTGATCGTGGGCTGTATATTGGTATTGGATTGGGCTGATTTTTAGTACTGGGGCGGGACTGGAAATATGACAGTTCCTGTACATGCGAGTACCGTTGTGACTGACGAGAACTGTAAGTCGGTGAACGTTCCAGGGATGGAGATACATAGGGAGGAGGTCGGTATTCTCTGTCCAAGAGTGAGGGGGGTTTGGAGTACTGTTTGTAACTTGGGGGTGAATTATTGTGATTTGTTTTCTTGGGTGCATAATTAGAGTATTGGTACGTGAAGGGACGAAAGGTGGTATTGTATGTGGTTTTGTGGGGGACGGGTGAATAATTTAGTTCCAAGCTTTCAATTTGGGAGACGAAAATTTCAAGTAACGAAAAATCTGTTGGGGGAGGAATGTGAAAATAATTAGATTTAGTCGTCAGATTTGCTTGGTGAAGTATTATTTCTATTACTTCTTGCTCTGTGTGAGTTTCGAGGATTGCCGCAATATTTTTTATATTCTGTGCAAATGTGCGGAAGGGACTTCATCTGAATTTGAATTTTGTTTTTTGTATTTATGAGTTCCGAGAAGAAACTATCTCGTACTGCTTTGAATGTTAATTCATTGGACGTAAAAATTATGCGTTTCAGGAAATCTGATTTCGGTAAAATTGCCAGGTTCATCATTGCTGAGGGGAAGTATTGGTGTGATAGGTTTTCCAATTCTTGAATGGCTAAAAGAAAATCCGTAACGGAGTCAAGGTTGGACGTTTGGAGCTTTTTAATTTCTTGGATTGCAGTATTGAGAAATTTGGGTAATTTTGACGTGAAATCAATTTTTGAGGGGGTCGCGGCTTCCTCGTGAGAGGCCATTGGGAAGGGGTCTTCTCTCTGCGGTGGTGGTTGCTCGGAGTCGGAAGAGGGAGCGCCCGAAAGAGGGGCGGAAGTCCTAGAAGAGGGGACGGTGGGCTGTGGGGGCGGCTGTGTTTTGGCCGAGGTCTGGGGGGTGGGGGTGGTGGTTGTGTCGTAAGTGGGAGGCCTGATTGCTTTAATAAAATTTGCAAAATTTGGGCATTTTGAGTCTGTAGCGCCAGGATTTGCTCAGACTGGTTGGAATGAACTTGCTGCATTGCTTTGGTCAATTCGCTAATTGCTTGTAACTCTCGGGATTGTTGAGTTATTATCTTCTTTTGGTCATCGTGGGACTCGGTCAGCTTTTTGACTTGCGTGTATATAACGTTCATTGAACGATTGACCTTGAGTATAGGGTCTTCACAACATGTGTTGACGAACGTTGCCCTGCGCTCTTGGTTTAATTTTTTGAAGTTAATTAACGTGATATTAGAATCTTTTTCGCATAACTTTTTTGAACAATTTGAGCATACGATAGCGTTGGATAGTGGGAAAGTATTTGAACACTCAGCACATTGAAATTGCTCGGACATTTTCTGTGGAGGGCTTTTTTGTACAGTGTAATGAAGGAGCAGAGAATGGAGGAATATGAAAAATGTAGATGGGTGGCGGAGTGGGGTTTTGAGCAAATAGGTGAATCTTAGTTGGGAACTTCGCGGGCGGTGTGATGTGCTGACAAATGGATATTAAATAAAAAGGAGAGAAAAGAGATTTTTATACATATATTCGCGACGGGTACGGGGGTGGGGGGGGGTTGGCAAGTTAGAGGGATCCAACTAATTTGGAAAAGGAACCGTATGAGGGTTATTATTTTGTTACACAGGGAGCGATTTATGGAGGATTTAAAATTTCGACTGCGCCATAATCTGTGACGAACAGACTAAAACTCTTCCGAAATCCCGGAGACGAACCCAAAGGGACCGGGCAAAGGAGGAAAAAGGGCCGAAACGGACGTGTTTTAAACAAATTATTTAATATGAAAATCAAAATTTTGAGGGAATTATTACATCTACAATTTGGGGAGTCAACAGGAATTTTTATGAAAGATTAAAAGAATAAAGATAACTTATGAAACTCACCAGATATGGAAAGGGTGGTAGGAGACGCTCTCGCTTCGGGAGATCGGAAAATAATCATTCTCACTTTTTATTTCTCTAAAAAGGAAGGAAAACGCTAATTTGCTGTTGGTACAATTGAGACGTGGCACAGTTATTGTTCTACTGCAAGCGATAAAAGGCAAGAAAACTCGCTAAGGCTATACAATAGAAAAAAACATGCTAATTCGGGGCTATAATTGAGAAAATGACAAATTCATAACTAAAATTGTAAAAAATCGCCCACAGATTTTTCGTAAAATGCTAATTCACAACTGGAATTTAGAAGAATGGCTAGTCAGGTGCTAAAATTGGAACAAACGCTAATACTTGAGAAAAATAGCTAATTCGCTAATGAAATTGACAAAAAGCACTACTTAGCGGCATTTCGCAGACTCAACTGAAAAGAATCGCTAATTAATTTGGAGCTAAAATTGTGTAAAATTCGGTAATTTGCGGATAACGTATAGAAAAAATAGTAATTCGCGGATGAAATTGAGAAAAACGCTAATTCACGACCAAAATTTAGTAATGACGCTGACTCGCGGCTAAAATTTAGGAAAACACAAATCCGTAACTTCTGAAAGCAAATTCGAGCCTAACCTAAAACCGAGAAAAAGCTCTAGTTCATAGCTAAAAGTTGGAAGAAATTGTTAATGCGGGGCAAAAATATTTCATTCACCGCTAATTTGTGGACAATATTGAGAAAAATCACTGAAATGAACGAAAAACGCTATTACTTGCAGCTCAAAGTGCCAATTCACTGCTGACAAGGTTAAAAGTCGCTAATTTGCTGCAAAAATCGAGGGTGATTTCAATTCATGGCCCATAAATTGAGAAAATGCGGGGCAAAAATATTTCATTCACCGCTAATTTGTGGACAATATTGAGAAAAATCACTGAAATGAACGAAAAAACGCTATTACTTGCAGCTCAAAGTGCCAATTCACTGCTGACAAGGTTAAAAGTCGCTAATTTGCTGCAAAAATCGAGGGTGATTTCAATTCATGGCCCATAAATTGAGAAAATGACAAATTCATAACTAAAATTGTAAAAAATCGCCCACAGATTTTTCGTAAAATGCTAATTCACAACTGGAATTTAGAAGAATGGCTAGTCAGGTGCTAAAATTGGAACAAACGCTAATCCTTGAGAAAAATAGCTAATTCGCTAATTAAATTGACAAAAAGCACTACTTAGCGGCATTTCGCAGACTCAACTGAAAAGAATCGCTAATTAATTTGGAGCTAAAATTGTGTAAAATTCGGTAATTTGCGGATAACGTATAGAAAAAATAGTAATTCGCGGATGAAATTGAGAAAAACGCTAATTCACGACCAAAATTTAGTAATGACGCTGACTCGCGGCTAAAATTTAGGAAAACACAAATCCGTAACTTCTGAAAGCAAATTCGAGCCTAACCTAAAACCGAGAAAAAGCTCTAGTCCATAGCTGAAAGTTGGAAAAAATTGTTAATGCGGGGCAAAAATATTTCATTCACCGCTAATTTGTGGACAATATTGAGAAAAATCACTGAAATGAACGAAAAACACTATTACTTGCAGCTCAAAGTGCCAAGGTTAAAAGTCGCTAATTTGCTGCAAAAATCGAGGATGACTTCAATTCATGGCACGTAAATTGAGAAAAATCGCTAACATGGAATACAAACGCTACTTCGCGGCTAAATTTGAGAAAAATCACCAATTCGCGGATAAAGTGTACAGGAAAAGCTATCTGTAATTCACGGCTAAATATAATGCGCTTCTTAGGTAATTTTTTTTCGAACCTCCCCCCTCCCCTCATAATTTCGATTGGCGCGCCCCTTAGGTCATGGCGCCCCGAGGCGGGCGGTTGCCCGGCTCGCCCGCCGGCACTAAATCTGGCACTGTCCTGGTGTATGTTCAAGCGAAATTGCAAGTTTGAGGATTTAAAAAAAATAATAAATTTAGTGCACGCAGAACCCAGGCTGCGACAACGGTGGAACTCTGACGAAAAGTCACTAAATTGCTACTTATTGGAGTTAAATATCCAAAAAATTGGGAGCTTCTTAGCTGATTATCCGCGAAATTGCAAATTAAAGAACAAAATAATGAGTTTGATGGATTTTTTTTTTTATTGGCGGCGTAATCTAGGCAAGTTGGTCATACTCAATGCTTGACGGATACTGAAAAAATTGTAAATTTTCCGCGCAATTGTTAGTTTGCAGCTGATTCCTGTGACAATTCATGTTTCAAGCCCTAATTTCAGCGAGGCCATATAGACCCCGGTACAGCAGCCTCCTGGATTATTCGGAGCTGAATATCCGCGAAATTGGATATTTCCTGGCTGAATATTCGAGAAATTGCAAGTTTCAGGTCAGAATATCAGCGAAATTGCAAGTTTCAAGGTCATCTTTCTTTTTTTTAAGTGACTGTGAACGCTGAGCTAGTCGACCCCATAATAGCCTTACGAATAACCATTAATTAAGTAGTCTCCTGGTCGAATATGCACACAATTGCAATTTTCGGGTCCTGATTCCCACGAAGCTGCAAGTTTCGGGTCCTAATTTCAGCGAAATTGCAAGTTTCACGGCCTTTTTTTTTTATTAGCCACATACCTGGTCCAGGTGCTCGGCTGCGGCCCGGAGAGCGCTTAAAGCTATAGATGAATAACTGTAAAATTACATCATTTGGAGCTAAAAGTTTCAAGGCTAAATTGAAAGTTAGCAGTTGTTTTTTGTCGGCTCAGGACGTCCTCGAACACAACGGATGGAACGGATTGGACGGAACAGCGTCGAAGGTTGACGAGGCTCATATACGTCGTATCCCCGCGCACTTCACACATTTCATCGCTGAGAACCCAATTCACGAGCTGTCCACGCTCACAAGAAGCGCGAAATAAGGCAGGACTTCGTATTTAGGGCTGAAGCCACGTAAACGCAAGTCCCTGAAGCGCATGTAGCCGCCAAATTGTAAGTTTTAGGAGATGAATAGCCGCAAAAGTGCCTGTTCTGTGGCCAGAGGAGTATAAAATGAAAAAATTCAAAAAAACAATTTAGAACGGGTAAACGGTCAAGACTGGCAACAAAACTAGAGTAATTCCCTACAGAAGTCCCTTCACCAGGTCAACTGCCGAGTGGCTCCCCCTGAGTACTGAGATAGTTGATGTGCCTTACCCCTATCGGTACTCTCGGAGACCGGCTTGGCAGAGACGTTGGACTACCGGAAAAAAGTCCGAACACCACAACACCAGTGACCCGTGGGAAATCTTCGCCTTTGATCCAGCCCACGATCCCCTCCCTCATACGACTATCAGCGCGTTCACTGTTAAGGCGAGTACGCCACAGTGTCTAAAAGGTAAAAATATCTAAAGGAATGATGGAAGAGTGAGTTGATCTTCATTCTGACCAGATAATCCGGCTTTTAGGGCTAACTTTCCACGTCCAAAACTGATAAAATGGCACTTCCTAGGTATTGTGAACAATCAAAGAATCATTTAAACTTTTTTTTGGGCTGATTTCAATTAAGTCCACATTTTTAGCGCAGCACATAGGTGTAGTAGTAGAGCGTATCTCGTTTGAGGGTGATGCGGTCGGTTGGATGAAAGGAAAAATCGATCTAAAAGTGATTTAAAAGGTTTTTGTCCAGGGAAGACGGCTGTAAACGGTGTTGTGATGGAGTGTGTCACGGGTCTGTGTTGATCGTTGATGGTGAGGTGGGGAGGACTCTTTGGTTTACTAGTGTGTGTACTATGTACACAACAACTCATCTTCGGGGCCCTTCGGCGTCGTGTACGGGGTGTGGTGGGATGGAGGCCTACGATGATGATGTAAAGGGAGAGTTGGAAGAACTGGGAGGAAGAGAAGATTAACTCTTATCTCCGGTTTCGGTTAATACGTGATCAATATTGCTCGACAAAACTTATCCTCCTTCTCACACTCACACTGTCACACCTCCTCTCTCGGTCTCTCGACGCCTTCCTCAACCTTACACCAAAGCGCTTTTCACCAATCTTTCAAGCAACCAAACAGCAAACGCATCATCATAATAAAAAAAAAAAAACCTAGCTTCCCTCCCCCCTATCCCGTTCATTTTTTTCAGCACTTCATCTGTTCCCCCTACCAACCAAGCACCAACTCCAGACCTATCAACCAGAGTGCTTCCATTGAAGGATGTCTTTTCAGTCACACTGCCGAGGGTAATCTCAAACAATGAGCAACCCCCACCCCCCTCCGCATCCTTCACCCGACCACGCATCAATTGGCGAAGCCTTTCTAGATTTTAAGCCGATTTTGAACTCAAAACGAACAATTGATCCACCCTCTTCCTCCTCTCTCACTGTTACTGCTCCAAAAATAATTGGGACTGGGAAATCGCTACGCCGCGCCGGTTGAAACGGATAGTCCTAATGAGTATTGCAACAAAAATTACATTCATTATGGAAGTAAGAGATAAAAAGAAGTAAAAAAATGGGAATCCATTTATTAAAAAATGAAACCTGAAAAGAGTCACGGGTAACTTTAAAAATGGGGTTTGCCTAACGCAGCGTAAGACGATGGGAGCGAGGAATGGTTGAGAGGAAATGGAAAAGTTTCTTTTTGGCCCTAAAGGTTCTACGTACATTAGTTTGTGAAATGATGAATACTTTTTTTTTCTTTTTTTTCAGCGAGAAAGCGAATGAAAAGCTTGTTTTGAAAAATCGAAGGAAATAAACTAAATTTAGTGTCCCCCTCACCGTCACAAGCTCTTTTGATCCAAGCATTCTCTCAGTCCAACCGTCATTCATCATGATGGGAACAAGTCATAAGCCGGTTTTAGGATCCTCTCTGCCGGTTATAATCTCTGTATAAGGGTGATCTGACGATGAAGAGGGATAGCACTTGAAATGAGACATGAGATTTTGACGGTGAAAAGTACACTACGGGAGGAGGGGGTCTATCTTTTTCGTATGTGATCTCGCTCTATCCCATCCACAATTTGCCTCTTCCTATAAATAACAGTTTTGTTTCGATTTACATTTATCGCGAACACCCCTCTTTAAATCCTCCATGAACCTGCAAAAGCCTGGAAATCTCTCCCTTTATTTTTATTATCCTTCTCTCCTTCAGAACCCCAGCCCCCACCCATAACATTCTGTCGAGTCAAGGAACTGCACACTGACGTAAAAAAAAAAAAAAATCGCTTGCCCCTGCGTAGTCCATGTTTGATTTCTTTTAGACTAAGCAAACCTGAAAAGGATCAATCTCAAGCCCATGGTAACCCTTCGACGTTTAAAGTGAGGCACATTCACTCACAAAATGCCTGAAGTACCTATTTTCTTTTTTTTGGAACCAAATGCTGAATTCTGTTTTGTTTCGTTTGGATCCTGTCATGCACTCACCAACATCGTCACGTGTAATCTCATTCTGTGCTCCCTCATCCCCTACCCTACCTGATCACACTGGCAAGGGTAGATGACGAGGACTTTGGTTTGTCCAATAATATACGCTGCCTTCTCCCAAGCACTTACTGGAGAGAGAGAGAGAGAGAGAAAAAAAAAAACACTTGTCACCGCTCTCAGCCACCTCACCACAAAACCTTTATAACCGAGAATATCCTTGGAGTAGGAAAATTCTTTTATTCACACGCAATACGAGCTTCTCTCTCCCCTACATCCCACACCCCACAATCAAACACGTTAATGCCATCTTACGCGAACTCAAAAGCCCAGCAACAACCCTCTCTCCCGTTCGTTGTAATCGTCTGATGCGTGACTCGCCTACGCTTTTTGTTCCATTTTCGTCAATTGTCTATCTTTGAACACACCAACAGCACCACCGCCGCCGTCACCACCATTGATACAACCCTTTAACGCCTACGCGTCTCGAAAACCCTAAATGGAATGAGTTTTTGCGTGAAAGAGGGACGATGCTGTGGGAGGGTTGAAATCAGACGTTGAAAGTGGTTGTGAAGTGGATTGGGGGATGAGATGAAGGAATCGACTTTTTTTTTTTCGTTCCACACGATTTTCTCCTCCCCTTATTCGCATATAATCTTTTCAGAACTCTCACTTCTGACAGAATACTGTTCTCTCCAATCCAATTATACATTTTACACACGTACAAACACGGATGGATTGGCGTAGAGCAGGGGTGGCCAACCAAGGGCCCGCGCGGGCCAATAATTGTAAGAAAAATCTCTGATTTACGAGCAAAAGTAAAAAGTGCTAAATCGCAGCTGAAATTAAGAAAAATGCATACCTAATTCACGGGGTAAAACGCCACTTCACTGCTAAAATTGAGAAAAAACACTAAAATCGCGGATAAAGTGTACAAAAAGCAGTAATTCACGGATGAATTCACCAATGGTTTTGCGAAAAAGCGCTAATTCGCGCCTAATATTACGAAAACATAAATTGACGGCTTATTCAGAACGCAATTTCGTGGCTCGGTCCGAGAAAAAGCGCTAGATAATTCAAGGCTAAAAGTGAAAAAAAACGCTGCAATATGCGGGAAAAATTTGAAAAAAAGCGCTAATTCAAGGAAAAAAATGGGGAAAATCGTTCTTTAGCGGCTAAAATCAAGAATTCACGGCTAAAGTAGAGAAAATCGCTAATACTCAGTTATGGGGAAAAATTACGAATTCATCGTTGAAGTTGAGAAGAAAGCGCTAAAGTGCGGAAAAATCGCTAATTCGCAGCTTCTGAAGGTAACTTCGTGGCTAAAAGTGAACAAAATCGCTAATCCACTAATAAGGATAGTGAGGAAAAAGCACTAATTTACAAATAAAATGGCTTGCTAGGAGGTTAAAATTAGTTAAAATGCTAATCCACGACTAAAATAAAGATAAATGGCTATTTAGGAGGCAAAAAAATAGATAACATTTGCTAATTCACAGAAAAAAATTGAGTAAAAATGGCAAGTCACGGTTTCCGGAGTCAACTTCGTGGCTAAAACTAGAAAATAGCGCTAATTCACGGGTGTAATTAAGAAACATCGCTCATTAGCGGCTAAAATCAGGAAAAACACAAATGCGTTGCAAGAAAACTCGCTAATTGTAGGCTGAAATGGAGTCAAGTCGCTAATTCACCGATAAAATTGAGAAGAAGTGATGACTAGAAGGGGGGGGGGAACGGTAATTCGCGGCTCCTGAAGGCAACTCCGTGAGGGCGCCGGTGAAAGATACGCCCGAGGGCGCCAAAAAATGTCCAAGGCTGGCACTGCCCCAGGGCACATTTTTGTGCAAACGGAGAACACTATTATACTGTCGAAGAGATGAGCAAAAATGGTCTTGGTCTTGCAAATTCGCGAGACTCTTGCAGCAAGTCCAAGACCAACACCGATACTTGAAATGCTCTCTCAGTTAGGGGTGATTTTTGGACTCCACCCGAAAATTAGCGCTTTTTTGGCCGAGTGTTATCGTTCTTATCAGTTTCAGCCGGCGGTTTTGCCCCACCCCTTCCCATAGCCATGAATTTGCGCATTTTCTCAACTTTAGCAGCAAAGTATCATTTTATCCCGTGAGCGATGTTCCGATGTTTCTTAACTATCCACGAGTTTTAGCGTTTTCCTCAATTTTAGCAGCATATTACAGATTTTTTAAAATTTTTTTACAAGGGGATTAGCACTTTTCTCAGTTTTAGCTGGAAATTAACGTTTTTCTTAAGTGTTTTCCACAATATTAGCTGCAAAATAGGGGCAATTTTCACTAATTATGAGTTTTTTGGTTCACCATACGCAATGCATGACCGATTTTTCTCAGTTCACTCGCGCATTAGCGGTTTCTTCGCCTATTGCCATAAATTGCCGTTTTTTTTCCATTTCAGCCTAAAAAGTTGCCTTCAGAATCCGCCAATTGACGGAATTTTTCTCAATTTCAACCACGAATGAGCGCTTTTTTAAAATTGTAGCGGCGACGCGTCGTAGCGTTTCAACCCCTGTGAATTAGCGAATTTCCTCAATTTTTGCCAAGAATTGGCGTTTGGCTCAATTTAAGCTGCAAATTGGCAATTTTTTCCATTTTCAACTGAGAATTAGCACTTTTTCCCAATTTGAACTGAAAATTAACGTTTTTCTTAATTTTAGCTGCGCTAATTGGTGATTTTTTCAATTTTAGCCGCGAATTAGTGATTTTTGTCCAATTTTAACCTGAATGCGTCTTTTATTTGTCAATATTATAGCGTGTTTTCTCAACTTTAACCGCGGGGTTTACCCAAGTACAACACTTTTGCGTTGGTTTCCACAATTTATTGTAGATTGGCCTCCATGTACCGCGAATCAGCGATTTTTTTTTTAATTTTAGTCTGGAAGTTACTTTGCAAGACCACGAATCAGCGCTTTTTAGCAGCTATAGCCACGAATATTACCAATTTTTGTCTGATAGAGGGTCCGGGGCGAAACCCCCCCCCACCCCGTACTTCGGTACACTACTGCGTTGGGTCTCAAGTCCAAGGAAAAAGCTGGACGTACTCGGACCTTTTTGGGCTGCTTCAAGTCCAGAAAATCTGCTAAACCTAACTTCAACGTGAAACGCTCATTTTTGGAGATTTTATGGGGCTCTTCGTTATGGTACTAGTGCTCCTTTCGTTCGTATACTTGTAGCTCTGGGGGGGGGGATCTATCCCCTATATCCCCCCCCGTACCTACTCCCCTGTTCAGAGAGTTTCGGCCTTGTTGTGCTCAATGTGGGGGGGGGGGAGAGGATGGGTGGCCCGCATGAATTCTTACTATGAGGTTCATGGCCCTCGACTAGAAAAGGTTGGCCGGCCCAGAGCGTGGAGGGTGATTCTAGGACCAAGAAACAATATTATTTGTTTCGGTTTGTAGTTGTTAAAAATACTAATTTGTGATTTGTACAGTTTTCATGGTTATGTGACTATTGACGCCACGTACTTCGCCCTTTTTAGACACAACCGTTGTGACGGGGGCTTTTAATTTATTTCTTCTTGTAGTTCGGCTGTAAAATTACCTGGCGAGTACGTTATTGTATTTTTACGTCTTCTGTATTTTGTTTCCTCCGAAGACAGGCGTGGATCCAGAGGGAGGACCAACGGGCAATGACCCCTACAGCAATCAAGGTCAGGCCTATTGAGATGGGAGGGGGATGCTGGGACCAATGTCCCTGGGGCTCTGATTTCGGAAATCAAGAAAGGGGAGAAAATAAAAAAAGAAAAGTTTAATTGTGGTTCAAGCTCATACTATGGTTGTTAGCTTTACTGTGGTTAGAGCTTTGCTGTGGTTGGTCCCTCCAGTGAAGGTGTGATGAGTTTTACTGTGGTTTGAAGTGTTACTGGGGTTAGGAGGATATTTGGGGCAGGTGATTCCACGCTCTAACTGTGCAAGTTAAGAGTTTTTCTAGGCAGGCGCGGGTCCAGGGGGTTGCGCACAGGGCGCTTCCCTCTGGGGGTCTTATGATTTACATTGGGTTTTCTGATTGCAATTTGCATTCAAATTGAGCAAAGTTGTGGGGATTTCGGGACCTGTTTCGTGTTCGCGGTACTCCTCGGCCTTTTGTGAGTCGAGTCAAGCGAAAGTCCTGGGACTTTCATCATACAACCAGGCAATTTAGGCCCAAAACAAGCTAATAGTCCCCAACAGCGTGCAAATTGTGACGCTTAGCCAGGACTTTGCATCAAATGGAGCTATAATCAGCTAAATTGGTTTTTCTTTCTGGGTGAATTTAAGCGAAGTTGGAAGTTTCCTAGTTCAAATAGTGAAGGTTGTAATTCCTAGTTCAATATCCACGAAATAAAAAGCATTGGTATGAAATATCAGTGAAATTGCAAGTTTCTGTTGTGAAATTTCATGTTCCAGATATTAATTTTCGCACGAAAAAATTATCGGGACATTTTTTTTGTTGGGCTCGGGGACGTCTGGGCTACTCGGCTATGACAGCGCCCCCAGCCGCGACATTGCAAAATTTGTAGCAAGGCATAAAAATATCCGTATAGAAGTGAATGTATTCTGGATGAATATCCACGAAATAGCGTGTTTCGCAGAGCTCAACTTCAGTGAAACAGCAAGTTTCCGGACTTTATTTTTTAGTAGTCGCGGTACCCGAGGCAGGCCCGACGGTGCAACTGTATGAACAGCTGGGAAATTGCAACATTTTAAGTGAAATCCCCAAAAGCAGCTATTTAGCTACTTTTAAGAGTGTTAGAACCACGTATTCTTCTCAATAATACCGCATTAGCACTTTTTCTCCATTTTTGCCGCTAATTGTGTCCAGAAACCGGGATCCAGCATCTTTTGTCAACTTTACTGTCTCCAGTGATCGTTAATTGCATCCAGAAGCCACGAATCATAGTGGAGTCAGGGTTTTTTTTTTTTTTTTTTTTTCTTGAGGAGGTGGGCCCCGGGCCACGATAGGCTCATTGTCATAATACGTTTTACTCTTCTATCATGACCACGCTCATCACAGATCGTCAACTGCTCACATGAAACGTGAATAACATGGCTCGCAGCTGTCTCTTTGTAAGTTCGTAGTATAGGAGCCTAAGAGCCATTTTATCGCTAGTTCTTGAAGAACTAATTGCCACAAAAATGCCCCCTCATCTCGCGCCTACTCCCTTCCCTCTCCTGCAGAGAAACTGAGAAGCTCGTGAAGATTCTACGGGCTTTGATGTTAAGTCCCAGAAAATGGAAGCACACGCCATCCTTATTCCTCGGCCTCATTTTATAGATTTAAATGATGAAGTTAACCCCCCCCCCCTCTTCACTAGATATTACCGTCCCTAGTTTTTCGCTTCACAGCCATTTTAAGCAGTCATGAAGTTCTAGAATGTACTTAAGTAACGTCAGAAACGACAGAAGAGAGCGGGAATGGGTGGGTAAGAATCTTTCGCCCTGTCACTTGCAAAACTCTCCATTTTCAATTACGCTCTCCCTTGTTTGTAAGAATCTTACCCTTCCTGTGACTTTGAACGCCTTAAAAACCCAACTAAATGAAAAACTTGGTCAAATAAAATATTTAAGAATGTGCCTTGCTTCCCCCCCCCCCACCAACTTAAAGATACGAATGGAATGAAAAGGGTTGGTATATAGTTGAATCTCACACTCCTCACTCCATCAACGACAGAAACTAATTGAGACGGTAAAAGAGGACTGTTATCCACACTGACAGACGCCCCTTCAACCAAGCCATCATCATACCCCTTTACTGCCTTTACAGATGAAAGTGCGAAGGAGGTGATTGTTTATTTATTCATGAAGTGAAGGGGGAAAAAAAAGGACTGAATAATGCATAAATGGAAAAGGGGGTGCGCGGAGGACTCCCTCCTCTCCGGCCACGTCTGATTCAAGTGAGACTCTCGGCAGACTTCCCTAAGGAAAATCATCCGCCTTCTTTTATTCTTTTCTTTTCTTCAAATTCGCGAAGGGAAACGAGCAAAAAGAATTGAATTTGAATAAGGTAGATTATGTGGGGAAGGGAGGTGGGAAGCTTCAGCTTTCCATCAGTATTTCATGCAGGGCTTTTGTGGCGTTGAGTGTAGAGTTAATTTTTTCCCTTGTGTTGGTTTTTACGTCGCTTTTTTAATGTTACTTGTCACTTTTTTTTCTTATTTTTATTACAGAAACACGCGTGAATATTTATTCATTTAAATTATCTTTGTAGTCACAAGCGATATTTTCCGCTTGAACTGCTATACATATCATTAATTGGGAATTCTACCTGCTCAAACAATTTTTTCGTATAATATTTTTAGTGAATATCACGTTTCAATTCATTGGGGCGCCCAGTCGCCCATCCCAAACAATGGAAGTCCATCCCAAGGGGAAACATCCCCTTTAGTTAGGGACAAAACAATAAATGTAACATTATAATCCATAGAGATTCTTACTAACTATCCCACCCCTCTTTCCCACGGCGATGAAAAGCGTTTTGACGATGGCTTTGGCGAGCTTGGGAGATTGTGATGGTGAAGGGAAAGGGGTGGGTGTGTTCATAAATCCAAGCGGTCGAGTATCACTCACGTAATCTGTCAACCCGAGCGTTTCACCCTCTTTTATGTAGTTGCAAACCCGTAGCCCTCTCTCATCCTCCCACCATATCCGAATCCCTCGTTTTCGTTACTGGTAACAAGATCGAATCATCATCATTCCTCCCACTCTTTCTTCTCCCTCCTTTTCTCCTAGTTTTCATCAATATATCATCCCGTCCCTCTTTATTTCCACTTTGTTTTCATTTCCTCATCATTGTAATTGCTTCGCAGTGAAGAAAAAAGGCAGTTTTGGAGGGAGGGCAGCTAAGGAGGAAGGATTGAAAAGCTTTCTATTTTATTAGATTGGCACCCCCCCCTCCCCTCATGGAATCATTGTGTCGTGCTAGACAAAAAAAAAGGAAAATTAAATTTGGACTCACCGTTCTATGTAATCTTCCGGATAGGGCAAGATGTAACCCTCGGGCGATGGCCGTGGACTACTGCCCACCCAGAAAAAAGCATCGGGTCCAGTACCATCGTAGGAGAACCCCTTGACGAATATCGTACTGTCGTCGACGGCGTAGACCGTGCCTCGTATACCATGGGCGTACTCTTGGAAATTGCCAATGAGGCGACCATAGTGAAGCCCTCGATCTCTCGTTTTACAGTCCCCTGTTTCGAAAACAAATACAACAAAAAATCAGGTGTGTGAAAAATAAGGCAAAGTAAGGGGACAAGATGACTGAAATTCTGGAGGAAGAACGCCCTCCAGCCGAACCACTCTGGTACCATTGGCTCTTATTTGTTTTCATACTCGCTGTGGTCGTTTCGTCCGGCGTCAACGTGTATTCAGTGATACAAATTATGGAAAATTCACCGTTCAGCGAGCCCGAAGATACCGAAAACGATCATCTTCATTTGTACAAACTATTTAAAGAATGGTTTCATGTATGAATTATATTTTTTAAACATGTCTGGTATGAAGAGCACGTTTTCACTTTTCAACTATGCATTACTATACGTGTAAACGAACAGAGAGTGTTTCAGAGGGAGAATATTAAAAAGAAAGCCAGCCTTTCAGAGAAAATATTCAACTTTTTCAAACCTACCCTGCAGCTTACATTCTTAAACCTCCGAAATGGCACCGAGAGCAAGGATGCAGGAGGAAGGGAGTAAATGAAAAAGTAAAATTTGTCATTCATCTCACGTCTATACATTTTTTCGCCCATACACATAAAAAACACGTTTTATTATATACTTTCTATACGAGAAGTTTTTTTTGTTTTATTCCTCGGATTACTTGATCCCCGTCCCGTCAAGTTTCAGTCTCCGGGTATTTCTGCATAAATGCAGTATATATGCTTTTTCTAATCATCAGCGAGCCACCCACGCGCCCTATAGCTCTCTGATTTTCTTGAATTTGAACTTTTATCTTTGCTAATAGCCCTTCGAATGGCAACACACTTATGCGGAAGTAATTTTGAGACATTTTTGTTCGTCTTTCCGATATTCTTCGAATGGATTCCTGAATGCACCTTCAAAATAACGTGCAATTTGGATCGGGTACACCAGAATTTGACATTTTTCTTCTTTCCCTTCGGAAAAGATATCTTTTTTACACACAAAAAATAAGGATAGGTACTCTTTTTGTGTGCACCTCCACCTCCACTCCCTCGGAACTAAGTTATAAAGTCTCAAAACTCAGTTGGGAAACGCAGCGTTGAGAAAGCGTTGTGAACCGGGCCTAAGAGCAGTAGTAAATAATAAGCACGTCCTCCTCAGAAGCTGGGCAAAACACACCATCATGCCACCTCAAATTAAAGAATCCAGAAATTCTGCACTAACATCCGCTAAATATGTATAGCGTGGGCGCTACATACAATATAAGTTCCATAGAGTCACTTTGAGGTAAAAGAAACAACGCAAGTTCGATAAAGTAGTGAGTTAAAAGAAGTAACAGAGGTCAAGATCGCGGTGAGCTTGCTGGGGATGAGGGGCAAAGCCCCCAGGGTGTAAGGAAGGCGTGTAGTGAGTTTGGATCTAGCTCTATAGCCGAGAGAGCACGTGACAGATCAAATCCCCTCAGGATCTGAGTGACCGATCAAACTGAGTCATTAACAGTGAGTTGTTGAGTCATAAACACATCAAGTTGTTGAGTGAGTCGTCCAGCAGTGAGTCGTTGAGTTGTCAAGCAGAAAGCCTTGGAGTGATCAAGCAGTGAGCTATTGAGTCGTCGTGCAGTGAGTCGTTCAGTTGTCAAGCAGTGAGCCTTGCAGTCGTCACGTCGTATACTCGTCAAGTATGGAGTCGTTAAGTCGTTAAACACAACGAGCCGTTGAGTCGTCAAGAAGCAGTCAGGTGGTAGTGCAAGAGAAGGCCCGACACGTGCAAGTCCCAGCACTCTGTGGCCGTTGGTTACCGTCACTGGCCAGGTGACGAGTCAGGGAGTGGACCTCGTGAAGGTGGCAATTTTACTAGGTCGCAGTGAGAGGCTGGAAGTGTCCTGAAGAGGACGGAGTTTGCCCAAAGGCGAGGATCATCGCACCTTGTAGTGGGGGTAACGGAATAGTGTCGAGAGGGGAGGAGGAAAAATAAAGATGGGGCGAGAGGGCTAGCTCTTTTTTTCAGAGTCGCTGTAATCGACAGTAGGAGAGGCAGTAGCAGCGCTGGGCGGGGGAACCCAGGACTCAAGGTGGCAACGTCGATTGGCCCAGGCTTGCGTAAAGAAGTTGAGGCGGCGGTCGTCCTGACGGGAAGACAGTGTCCAGGCGTCTCTGCTCGGGATGGAAAATGAGGAGCGAGCATCCCCATATTATGAGTAGTCCCATAGTACTAGTACACAGCCTTCGAGCGGCAGTTTCCTCGACGGGGGCACCACAAGGGCTGAGAGGGGATTCTCGTCGCCAAAAGAAATGAAACCAATTGAGTTACTGCGAAGAAGGGACTCCACCAAGACATCTCTTTGCGAGTGCGGACGGAGGGCAGCTGGTGGTAAGCATGCCGCAGCCGATTCATCCTGGTATCGGGTCTCAAGCCAGGGCGGGAAGAAGGCACACACCTGGTAGGCATGCCTCGCGAGTCCCTCTAACCTCTTTAATTGCTTGTGTGACTTGTGTGGTCCCTCTGACCGGCCCTGAGTTTTTTCCTCAAGGTAATTCTCACTCGCCCGAAGCGTGAACAGGCTTGGCTCTGAGTAATTGCGGGTTCAAGTACTAATCTTTTCAGTATTTAAGACTTGCGTTGTTTCAAAATATCATTTTCCTTTGTTTATCAAAACGTAATTCGTTCTATAAATCAATCTTCTTATTCTCTCTCTCTCTCCAACCATTACCTCAACTACAACTACAACACCCTCCTCAACAAAAGAGAGTCGTCACAAATACGACCAACACACTGTATTTCCTGGCTCACAATCAGGTTCAAAACCATTTCACGCGTTTAACTCGGCACGCGGTGACTCGGCGGACTAATGCCACGTGAGCGTATTGTACGAAGCCGCGTATTGTTCGGGTATAATGAAGCCCCAGCTGGATCAACTGGGCGTGGTGTATGAGCCAAAAAAGAGGTTTGGCACCTGTCGGGGTAGAAGCATGGCACTGAATTTTATTGGTTTTGCTCTTTCTATTTCTAAATTCAGTTTCGCCGGCTCTGGCTAATTCTAATAATCAATTTATAGTACTTTCAAAACCATATTCATGGAATTTACTCATTCATTTCGTTTTTGTGGTGTTTTCATGCTGAATTTCCCTGATTAAAAACCAAATCATTGTGCGTAGCCAGCCCGTAATCAAGGGGTGGGCAGCCAGCTAGGCACAAATCCACAGTTGTGGGGGTGTACGTCTTGAGAGAAAGTGCTCGTTCGCAGATAAAATCCAGAAAATTTTGCAGCTAAGACTGTGAAAAAACACCCATTCGCAGCTAAAATTGAGAAATTGCGCTGATTCACGTTTAACAAATTTCATTATTCACGGTTGAAATTGAGAAAACACGCCAATTCACGGTTGAAAACGGCGACAGGGACGACATTAAGAAAATTTGCTAATTCACGGTTTATAGAGCTCTTTTCACAGCTAAAATTGACAAAATAAATGGCTCGTCCAATGTAGAATCGAGTAGAACCACTTATTAGCGGCTAAAATTGAGAAAAAGCACCAATTCACGACTAAAATTGAGAAATAGAGCTCATTCACGCGGGTAAATTAAGAAAAGGCGCCAGTCCGTGGTTTCTCGAACCAACACTTCCAACAAACATCTAACAAGAGCGCAACTTAGCAAATACATTTTTGAAAATTGTTCCTTCGCAGGTGAAATTGAGGAAAACACCCGTTTCAAGGTTTCGCGATGCAACGTCCGTGTCAATATTGATGAAATTCATTCACATGCGAATTATGTGTACCTTTTTACTGCTAAAATTTGAAGGGGGAAAAAATTGCTAAAGGCAGAATTGGGAAAAATCACTAAATTGTGGCTAAAATTGAGAAATAGCGTTCATCGACACGTTAAATTGAGGAAAAACTGTTCCTTTTCGGCTGAACTTGACAGAACGCACCAATTCGCGGTTAGGCAATGCCCAGTGCTGGTCGAAATTGAAATAGTAAATCAAAAATGCGTTATTTCACGGTTTTTTGAGACCTTTTCACGGCTAAAAAGGAAGACAATGGGCTGGTTCGAGGTAGAATTGAGAAAAATCACTCAGTTTCAGCTGAAGTTAAGGAAAACGTCAATTCAAGGCTAAAAACAGTGCTCATTCACGAGTAAAATCGGGATAAACCCTCTGTGCAACTACTCTTGAGAAAAACTGGATCCACGCCTATGGGCAGCTTCACTGGCGAAAATATCAAATGCACCATTACCTTTTCGCAGGCTTCTAACAGGATCTGGAGGTTAGAATCACGTCAATTCACTGTCATCAGAGACTAAGTTTGCACCAAAACGGACACTATCCGTCAAAAAATAAATATCTGCTGGAAAACATTCGTTTTGTAGCCTCCTATTTCGGATTTTATGTCAAAAAACTGAAATCCCCCCCCCCCCTGGAAAGTGATACTTTTGGATCTAAACTTTAAATTTTTAACCTGAGACGGCAAACAGATCTGGCATTTCCTCTCCCACCTGGTCTGGATGGCAGAGCGGGCTAAACACGGTTATTTGAGCTTGCCAAAACACAGCACGAAATTGCCCGTCAAACCTGCGAAAATGGGATTTTAGTTCGGTTTGTCAGCAGGCAAACGAATTTTTGATTTTTGGCGAAGGCGATAAGCGAAAATGTGGCCCTTTTTTAGTGAGAAAATCCACAAAATTAGTATTATGGAGCATAATACAAGAAATTGGTGTTTCGTTAGCCAGATCGAAATTGGTGTATTTATTAGTAAGCGAATTTCGAGGAATTGGTTCTGTTGCTCAGCAAATCCTGCGTAAGTTTTATGCTGGATTTTAATAATTAAAAATGCGTTGGATTTTAACTTTTTGATGGAATTTGGGAGGGGGGGCAGCTGCCCCACGAAATATGCTCTTTTTGATTCCAGGGGAAGGCAACTGCCCACCTTTGCCCACCCCGCTGAAAACTCCCCTGAACCAAATGTAATGGAATTGGATTATTCGAGCCCCACATTGTGCGAATTTTATAGTCCGGGAGCCCAACGTATGAAAAATTCGGGTCATTTGATCGTGTCTGGCACCGGCGCCGGACGTTTTTTGTGGTCTAGTTCTAGGAAATGACACTTCTTTCATATATCGTGTCCTAGAATTTTAAATTGTTGATTTCTCCCCTCTACTTTTGTTTATCTTCACATGACTTCCCTTAAATTTATTTAGTTTGTTTTGAACGAATAAACCTTATTCAGCAAAAGGTCTATCTTTACTACAATTATTCGTTCAAAACAAACTAGGCCGTGATTTCGTCTAACAATCACGATGGACAAGCTATTACGACCAGAAAGATTCGATGTTCAACCAAACTCAAACTCTTCGGCGCAAGATTGGAAACACTGGCTCCGCACTTTCAAAAATTTCGTCGCATCAGCTAGAGCATCTGATGAAGATAAATTACAGCTTCTGGTCAACTACGTGTCGCCTTCCGTTTACGACATTGTAAGTGAGTGTCCCACTTATGACAGCCATAAACACTCTCAACAGTATTTACGACAAGCCCACCAATGAAATTTTTTCCCGCCACGTCCTTGCTTCTCGTGTTCAATTGTCAGGCGAGACGGTAGATGACTACTTGTTGGCCCTAAATCAACTAAGTAAATCGTGTCAATTTAAATCCGTTACATCTACAGAGTATCGAGAAGAATATATCCGAGACTCATTCATTCGAGGGCTTAATTCAAATTCCATACGACAGCGATTACTCGAAAACAATTCATTGACATTATCTGAAGCAACGAAACAAGCTCGAGCTCTTGAAATGGCCCAAACCCAAGCACAATCTTACCCCTCTCACAGCGTTTCTTTCACTACTGCTCAAGATACTCATACTCGTACACCTGTCGAGTCGGTTTTCCCCTCGGATATAGCAGCTGCAGTATCACCCAACTCCCAAAAATGTTATTTTTGTGGCTACGCTAGACACCCTCGTACCAAATGTCCCGCTCGTGATTCGGATTGCTTGAAATGTGGAAAAAGAGGTCACTTTCAGTCTGTCTGCAAATCAGCTGCAAAAAGAGTCAGTTCGTCTCCTAAATCTCATCAGTCGGCTTCTATTTTAGCTTCTTTACCCGGTAGCCTTGAGAAATCTTCCACAACTGTCGAAATCAACTCCCACTTAGTGACAGCGCTCATAGATACAGGCAGCTCAATTAGTTTTCTTGATAGTCGTCTCGTAGACAAACTGAAATTACGACTTTTCTCAGAATCAGGTACAGACTCAATGGCTAATACTTCTCTATCTTCACCGATACTGGGTCATTGTCTCGTTGACTTACGAATTCTCGGTCATTTTCATCGTCACACCAAACTCTGCGTGCTTTCAAACCTTTGTACGGATGTAATTATCGGTCACGACATCCTAAAACGACATTCCGCTATTAGTGTTAATTTTGGTGGCCACAAGGAACCTTTGTCTTTCTGCAACTTGACAGCCGCTGATGTTCCTCCTGCTTCCTTGTTTGAATTTCTCACTCCAGATTGTAAACCAATTGCTATTAAATCTCGTAGCCATTCTCCAGATGATGAAGGTTTCATTTCAACTGAAATTCAAAGACTACTCGAAGAAGGTGTTATCGAAAGTAGCAGCTCCCCCTGGAGAGCCCAAGTACTTGTTGTTTCTGGCACTCTGAAGAAAAGAATGGTAATTGATTATTCCAGAACGATTAATAGATTTACTCTTCTCGACGCGTATCCCCTTCCGAAAATCGATACTCTCGTAAATGAAGTGGCTAAACACACCGTTTTTAGCACCGTAGATTTACGTAGTGCTTACCATCAAATCCCCATCCAAGCTGAAGACATGCCGTACACTGCTTTTGAAGCCTGCGGGAAGTTATGGCAGTTCCGGCGCATTCCATTCGGCGTGACTAATGGCGTCCCGGCATTTCAACGTTCCATGGGTGCTGTTATTTCACGCGAAAACTTGAAAGGTACGTTTGCCTATATTGATGATGTCACGATATGTGGTCGTTCTCAGCAGGAACATGATGAAAACCTGGACAAATTCATGAAGGCCGTCACAAAGTACGGATTGACTATCAACACAGAAAAGAGTAAGTTTGCTCAAACGTCAATTAACCTCCTCGGATACACGATTACACTACACACCATTCCATCAAACCCGATGCAGATCGACTACGGCCTCTCTTAAATTTCCCTTTACCAACTGATTCGAAATCTTTGAAGCGAGCGGTGGGCATGTTAGCTCACTATTCTAAATTCATACCCCAGTTCTCTAAAAAAATACGACCTTTGACAAATGACTCTTTTCCTCTCTCTAAAGACGCACAAGAAGCATTTCAAAACTTGAAAGAAGAAATTGTTTCCTCAGCTACCGCGCCTATTGACAGCGAACTACCTTTCACTGTAGAGACAGACGCCTCCGATTGCGCCATTGGTGCTACCCTTCTACAGCTTGACAAACCGGTCGCATTTTTTTCTCGTCCTCTAACAAGTAGCGAACAAAGACATTCGTCGGTCGAAAAGGAAGCTCACGCTATCGTCGAGGCTTTGAGGAAGTGGAGACAATTCCTGGTAGGTCGTCCGTTCAAGCTAATTACCGACCAACGTTCAGTCAGCTTCATGTTCGATATGATACATCACGGAAAAATAAAAAATGAAAAGATTCTGAGGTGGAGAATGGAACTCTCTTGTTACAATTACGACATTATTTATCGCTCGGGAAGCCAGAACTCCGCCGCCGACGCTTTCTCCCGAATTTCTGCGTCAATTACTGGCCGCAATCGTGAGAAGCTTTCAAAACTTCACGAATCCTTTTGTCATCCAGGAGTCACTCGCCTCTATCACTGGGTCAGAACTAAAAATCTGCCCTTTTCTGCAGAAGAAATCCGACAAATCACATCTTCATGTAAGGCTTGCTGTGAATTAAAACCAAAGTTCCATAAAAACGATGGAAAATTGGTCAAAGCAACAGCACCTTTTGAAAGACTAAACATTGATTTTAAAGGCCCTTTTCCGTCAACATCAAGAAACAAATATATTTTTACAGTAGTCGATGAATATTCCCGTTTCCCATTTGCCTTCCCCTGCCCGGACATAACTTCTTCTACAGTAAAAAAAAAACTACAGGAGATTTTCTCAATGTTCGGTATGCCACGGTACATTCACAGCGACCGGGGATCTAGCTTAACCTCGAGGGAACTTAAAGAATTTCTTGGTTCCTGTGGAATTGCATCCAGCCGGACGACACCCTACAACCCTCGAGGAAATGGACAAGAGGAAAGATACAACGGTATCATTTGGTCTAGTATCTCTCTAACTGTGAAGTCTCGAGGTCTACGCATTGAACAATGGGAAGATGTCTTGCAAGATGTCCTTCATTCTATTCGATCTCTATTGTGTACATCTACAAACTCTACTCCTCAGGACCGCATGTTTCACCATATGCGTCGTTCGTCTAACGGCACATCTCTACCAGAGTGGTTGAGTAAGCCTGGCCCAGTTTTACTTCGAAAATTCACACGTCGAAGCAAGTTCGACCCAATCGTAGAAGAAGTCACGTTGCTCGAAAGTAATTCGGACTACGCTCATGTGAAACTTCCAGATGGCCGTGAAACTACTGTTTCAGTTCGTCACCTTGCTCCATCATCCACTCTAATGGGCTCAACTCTGACCGAAGACGTCCCAATTATTGAGCCAAATCCACATGAAGAAGATCAAGTTGTCACACTCTCCGTACATTCGGGTTCCTCACCACCTCCAGACGAAACAGAACGGCTTGATCACGTGTCAGATCAGCCTCAACTGCGGCGTTCAACTCGTGAGAGAAAACCCCCTAGATGGCACGACGATTACATCATAGGAGGGATGAATGTCCTAGAATTTTAAATTGTTGATTTCTCCCCTCTACTTTTGTTTATCTTCACATGACTTCCCTTAAAGTTATTTAGTTTGTTTTGAACGAATAAACCTTATTCAGCAAAAGGTCTATCTTTACTACATATCGCCAGACATTTTCCGTGGGACAGGGACTCAGAACAGGGCTAGCTATTGGGAAAATGTTGACTTATCAAGTAGGTTTCACGCCTTCGAAAACAAAACTTCGAGAATTAGCTCATTTTTGAACGAATTTCACTGCTTTGGCACTTAAAAAAAATCAAATTTCGCGTTGTTGGCTGATTCATTAAATGGATTTTGTGAGGGAGGGATAGGAACCTTCAAAGCCCAAGAAAACTGATTTACCTAGTGTGAAAAGCGTTTTCGCGAGGATGGCTGTTGAAACAAAATCATGCGACTTTGGTTTGGAAGAGTTGGATATTTTTAAAATTAATTTTACGGATTTAACTCCGAAAAGCACCAATTAGACGGAATTTATTCCCTGTAAAGTCATTTTGCTGGTCTGACTCAGCCAAAAATCGGCTGTTTCCCTTCGTTTAACTAGTTATTCATGATGACCGTGGGTTTGGCTCTGTCAGGAACGAAATGTCTCCCTCAGAAAGCTTTCGCGGCTTTATAGTTCTGAACAGAAACGCGGGCAGCTATCTTAGTTCGTTCAGGCCCCCATTCACAAAGGCTGTATGCTAAGCGTCTGTGAAGTGTATGCAACCAAAAAAATTCGTTCCTGCGAAAAATAAAGCATTTTGATAGGTTTCATAGGCTCCACAGTCGCATAGCATTGAGCTTGTGAATGGAGCCTTAAAACTTAAATTTGAAGATGCCAAGTGGGGGTTTCTCTGTGCTCACTGGGTTTCACACTCTTTCGTGTCAAAAATCAACTGATCGCTTTGGAAACTGATAGATTTTCCATTTATTCCTCAAATTATGGCTAGAAACTGTGAGTTTCTAACTGATTTTCGTTCAAACATTTATCGTATCCTTGACGGCACGATATTTCTCATCCTGCAAGAAGAGAATGGGCCCACAGACAATGGGTAGTGGAAGGGGGGGGGGGTGATTTAGGCACTTCTGATGTTTCGACTGATGTTTTAGTAGTTCTGGTGATTTAGCCTTCGGAAACGGTTGATTCTGCGCGACAATATTTCACACCGGGATCACTTTCAAGAAGCTAAGAATGAACAATGACACAATGATACGTATACGTTTCCAGTTGACATCAAATAGTAGCAAGGTTGGTGCGACAGAGAGAGAATGCTCCCGAAACCCCGGAAAGAGAAAAAAATCACCGAGACAAGAGGGCAGCTTCAAAAAGTTGTTCAGGCGTTTTCGTTGGTTTTTTCGCATGAGTTTGGTTGACTCAGAAGCCACGAAGGAACGAGAGAAAGGTTTCTCTAAAAAGGTGAAAAGCGCTTCCACTTCCCTCTCCCACTCATCTTACATTTCCCCTTCTACAGATCAGAAGGGTTTTAGGTGAAGCGGGGATTTGAAAAGGGCTATATACAAACGGCTCTTTTCCCTACTGATCCATCGGTGTGGGGGGGGGGGTGTTGTCGGAGAGGAGGGAGAGCTTTTCTCGTGGGAGGGGCGTATCGACCTCCAGCATGGCCGCTTTTCTCATCTGATACACTTACTTTTCCCCAGGCTTCACCCCTTCAGCACTCCTCGCCACCATCACTGTTGAATCATGATAGGGTGAACAGTCAGTGGAGGAGGAGGGGAGGGGGTCGCAGTTTGCTAGCTGAGGGGGCTGTGAAGGAAGAAGAGCGTCACGTCACCCCTCCCCCCAACCGCATACAACCTTTACCGCGCTCCTAATTCCTTTTGCTAAACTATCTGACTGAGGATATTTCCTTATGAAAAACCATCTTCTGTTTCTATTCCCCTTCACCACGACCCATTGTAACAAGCTCTTTCAATCTTCAGAAAGCTTGTTTTTCGATAATAAAAAAAAGGAGCAAAATCTCTAGTTCAAAGTGGGCTTCAATCACTCAGAATGGGTATCAACATTTTTTACATTCACTGACGCGGACTCCCACAAAGTAAAGCTAATCTAATTATTTCCTAGAGGCTATACAGTACCCTCACGACACGTAAGTATTGAAGGGGAGGAATAGCGCAATTGACAATTATCGATAACTAGTGTACACCTTTTTTCCAATAATTAACTTCCATCTTTAGTTCCATTTATGTGTAAATAATTTAAATAAGAAAACTGCGGACTAGCCTACCATGCTTCATCAAGACTTGTTGAACTTCTATCGACGAACCAGGATAAACAAAAGGTGTGAGGCGAGGTGGGGACAATCGAAATATATATACTTGAGAGTTTACTTCATTAAAAATAACCGCACAACGCCACTCAATGGAAAAATGAGGTGCGGGGGTTGAAACTACATTTTATAACAACAAAAAGTCTCTCCTCTTTTTTTTTTTTTTTTCTAGAGAGAAGACTCATCTCCTCTTTCACGCTGATTAACCGTCTTTTTCCCTGCTTCCCCTTTCGTTCTTTCTTTTCGCAAGCTAAATCACCAGAGGTTTGTTTATTATACGTGGGTGTAATAGGCAAAGGCCTTTTAATCAAGTTCATTTTTAATTTTGAGCTCTTTTGATCACGCTCTTACAGAAATAGGGTTCATTTTTTGGATAAGGAAGTCTTTTGAGAGTGTATCGTGGACGAGAGGGGGGCCACAATTTACCCACCACATCTCCTGAGCGTCGGGGAAACTGAATAGCCCGGAGTACACCCAAACAGAAAAGCCGGAGGGACTTGACCTCGTTATCCACATCATCTGAGGGCTTCAGATTTGTTGCAGAGACGCATCCCAGGCCTGCAACTATTCTTCAAGCGCGCATAGTTAGTTACTCAAAGCGACCATACTACTTATCCCTTTCCATATTACACTTCCTGTCCGCTGCTCGATTACTGCAGCTGACTTAGGTAGTCAATGATTTCCTTTGGACGCAGTGTTTGGGAGGACTATGTGGAACTTTGTTGATCATTTTTAGTGATGCCAATAAAGCGTGGGATGAATGACGAGGGGTGTCAGCGGGTTTGATAGACTGACAACAATTTTCTGATTCGAGGAAGGCGGGTTTCAAACGGTCGACTGAGATAGTGATATTTTTGCCATTTTGTCCAAAGTGAAATACTTCTGGTGCCGTTTAATGACTTTGAACGGGCCTTCATATGGAGGTTGGAGAGATTTCTTGATGGAGTCAGTTCTGATTAAGACATGGGAACTCGTGTAGAGATCAGGGGGTAAAAAAACATGAGGTTCACTGTGCCGGGAGATTGATGGTAAGCGGAGACGTGGCATGAATAGTTGAAGTTGTGTTACGCGGTCATGCGCGTTGAAATGAGTTTTGGGGCTGTCTTCGAGGAAATCACCGGGTAAACGTAACGCTTGACCGTAGACGATGTCTGTTGGTGCGAATCCAATATCTTCTTTAACTGTAGAGCGAAGGTGGAGGAGAATGATTGGGAGAACTGTCGTCCAGCTCGAGGTCGACTAGGCCATGATGCAGGGGCGTATCCAGCCCATGATCAAGGGGTGGGCAGCCAGCCAGGCACACTGATTTAGAGTTGGGGGGGGGGAGGCGCACGTCTTGAGAAATTATATAAATATTCTTCATACAATATCCTGATACATTTAGTCTGGTCATCTAGGTCATTAGGGGGGAGGGGGTGCAACAAAAGAGAATGGATTGTACAAGTTAGATGGAAACTATATGTTTATACACTTCTTGAACCTGGCGGAAAAACCCAAAATATGAATCTTGGCTTTTACTGATGAACGCGAATGACGTTGGGGGTTTAGACCCCACCATGATAGCTGAGCTGATGTTATTCGCAAAATTGCAACATTTTGGAGATGAATAATTATCCCCAAAAATTGGAAGTTTTCTGGCTGAATATTCGGGAATTTAAAGTTTCAGGTTGAAATTGTAATTTTGGTAACTCAAAATTGAAATTATCTTGTCTTAATTTGACTCTTTGGGACTAAATCGTAAGTATTCGGAAAAAAGGATGTTTCTCGTCTTAATTTTCGCAAAATTGCAAGTTTTTGTACTATATTTTTCCGCAAAATAACATTTTTCTGGGCCTTTGTTTCAGTAAAAGAATATTCACAGTTTAATTAGATTCTAAAGGGCCTCCTAGAGATTTCCAACCCGGGCCACGATTGTTGTTGTTCCGCCACTGTGTGGAACCTGTATCTTACGAGTTACAGAAAAGAACAAAAACACGAAGAAAACAGGGGCGTAGCCAGCCCATGATCAAGGGGTGGCCAGCCAGCCCACGGATTCAGAGTTGGGGGGGGGGGGGGCGAGGCGCACGTCTTGAGAAAAAGTGCTCGTTCGCGGATGAAATCCATGAAAAGGACATTTTCCCGCTAGTACTGAGCGAAAACACCCATTCACGGCTACAATTGAGAAATCGTGCTGATTCACGTTAAACTTGAGAAATAAATCTGCTCATTATTCGCGGTTGAAATTGAGAAAACACACCATTTTGCGGTTTCACGATCCAAAGTCCGGGCCGAAATTAAGAAAATGCGCTAATTCACGGTTTACAGTTCTCTTTTCACGGCTAAAATTGACAAAATAAATCGCGCGTTCAATGTGGAATTGAGAAAAATCGCTCATTTGCGGCTAAAATTGAGAAATGGAGCTCATTCACGCAGGTAAAATTGAGAGAAGGCACCAGTTCGTGGTTTCTCAAACCAACATCTCAGAGATCATTGCGAAAAAGTGATAATTTACTGTTTTTATACATTTATATAGCAAGTTTGCGGGTACAATCGAGAAAGAGGGCGACTTAGCGCACACATTTTTGAAAAAGTTCTTGTTTTCGGCTAAAATGAAGGCACATTGAGGAAAACACCTATTTTAAGGTTCGCGATGCAACGTCCGGATCAAAATTAATGGAATTCGTTACCATGAGTATTATGTGGACCTTTTCAGTGCTGAAATTTGAAGGGGGACTTGCTCAAGGCAGAATTGAGATTAAAGAACGATATTGCGGCTAAAATTGAGAGAAAATGAATTAGCGAAATTGTCACCGTTTTTGTTGTTGGTTTTTTGTTGTAATTGTCGTGGCTAAAATTGAGAAATAGTGTTCATTCACAGGTTACATTGAGGAAAAACTGTTCTTTTGCGGCTGAAATGGACCGAACGCACCTATTCGCGGTTTATAGGCGATGCCGAGTGCTGGCCGTAATTAGAATAGTAAATCTAAAATGCGTTATTTCACGGTTTTTTGAGACCTTTCTTTGGTTAAAATCAAGAAAATAGGCTATAGTTTGAGGTAGAGTTGGGAAAAAGCACTCAGTTTTATCCAAAATTAAAAAAAAACGTCAATTCGACGCTACAAATAGTGCTCATTCACGAGTTAAATGGGAGGGGGGATTCTGTGCAACTCCTCTTGAGGAAAAACTGGATCCACCACGCCTGTGGGCAGATTCACTGGCGAAAATAACAGATAAACCATTGCCTTTTTGCAGGCTTCTAACATGATCTGGAGGTTAGAATCGCGTCAATTCACGGTCATCAGAGACTAAATTTGCACAGAAACGGCCACTATCCGTCAAAAATAAATATCTGCTGGAAACCTGTCGTTTGTAGCCTTCTATTTCGGATTTTATGTCGAAAAATTGAAACTTCTCTCCCCCCACCCCACCCAGCAAGTGACACTTTTGGAGCTGAACTTGAAAATTTTAGACCTGAGACGGTATACAGAGCTGGCAGTTTCTCTCCCATCATAAGTCTATACGGCACAGCGGGCTAAACATGATTTGAGCTAACCCAAACACACGAAATTGCGCGTCGAACCTTGCGAAAATGGGATTTTAGTGCGAAAAATCAGCAAAATCGGTTTCCAAGTGTAGCCGACCCTCGAAATCGGTTTGTCAGCAACAAACATCCGGGAATTTTTGATTTTTGGTGAAACCGATGTGCGAACATCTGTTGTTTTTTTAGTGAGAAAAATCCGCAAAATTGGTTTTATGGAGCGAAGTATAATAATTTTGTGTTTCTGTTAGCCAGATGGGGGAAAATATTTTTGGAATTTTGGGGGTGGGCAGTTGCCCCACGAAATCTGCGTTTTTGATTCTTGGGGAGGGCAACTGCCCACCCCTGCCCCCCGCTGGCTACGCCCATGCCATGATGGCAGCTTTGAGAGTTCTGTGCCACCTTTCTATCATCCTGTTTGACTGGGGACGATAAGGTGTTGTGTGAATATGCCGAATGCCTAGCAGTTGAGAAAGTTGTTTGAAAATACTTGATTCGAAATTGACGGCCTTGATCGGATGTCAATGTGAGCGGAACGCCAAACCGTGAAATCCAGCCTGCGAGGAAAGTGCGAGCAACAGTTTCACTTGTTGAGTCTGACACAGGGTAGGCTTCTGGCCAACGCGAAAAACGGTCGATGCAGGTTAAGACAAAGCGTTTCCCATTTGAGTTTGGTAAGGGACCCACTAAATCCATGTGCACATGTTCGAAACGGTGGCGAGGAATCTCGAAGGAGGTGAGAGGACTGTATGTGTGGCGCCCGACTTTGGTTTGTTGACATTGTTGACAGGATCTGGCCCACATTGTACAGTCACGCCGGATGTCGTTTAGTTACGAGCCGGACTGTCGCTCGAACTCCCGGGTGGGTGGTTTTACGAATTGTGTCAAAGATTTCGCGACGCATTGGTTTAGGAACGTAAGGCCGAACATTATTGTGTGAGGTATCGCAGTAGAGTGGCGTATTGCTGCTGAAGGGAATAATCTTTTCAAGTTTGACACTGGAGTTACATAGCATTGAGGCTAACTCGTCGTCCGTTGATTGGAGTCTTGCCATTCGGTCGAAATCGACGGTAGAGTGTAGAGTGAGGGCTGAAATACGTGACAAGGTATCGGCTACTGCGTTTTTTTCGCCGGAGATGTGTTCGCGAGTTATCGAGCTTGTGTGGGGGAAGCTTTGTCCGATCTTTTGCTGGAAAGCGTACGTTAGTGGTCGATGATCGGTGTAGACGACAAAGTCTCGACCCTCAAGAAGATATCTGAAATGTTTGATTGTTTCATAAATAGCGAGTAACTCACGGTCGTAAAAGTGCTGTATTTGAGCTGACTGGGCTGTAATTTACGTGAGAAGAAACCGAAAGGTTGTTTGTTGTTGTGAATTATATGATGAACAACGCCACCGATGGCGACATCTGAAGCATCTGTGCAAATAGAAAGAGGAGCAGTGAGCGAAGGATGGGCGACTGCTGTGGCTTGGGAAAGGGCAGTTTTGAGGTCGGCGAACGCAGTTTGTAGGGGATCTGTCCAATTTAGAGGAATAGTGTCTTTTTTCGGGCGACCTGCGATTGCAGCTTGAAGTGACATCTGTAATTCTGCGGCTCTTGGGATAAAACGATTGTAAAAATTGAGCATACCTAGAAAACGTCGTAGTTCGATGGTCGTCTTTGGTACTGGATAGTCTAGAATGGGTTTAACTCGATTCATATTGGGAGATAACCCAGTTGAGGAGACTTCATGTCCAAGGAATGTGAGTTGTGTGACACCCAAGACACATTTCTCGGCATTTATTTTGAGACCGTATGCGTTGAGGCGATCGAAAAGAAGTTCAAGTGCTCCAGGTGTTGTTTCTCTGAAGCTGACGCTACAAGAATGTCGTCCAAGTACACGTAGATGAAGTTTAAGCCTCGTGTGACTTCATGAATGAACCGTTGAAAGGTAGCTGCGACATTTCGAAGACCGTACGGCATAAACGGATGTTCAAAAAGGCCGAAAGGTGTGATTACAGCGGTTTTGGGAATGTCTGCCTCGTGGACTGGAATTTGTTGGTACGCGTGTCGTAGGTCGATGGAAGAAAAAATGTTTGTTCCGTGAAGAATATGGTTGCAATCGTGGAGGTGTGGAATGGGATAGCGATCTGGTATGGTTATGGAATTTAGACGTCTATAATCACCGCAAATTTTCTCCAGAAACATCTGCACAGGATAGGCGTAAAATCATCACCAGATTGTGAATTGTGCGGGACCGGTGAAATGGACGGTGAACACCTCGAGACCTGCAAAGCTCTACAGGATGTGAGATCCACACTGACCGAAGATGACGACCGCTTCCACCGGACTGCAAAACTTTACTGGGCTGCAAGAAGTCGGATGGCCGAAGTTGCCCCACCGACACGGCGTAGTTAAAAAAAAAAAAAAATCACCGCAAATGCGCCATGTTCCGTTCTTCTTCATCACCATGTGGATTTGGCTAGCCCAGTTGCTGCGGGAAGGACGTATGAGACCTTTTTTTATTTGAGCATCGAAACTTTCTTTGGCTGCAGCCAGTTTGTCTAGTGCTAAGCGACGTGCTGAAACAGAGACAGGTTGACCTTTGGTTTCGATGAAGTGTTCAGTATTGTGTGGGGCGCGAGTTTGCGGTTCGGCTGAAAGTAAATTCGGGTAAAAGGAAAGAAGAGACCAGTAAGGGGAATCATGTTTATTGAGGGTGGATAGACCGAGTGAAGGAATGTTGGTGGAAATCGCGGTCGTTGAACAATGGCGTCGGTCAATCAAACGACGGGTTTTGAAATCAAGGATGAAGCCATGGTGGAGGAGCAAATCTGATCCAACAATGGGGTGAGTGATACCGGCGATAGTGAAGCGCCACGAAAAAACGGAGGGTAAATTGAGACTTAGTGTGATTGTTTTGTAGCCATACGTTTTGATGATAGAACCATTGGCGGCACGTAATAGACGAGTTGAAGGGTGGTAGGTGGTAGAACGGAAATCTCTGAACCGGTGTCGATGAGGAAGGTTTGATGTGCTGTACTGTCTTTGATGAAGAGACGACTAGTTAAGACGGACGAACCATGGGTCGCCTCCATGATTGGCCACATTAGTTTTCCGATGGATTTGGACTCTTGCTGCAAGGAGGACGACAGTTAAGAGCATTGTCTTGAAAAACACGATGATACCAGCAAATGTCTTCGTTTTGGGAGTCAGAGTTGCGGGATGATGAGCGGCTGGGAGGTCGTGAGCGAGTCCCCCCCCCCCATCGAATTAGGGGATGAATTTTAGATTTTTGTCAGAATCTACTCAAATTCGGTATTTAGGTGTTTTAGAACCTTCTAAAATAAAATGTGACTAGATCGCTGATCGTTGAAAGAAATTCGCCGTCAAGATTGCCCACGACGATGTCGAATTTGGTTTGATCGAGTGTGACTCGAGCTGTTCGAAAATTGGCTTCGACTTGGACAAACCAGAGAGTCGGGTTCTGTTTCCAGAATGGAGGAATTTTTGTTGAAACTGCCGACACTTCTTGATGGGTGTGAGGTCTGTTCACGTCTTCCGGTTCCATTTGGACGAGTATCGTGTGAATGATGCGTGTCCCGTGTTCGAGGGGTCACCAATTTAGTTTGATTATACAAACACAAGTTTCTTCGAAAGAGAACCAAAACAGAATAAATTTTTATTTTTATATCATGTGGAACTTTTTCAATGAAGTGGAAGGAGAAGTGAAGTTGCCACAACTAGCTCCGCTTGGCAATGGTGATAAAATTCAAGCCTCTCGGCGGGGCGATTCACATACTCACTGTCAATGTATTTGATAACAGCAGTTTTCGGGGAAAATAGTGAAGGGGAAGAGGAGCGAATGCACCCCTAGTGGTAATGAAGGTGGGAACGGTGCTTCCCCACTTGCTAAGCTGAGGAAAAAAACAGTAAATTACACCACAGTCAGTAAATTACACCACAGTTCAGGGAACGAGCCTGAGCTGTACTTCCGATTAAATCTTTCATTTTTTGCCACTCCGATCATGTCATATTGTTCGGTTCAGAACGGCTGTTTGTCTCAAGTGGATCCAGAGCTTTAATCAGACATCAATGCCTCAATAAAATTGTTAACTTTTAATTGTTCTTTATCCGGCAACTGCTGAAAAGGAATAGATGAATAGGCGTCTGCAATGGCTTGGCAGATTTCAGACCCCTGACTGAACTTATATGGGAATCCTCGGCATGAATGATTGTTGGAAGAGCCAAATCGACTACGATTCAATTTTATCAAAGAGCCAGGCAAACCAAATTGGTTTCTTGGAGGTGGAAACGACACAAAATGTGTTAACGTCGATCCAAACCAGAAAAATTGATTTATCGGAGAGCTGAACACGGAAAATTCGGATTCCAATGACGGAACTCCACGAAATTATTTTTATCAGTGACCAAAACCAAGAGAAATCATAGTTTTTCAGTGAATGAACATAACGTGAAATTGGTTTTCGGAAGAGTCAAAACTGTGTGTTACATTTATGGCCAAATCCACGAAAATGGTCTTTTTAAGAGCTAAACCCCCGAGACATTGGTTTTTCGAGTGACAACAACCCCGCGGATTTCATTTTCTGAATATCTAAATCAACGAAAATGATTTTCTCAGTGAGTAAACCCCGCGAAATGTTTTTTTTCAGTGATTCAAGTTCGCGAAAATTGTTTTTTGAGGAGCCAAGCCCGTGAAGTTGAGCCAAACCCACAAAATTGGGTTTATTGTATGAGGGTCGAAACCTCGAGAATGGTTTTTTCATGAGTCAAACCTGTGGAATTGTTTGCTTGAATGAGCCCACCCGACGAGTGTTGTTTTCTAAAGAGTGAACATCAAAATTGGGTCTTTTCAGTGATTGAAGCCCGCCGGTTTTTCCTGGAGCCAAACTCGTGAACTTTTTTTTTTAAAGCCAAAATCAGCAAAGAAGTTCAGTCGGTTGATGGGCGGGTGTGGGTGGCGCATTGTCATCGACAACATTCGCAGGTATTACCAGGAAAATGCTGCGAAACACTTCAAACGGTTCGACTGGTTGAAAATTCGCCTTTTCAGGAACGTATCAGGCACGTGGTATCGTTAGATTTATAATGTTTATGGTAATTTTCTCGTAGTTAACCGAATTGAACCACACGCGATTCATATCGGCTCCCTCAGTTTCCAATCAATTAGATGAGAAATGCGGATGTTATCCGCCAAAAAACAATCAAATGACAGTAATTTGTGTTTTCATTGGTTTGAATTGATTCTCTCAACTCCAGAGCGGCCAAACGAGACCGATCAGAGCGTTCTGAGCTAGGCGTTCGTCTGACTAAAGGCCCGGCCCAAAATGCAACTGAGTGGCCACCAGCACCTGTCAGACAACTGCAAATTGCCCAGTTTTACAGTTCAAGCAAACGATTTAAATTATTTATTGATGGTTGGAAGCTTATATTCGGGGATGTGACCACTGCAAAAGAACTGATGGTTCACCAATTGATAGTTCCAGCTCGCTGGATTTCGTCAATTCTTCCCCAAAAACTGAATTTGCCATTGTTGCACGTTAAAAACTAACATCACTACAAGGAAAACTGCCGTTGCAGTCTTCTATTTCGGATTTTATGTGCAAAAACTGACCACTTTTTTTGCAGAAGGTGATAATATTATTTATAGGGCAAAACCTAGCTGGAGTTCTGGTCCCCTAGGATGCTATGACTGAGGTAATTGAGCCCCTCAAACCGAACCCGTTTCAACGTAGAGTTAAATGAGAGCTCTGAGACAATTAATTTTTCATTGACTTCAGCCAGAAAAATTAGCGTTCGAGCCAGCCAATAATTTACTCACGTGGATAATGGTTGAAATACGTTTTATTCAGTGCCAAATCAGAGAATATGGGTTTTCCAGAGGTTTTAACCAGCGGAATTTACTTTTTTGAAGAGTCAAAATCGTCAAAATTGTGGGTTTTAGCCAGCGGAACAAGCGCTTAGCGATCCCTCTTGATCTAAGGGTGGGCATGAGCTTCTCTGGAGAACATGTACTCGCAGACGAATCGTTTCCTCATTGCTACAGGCCTCGTTCGGAGACGAGTCTATATTACCCTGTCCGCACAAATTGAAAGTTCCACCCGTCAAACACAGAACCTTTCCATCGTGGAGTCGATTAGTTCTCCATCAGCAACTCAGAGGCCTGTAAAATGTCAAGTAACCGTAAACGTGTTCCCACGTCACGTGTCACGTCAGAACAATATGAACACAAACAAACAATAGCTTATTACGATCTAAGGGCGGTATGATGCTCATTACGATCGACGGCGACAGGTATTGAATTTATTCTCACAATTTTGTAACACGCGCGGTAACTGTTCTTTTCGTTTCCACGGTAACGTTTTTGTTGTGTACTGGGGTCTCCGATTATAAAAAAGCACTCCTCTCGTTTTTGTTCCGTCGATTAAAAATAAAGTTCTTTCCATTAAATAAAATACATGTTTTTCGCGTTCTAAAGACAAAAATCAAAAGGTTATGGGTTCAAATCGCTTAAACTGCGCTATTCGGGGCCAGTTTTAGTGTTTTCATCGCGCGGACACCTAAAGTGGCGTTTTCGTTTTTCCCTTTCAAGTGATTAGTGTGCGAGTACATTTCATCACTTTTCCATCGGTCATGGAATTCGTCAAGGGAATAAAACCGCTAAAAGGAGCCGAGGATTGGCCTCAATGGAGAGACAAAGTAATGGACGTGCTGGAGTACTTCAACGCGATCGACATAATTGAAGGTAAATCTACCAAGCCTACCCTTACAGAAACTCCGACGAAAGCTGAAAAAGAACAACTAGAATCTTGGATAAAACGCTCGGCCCAAGATAAAATAGTTTTATCTCAATGCGTCAGCGACGAGCTTCACGAACGAATTTCGGGTCGTCTTTCTGCGAAGGAGGCTTGGGAAATTTTAACAAATGAATTCGATAATAAAGCGGAAGACCAGCTTTTTCGTCAGTGCCTCGATTTTTTTAGTGTCGAGTGGTCTGAAAGCGAAGACGCTCCATCAGTTTTAGCTCGTATTAAAAATCAGCATCGCGATTTTTTTGCTGGTTTGAAGACACGTAAAATAGAAAGCGTTGAACGTCTTCTTGAGCTTCTCTTCGTCTCGAAAATCCTTCATATTCTGCCTAAACGGCTTGAAACCTTCAAATCGAGCTACCTATTAATGAAGGCAAACAACGACAAAACGATTGATGATCTCTCATCCGCGCTCATTCTTCACGAGAGAAACATCGCCCCCGTACCAACGTCGAACGCGTCAGGCGAAGTTTTAGAGGTACGCAGCGGTAACAAGGGTAAGTTTGTTCGGAAAACAAACAAGCCTCATTTTACGGACTGCAATAAATTTGAAAAATCTACGAACGTCGGAAACAAACCGGTTGACGTTATTTGCAAATACTGCAACGTGAAAGGTCATTGGCTAAAGCAATGCGATCGCTGGAAAGCCGATGGTCAACCACCGTACCCCGCTCGTGCTTGTGGAACCGGAACAAGTAAATATACGTCTCCAACAGTCAATAAAACCGAAACGAAAACGGCATTAATATCTGTCAGTAGTGACGTTTTGACAGTATCTACGAATGATCACTGGTGGGTTGACAACGGTGCAACTAAGCACATTACCCACAATTTCAATTGGTTCAAAAATTATGAGCCATTCTCTGGAGATTTTGTTGTAACCGCGGCAAACAACAAGAAATTGAAAGCATTCGGCAGCGGAACTATCGAAGTGACAAACTTTTCAAACGGTAAATTGAAAAATTGGACACTCGACGACGTGTGGTATGTTCCCGAAATTTTTCGGAATCTTTTCTCCGTTCTGGCAGCGCACGATCGAAATCCTACAAGTAAATTCGAATCGGATCCTTGTGAATGTAAATTCATCGTCGATGGAAAGGTTGTTTTCACCGGAACTAGACAACAGCACGGAACGCTGTATCGAACATCATTTCATCCGGTTCAACCTGAAGAACCGTGTGTTAATCAAGTCGAAGGTACCGATACCTTGCAATTGTACCATGAGCGATGGGGACACCTGGACAAACAATATATTCGAGCCAAGCTGCAATCTGAGCTGGGTATCGCGGTCAAACCTAGCAAAGAACTCTGTGGTCCTTGTCAATTCGGAAAGGCACACCGGCTGCCATTTGGTACCAGGGTTCGAACGACGAAACCAGGAGAGCTGATGTCAGGTGACGTCTGCGGTCCTTTCGATAAATCATTCAACGAGCGCAGGTATTTGATCGTGATCAAAGACCATTTTTCACATTTTCGTTTTTGTTTCGTCGTGCGGGAAAAATCGGCAGTGAAAGAAGCCATTCGAGAAGCTTCAACAAAGGCTCGAACACTTGGCCATCAGGTGAAGGAATTCCTTTCTGACAACGGAGGAGAGTTTGACAACGAACAAGTTCGAGCCGTACTTCGTGAATTTGGGGTAACGCAACGACTAACGGCCCCATATACTCCTCAGCAGAATGGAGCGGTCGAAAGGGAGAATCGAACCATTGTCGAAATGGCTCGAACGTTCAAATACTCGAACTCGGAAGTCAAGTTTCCCACCGCCATCTGGGCAGAACTCGTGACTACTGCTGGCTACATCCTAAATCGAATAGGAAAGTCATCGGTCGAGAGCAAAAGTCCTCACGAAATTTGGTTTGGTAAAAAACCACGAATAAAACACTTGAGAATTGTAAGTTCCAAGTGCTACGTCCATATTCCTGCGCAGAAGAGAAGAAAAATGGATTCAAAAGCTGTAGTCGGATATCTCGTTGGGTATGACGGCGAAGAACGCTACCGGATATACGTTCCTGAAAAACGAGATGTAATATTGTCATTGAAACAGTCATTCAAAAAGAAGATGAAACCGATCGTGAAAAATTAACAGAAACAACAACCGAAGACGTTCCATTAGAATCATCTTCGTCGTCAGAAGATGAGGACGATCCTGCTTCAGGCATCATAACAATATCGCGGAAACGTGAAAAACCCCGTTATTTAAATGATTACGTCACGATAGCCGAAGCATTTATTGTAGAAGACGATCCTAAGTCGTTTTCTGAAGCGATGGGACGCGAAGATAAAGACGAATGGAAGAAAGCCATGGACGCGGAAATGGACTCTATGCGTTCGAACGACGCATGGGACCTGGTCGAGCTTCCTCCCGGAAAATTTGCCATTGATAATAAAAATGGGTCTATCGTCTCAAACGCCACCCAGACGGCACTGTCGACAAATATCGAGCGAGAATGGTGATTAAAGGTTGCGCACAAAGACCCGGCATCGACTACGAAAACACCTTCAGTCCAGTCACGCGTTTAGACACAATTCGGACATTGTTGTCGGTAGCTGCTACAGAGAGGGTGCAGATGATGCAGTTCGACGTATCTACTGCTTTTCTCAATGGCGATGTATATGAAGAAATCTACATGAAACAGCCAATCGGCTATTCGGACGGCACAAATCGTGTTTGTCGTTTGAAAAGAAGCTTGTACGGGCTGAAGCAAGCTTCACGTTGCTGGAACCAGAAATTCGATGACTTTATGGTTCGACTCAAATTCAAGCAAAGTCAAGAGGATCCATGCGTTTATATCCGTCGGCAAAATTCGTGCAAGGTCATCGTCGCATTATACGTGGATGATGGTCTCGTCATTTCAACATCCAAACAGGAAATGAGAGTTTTTGTCCAAGAACTTCGTACAAAGTTCAAAATCGTCGTTAAAGAACTGTCATACTTCCTTGGACTTGACATATCGCAAACCAACGGTGATATAGCTGTAAAACAGACAGCTTTCATCGAGAAAGTTCTTAAGCGATTCAATATGGCTGAATGTAACCCAACCAAAATACCTATCGACAAACTAGGGAGTTCAGCTTCAGGGAAAGCACCAGTTAATTTTCCCTATCGTTCGGCAGTGGGTGCATTACTGTACCTAGCTAGAGGTACTCGTTTCGACATTTCTTTCGCCGTCGGCGTTTTATCCCGTACACTAGAAAAATCCAACAATGGAGGACGTAGGAAAAGTCAAAAAAGTTATCCGATATCTCGCTGGTACCATGGATTTGAAACTGGTACATCGCTGTAAGCCAGAAAATCGTCTGCTCGGTTGTTACAGCGACACCGACTTTGCTGGATGCCAATCCACCTACCGATCTACAACTGGTGCGGTAATAACTTACGCGGATGCAGCCATAAGTTGGTTCAGTCAGCGTCAACGTCTAGTCGCTGATTCCACTTGTGGAGCCGAATTGGTTGCTGCGAATGCTGCATCAAAAGAAGTCATTTGGATTTCGAGACTTCTGAATGAGCTAATTGGTCTAACATCGGTGCCAGTTCTGCTTGTCGACAACTAGGCAGCAAAACGTCTCTCAGAAAATCCGGAATTCCATTCAAGATCGAAGCACATTTTAAGAAAACATTTCTTCATTCGTGACCGTATCAAAGCCAAAATGTTAGAAGTATCACATATCTATAAGTTAATAATATAAGTTCATAATTAGCAGATTTACTCACGAAACCTATGCCTTACGCTAGGCTGTCGTATTTGCGTCAAAAGTTGGGGCTTACTACTGGTCAATTTTAAATTTTTTTGTACGTTTGAAAGTATTGAATTTATTCTCACAATTTTGTAACACGCGCGGTAACTGTTCTTTTCAATTCCACGGTAACGTTTTTGTTGTGTACTGGGGTCTCCGATTATAAAAAAGCACTCCTCTCGTTTTTGTTCCGTCGATTAAAAATAAAGTTCTTTCCATTAAATAAAATACATGTTTTTCGCGTTCTAAAGACAAAAATCAAAAACAGGAAGTATTTGCCCGAGATCACCCGACTGTTGTACGCTATTTTCATGTTTTTGCGAAGTTCATAATTATTATAATAATCATCATAAAAACCAGTCTCTAAAGCCCCGTTCAGAAGCTTTGTGCTATGCATCTGTGGAGTCTATGCAACCAATAAAATCAATTCCTTCGAAAAATGAAGCATTTTGATTGCACGGATGGAGTGTGAACACACACTCTATAGGCAGCGAATGGAAGGATGACGTAACTGATATATGGAGAACTTTAATCGCCTCTCAGCGTAATTTACAGTGCCTAATTTTGTGTTTTTATGGCTAATGTACAATTCAAAAACAAATTTATGAAGAACAATTAAAAAAACAACAACAAATGACCTAATAGAAGGCGTTTAGCGGGCGGATATTTTTCTTTACGCCCGGCGGCCGGAATGAACCTTATACCACCCGCTCAAGGCTCTCCCAGCGGTCGAATTTCGAGTCTTTACGCCCGGCTGTACAAAAAAAGATTTTTTTTCTTGGATTTTGTAATTATTGTATCACACGTGGAACAGCGTGTTCCCACGTCACATCCGAATGGTCTGAATCGAGCTAAAGGGAGGACAACTACCCACCCCTGGCCACGTTCATCCCACGGTTTTTTTTTTTAGTAAGCCAAGCTCGCGAATGTTGTTTTTTCAAAGGCCAAATCCTCAATAATGTTTTTTAACGGCTAAACCTCACGAAATTGGTTTTTTGAAGAGTCAACCCCGTGAAACTGGTTATATGCAGAGCCAATAATGTGACGAGTGGTAATTTAAGCACGAGTTTTTTGATATTTTTGAACGTTTATTTTAATTGAACTGGAGACAACAGGTTCACAGCACTGGAGGGGTTGGAACAGGGGGGGGGGCAGGGTTGGATATGGATACAATAGCCAACCCGCGAGAATGGGGTTTTCAAGACCTAAACCCGCAAAATTGTTATTTTGAAGAGTCGATCCCGCAAAATTGGGGTTTTATTTGTGTCGACTAACGGAATAACCAGTTAAAGTGGAATAACCAGTTTAAGTTAGCTAACCCCATGAATTTTGTTTTTTGAAGAGCGAAACTCTCTTGCCTCGATGTTTTTCCGGTGATATCATGCTTCCTGCAGCACAGGCAACATAATAATACTGGGAAAAATCAAGGGAAGTTCATCTGGCTGCTCTCAATTTGTGAAATAAAAATAACTTTATTATAGTTCAGTGCACTGCATTGCACTTTACGTAACTCGCGTCTCATTTTCGGTTAAATCCTGCTCGTACGTCAACCTCCCTCCATTCACTTTTTATCGCTGACACGGGAAATTAATTTTTCGTTTCCATAATACTCCTACGCGTGAAATGCACCTCTGCCTCTTCCATACTCTTCGCTTCCTTTTAGTGTATAAATAACAGGGATGGAGGACTAAAATCGATGCGAAAACTTTGAACTCTATATTCCCACTGACTGCGAGGAGGCGTTGTCCCCAGAGGGTTGTAGGGGAATGAAGTAAAGTGATATCCAACAAAACAGGCAAAGAGATTGTGTCTGTGTATCCTCATCCCTTTTTTCCCCAATCTTAAACTCTTTGTAGCCTAAAGTCCAATAGTATACCCTGAACTATCTCTTTCGGCCCCCCGCCCCCGGCACCCGTAGTGAATGCTTTTCTGCCGCACCATTAAGTAGATTGTGGCTTTTCCCCATCTGATATCCCTTTTAAAACCCACTTTTTCCAGTCTCGCTCTCCACCTTTATCTTGGTTCTCATTCCGTCTAACTGTTTATAACCCCGCGCCCACCCTAACCAAAACACCTCTCTTTCCGCAGTCATTAAAAAACTAAACACACACAGATCGTTTGTAAAAGGAATGTGTCTCGGTACTGTGACTTTTGTGTAGCCAGCTAGGCAAGCCCGGGGTAGCTTCAACGCAATTTGGGCTGGGAACTGGTTATATTCGTTTAATATCCCGTTCTGTCCTAAACTGTAAACGAGAAAGAAACTGTCCAACCAACCTTTCCGGTCATGGCTTTTTATTTTGATCGTTGCTAAGTGATGCTCTTTCCACAGTAGCCGATGATTGATTTAGGTTAATACTGCAAAAGCCCTAGAAATTTCTGATGAAGTCGAACAACTGATGATTTATGCTGAAGTCTGTTTTGGCTCTGAAACTGATGACTCTTCCGTTCCATAACGACCATTCAACATCGTTTGAAACTGATCATTTTCTCAAGAAACGTCCAACATCCGGCCAGCAAGCTCCAAACGTGCAAACCAAGGAGGTTTTGACCTTCGTGAGTTCGACGGAAAATTTGAAAGAAAAGCGGCGTCTGTGCTACGTGACACTTGGTGCTTGTATTATGGTGTTATGGTCTTCTTGAGGCTTATTTTAGTGTAAAGGACGAGGATGATGGTCATGAAAAGAAATAGTATAGTGGTGTGAGTTTGGGGTCGAGGGGGGGGGGAGAGAGCAGAAGGCTTTTCTTCGATTATGATAGACCGAAAGCATGATGAATGACAAGCCAAGGAGCAAGCTTTTCCATTGTCAGAACATCACTATCCTTCAATCAATCCTGAACCCAGGGCGACTACCCACACCCTCGTACTGCCCACCACCGAGGCAACTCCCAAGGCATCTCTTTTTCCCTTTTCTGCACAATCGGTCTACGTTTAAACCTATTTTCTGAAAAGGTCCGTCCTATTGTTCACGAACTTTCTCCCTTTCGTTCCCATATAGGCAGTTTCTGAATCACTTACCTCTTCTTCAAATACCCCTCATAACTTACCTATTATTGAGTGATACCAAAACTTGAAACCATTTAATGATGTTCTTGAGGAAATAAACCAGAGTGACAGAATAGAAGTCGTTCCCTAATAAATGCTCAATATTTTGTGAGTTCATAAAATTATTAAATTTATGCCTTACTGAAGCTCATTTCAACAATCTTCCAAACTCCCAATCTCTCTTAAGTTGATGATTGGACGAGGAAAAAAATCACTCAACACCAACCCTCCTAAATGTCGAGCATTCTCTTTGAACCTCGTTTGTCCAAACCCTCTTCCACTATGCCACTCCCCCCCCTCTCCTATTACTGTGAGATGAGTATTAAACTCATCTCCTTTATTCCTCGTCTCTTCAATACTCCCGTCTCTCCTCACTATACTATAGTCATCCCCCTTAAGCTGAACCCCATTGAACGGAATCTCCTCCCCCCCCCTCACCAATCCCATCTAAGCCTATTAGAAAGACCGGAGCGCAATTAAATCTTCACCCTATCAACTTGCCAATCAATATCCCCCTCCTTAATCAAGCATTAGTCCCCTTCGCCTACCCCGCCACCAAGCACATCACAATCCTTAAGATCTTTCTTTGTACACTCTCAGACTGGTGGCTGTCTCTTGTCTCTGAACGACGACTCCCTCCCCCCCCCCTCACAACCAATTACAGCCCATTTTTTGATTAATCTTAGTCTTCTTCGATTTTCTTGAACAATCCTCCTTCTAGGTAAATTAAAACAAAGATGGATGGATTTTAAGAGAGAGAAAAAGAATGATACTGGGGCTCTGGCATTAATCCCCCCTCCCATCCAGCCATCACCACCACTTTCACGTTCTATCAGGAAACCGACCCGTATAAAATAAATGAAAAGAGAGAGGGATCAGAAAATAATGAATTTGGGAATTTTTGGGACACAGACGCCCCATTTTTGAAAAAAATCGGAATTATATCACGGTGTTTTTGGCCGTTTTTGTAACGTTTTCACGAGCTCAATCAGTGGCGTAGCCAGCCCTTAGTCTAGGGATGGGCAGAAAGATGTCAGATGCACCTTCGGACCCCAGCAAGATAACTGGTAGTCCACCCAGCACTCAGATACTCAGATGTAGACGCTTTAAATAGTTGGATTGTTCCCCAGAAACTGAATTTTCACGAAAAAAAAAAAAGTTTAGAATCCGACAAAAAAAATTACATTACTGCTGGGAAACTGTCGTTTGTAGCCTTCTATTCAGGATTTTCTGTCTGAAAATTGACAATGTTTCCCTCAGAAATATTGATTACTTGTAGGAAGGGCTCAGCCCCCAAATACAGTGTCTGACTTTTTAACGTCTTGCCTTGTTAACGTTGCCTTGAGAGATGTGAAAAAACTGACATTTTTAACCCAAATATGAAGATTTTATTCTGAAAATGAACATTCTATTCCGAAACAGACATCGATTTCACGCAAAAGCCGAAGTGTTACCCCAAAACTTAAGTTTTCAAAACACATCTGGCGCCCTACTTAGAGTTGCCGGGAAAAAATCCCGCACGCGGTATCCAAGGACGCTTCATCAGGAATAGTACAATCTCACCATAGCAACAACCATCTCACGTGAGTTTTTCCCGACAACTCTAACTAAAGGCCCAGGCGGTAAACCCTCCCCCCCCCCGCAAACATCACTCACACACTAAACAACACATACACAGTAAAACTGATGAATTTACCAAGGATGATACCGACGATTTCACCACAATATTGACGATTTGTTCCCAAATGAGGCGATTAACTGAGGAAACCAACTCACAGTTGGATATTTTACTCCGAAACTAACAATTTCATGCCAAAACGACTGATTTTACGCCAATCTTAACGACTCTGACTTGAAAATTCTCACGATTTTAACGCAAAACTGAAGATTTCACCACAGTACTGACGATTTTCTTCAAAGTGAGACGAAATAACATAAAAACAGAAGATTTCGCGCCAAAGCTGACGCCGTGTCATCCCAAAAGATTTCACTATACAAATCTGGTGATTTTGACCCAAAACGTTTACGGATTCACCTCAAAATTGAATATCTTACCCCGAAAAGGTTTATTTAACCAAGAAAAGAACATTGTTTCAACCGAAAAGGGAAGATTTTTCTCTAAAAACTGACGATTTTGGGAGAAACTTGAATTTTGGGTTAACAACTTCCAGTAGAAACCACCAGTTTTGAGGTAAAACTTCCATTTCGAGGAAAAACTGACAAATTTAGTTGGGTAATATCACCATTATTGTGGTGACATCTTCAATTTTTTGATATAACACGTCGCAGCTTTGGCATGAAGTCTTTATTATTGGACTGAAATCGTCTGTTTTTGAGGTGAAAACCTCCCAAATCTAAAGATTTCGTGCCAAAGCTGACTTTTTATATCAAAACTGAAGATTTCAAGGCACTACTAGTGATTTTACCCTTGAACTAAATTTGACAGATTTCCCTAAAAAGGAGACTTTCACCCCCAAACTGCAGTTGCAAAATTCAGTGAGTTGAAACTGCAGAGATTGTCTATATTTGGTACGACCAATCGAGTTTAAAATGTTGTTTTTTTTGCTGGAAAAATTCGCAAAATTTAGTTTTCAAAGATAAATCTGAGTTAGTTGTGTCAGAACTGCAAACATGTATTTTTAGGCCGCGAAAGTCCTCGAAATTGTTTTTTTTTTGTGTGTGGTGATTTGTACTCTTTGACGGTATCTAGGGGTAGGCAGCTGCCCCACTAAGTCTCCGCTTTCGCGTTTAGGGTAGGGCAACTGCCAACCCCGTGCCCTTCTGTGGCTACGCCCACGAGCGAGCCCCATACAAGTTTTCTTAGTAAAACCGTTTTCAGACCACTACCGTTTATTCGCTCTTATTTTGGCGCAGTGGACTTGCTTGAAGAAACATCTCTTTCACGTTTTTTCGCAATTTCACCCGTAACGCTGCTTCCAAAATAACAAATTATGGCTTTTTCTCCATTTTAACCATTTAATGTTCACAGAAATCATGAAATTTGCATCTATTTTCAATTTTAGCCCCGTAATTCATTCTTGTTTTTGTTTTTTTCACAATTCTATCCTGAAAGAGCTCTTTTACTCAATTTTAAATGTGAAAATTTGAAAAGGCCTCCAATAACCGTGGATTATTGCCTTTTCTTAATTTTTGCCTGATAGACGCTGTATCCAGGTCTCAATTTTCACAGTGGATGAACACTATTTCTCAATTTCAGCCGTGAATTGGCGGAGATTTTTTTCGATTTTACCCGCGAACGAGCAGTTTTCATAATTTTAGTCGCAAATGATATCCCTACACCACCTACACTCATCGCTAGCTCATAACACTTCGTCTACTATCACTGCCTAAAATTCCAAATTCCTCAAGTCAATTTTCCCCAAGCCTCTTGTGCGGATAAAATCTGCGCGGAATAAAATCTGAGGGCAAGGAAATCAGTCCCATAGACACCCATCCTTCAGCTCGGTTCAGTCGTGCTGGTTGAAGCCTATTCAATGCCTACAAAGCCATTCCAATTTCGACTAGTAAGGTAAGCTCCCAACCAACCAACCCAACCATTTTTCAAACTACTACACACCACGGTTCAAACTATTTTTTTTTTTTTTATCGTGATATATTATTGCAACTGAACTACTGTTGGTCCAACCAATGCAAAGGTCAAACCACAGCAAAGATCTCAACCACAGCAAAGGCCCAACCCCTGCAAAGGTCGAACCACAGAAAAGGTCGAACCACACAAAGATCCAGCCACCGCAAAGGTCCAACCACTGCAAAGGTCCAACCACACGAAGGTCCAACCACAGCTAAGGTCCAACCACAGCAAAGGTCGAACCACACAAAGGTCCAACCACAGAAAAGGTCGAACCACACAAAGGTCCAACCACAGCAAAGGTCCAACCACAGCTAAGGTCCAACCACAGAAATGTCGAACCACACAAAGGTCCAACCACAGCAAAGGTCCAACCACACAAAGGTCCAACCACCGCAAAGGTCCAACCACTGCAAAGGTCCAACCACAGAAAAGGTCGAACCACACAAAGGTCCAACCACAGCAAAGGTCCAACCACAGAAAAGGTCGAACCACACAAAGGTCATACCACTACAAGAATCCAACCACAAAAAAGGTCGAACCACACAAAGGTCCAACCACTTCAAAGATCCAACCACAGAAAAGGTCGAACCACACAAACGTCCAACCACAGCAAAGGTCCAACCACAGAAAATGTCGAACCACAGAAATGTCGAACCACACAAAAGTCCAACCACTGCAGAGATCCAACCACAGAAAAGGTCGAACCACACAAAGGTCCAACCACAGCAAAGGTTCAACCACAGCAAAGGTCCAACCACAGCAAAGGTCCAACCACAGCTAAGGTCCAACACAGAAAACCCCTGCAAAGGTCCAACCACAGAAAATGTCGAACCACACAAAAGTCCAACCACGAGGTCGAACCACACAAAGGTCGAACCACAAAGGTCCAACCACAGCAAAGATCCAACCACACCAAAGGTTCAACAACTGCAAAGGTTCAACCACAGCAAAGGCCCAACCACTGCAAAGGTCCAACCACAGAAAAGGTCGAACCACACAAAAGTCCAACCACTGCAAAGGTCCAACCACAGAGAAGGTCGAACCACACAAAGGTCATACGACTACGATCCAACCACAGAAAAGGTCGAACCACACAAAGGTCCAACCACAGCAAAGGTCGAACCACACAAAGGTCCAACCACTGCAAAGGTCCAACCACAGCAAAGGTCGAACCACACAAAGTACCAACCACAGAAAATGTCGAACCTCACAAAAGTCCAACCACTGCAGAGATCCAACCACAGAAAAGGTCGAACCACACAAAGGTCAACCCACAGAAAAGGTCGAACCACACAAAGGTCCAACCACAGCAAAGGTCGAACCACACAAAGGTCCAACCAATGCAAAGGTCAAACCACAGCAAAGATCTCAACCACAGCAAAGGCCCAACCCCTGCAAAGGTCCAACCACAGAAAAGGTCGAACCACACAAAGGTCAACCCACAGAAAAGGTCGAACCACACAAAGCACAGCAAAGGTCGAACCACACAAAGGTCCAACCAATGCAAAGGTCAAACGACAGCAAAGATCTCAACCACAGCAAAGGCCCAACCCCTGCAAAGGTCCAACCACTTCAAAGATCCAACCACAGAAAAGGTCGAACCACACAAAAGTCCAACCACTGCAGAGATCCAACCACAGAAAAGGTCGAACCACACAAAGGTCCAACCACAGCAAAAGTTCAACCACAGCAAAGGTCCAACCACAGCAAAGGTCCAACCACAGCTAAGGTCCAACCACAGAAATGTCGAACCACACAAAGATCCAACCACTGCAAAGGTCAACCCACAGAAAAGGTCGAACCACACAAAGGTCCAACCACAGCAAAGGTCGAACCACAGCAAAGGTCCAACCACAGCAAAGGTCGAACACACAAAGGTTCAACCAATGCAAAGGTCCAACCACAGCAAAGTTCTCAACCACAGCAAAGGCCCAACCACTGCAAAGGTCCAACCACAGAAAAGGTCGAACCACACAAAGGTCCAACCACTTCAAAGATCCAACCACAGAAAAGGACGAACCACACAAAGGTCCAACCACATCAAAGGTTCAATCACTGCAAAGGTTCAGCCACAGCAAAGGTCCAACCCCAGCAAAGTTCTTAAGCACAGCAAAGGCCCAACCACATCAAAGTCCCAAGCACTGCAAAGGTTCAACCATTAAAAAGGTCCAACCACTGCAAAGCGCCAACCACAGCAAAGGTCCAACCACTGCAAAGGTCCAACCACTGCAAAGGTCCAACCACAGAAAATGTCGAACCACACAAAAGTCCAACCACTGCAGAGATCCAACCACAGAAAAGGTCGAACCACACAAAGGTCCAACCACAGCAAAGGTCCAACCACAGCTAAGGTCACCACAGAATGAACCACACAAAGGTCCAACCACAGCAAAGGTCCAACCACAGCTAAGGTCCAACCACAGAAAGGTCCAACCACACAAAGGTCCAACCACAGCAAAGGTCCAACCACAGCTAAGGTCCAACCACAGAAATGTTGAACCACACAAAGGGCCAACCACAGCAAAGTTCTCAACCACAGCAAAGGCCCAACCACTGCAAAGGTCTCAACCAAAGGAAAGGTCAATCGGTACTTTGCCGGGCTAGCCGGAAAAACACCTACTTTCTCGCTCCTTCTCAGCCCACAAAATCGATCTTTGGAGTCGTGTATGAAAAAAAAATGTTTGCTGCATACTTTTTCCAAGATCAGCCCAATTGCACGATTTATCAACTTAAGCCACCTATTGAGGATCCAAACAAACTATAACTCATCCATTTTAGCCTCCAGAATCGTAAATTGACAGTTTTCCCTAATTTTTTCCGCAAATGAGTGCCTCATGTCAATTCCAGCGTTGAATAACGATTTTTCTCGAGCTTATTGTTAGCCACTTTGTACTTTTCCTCAATTTTGGCCTTGTAGTCACTCTGTGAACCACGATTTAGCGATTTTTCTCAATTTTGGGCCGAGAATCTCATCGAGAAACCACGAAATATATTTTTTTTCTCAATTTCAACCACGAATCTCAAATCTCTCGATCTCTTCATCTCAATTCATGCCACAAAATAGCGTTTTTTCTGAACTTGCAGGACCCCGTGGCGCTCCACATTTCGTTGGACACCCGTGGACAGCTTGCCCCAACATCAGCTCCGAAGCGCGGTTTCCCAATTTAAGCCGCCCAGGGAATTAAATACACTGGAAATAGAGTTTTTCTCAATTCCAACCGTGAAGTTGGCTCCAAAAACCGTTAATTGACGTTTTCCCCAATTTTAGCCGCCAACGAGAGCCTTTGCGCGATTTTTCTCGATACGGCTATGACTTGACAACTTTTTTATTATTTTAGAACACTATTTAGCATTTTTTCTAATTTTTTAGCCGTGGACTTGCTACAAAAACAGCTCATTAGCGCTTTTCCTCAATTATAGCCGTTTATGGTCCTCCATAAATCTCCAACCGATTTTTTTTCTCTATATCATTTTGACGTCCTGGCGGTTGTATCAAGAAACCAGGAATTCTATCAATTTGAGCGCCTTTCAACAATTTTAGCGGCAAATAAAGACGCTTTTTCTCCTTTCAGATCAACATTTTTCCAAATTAAGCTTTTATCGGGGGACCCCGATTGATTGGTATAGCCCAGGGTGGTTCACCCCCCCTCCCTCGCTCGCTCCTTGCCAAGGTGTGCTACTCGACTTGGCTAATACATAAAGAGCAGGGTTCACAAGCATATTCGATGAGAGATAAGTCTCGAGGGCGCTCCACATTTCTTTCTCATCCGCCTCTCGCACTCTTCTCCAAAAACGTTTCCGCGATATCACAATTCTTGAGGAGGCGATTCGGCCCGAAAATTTCCCATTGAATTTGCTAAAAACCGACCGTGAAACGTGCTTTTCTTTTATTTCTTTTTATTTATTATTATTATTAACGGCTTCTGTGCCTGCGTGCTCTTTTTCCTCGTATAGCTAATTCAAACCGAAAATGCCCAAATCGCCAGTTTCTGTGTCTACGTAACCTGCACCTCTCGAGTTAGGTACTAAGAAATCGAAGCAGTAAAGTAAAACCCATTTTTTAACTTTTTTTTCTCATGCTCAAACGACCGTTTTTACCTGTTTCTCTCTATATTTCTATCTCTCTCTCGCTCACACACACACCACATTCGTCTTCCTCATTCTTTTGACTTCACTTTCATCTTTCTCTCCTTCCCCGCTCAATGTAGGCCACGCTTAAGAGTGTTCTCGCGAGGGCAACGTACTATTTTTTATTTCTTTCTTCATGTCGACATTTACCAAGTTTTTTTTTTTTTTTTTTTTTCACTCACTCGACAATCGTTTTCCTGTATTTGCACACAAAACGGTTGTTGACGTTTCTGAGTTTTGGGCGCTTAGAAGAGGTTTCCTGTGTTTCTTTCTTGTTTGGCGTTCGAAAAAGGTCATGGGCCTTTAAGGAAAGAAAATGAGGGAGGTCTGTGAAATCAAAATAATTCGATGGCACTATAATTCATCCTTGATCCACCTGTTATTTTTTTTTTTCACAAGAAAGTTGGGGCGATGTGATTTTTCACAGCGTATTACACGCTGAGGATGAGGGTCTCTCTACAAAGAGTGTCACTCACGTTTTTTCTCTCATAATTTCCGGAAGGCGCAGAGGTCGAAGTTTTGTGTAGGTAATTGAAAGCCCGTAACATTACAAGCTTGAGATGAGGCAGAAACTTTACTGTGAGATCACAGATTGATCTATGCCACCGCATTGAAACCAATGAAGATTGGGGGGGGGGGGTCTTCTAATGCGGAAGTTATTGTGAAATAATAAACTGAGAAGAATAGTAAAGCTTTACAGACGAAGAAACGTAACGGCCTGCATGAGTCAGATGAAAAGAGGCATTCCGAAGGTGAGGCTGCTCTATCTCAACAATGTACACACCCGTAGTACTCGATGGAAATGCTTAAAAAGTCGCTGGTCAGAGGGACGGGGTCCACCGAGAATAAGAAGTCCTCAGAATTGGAGTGCGGTGTTTTGCCGCTTGACATTCCGTATGCCGTATAGTATGTGGCTCTTGGGAGGCGGGGGCGAGTGCTTGGGGGGTGTCGGGTGATTACACGAGTGTGTAAAAGGAGGAATGCCGCCTCTGAAGTTACTGTAGGAAAAGGAAGACATGAAGGAAAAAAGGTACAGATGAAGTTGGTAAAAAAACAAAAAAAAAAACACGTGAGAAACTACCGAACACTTTTCTCCCGTTACGAACTGTGAGAAAACGTTGAACGTTTCATTTTATCATGGTATTCGAGGTCTTGACCTCCCGAATATTGAAAACTTTTCGTGTCATCAATCAATACGAAATGAGCCGGCTCAAACACGATAACTTGCTTAAGGTTACTGATGGGTGGGAGATTGAAAATGTGTGAGTCCCCAAGTTATATCTGTGTCACAAATATTTTACGGCGTTATGTTTATATAAAAAAAAGAAGCTTTCTCTTCGTCTCGTATGTGCGCTATATGCCTACAAACGCGCCAAAGAAAACTTTCTCTTAATAAGGGACTTAAAACGAAAGGAGGAAAAAACTGTTTTTTTTTTGTTTTTTTTAAAGCAAAATACGAGAAATAAACACAATCCTATATCTCGAATTGCATTCCATTTTCTTCTCGAAGTGAAAAGGAAGGAGATTGATGAACCGTTAGACCGCCGATATTTACTCGTCCGGAACTACACAAAATAAAAACCGAATGGTCGAAAGAAATGATAGTGGTGAGGGGCGGGGGGGGGAGTCCAAGAGACGCGAAATCGCAGACGGACATTTTTGTAACTTACCGAATCCGAAGACCACGGCGACTATGAGGGCAAAAATCATCGTTCAGCGGTGAAAATAATGCGCGCATATAAATTGAAGGAAACAATGACTTATTTTATCTCGGAAAACCCCGAATTCACAATTATTATTTTTATTTTTTTCTATCGAACAAGTATAATAAGATTTAGAAGATGGGGAAAGGGAGGTGAAAGGGATAAACTAAAGAGGAAAAGGGAGAAAACGTAAAAGGGTTCAATTAATTCCCAGCCTTTTCCCTCTCTCTCTATTAGTAGTTTTTCAAAATTTTAAACCCTAAAAAAAAAAAAAAAAAAAAAAAAAAAAAAATTCATGGGGGCATTTATATTAGAAGAAGAACGTTAGTTTTTTTTCTCTCTCTCTCAAAAGTCTGTGCTTTAAAAATCACTTTCTCCCCTGTTTGAAAAAACCCCCCCTAAAATAAAAAAGCAAAACAAAATGAAAATCAAAAATACAAGGAGGAGGGGGCAAAAACCGAAGGAAAAAGGATTGAGAGGAAAAAATTTCGGCCGTGTCGCGCTCACTGGAGGCCCGCACCAGCTACTGAGATCCGAAGTTTTTGCAGCGGGTGACTGACGACGATGAGGGGTAGGTGTGCGGGGGACTTGGGAGAGTTTCACTCTATACCAAAGAGTGAGAAGGGAGGCCGGGAGAGTGCTTTCACGTGATGATGCTGGGATGGGTGGTGCAGCCGAGGAACCTTTGGGAGAAGAGTGCTGGGCGAGGAGTGAAAAGCAATACACGTCCACATCCGTGCATGGTTGTTTAAGAGTATGTATAGTGGTTTAGTGGTAGTAGTCTGAGTGTGTTGGGGATGGGTAGTTACATTAAGGCCTATACTTTGTTACAAAATTTAATCAGATTGTGAAGCCAATCAAGAAATATAATTGTGTCTAGACGGTGCATGCAAATTGTATTTGCACCTGCACCAAAAAAGTCGTTGTCCACCCATGCACGATCCCGTTAACATTGAATTAGCGCTTCGCGTAATCATAAAAAAAAGAACAATTCCCCCCGTCGAATGGTGTCTATTCCCCGAGATTTTGAAAACTTTTTCGAAGCCAGCCCGAAAAAATGATTATCTGTGCCTTCAGGGCCGGATTTAGGGAACCAGAGCCCGCCCTTAGGCAGCTGATTGAGAATAGCCCCTTTTTTCACCCCCCCCCCCACCACCCTTCTGTCTATTCACAAGTGCAAGACAATTCCCTTCAGGTTATACATGATAATACTGGTGGTTTTCATGGATTAGTTAATGAAACGTCACAAAAATAGTCCAGGAGCCAACACTATGAAAAATCCGGATTATTTGATCGTGTCTGGCACCTGCGCAGGACGTTTTTTATGGTCTAAAAGATGACATTTCTGAGGTCGCCAGGATAGACCAGTCAGGTCTTGAGCGAAGTGACCTGGCACGTAGAGGTGAGGTGTGATTTCACTATCGGTGATTTTGTCACTGTGACTACTCCGTCACTGTTGGCTCCGGTGACGACCACATTGAAATCACCGTTCCGACCCTCTAACGGTGACATTCTTTTTCACTTATAATCGCCTCTTCATTCGTCACTTCTATCGCTTCACTGCGCTAGAGTCTCTTGAATTAAAATTGGAGCCGTCACCTAGCCGTCTATCGCCCCAATGAACTCAGGAGCAATCTCCCCAAGTCTATCCCTCGTCTGTTGACTTTTTTTCTTGGACTTGGAATTGAACCTTCAGTGTAGGTCGGTAATATATTTTTATTCACTTCGTTTTCCAAGACCTGTGCTACAGTGATCTTGTATAATTTTTTTTTTTTTTTTAAACACCTTCCTAGTCAGGGGCGTAGCCAGCCCATGATCAAGGGACGTTATGGAAACTAGAGACCCCAACAAAAGAACTGATAGCGCAATAAATCGTCAAATTCTTCCCCGGAAACTGAGTTTTCACAAAAAAGGGTCGTAATCCATCAAAAACTAACATCTTCGTTCGGAAATTATCTGTTTTAGCCTTCTATTCCTGATTTTCTATCCAAAAACTGACAATTCTATTCAGACTTTTTCTATTAACAGACATGGCATTCAAATATACAGGGTGACCGACTTTTCATCAACGTCTTGTCTGAGATACGTAAAGTTCAACATTTTTTAACCAAACAATAACGGGTTTTAACTCAAAACTGACGTTTTTCAACAAAAAAACTGAATATTTCACTCTAGTGTAACTGAATATTTTACTTCAAAACTGACGTTTCTATGCCAAAGACAAAGTGTTCACGCCTAAACTAAAAATTTCACAGTACAACTTTTAAAATTCAAGTCTTTACCCCCAAAAACTGGTGAATTCCGCCTAAAAATGGCGGGTTTAACCTAAAAGATCAAAAACGAATGATTTTAATTGCAATTAACAGACCACTCAGTACTAAAAACTGCCGATTTTATCCTTCAATTGGCGATTTTAGTAAAAAAAAAAAAAAACGTACAATTCCTGGCCAAAGCTGACATGCCCTCCCCCTCCAAATGAAGATGGTACCACAAAACTGGCGATTTTAACCTAAAACTAAACTTTACTGTTCCATTTACACCCGAAACGACAACTTCCCCTCAAAATTAGATAATTTACTCTAAAACTGTCACACTTTAACTCAAGTATTCCTCAAAACGGGTGATTTTAGGCCATTCTGCCTTGAAAACAGGTGATTTCACACAAAAAAAAGTGACAAATTCATCGCAAAAATGACGATTTTATACCAAAACAGACGATTTCACGCCAAAGCTGACGTGTTGCCTCATAACTAATGACGTTAATACAAAACTGGTCATTTTACCCCAAAACTGACTGTTTTAATTCCAAAACTTACGATTTCATCCCAAAGACGTTTCTAAACTGACGATTTTACCCTGAAATTTGCGGTTCCACCCGAAAAATATCACTTTACCTCAAAACTGAATATTTTACTTCAAAATTGACATTTATTTTACTTTGTTGGGCACAGCTTTTCAGGGCACATAGAGTCAATTTTGACGATTTCAAGGCTTGAATAGCTATAATTGTCATTTTTGGGCGCACAGTCTTTCCAGTTATAGGAGCGAATAGTACGTCCCAAGTCAAGGCGAGAACAGCCAGGTTGGCCATTTTCGGCGCTCCGAATGGTCTATTTTGCTATTTTCAGGGCAGGAGTCACTTGTTCAGACATTTTTAGAGCTCGATTCGTCAGGAAATCCATTTCTAGAGCACGTAATGTAAATTCGGCAATTTCTAGGGTTCAAATATAGTAATTTTAGCCATTTTAAAGACACGAATCGTCAGTTTTGCCATTTTCAGGGCTCAAATACCTAGTCCATCAAGCCAGGGCCATGAAGTTTGACCATTCCTGGTGCGCAAATTGTCGATTTTGCCATTTTCAGGGAGGGAATAATCTTTTTTAGGCATTTCGAGGGCACGTAAAGTCATTTTGGCCGTTTTCAGGGCTTCATTAGTCCGTCAAGCCAAAAGCGCGCATTATGGTCATATTTGGCTCAAGAATGGCCAGTCTGATCAATTTTAGCGCACGAATGGTCAATTTAGCTACTTTCGGGCGGTATAATCATGATCTTTTTAGGCATTTTCAGAAGTTCACCAGTCGCCACCAATTTTTAGGGCACATGAAGTCCAGTTTTAGCCATTTTAAAAACGAGAATCGACAGTTTTGTATTTTTAGGCATGAGTTTAGTTACTTTAGCCGTTTTTATAGTGCAAATAGCTAGTTTCAAATATTTGAAGGCAGTGAAAAGGCTGTCAAACCAGTTTTAGTAGAGCGAACCACACCATTTCTCTAGCACCTCTCTTGAGCAAATACTGAATCCGCGTCTGTCTGCGAAAATGGTATTCTAGGACGCAAAAATGGCGAATTTGGTCTTTGAATTATGTCACCCTTGCGATATCCGTTTTGTGAGCGACAAAACCCGTTGAAATTTATTTTTTTATTAGTGAAATCCGTGAAGTTATTTTTTTAGTGAGCGCCGACGAAACACAGTGTGATTATCCTGAAAGATGTGTACTTTCAGAATGCATCTAGGGGTGGGCAACTGCCCCACTAAATCTGCATTTTTGAGTCTAGAGTTGGGTCTGAGAATGAAATTCACACAGATACCGGTGAGTCCGGTAACATTAGGCATTTGCTCAAACGAACTGCTACAGGCGGCCTGTTCCGTAAGATTTCAGGGTTCCTAGGAATATCCTTTTCCAACCGTCCGCCCCAAATTAAATCACATGTTGATGGGGAGGACGGGTGGAAACAAACAGTGATAGTGACATTAAAAAGTTATAGAACAGGCCCTCAGTAGACACTGAAGTGACAAAATCACTGGTTTTTGTCACAGTGACTGCACAGTCACCGGAGCTAGTTGTCACTGTGACCAACAAAAGCTGTCACGTCACACCTCTACTGGCACGTGAAAGTCCTGCGGCCTCGCCAGCTGGTCAAGGCCGACACGCTACCTATACCCGTTATACCGGAAATAAGCCCTTTTTCTCAGTGACGCGAATTGTGGTTTTCTCATTTTTAGCAGCGAATTAGCTTTTTAGTTTCATTTTAGACACAAATTAGCGTTATCCCTAAATTATTAAAGCTAAACCGGGATTTTTCCCAATTTCAGTATTTCTACCGCGATTTAGAGCTTTTTCTCAATTTTACACCACGAATTAGTCAATTTCACTAATTTTAGTCTTATAGCGTTTTCCATTTGCATAAAATTCTGCTTTGAAGCCGAGCATTTCCACCCGTCTCCTCTGAATGGAGAAGATGGGTGGAAATGCTCGGCTCCAGAGCGGAATTTTATGCAAATAGAAAACGCCATTAATTTAGCAAATTTTTAACTTTTAGCTTCTCTATTTTAGCAACGAAGTTGTCTTAAGAGGAAGATAATTGTGTTTTCGTGAATTATCGCTTATTCTACACTTTATCTGTGAATTGGCATTTTTCTCTGTACTATCCGTGGTCCGTGGATTAGCTGTTTTTATCAATTTTAGCTTCGAATTGGCTATTTTTCTCAATTTTAACATTTTTATTAATTTTTGCCGCACTTCAGCGATTATTTCACATTTAACAATGAATTAACGCCTTTTTTTCTATTTTAGCCAAAAAGTTGCTTCTAAAAAGACGAGCGGGTTTCTCAATTTTAGTTGAGAATTAGCGATTTTTCCCAATGTTGGCCGCGAAATTGTGTTTTCCCTCATCTTAGCTGATAATTCACCCCACACGAATTACCACTTTTGGCTCAATTTCAGCCACCATTTAACGTTTTTCGAATATTAGCAGCTAAATAGCCATTTTTGGAGCTGAAAATTGAGTAAAAGCGATGATTAGCGGGTGAAATTCAGAAACAATTTGCGGCTAAAATGAAATGAAAAACCAAAAACGCTTATTCGCGGATCAACTCATGCCTAATACTGACTAGAGACAAACTGCGAATTCCCATCTAAAATGTGGATAAATAAATCGCTGCTAAAGTTGAGAAAATTCGCGGCTCTAGTGGACAAGAATGCGCCATTCGCTGCTGAAACGAAGAAAAATGATAAAAAACGTATCAGTTTGAGAAAATACGCTAATTCACGGCTAAAATTGATAAATGATTTGCGACTAAAATGAAGAAAACGCATTTTACGGTTCCTTAGAGGCGAAGTTAGTGACTGAAACTGAGAATAAAAGAAAGAGTAAATCAGATTTATCATCTATTAAAGAACAAAACAAAAACTTCATCTTAATTTATCCTTGGCCGAATTATAACGATATTAAATAAATCAGCATCAGCTCAGCGGCCGACAAATCTCTACTAAGAAATTATAAATCCTCGAATTGGAGTTTTAGCAACACAAAATCAATTCCATTCCCACAAAATCTGTCGGAGAGCAATTCACTTCCACCCACGCCCTCTCCATGAAGGGACGGGGAGACAGGTGGAAATGAATGGAAGTGCTCCGGATCTGAATTATATGCAAATGGAAAACGCTCTTAAGTTAGCTACGGTAGTGAAAATAGTTTTTTGGAACAAAAAATCCGTAAAACTAAGAGAGAAAAATCCGAATAACCCGAAAGAGAGAGAGAGAGTGAGTGATTGGGTTTTTTGGTGAGTGAAATTGCTTTTTCAGTGAGTCAGACCCGTCGAAAATGGATTTTTATTGTGCAAAATAATCCGCGAGACTTGTTTTTAAATACATAAGTCCGTTTTTTTTTAGATGTGCCAAATGCACTACCTCGCTAAATCGGCTTTTCAAACACAAGAAGGACAAAAATGTTACGTTTCTTCGCCCATGACGTCATTCTTTGAGGCAAAATTGGAAGTTTTCAAAACAGTGGAAGTCTATACGAGAACGCATCAGTCTACGGGCAAACGGTCGGAGTTTTTGAACCGAAAATCCCTACTTTATTCAGGAGTAAATGACACTGCAGGATTTGTACTTTTCTACAGTAACTATATAGGCGTGGGGCAGCTGTCCCAATATGGCTTTGCTTTCGAGCAGTGCCGGCCTTAGACATTTGACACTTGATTTGGAGTTTTCTAGATTTTAACCGCCAAATTAGCGTTTTTTGTACACTCCAGCAGGGGGCCATCTCAATTTCATCGGTGAGTTAGCTATTTTTATTCATTTTAACTGATGCGTCAGCAGACGCAGAAACTTGCGATTTTACTCCATCTTGGCCACGAGTTAGCGATTTTTTGTCAATTTCTGCCGTAAATTATAGCGCTTTTTCCTAATTGGCCATGAAGTAGCCTCCGGAAACCACGGCTTGCCATTTCTAAATTTCCTATGAATTAGCAAATTTTCTCAAATTAACTCTCCAATTATCCATTTTTCTTGATTTTAGCCGCAAATTAGCGTTTTCCCAATTTCAGCCGCTAATTATAGATTTTTCTATAATAGAGATAGATAGAGTTTTTCCCGAATTTTCTCCTCGCATTAATTACTGGTTTTCATTTCTCTTTCTAGTACGAATTTACTTTTAGAAGCCACGAATAATTGACGTTTTCTCCATTTAAACCGCGAATTGGCGTTTTTTCCCCACTTCAGCGCTTCTTTTCAATTTTATCAGTGTTTTGGCCATTTTTCTCCATTTCAACCGTGAATTAGCGATTTGTTCTCATTTTAGGCGAAAATTACCGATTTTTCATTATTCCACCTGTTAATTACCAATTTATATCTCCATTTTCAGCGATTTTACTGAATTTTAGCAGTGAGTTTGTGTTTTTCCTAATTATAGCCGCGTGAATGGGAGATTTTTCTCAAGTTCATCCATGAATTAGCTCTTTTTCTTAAATGTTAGCTGGGAATTAGCGAATTTTTCACTTTTATAACTTTATGAATTAGAGATTTTCCTCAATTGGTGCCACGAACTTTCCTTCCGAAGCTGGAAATTGTGGTTTCCATACTTCTAGTCTCTGATTAGTGCTTTTTATACACTTTATTTGGAGTAGAAGGTCCAAGGCGCAAAATAGCCAAGTATTGCTATAATTGCGAAAAATCGCCCACTCGCGGATACAGAAGAGAAAAGCTGCTAATCCACAGATAAATTCACGAAAAGCGCCCATATGTGAGCAATAGGCTTGTGAAGTGCCCTCTTTAAGAAACACCGACTTTTGAAAAATGTGCAAGTTCCCCATTGAAACGGAATCATGATCGGAAGAACCATTGAAGCGGTCATTCCTGCGATTCCGCGGCTTTTTTTTGGCCCCTTTGGCATGTTTCCAGGGACTATACGAATTCTTACAGGCTGACAAAAAACCATGGAGTTTGCTGGGCGCTATATGATCTCAGAATTTAAATTAATATGCAGTTAAGATGTTGATCAACCTGAGAAATTCTTCTAATGGCTTCAAGGCCTACTTTAATACCTTCAACAACTTTACCCCCTCACCCACAACTACTCTGTGACATCATATTTAGTCCTTGTACAGAATTTCTCACGTTTGTAGTATTTGTTACCTGGAACTCGTTCATACACCGACCTATAATTATATGTATAATAGCCTGAGCTCTTCATAAATAAATTCTCAATTCATCACTCGTTGCACAGTCCTTCTGTAAGCCATCGTCAGCAATCACTAATTGAGCATGAGTTCCAGGATGATGGAAATTAGAGCGGCTCAGCTTCGCAATTCTACGGTCTGCTGACGCACGTTATCGACTGGCACATTACTGAATATTTTTCGTTGTCGAGGATTCTACTCGACGCGCATTCCTTAAAATTGTTTTAGATAATTAGTTGCTGTTGCATGGTGTAATTATTATTATTATTATTATTATTATTATTTTAGTGCTACAGGACGGAAAATTGCTATTTTCTCTGTTTGAAACTGCTTGCTGCTATGACAAATCCCTGAGATAGTAACTTCCATCATATTGACTCAAATAAAAGAACAAAAGATCGATCGTAATGCTCGAAGCATTTACTCCCGCCAACCACCCCTCTCCTACCAACGTTTCAAATGGCTTTCACTTGTCGCTAAAAAGCCATCGCCACACTCACCGCACAGCTCCCCATTTTACACGCACGTCCACTACACTCCCTTCACACTCTTTCTCTCTCTCTCTATCTCTCTAAAACACATGCGTTTTTAAGGTCTGGTTGATGCACTCCGACTATATAGTAGTATGCCCCTCTCCTAAACCAAAACCATCTAAAATTGTTCGGGAACACCGTGAAAACAACCTCCCCCCCCCCACCACTGCTCGTAGCAAGCTTTTCTGATTGAACAAACAAATCGGAAATCGGGATGGTCTTCCCCACTTCATCACTTCCCCCACCCCTCAAACACCACCACCACCGGCTTTAAAGTTTGGAGTGGTTATGTGACCATGGATGGAAGGAGAGTTGCGGTGGTTTTGTGGAAGGGGAAACGATATCGAACGTCAAATATCAATTTCTAAGCTAAATGACTTTTGAGGGGAGATGATGAGTTTGGTGTGTTTTCTAATACTACAAACAGGGTTTAGGGGTTTTCACGATGACTTGGAAAGAAAATGTTAACTTTTTGCACCAGCGATCAGTTAAAAAGAAAAAACAACTGCCGAAACAATTTAAATTCATTGGCCCAAACATTCAAACGTCAATGAATGACTCGTTTTTTAAATTTGTATTTTAAAAATATCAATGAATCCTGTACATTGCGTGAGCTCGAGGAAATGAAATTGAAAGTATTAAAGTAACGATAAATTAAATTTAACAAAAGGCAGATCTTCTTTTCTTTTTTCTATAAAAAAAGAAAAGAAAAAATTAAAAAATAATGTTATCACAGCCGTATCATAAATTATTTTCTCAAGTGCTCGAAGCGATTTCCTGTTTTTCCACCGAAGATGGTGTCTGACCGTCTGCCGATGGTGCAAACGTTTCGTCACTCAATTTCACCCTCTTCTTATTGATAGGCTTGTAACGACCTGATTTGGACCTTTGTATGCATAAAATCAAAGTAAATTTCTGTTGGATCGAAGAGGGACGACAGGTGGGTGGAGGAGGGGAAGAAGAGGCAAAAAAAAAAATTAAATCTCTCACCTGTAGAGCGTTTGATTGTTGAACTCCTCCCTGTAGGCGACGCATGGCTCCGAGTTTGTCGACGTGATGGATTTTTTCCTCCCGCTGAAAAAATTATTAAATATGTCGCTAAATCTATTGCTCGATGACATTTTCTCGACCTTTTTTTTTATCGTTTCGAAATGTGGAGTTTTTAAACAGGCAGTGAGAGGAAAAACGCAACAAGTTTCACGAAATCATACAAGTATATTGATATTATTTTTCTTACCTTTTCTTTTGTGTTTTTTTCTTTAAATGTTATCTTATCGAACTTATCCCTACTCTTTGACTATGTCCTCAACCCCTCCTCGCAAGAAGTTGGCTTCAATTGTTTAAATGGTGTAATAAAAAACGTATAACGTGTGTAATTATTTCTTATCGATCATTTCGCCAATAGAAGCCTTTATTTCCAAGAAAATGCAGCTTTTAATTTAAAAAATGATGCTTACATGCCCAATTTTTTTTTTTTTTTTTTTTAAGGCGTGACTCAACCTTAAGGTACGTGGATAATTTTACCACACATAGGCCATTAACTGATCTGAATAAATTTTTTAGTTAGCACGCATCATACTTTTCTTCCCCTGCATCGACCTTCTTTTCTTTCATCGCAACGCTCGATATTATTTTTCATAAATAACGAGCAAGAAGCAACAATAGAGACATCCTCCTATCTGCTTCAGACACGCTATAACACCCTTTCCCCTCACCATCAAAGATACCGTCCCTTAATATCCTACTGCTGACCCCCCCCCCTCCCACCAGCGTTAAAACCTGTTGTCAATCGCTCCCTCCCTCACAGTCATCGCCCTTTTAACGTTATAAATGCCACCCCTCCGGACGAAAAAAGTACCCCTCCACTATTCTTTTCTCTGAGCAGAAAAAGAGAAGAGTGGAAAAGGTTCATTAAAGATATGAACACTCCCCTATCATTATACGGATTGGGTTTCCTCAGCCCTTCATCCTCGCTTAACCATCCCCCCCCCCCACACACACACCACTGTGCTGTACAGTCTGATGAAGCCAAGTGAGGGGGGGGGGCGCAATGGAATGAAGGGGCGAGCTGTAGGGGTAAATAGAAAGAGGTGGCAGTGGGGGGGGGCTAGTATGTGGTACTGTCTTGAAGGGTGAGTTTACCCTCTTTACAGAAAACTTACCGAAGTGGAAAAAAACAAATCGAGATTTACTATTAAAGCCTTTATACAAGTTGAAGAATAACGATAAGAGTAACGGTGGTTGGGGAGGGGGGGTGAATGGACCTGCAGTGTGTTAGTGTAAAAGGGAGGCTTCCCCCGTATCAAACGCTTTTCCATTTATAAAATGATGAATTGAGTCAAAAATAATGACTCTCTTATAACATAGACATTAAAAGAGGCGTACCATCAAATCGGGGTGTTCTATTCCCACAGAATTTCTTTTAGAGGGGGATGAGGAGGTCATTGTTTTGTGCTAATTAGTCATAGGCTTCAATGAAAAATCAAAAAAATTAGTAATTCGTAAAGATATCTGGAGCGAATTCAAGGAATAGGAGAATGGGCACAGCTTATTAATTATGAGAGGGTGCTATACGTTAAACTACATCAAACAATGGAGCGGACCAGTTGTTATGTCTTCAGAGAAAGAGAATCCCCAACAATTTTGGGTAAATATTTTATTCAACGAGAAGTAAACAAAAAGGGGAACAATAATACACATGGCTGAAAAGGTAAGAAGGCATGACAGACGTAATAATCTCCCCCACTAATTGAAATGACCAACAGGAAGGAGCTATTCACAGACATAGTCATTTAAATATTTCGGTCGTTGTCTCTTTCTTGTTGAGCGACGGATATCAGAGAGTTCTTGTTCTGGACATTCTGAATTAGTGATTTCAGATTGTGAATTCAGTTCTGTGGTGGTCCAGGATCCGCATCGGTTTGTGCTGGAGTGAAATATTGTTGAGACTGTTCTTCAGTCTGATAACCTTGGTGCCGTCGCTGCAGTTGAAGACTTTGGAACCCCGACTACGTCTGACCGAGAGTAACCTGGTACGTGGAACGTGATCTTCTTTTTGGGGACTAACGTTGACCGTATTTGATCCACATGACGTTTCAGTTTCCTGCCAGAATCTAGAGTTACTGCGTAATGTCGATGTCCGAATTTTTGGCTGATATTCCCAAACTGCCAGACGTCGTGATTTTCTACGTATACTCGAGCCTGGACTCTCTCCCCCACTTTGAATGATCGAGTGTGCGCAGAGACTAAAGGAGGGGTAGCAGTCGTGAGTCGTGGCTTTATTGCGTCAAGTCGAATCCTTATTCGGCGATGTAAATACAATTCAGCTGGAGATTTTCCACAAGCCAGAGGTGTGGCCCGATATCTGAGCATGATAGCTTTAATTTTGTCCGAGAGCGGAGTAGGATCGTTTTCGGATGCTCGAAGACGCTGTTTTATCGTTTGGACATAGCGCTCCGACAGGCCATTTGTCGCAGGATGTCCGGGGGCTATGAGCTTATGAGAAATGCCGTGTTTAGAGCCGTAGTTTCTGAAATGCTCACTAGTAAATATCGAGGCATTGTCTGTTACGATGATAGACGGGTATCCGTGAACTGAAAATATGTCCTCCAATAGTGTGATTGTCGATGAAGTGGAAGGCGGGTCTCGTAAAATACGGACTTCTGCCCATTTGGATTTTGCGTCGACGACAATCAGGAAGTAACGACTTTGAAATGGGCCTGCATAGTCGATATGGAGGCGATCCCAATTGCCATCTGGGTCATGCCAAGGATGGGCTGGAGCTTTGGCAGGGTTGGCTTGAATAAGAGCGCAGTTTTCGCAGGATTTCACTTCTCGCTCTATATCATTGTCGATTCGTGGCCAGTACACATAATTTCTGGCGAGCTGTTTCATCTTCACGATGCCGAGGTGAGTGGCATGAAGTTCTTTTAGGATCGGTCTGCGCATACTGGCGGGAATTACTATTTGGTCGAGGCGAAACAGGATACCGTTTTCGAGTGTATATGGTTCATCAGAGCTTTGAAACTGGAGACGTCGCAAAATCGGTCCTAGTTCGGGATCCTTCGATGTTTCCATTTTGATGGTTTCATAAGTGACGACATCGTTTGAAATTTGAAAAATTTTATGTGCGAATAGATGGGACACCTCTTCATTCAAAGCATTGTCAGTGGCGGTTTTCGATTTGGTAAGCGGAGCACGTGACAAACAGTCGGTATTTTCATTGTCGACACCTTTCTTGAACGATACGGTGTAATCGAATCCGGATAAGAATGAAGCGTAACATAGGAGCCGGGCTGACGTCATCTGGGGTAAGGCTTTGTGCTGGTGGAAAATTCGAGATAAGGGTTCATTGTCTGTAACTAAATTGAAAAGTTGGCCGTAGAGGTAATTGAAAAAGTGAGTAACTCCGAATAGTATTGCTAATGCCTCACGGTCGAGTTGGCTGTAATTCATTTCCGAGGACGACAATGATCGTGATGCATAGGCTATGGGCTTTTCGTACCCATCCACGACATGGCTGAGAATGGCGGCAACACCGTATGGGCTGGCGTCGGTAGACAACACCAAAGGTAGGGCTGGGTTGTAAGGTATTAAGACGCGGTCGCTACACAATTCATGTTTTAGTTTGAGAAAAGCCGAATGACAGGGTTTTGACCAGTGGAAAATTTTGTCCTTTTTTAGCAATTGACGCAAAGGGTAGGTGATAGTCGAGAATTTCGGTATGAATTTGGAGTAATAAATGACCATACCCAAAAAACGACGTAGTTCGTCCACACTTGTAGGGCGAGGTAGGTCCGCTACGGCTCGAATTTTTCGGGGGACTTTCTTATTTGATTGTGTCTGATTTTGTGGCCAAGGTAGTCGATTTCAGTTTTGAAAATGAACATTTTTGTTTGTTGACATGAAGATCATTGTCGGAAAGACGTTTAAGACAGGCTCGTAAATTTTTAGTGCACTCCTCTAGCGTGGTGCCATGGACGATCAACGCGGTAGAACTCCGACGGTGCGGTTTTGATTCCGAAGCTTAGGCGATTGATACGATATGTGCCTCGATGTGTTACCATTGTTTGGATTTCGCTGCTTTTAGCGTCCACTTTTAGGTGAAGATAGGCTTTGTACAAATCTAATTTACAGAAAAATGTCGATTCTTGGAGGCTGTGAAGGACATCATCGATTCGACGAATAGGGTGGTTAGCCGAAACTAATCTCTTGTTAACGCCGCACTTGTAGTCGACGCATATGCGGACACTTCAATCTGGTTTTGGTATAACCACTAATGGTGAGCCCCAGTCACTTGTTGCGACAGGTGTGATTATGCCAGCGGCTTCAAGGGAGTCTAGTTCCGTTTCGACTTTTTCTCGTAATGCGTAAGGAACGTCTCGAGCGCGTGTGAAAATGGGTGTGATGTTCTCACGGAGGGTTAGATGAAGTTCAAGCTTTGGAACACACCCGATTCTTTCTTCGAAAACTGAGGGAAATTCGCTGAAGAGATCTTCTGGTTGCGTATGATTAAGGAAAACAGAACTTTTAGGAAGGGTGGTGTGGTGATCGAGGTCGATTTGTTTAAGATTGATGTCGAGGTTCCGTATCCATGTTCGCCCTAGTAGTGCTTGATGGCCAGGAGGAACGACGTATAGATCACTCTCTGTCGATCTATTCTTGTACGTGACGGTGACTTTTACTTTTCCGTGAGGTTTGATAATGTGCTCTGAATAAGAGCGAAAAAGTAGGTCGGATGGTTGTAATTGTAGACCCAAATCAAGTGAGGCAAAATCATTGGCTGATATCAGGGAATATTTTGCACCTGAGTCGACTTCAAAATTTTGGCACACACCGTTGAGTTTAACAGTGACGACGTACTTGTCTGGGTGAGGTGTCACTTTAAAAAGGTCGATGACTACTGGTTTTATAAAGTTGACGATACCGAACCCCTGACTTGAGTCGCTGTCACATGACTCGTCGAGGAGTTGAGTCGATGGTAAACGCTGTCGACTGGCCTGCAGAAGTGTTTTTATACAGACTTTGGATACGTGGCCTTTCTTGAGACAAGATTTGCAAGTTAGACTTCTTCGGTCCGTGTAGCAATCACGCGACCTGTGGTTCGATCTGCCGCTGTTCAGACATAGATTATTTATTCCCAACGCGTGATAATCGATATTCTTTTGTGTTCGAGTCGAAGAGTGACCTCGTGCTGTTCACGAATCCAGTTGTCCTTTAACCCTTTAATGAACTGGGCTCGCAAAAAAATGTCGGAGGCAGAGACGTTTGAATCACACTGGCATTTAACGAAAAAATCGCAATTGTTTAATGATTCACGAAGGCTGCAGACAAATTCAGCAATCGCTTGAGTGTCCTTCTGTGTAACACTGAGAAAATAGTGCTGATTTACGACGACGTTGCGTTTTGGGACGAGTAAATCTTTCAATTTTTGTATCAGATCGTTGTAATTTAAGTCTTTGACAGGTTTTTCCGGGCCGAGAAATGAGGCTAGATTGCTGTAATGAGTAGGCCCGATGGAGGCGCATAAAAGTTGAGCTTGCTTTATTGGGTCCGAGAGGTTTTTATTGGCCGTGTAGTTTTCGAATCGTTCTACGTAATAATTGAACTTTTCTCTAGTTGAATCAAAGTGTTCGAATGGTTGCACGCTTGATACGCTGTTCTGCTGTGCCGAGAAGACGAAGTCGATTGTTGGGTTTGAAAGGATTGAATGAAGCTGAGTTGAGACTGAGTAAAAGCGTTTAAGAGTCTTTCAAACTGTTCGGGATCCATGTTATTTCGTCTTTAGCGATTAGCTGGTAACGGTCCGGAATAGTTTTCGATCCGTGTAGAGTGCGGAGATAGTCGGAAAAAGAGCATTCCTCTTCCGAATGGCCGAAGTGCGAGTTTCACCAAGTCGCCAATTTGTTGTGTCTTCAGAGAAAGAGTATCCCCAACAATTTTGGGTAAATATTTTATTCAACGAGAAGTAAACAAAAAGAAGAACAATAATACACATGGCTGAAAAGGTAAGAAGGCATGACAGACGTAATACCAGTTCAAATAATGATTAAAATTACACAGAATTTAAAATTGGACGGAGCCGCGCATTGCAAGATAGCACAGAGAATTGCTATTTCCCGAATATTCAGCCAGGAAACTTCCAATTTCGCGGATATTTAGCTCCCAAATGTTGGCATTTTGCGGCTATATATAACTTCAGACTTGAAGCGCTTTCGTAGGCGGCTAAACCGGGTTCCACAATCACTAAAAAAAAAAGCCAGAAACTTGCGGTTCACGAAAATAAAGACCGAAAGCTAGCAATTTCACGAATACTTAGCCCCGAAACTCAAATATGGGGAAAATATAGGCCGAAAACTTGCAACTTCTCGAATATTCAACTAGTAATCTTTTAACTTCGCTCAAACTTGCACACTCACAAATACTAAGCTCTAAACGTTGCAAGAGGAGAGGGGTGCGCGTGAGACCGGAACGGGACGGGAAATGAAAAGTCCCGCATTTCTTGGCCCCTCGTCCCGTCCCGCACATTCAAGTCCCGTCCCGCATGCACCGGGACAAAAAAGTACATGATCAAATACACCCACCCCCCCTCAACCAGATATTTTTGAAGTTATATTCTCGGGTGGTTTGACCAATGGACATCCGGTGGGAGGAGGGGCACCCCTTGTCCATTGCCGAATGCAGAAAATTGATTAGGTGGAGGAGAATTTCGACAAAATGGCAATATGGTCCCCCCTCTACAACACCAAAACGGGGGGAACCACGAGTAGACCAGTCAATATAGACACAAAAATCGGGGTAAATCGCAAACATGCATGTAATTGATTTTTTTGTTGCGTGTTGTTAGGACCTATGAGAGCAGTTATTACTCAAGTTTGCAACCCTCAAAACCTTGTGCTTAACTCATGGCACTCGAAAAACTAAGAAATTTCATCACTTTTTCTGATTTTTTAAACAAAAATACCAGAAGAAAGAGTTTTTCGAGCACGACCACAGGATACATTGTTAAAGCCAACTAAGTTTGCTACAATTTAAGCCATGCCCGAGCAACCTAGGTCTGTTAGTGCAGGAAATAAAGTCAATCAACAAAATAGCTAATCTCACCAAAAAGCGAGATTTTATTGGTAGGGTAATTTTTCAAGACCTGAAGCACTCAAAAACACGGTGATTGGTTGAACAAAATGAGAGGGGTGATTGTCCACCCAAAATGTAACAAAAAATGTCCTATGATCTAAGGTCAGATTTCCATTCCTAGTTCAGATAATCAATTTGTTGTTTTTTGGCACATCACGGGTTTTCGCAACAAAAACATCTGTAACATGGGAAGTAAGAGTCCTAGGTTAAATCCAACGACACCACTGAAAAGAGCACTCTTTTTTTGTGTGTAGGTAAAGACATTTTGTCTAATGATAGCGAAAGATTCTTTGAGTAAACTGGGAAAATATCAGGATATTTTAAAAGACGTCAGTTTTTGACAACTGTTCAAAGCTAGACTATATTAGCCATGGTGCTCCCAGCTCCTGGCAAGTTCCTCTAAAACTATTTCATAGAGCCATTCTCAAAACTTTTTTTTTCAGCTCAATTCAATTTTCCTATGCTTAATCTATGAGGAAAGTTTTGAAAAAGAGAGAAGTCTTTTATTTAGGACAACAGAAAACGAACAGTTATATTTTTCATATGATTTCCACTACATAATAAACAGGAGGATTTGATAGTCCAACACCCCCTCTCAACATCGAGCTGTGGGTTTATGCTTCAAGGATGAGTCCTATTTCCCGACGAATGTTTTCAAATTTTTCTCCTTGCAGAGGCTTTGTGAAAATGTCAGCTTGCATTGAGTCGGTAGGGCAATATTCAATGGAAATCATCCCTTGTTGCATAAGGTCTTTGACGAAGTTCCTCTTGACTTCAATAATGCTTAGTCCGAGGGTTTCCTTTGTCTGACTCGATCAACTTGATACAGCTCTGATTGTCCTCGAAGAGCTTAGTTGGTGAGTCTTGAGGGTATCCGAAGTTATCCAAAAGATTTCTCAGCCAGATGACGTCTTGCGTTGCGATTGACATTGAGACAAACTCGGCTTCTGTTGAAGACAATGCGACGCAAGTTTGTTTCTTCGAGCTCCATGTAACGCAGGATTGTCCAATTTTGAGCACAAAACCTGATGTCGATTTCCTGTCGGTCGCATCACCAGCCCAATCAGCATCAACGAATCCGTGGGCGACCAAGTTATTTTCTTTGCTGCTTTCAAGTGAAGCTTGGCACAACAGGTTCCCTTGAGATACCGGATCACTCGTTTCACAGCGTTCCAGTCGGATTGAGTAGGGCGTGATACTCTTCGACTCAAAAATCCAACGGCTGAAGCGATGTCTGGTCTTGTGTTGTTACTGATGTACAGCAAAGAACCGATAATCTCTCGGTAGTTTTCATTATTTACGAGAGGATCGCTTTCTTGGTGGGCTGCCTTCAAGTAACCAGCTTCCATTGGTGTTTTGCAACTTCTGGCATCATTTAGTCCGGTGTCGCTTATTAATTTTTGAATTTTGCTACTTTGATCTAGCGTGAATCCACCGTCTTCGGACCGTTCGATCTTGATACCAAGATAGTTGCGAGGTTCACCGAGATTTTTCACTTCAAAAACACGACTTAAAGTCTTAATGACTTCTTCAATGTCTTCTTTTTCTCCTGCGGCGAGTATGTCGTCCACATAAATGAGAATGTAGGTCCACTTCCCCCCTCGACATCGCGAGTACAAGCAGGGATCGCTTTTCCCACGAGTGAACCCAGACGAAGGACTCCGTTTAACTTTTCATTCCAACAGCGCGCTGCCTGCTGCATGCTTTTCCGCAATTTGCAAACGGCTTGTGGGTTTCGGGGATCGACGAATCCTTTGGATTGAGCCATGTATACTTCTTCTTTCAAGTCTCCATTCATAAGTGCGGTTTTAATATCCATGTGGTGAATTTCAAGCTTTTAGTTGCCTCAACAACAAATAAAGTTTTTATCGTTGTTTGCTTCACGACGGGGGCAAATGTGGCGTCGTAGTCTTGACCGTATTTTTGGGTGTAGCCTTTTGCCACGAGACGAGCTTTGTATCGAGTGATTTGGTCGTTTTCGTCACGTTTCAGCTTGAAGATGCACTTCGTACCGACGACCTTTCTTCCTTCTGGTAAAGTGACCAGATCCCAGGAACGGGTGTCGCGCATCGAGTTAATTTCCTCTTCTGCTGCTCTCATCCACTTGGCTTTTTCGTTTTCCGGGAGTTTTTGAACGTCGTACCAGTCTTTCGGTTTGTAGTAGACGTCATATACTGAGCATGACTGATATCGAACCGGTGGAATGCCTTTGTTTATTCTCGATGAACGACGAGGCCTTGGGGTTTCATGGTTTTCTCCGCTTTCTTCATCGAATATTTCTGGTTCCATTCTGTCATCGTCTGAGTTTGAATAAACGTTCAAATGTCCAGCATTCAGTGGAGGATCACTCGCTCCCTGAATTTCTACTTCAACATCGTGATTGTGTTGATTATTATTTACTTCTTTTTCTTTCACTTGACTCTCTTCATTTATGAACTTGACGTCTCGTGAAATAAAGATTTTCTTGTCGACTGGGCCCCACAGTCTGTAGGCTTTGGATTCTTCAGAGTAACCAACGAGTACGCAGGGTTTTGATCGAGGTTGAAATTTATCTTTGTTTGGTTTCTTGTCCAGGAGAAAGGCTTCTGTTCCAAATATTTTAAAGTATGAAACAGTTGGCTTTTTCTTGTGCCAGATGGTATACGGTAGTTTTCCGCCTAGCGCTCTTGATGGACACCGATTTCTCACGTAGCAAGCTGTGTGAATCGCTTCTCCCCATAATGAGTAAGGTTGCTTTCATTCTTCAAGAAAACATCGAGCCATATCTTGGAGTGTTCTGTTCATTCTTTCAGCTACTCCTTGTTGTTCTGGAGTATAAACTGTCGATAGTCTTCTTCGAATCCCCTTCTCGGCGAGAAATTCATCGAATTTGGCGTTCCGGTATTCACTACCATTGTCTGTCTGCAGCGCCTTGATTCTTTTGTCGGTTTGATTTTCTACCATCTCCTTGTATTTCTTGAACGTGTTCAATGCGTCACTTTTCCGTTTTAGAAAATAAACTACGCAAATCGAGAATAGTCGTCAATGAATGTCATGAAGTAACGATTTCCACCATTTGATTCTGTCCTCATCGGTCCACAAATATCCGAGTACACTATTTGCAATAAATCAGACGTTCTTGACGATTGAGGATCAGTTTTTGGAAACGGTAAACGTGACATTTTCCCTTTTAAACAGGTTCGACAAGTTATTGACGTCGCTTCTCTCTTGAGTTTCAGACCAGTGACGAGTTTTCTTGAGATTAGGCTTTTCAGATCATTCACATTCAGGTGGCCGAATTTCCTGTGCCATGCTTTAAGATCAGATGACTCGTTTGTAACGCCAAACGCTTGTTCACTACGACTTTTCACTATGTAGAGACCTTCTTTTCTATAAGCAGTCAGTACCGTATCTCCTTTGGCGTTTCGAACGATAGCTTTGTCTTTCTTGAAAATTACGTCGTAGCCATGATCTGTTATTTTCCCGACGGATAAAAGATTTTGCCGAAGATCGGGTACAAGGATGGTTTCGTTCAAATCAATCGATTTTTGTTCTTGACCAGTTTGAATTTTTAATTTGACGAGTCCTTTTGCAGTCACTTCCGACGTCGAGTTGTTGGCTAAGTTCAATCTATGATTGCTGAGACTTTCAAATTTATTTTTATCTTGGCACATGTGGGACGTGCACCCGCTGTCGAGACACCAAATTTCGGTTCCGTTTCGATCAATTTGATCTGTAACTGAGAGAATCGTGTGGAAACTTTCCTGCTTCTCTTCTGTTGAAAAACTTGAAAAATCTATTATCTCTACTAGGAAAGGACCCAACAATTTTGGGTAAATATTTTATTCAACGAGAAGTAAACAAAAAGAAGAACAATAATACACATGGCTGAAAAGGTAAGAAGGCATGACAGACGTAATACCAGTTCAAATAATGATTAAAATTACACAGAATTTAAAATTGGACGGAGCCGCGCATTGCAAGATAGCACAGAGAATTGCTATTTCCCGAATATTCAGCCAGGAAACTTCCAATTTCGCGGATATTTAGCTTCCAAATGTTGGCATTTTGCGGCTATATATAACTTCAGACTTGAAGCACTTTCGTAGGCGGCTAAACCGGGTTCCACAATCACTAAAAAAAAAAAGCCAGAAACTTGCGGTTCACGAAAATAAAGACCGAAAGCTAGCAATTTCACGAATACTTAGCCCCGAAACTCAAATATGGGGAAAATATAGGCCGAAAACTTGCAACTTCTCGAATATTCAACTAGTAATCTTTTAACTTCGCTCTAACTTGCACACTCACAAATACTAAACTCTAAATGTTGGAATTACATGGCAATTCGTAATGCCTAGAGGGGTGCGCGTGAGACCGGAACGGGACGGGAAATGAAAAGTCCCGCATTTCTTGGCCCCTCGTCCCGTCCCGCACATTCAAGTCCCGTCCCGCATGCACCGTGGGACAAAAAAGTACGTGATCAAATACACCCACCCCCCTTCCACCAGATATTTTTGAAGTTATTCTCGGGTGGTTTGACCAATGGACATCCGGTGGGAGGAGGGGCACCCCTTGTCCATTGCTGAATGCAGAAAATTGATTAGGTGGAGGAGAATTTCGACAAAATGGCAATATGGTCCCCCCTCTACAACACCAAAACGGGGGGAACCACGAGTAGACCACTCAATACAGACACAAAAATCGGGGTAAATCGCAAACATGCATGTAATTGATTTTTTTGTTGCGTGTTGTTAGGACCTATGAGAGCAGTTATTACTCAAGTTTGCAACCCTCAAAACCTTGTGCTTAACTCATGGCACTCGAAAAACTAAGAAATTTCATCATTTTATCTGATTTTTTAAACAAAAATACCAGAAGAAAGAGTTTTTCGAGCATGACCACAGGATACATTGTTAAAGCCAACTAAATTTGCTACAATTTAAGCCATGCCCGAGCAACCTAGGTCTGTTAGTTCAGGAAATAAAGTCAATCAACAAAATAGCTAATTTGCCGGGCACTAGGAGCACCATGGCTAATGTAGTCTAGCTGTGAACAGTTGTCAAAAACTGACATTTTTAAAAATATCCTGATATTTTCCCAGTTTACTCCAAGAATCTTTCGCTAACTTTGGATAAAACATCCTTACTCACACAGAAAAAAGTGTGCTTTTTTCATTGGTGTCATTGGATTTAACCTAGAACGCATGCTTCCGAAGTTACAGCTGTTTTTGTTGCGAAAACCAGTGATGTGCTGAAAAACTTGAAAAATAAGCCAATATTATCTCTACTAGGAAAGGAAATCGGACCCTAGGTCATAAGACAATTTTTGTTGCATTTTGGATGTTTAATCATACCTATTATTTTGCTCAACCAAGTACCAGTCACCCTGTCCTAATATCCACGCGAAAATAAATTTTAGGCAACAGCGTCAGATTAAAATTGAGCTACTGTCTAAGATTTTTTTCTCGCGTGGATATTCTGTGGGACCATTAATTTTGAGTGCTACGGGTCTTGAAAAATAACCCTATCAATAAAATTTCGCTTTTTGGCGATATTACATATTTCTTGATTGGCTGTATCTCCAAAAATAACAAACGTAGGACGCTCGGACTAGGCTTAAATTGTAGCAAATTTAGTTGGCTTCAACAATGTATACTGTGGTCATGCTCGAAAAACACTTTCTTCTGGTATTTTTGTTTAACAACCTAAACAAATTGATAAAATTTCGTGGTTTTTCGAGTGCCACGAGTTGAGCACAAGGTTTTGAAGGTTGCAAACTTGATTATAAACTACTCTCATTGGCCCTAACAATGTGCAAAAGAAAAAAAAATTACATACATATTTGCGATGTTTGATGTTTATATTGACTGGCCTAGAGATTTTCTTCCATGGGCGTAGCCAGCGGGGGGCAGGGGTGCAGGGGCCCTCCCCTAGAATCAAAAACGCAGATTTCGTGGGGCAGCTGCCCACCCCAAAATTCCAAAAATATTTTCCCTGATCTGGCTAACAGAAACACAAAATTATTATACTTCGCTCCATAAAACCAATTTTGCGGATTTTTCTCACTAAAAAAACAACAGATGTTCGCACATCGGTTTCACCAAAAATCAAAAATTCCCGGATGTTTGTTGCTAACAAACCGATTTCGAGGGTCGGCTTAACTTGGAAACCGATTTTGCTGATTTTTCGCACTAAAATCCCATTTTCGCAAGGTTCGACGCGCAATGTCGTGTGTTTTGGGTTAGCTCAAATCATGTTTAGCCCGCTGTGCCGTATAGACTTATGATGGGAGAGAAACTGCCAGCTCTGTATACCGTCTCGGGTCTAAAATTTTTAAGTTCAGCTCCAAAAGTATCATAAGTCCTGGGTGGGGTGGGGAGAGAGAAGTTTCAATTTTTCGACATAAAATCCGAAATAGAAGGCTACAAACAACAGGTTTCCAGCAGATATTTATTTTTGACGGATAGTAGCCGTTTCTGTGCAAATTTAGTCTCTGATGACCGTGAATTGACGCGATTCTAACCTCCAGATCATGTTAGAAGCCTGCAAAAAGGCAATGGTTTATCCGTTATTTTCACCAGTGAATCTGCCCACAGGCGTGATGGATCCAGTTTTTCCTCAAGAGGAGTTGCACAGAATCCCCCCCTCCCATTTAACTCGTGAATGAGCACTATTTGTAGCGTCGAATTGACGTTTTTTTTTTTAATTTTGGATGAAACTGAGTGCTTTTTCCCAACTCTACCTCAAACTATAGCCTATTTTCTTGATTTTAACCAAAGAAAGGTCTCAAAAAACCGTGAAATAACGCATTTTAGATTTACTATTCTAATTACGGCCAGCACTCGGCATCGCCTATAAATCGCCATGCGTTCGGTCCATTTCAGTCGCAAAAGAACAGTTTTTCCTCAATGTAACCAGTAAATGAACACTATTTCTCAATTTTAGCCACGACAATTACACCAAAAAACCAACAACAAAAAACGGTGACAATTTTGCCAATTCATTTTCCCTCAATTTTAGCCGCAATTTCGTTCTTTAATCTCAATTCTGCCTTGAGCAATTCCCCCCTTCAAATTTCAGCAGTGAAAAGTTCCACATAATACTCATGGTAACGAATTCCATTAATTCGCGAACCTTAAAATAGGTGTTTTCCTCAATGTGCCTTCATTTTAGCCGAAAATAAGAACTATTTCAAAAATGTGTGCGCTAAGTCGCCCTCTTTCTCGATTGTACCCGCAAACTTGCTATCTAAATGTATAAAAACAGTAAATTATCACTTTTTCGCAATGATCTCTGAGATGTTGGTTTGAGAAACCACGAACTGGTGCCTTCTCTCAATTTTACCTGCGTGAATGAGCTCCATTTCTCAATTTTAGCCGCAAATGAACGATTTTTTTCAATTCTACATTGAACGCGCGATTTATTTTGTCAATTTTAGCCGTGAAAAGAGAACTGTAAACCGTGAATTAGCGCATTTTCTTAATTTCGGCCCGGACTTTGGATCGTGAAACCGCAAAATGGTGTGTTTTCTCAATTTCAACCGCGAATAATGAGCAGATTTATTTCTCAAGTTTAACGTGAATCAGCACTATTTCTCAATTCTAGCCGTGAATGGGTGTTTTCGCTCAGTACTAGCGGGAAAATGTCCTTTTCATGGATTTCATCCGCGAACGAGCACTTTTTCTCAAGACGTGCTCCTCCCCCCTAGCCCCCAAACTCTGAATCCGTGTGCCCGGCTGGCTGCCCACCCCTTGATCATGGGCTGGCTACGCCCCTGTTTTCTTCGTGTTTTTGTTTTTGTTCTTTTCTGTAACTCGTAAGATACAGGTTCCACACAGTGGCGGAACAACAACTATCGTGGCCCGGGTTGGAAATCTCTAGGAGGCCCTTTAGAATCTAATTAAACTGTGAATATTCTTTTACTGAAACAAAGGCCCAGAAAATTGTTTATTTGCGGAAAAATATAGTACAAAAACTTGCAATTTTGCGAAAATTAAGACGAGAAACATCCTTTTTTCCGAATACTTACGATTTAGTCCCAAAAACTCAAATTCGCAAAAATTAAGACAAGATAATATCAATTTTGAGTTACCAAAATTACAATTTCAACCTGAAACTTTAAATTCCCGAATATTCAGCCAGAAAACTTCCAATTTTTGGGGATAATTATTCATCTCCAAAATGTTGCAATTTTGCGAATAACATCAGCTCAGCTATCATGGGGGGGGGGGGGTCTAAACCCCCAACGTCATTCGCGTTCATCACTAAAAGCCAAGATTCATATTTTGGGTTTTTCCGCCAGGTTCAAGAAATGTATAAACATATAGTTTCCATCTAACACTTGTACAATCCATTCTCTTTTGTTGTACCCCCTCCCCCCTAATGACCTAGATGACCAGACTAAATGTATCAGGATATTGTATAAAGAATATTTATATAATTTATCGAAAGTTTTTGAGGGGTTTTGTCAGAGTAAAAGGAAAATCTTCGCGTGAATATTTTGGGCGAGATATTCCCAGTTTATATTTTGATAAAATAAACTCATAATTATTTGCAACAAATTATTTTAAGGCGCTCTTTGTAGAGGAGAAAAAATCCTAAAATATACAACCACAGCTGCAAGACAATAGACGATTCAATTCTGCTCGTACTGGGCGAATGAGAGAAAAACTTGCTCGAGAGAGTTGTCACTCAAGCTGAAATCCTCAATTTCATGGTGTTTCGATTTAATTTCAATCATTGCGGCGAACAGTTGCGAGTACGGGATCGCGTAGGCGATGTCATAGTGTAAAATTCCCTGGAACATAAATTCACAGGGAACATTTTCTGAATGTTAGCACCCTTTGATTCAGGGTGACGTGAGTTATGCCATGGAGTGTATAGTCAACAATTAACACTCTTTATGAGCTCACCGCTTGTTCGGCTCGTAAGTCGCACGGGAAAGTGTCTAGAATTTTCTTTTTGATCTTGTCGTAAGAGGAAGGTTCGCAGTTGAACTGAATTTTAACGACGAGCGTGTGTCCTTTCGCATACTTATTCTTCAGGATCTCAATAGGGCCCAAACATTGCATTCGACCTTGTACCATAATTGTCAATTTGTCACAGACTGCTTCGCACTCGTCCATGCTGAAAAAAACAAAAAATTAAAGGATCGAGAGCCAGACCTGGTTGAGAAACCCAAACAGAGTCAACCTGTGAGACGTAATAATGAGGGTCTGATCATCCTGTTGACACCGTCTCAATATATCCCACAGTTTGCGACGAATCACCGGGTCAACACCCGTTGTTGGTTCATCCAGCAGCATGACAGCCGGCTGGCCAATGATTGACATAGCAGTGCTGAGTTTTCGTTTGTTTCCACCGCTGTAGACTTTGCAAGGGCGATCACACACTTTGGTCATATCTGAGTGCCGCGGGAGAGATATGGCGGAAAATCGTTACATTCTGTAATTTATATCGCATCAAAAATCAAAGACCTACCGAGAGCGGTGATCCATTTGTTAGTAATGGTTTGAACCTGGGACGGTTGAACTCCTCGTAATCTCGCGAAAAGATTCAACAACTGACGAGCCGAAAGATCCTCGATGAGACCCCTCAATTGTGGGCAGTAGCCCAAATGTTGAAGAAACTAAAAAACGACCAATTAAACGCGTGCGGAGAAAGTTGAAGTCGCTAAAAAAATAACAACTTTAGATCTTTTGTCGATTAAACTGAATCGGCCAATTTTAGCGTTCCCCTTGCTCGGCTGTATCAGCCCGGCCAGCATGTTGAAAGTGGTACTCTTTCCTGAGCCGTTGACACCCAGCAGACCGAAACAACTGCGTTTGTCGACTGTAAAATTGACGTCGTACACCGCTGTGGTGTTCCTCGAATACTTTTTACCGAGTCCGTATGCGACGAAAAATGAATTACCTAGGAAGGATATCGATAAATTCAGAATCGAACGATAAAATTATCCCGAAAACAAGTCACAACCTTCACTCTGCATTGCTTCATGAGCTTTCATTTTCTCTTTTTGAATTACAGGATCATTCTGGTCGAACTGATCAATTATTGGTCCGTACACCACGCCCATAATACAGGAAGAAATGAGAGCGAATATTTTGTATTCAAATAAAAGAATGAGAATAAAATACAGGAAACAGTCTCCTGCTAGATAGGCGAGTTCTCTTTTGGTCGAAAACAGAGCTGCGTTTGACAAAAATTAGTCCCACGAAAATAATAACGTTTTTCATTTGCATAATAATTCTGCTCCGGAGCAGTCCATTTCCACCCGTCCTCTCGTTATTAAAACGTGTGTTTTAATGGAGAAGACGGGAAGACGCATGAATTGTTCCAGAGCAGAATTTTTTGTAAATGGAAAACGCTTCAAAAGAGTTGAATAGCTGCACGTTGAAACACAGAGAGAAACTGGATTGACATTTTATTTTGGCTAATTAGCCGCGAGTCTTTCAATTTTCGGATCTGATTTCGGTCTCAGGATTTCTTGAGCCAGACTGAGTCCGCTCGGTATTTCCGAATCGTGCCATTGTAAACCATAACACTTACGAGACGTCTCAGGCGATTCATTACCGCAATGGTTCTGCGCAAAAACATTCACAGCGTTCGTTACAATGGCGTTCATAGCACCGGTGAGCGGTGCCGACGGAAAAAGATAGCAGACGTAAACCAGCCACTCGCTTTGTTGCCATATACGAACGATCCAGCTAATAACGGCTTTGAACAATATGGTTGTCATGACGGATGGGTTGGGACGACTTGTATAAAACTATGGGAATTCAATAAAGGTAATTATGGTGGGTTCATACCGATGACGATAGACATAAAAAAATACATCATCATGGCGTTGTTGTGTTTGTTGAAAAAGAAACTGGCGAAGTACGCCGCACAAATTGCACTGCACCCGAATAGCAACAACACCACAATCAACTCGCCTACAAAAAATAATTGAATAAAATAAAACATTTCATTATTAAGGTGTATAAGACCTCAGAGGAATCGACTCACTGACAAATTCATAGACATCGAATAGTCCAGGCAGTCCAGGATACACTAAAACGACGATAATAGCGACGATGACTACGCCGGCAAACAGAATGATGTCGAAAAGAAACGTAGATAGCCAGTACGTAAGCGGCGACAGTCCTGTCATTAATTGAAGGTGTCTAACGTCGGTCACTCGTTCCATATGAGGGAATGACACGAAATACGTGACACAGAGCAGCATGCCTATCGAAAAGACCATAATCCAAACAATTGATAGCAGTATTTGTTGCGTTCCATTGCACAGCCACTGAAAAAAATAATTGACGCTAGTTATCATTTTCGATAATTTTTGTCTAGAAGGCAAGGAAGATGAAGTTTTAGCAATTCCTGCAGCACGTGCAGTTTTTGCACTTTCTTCTGCGTAATTCTTTCCGATTGGCAAGTTTGTAAAAGAAACGGGGTAAAAAAAGTGTCATGACCCATAATGTGCGACCATCGGGGGAGACCAATTTTGCATTTTTTTTAAAGTAATGCACTAAATCGACAAGGAAGCATTGGTTTACCGAATGCAAGTTGATCGGGTGATTGTACGTTGTAATAGTGCTTAAATCGTTGTTTCTATCGTAGTTAATAAGGGCATTCGAGATTAAATTGAGTGCGATGGGTGCCGAATGATACGCAATAGTCGAATACATGACGTTTGGTACACCGCTGAAGTCTCCACTGATGACCATCTTAGTTCTGTAGAATCCCAGGTTCTCTTTCGCCGTTTTCATCAAAGCTATAATTAAATCGAAAACACCCAAAAATTAAAATACGTAAAAACAAAAAAATGACAGTTTACCGAAGCGGTGTACCAGAGACAACAGTTTCACCTCCATTCAAGACAGTAACGCTGCTTCCTTTGGATTCGATGGAATTCTTATAATAATCGTACAGTGCATCGCCTGATTTTCCCTTTAAAATGGACGATGTCTGCCCGTAGATTGACAGATCCAATTCAATTGATGGATCGTCGTGTCCAAAAAGAGCTTCACTCGATGACAGTGTCAAATAAGTCATCAAAATTGGAATCACAACAACCTTGAAAACAGATTTCAAAAGTTCAGGGCTTTTCCTCCCCTCCTATTAGAATTGAAAATATTTTGTTACCCATCCCAGGAGTGAAATCCAATTTCTGATGGTCCAGTGAAATTTTTTAACAGTTAATGCAAACAATTGCTGGAGGATTAGCAACCCTGTGAACACAAATTTTAAAAAATTCAGAAATGGACATTTAAATAATGGCTGTTGGACAAACCACAAGGTAAAGTCTGAGGTTTTGAATTAATGACCGGCATGTCGAATTCATCGATTTTCGTTTTTATTCCTTCGTCTTTTTGAACCCTGTCGACCAAATTTGTCAATTTTAAGGCAATTTTCTGACGAGGACATAATTATTATAGCCGAACGAGTGGTGGATCCAGGAAAGAGGGAAGCTTGAGTGAATGAGCGCTAAAGGCAGGGCCGGATATGAGTACGTTTTGGCGGGCCGTAGAAATAGTCAAATCTCAAATCTACATCGTACATCTTTTACTTCCATGTTCCCCTAAGGAAAGGGCGTATGTGGTTCGTGAAAATAAAAATTGTGTCCGAGCGGACTTCTTATTCTGAATACGCAACGGCTGTTACGTCTGCCCGGTTGGTTCCTGTTATGGTGGTTATGAGGAAACCCCGTGCAATTAAGTTCAAATGAGAGCCAAATCCGTGAAATTGCGATGGAATAACCGCGCTCCGCTACGAGATTTCAAGGGAAACATAACTTTTTTTGGTGAATAGAGATGTCATAGGGAGGAATGCTTGCACTTTTGTCCTGAATGGGCTAAAATTAAAACGTTTCCGAGCCAAATAGCCCGCGTGTCTGGGTTGAAATTATCGCAAGAGCAATATTTTATGGCACTAAACATGGGAAAAACCAGCCCTGAATGCCGTATATGTTTAGCCCCGGAAGACGCAAATGAATGGCCTAGGCATCAGTGGCGTGCCAACGACTTCTTCTTGGGAGGGGTTTTCAAATCACAAAATTATAAAATCTGCATAGAATAATTTAAAAAATAAATCCTTTGTTGATTTTTACAGCCTCTCGTTTAGGGGTCTTTTCATTCAAGATACGCGTGTATTCAAGGGATTCGAGGGTGCCTGAGACACTGGTGGGGACCCACCACGCATTAAAATACGCTCACCCCATATCAGACATCTTAAATCAAACAAGGCATTTTCATGACATAAAGTCGTCAGTTACGACATCTACGAGATGCAAATGATCAATTAGACATATTTCAGCGGACGAATCGTCTGAATTAAGCCATTTTTTAGGCGCGAAGGCTTTGTAGTTTGGTTATTTTAGAAGCACGAATGTTAAGTTTCGTCATTTCCCGGGCATGCGAATTTTTTTTTTTTTTTTGGGGGGCGTAATTAGCCAGTCAAGCAATTTTATCACGCGAGAGTAGTCAGTTAAATCCAGTGATTCCTTATAAGGGTGCGTGTAACCAATGCTGGGGGGGGGGGGGGTTCAATCAGTTGGTAAGTTGGAAGCGGCCCATTTGTTCAGTGCCAGATGAATCTTTTCTTAGTGCCTGTATGGCCTATTTCAGAAACTGAAATAGCAGAATTGGTTCACTGGCAAACAAATTTCCCGAAATTGGCTGTTCGTAAAATTGACAATCACCTCATGAAATTGACGATTTCCTCATAAAACATACAATTCCCTCGTAAAATTGACAACTTCCTTATAAAATTGACAATTTCCACATAGAATAGACAATTTTCTCATAAAATTTATTATTTCTTCATAAAATAGAAATTTCCTCATAAAATTGACAATTTCCTCATAAAGTATACTATTTCTTCATAAAATTGACTATTTCATCATAAAAGTGACAATTTCCCCATAAAAATTATAATTTCCTCATAAAATTGACAATAATCACCGAAAGGGCAATTTCCCCTCGAGTCATGAGGCAAAGTTAATAAGTTCCAAGCACCAAAAATAAAACTAATAAGTTACAATTTCCGAGCAAAATTGACAATAATTTCTGCATCTAATTGACAAGTTTTTGATCAAATTGACAATGTGCTAATACAAACGCCAATTTGCTAATGAAAATGTCAATTGGCTCCAATAAAAATGTCAATTTGATAATAAAAATTTCAATTACCTCGTAAAACTGACAATTACGTCCGAAAATTAACGATTCCTAGAAATGTCCCAATTTCCTCTTGAAATTCAAAATTCAAATTCCTCATACAATATGTCATTTTCTTCATAAAATTGACTATTTCATTATTAAACTGACGATGTACTCATCGAATTGACACCTTTTGGACTGAAAATCTCTTGATAAAATTAACCATTATGCTCATAAGCTTAAGATTACTTATAAAATTGAAATTTTCTCATGAAACAGACAAATTCGTTGTGAAATTGACAATTTCTTTGTGAAACCGACGAGTTTTTTTTTTTTTTTAAATTGAGGATATTGTTTTCACCATAACATTGCTCTTTGTGAAGCGTTTCACAAATTTGTTGCCCTTGACGCGGCATTTCGCGTAAATTTTTCCTCGAATGTGGTTATTCTCGTGAGTGTTTTCCCAAGTGTTGCGTTTTGCCCACCGTGGGGCATTTCGTGTAGTTTAATCGTTGTGCCGCGGTCTTTCGAAAGAGTTTTTCCTCCTCACAATGTGACGTTTCGCTTAAAGTTTGCCCTTGGCGTAATCTTTCCCATACATAAATTTTGCCCGAGACGTGGCGGCGTTCAACGTCAATTTTCCCCTCAGTGCCCCGTCAGGGCCATTCGCGAGACTTTTTCCCCTTAAATAACTTGGCATTACGGGTCTCTCGTGAACCTCTGACCCTCGGGCCTCTAAGAAAATATGACCCTAGAGGTGATCACACCTTTCCTCGATTGGATTTTGGAGGAGGTCACCTCGACTCCAAGAGAGGGGCCATGGCCCCTGCGGTCCTTCCCTTAGACTTGCAGATAGCTCCAAGTGGTCATTATCACCATCCTAGCTGTAGCCTCTGTAGGGCGCATGTGCTCAGTTTAGCGAGTTTAAGACTGAAAAACGAGAATGGCCTGTACGAGCATGCCATTTTGTAGGACGTGAATAGTCATTGTGATATTTTCTGGGCACGAATCGTCAGTTTTGCCATTTTAGGGTCTGAAAGGTCAGTTATGCTGTTTTTAGAACTAGCGGAAATTGCCAGTTTGTCTATTTTTAGAGCTGAAATTTCCAATTTTGGGTCATTTTCTAGGTGCGATTGATCAGTTTGGCCATTTTCAGGGCAGTAATTGTCTGTTAAAGGTGTCGGTTTATCTTTTTTAAGGGCACGTATAGAATCAGTTTTGCCATTCATAGGTCGCGAATAGTACATCAAGCCAATTAGGCAAGAACCGTCAGTTTGGCAATTTTGCCTCGTGATTGTTTTGCGAGTTTTGGAGCAGGAATCACCCGTTGAGGCATTTTCAGAGCGCAAATTGTCAGTAAATCCATTTTTTCGAGCTCTTAAAAGTCAGTTTGGACATTTTTAGAGCAGGAATAATAGTTTTTCTATGTTTAGCGTACAAACAAATAATCAGCAGCTATTTTGTTATTTTAAAGGTGGAAATCGTTAGTTTTGCTATTTTTATGGTTCAAATGGTCATTTCAAGGCGCGAATGGTCGGTTTGGCCGTTCTTGGTGTGGGAATGGTCGATTTTGCACAGGGGAGGAATAATCTGTTTGGGCTTTTCCTAGGTCAGCTTAGCCGGCTTTATTAGAGTGCAAATAGTCCGTTAACCCAAGGCGCGTATTGCCAGTCTTGACTTTAAGGCACATAATAGTAAGTTTAGCAATTTTCAAGACGGAAATCGTCAGCTTTACTATTTTGGGGTGTGAGTGTAGTCGTTCTAGACTATGTGGGCGTAGATAATTTAGTTATTTTTAGGCTGCCAAAGCATTTTTAATACAGGGAAGCCCACAATGTCTTAAACCCTACCTTGAGCAGCGTCTGAATCCATGCCTGACTCAGTGGTATGAATAACGCTGATATTTAGAGGGGCTAATAATAGCGAACTTTTATAGGGCCAGGCAAATCCTTCTTTTTTTTTTGTTCTTGTTTCTCTTGTTTGTTGGTTTGTGTTCTTTTCATTTTTTTAAAGTTAATTATTATATTTTTATTGATTTATTTCTTAACTATGCTGAGCTGAAGTACTCTTGAAGGTGTTGTGACCCCTATAACCCTCCGCCCTCTTGATACGCCACTGAGCCCCTGCAACAGGTGGTTTGAACAGTAAATCGCAATTTTGTAAGTAGCTCGCTGAATTACATCACAAGGCAGCCACCGATAACTTCAGCTCGAGACTCGAGACAAAGGCAAAACGGCTTTAAAAACGTTGAAACGTATTTATATTTTGAATTGACCTTTGCAAATTGCTTAAGGCGCGTTTACACGGTTCAATCCCATTGCTCAATATGATTGAAGACATTTCATTGAATGGCTCACGCATCACGTGTATTATAGAAATTTGATGGGGCAAGATCATGGAAAATATAATTCAATTTGATTGAATAAATGAAATTGAGCCATGAGATTGAACCGTGTAAACGCGCCTTTAGAGTTGTACTGCGAAGCTTCATGAATCTGTCACTATGTCTCCGTGAAAGCAGCACCTGCCTTAGCCAGGCCACTGATAAAGGAAAATAAAGTGCAATTTGAAATAAATTTAAATTCTAAAGAAAGGGGTGCCTAATTGAAAATATTTTGCCGGAACCTTCTAAAATAACTGAATTGCTAACTTTTTGTTTATTTTCCCTGGCTAATTCATCCTATTTTGTGCCTGATTAATTAAAATGTCTTTCACGAGTCGGCCGGGGGTTAATTACATTGAGGATAGCCTAATTCGAGTCTAGGAAAGTAGACAAACATGATTTCGTAAATTTGCGATACCGACTTAACTTTTTGTATGAAATAGAGCGAATTAAAACGTATCTAAATAAAGAATTCATTGCATAGACATATGCCGCTCAACGGAGGGCCTTTTGGTAGATTCATAAAAGCCTGCAGATCGGCCACTTAGCGTTAATTTTTCAGCCTCAAAATGCATAATATAGCTAATTCAACAATATATAGTAATTCAGCTCAATTTTGACCCCTCCTGGTCAATACAACTAGCACCTCCTATCGTAGCGTGCAGATCTGCAGATTCATAAAACCCTGCAGATCGGCCACTTAGCTTTAATTTTTCAGCCTCAAATTGCATACTAAAGCTAATCCAACAATTTGAGGTGATTTACCTCAATTTTGACCCCTCCTGGTCAATACAACTAGCACTTCCCACTGTAGCGTGCAGATCTGCAGATTCATAAAACCCTGCAGATCGGCCCCTTGGAGTTAGTCGTACAAGATAAAAATGCATAATATTGCTAATACAACAATTTAGGATAATTCACCTCAATTTCGACCCCTCCTTGTCCATACAACAGGCACTTCCCCCGTAGTGTGCAGATCTGCAGATTCATAAAAGCCTGCAGATCGGCCACTTAGAGTTAATTGTTCAGCCTCAAAATGCATTATATATAGCTAATACAACAATTTATAATAATTCACCTTAATTTTGACCCCTCCTGGTCAATACACCTAGCACTTCGCACCGTAGCGTGCAGATCTGCAGATTCATAAAATCCTGCAGATTGGCCCCTTGGAGTTAATCGTACAGCATAAAAATGCATAATAGAGCGAATACAACAATTTAGGATAATTCACCTCAATTTCGACCCCTCCTTGTCATACAACATCTGCAGATCTGCACGCTACGGGAGGAAGTGCCTGTTGTATTGACAAGGAGGGGTCAAAATTGAGGTTAATTATTCTAAATAGTTGTATTAGCTCTATTATGCATTTTTAGGCTGTACGATTAACTTTAAGTGACCGATCTGCATGATTTTATGAATCTGCAGATCTGCACGCTACGGGGGGAAGTGCTAGTGGTATGGACCTGGAGTGGTCAAAATTGAGGTGAATCATCTTAAATTGTTGGATTAGCTTTAGTATGCATTTTGATGCTGAAATTTTAACGCTAAAAGGCCGATCTGGAGGCTTTTATGACTCTGCACGCTACAGGGGGAAAAGCTAGTTGTATTGACCAGGAGGGGTTAAAATTGAGGTGAGTTATTTTAATTGTTGTATTAGCTCTATTATGCATTTTGAGGCTGTACAATCAACGCTAAGTGGCCGATCTGCAGGCTTTTATGAATCTGCAGATCTGCACGCTACGAGGGGAAGTGCTAGTTGTACTGTTGTATTGACAAAGAGGGGTCAAAATTGAGGTTAATTATTCTAAATAGTTGTATTAGCTCTATTATGCATTTTGAGGCTGTACAATCAACGCTAAGTGGCCGATCTGCAGGCTTTTATGAATCTGCAGATCTGCACGCTACGAGGGGAAGTGCTAGTTGTACTGACCAGGACAGGTCAAAATTGAGGTGAATCATCTCAAATTGTTGGAGTGGCTTTTGTGTGCATTTTGAGACTGAACAATTAACGCTAAGTCTGTTTCGTCCGCCAAATTTTTACGTTTAAAGACGTCTGATTCCTTTGAATTTTATACAAAAAGTTAACATGGTGTGTCAATTACAAAGAAAAACAAAATTCAGCATTCCTGGACTCCAATTAAACCGACCGCAACTTAATAAACCGTCGCCCCATCACTAAAGTGCAGTTTTCCGTATAAGACAAAAAATATGATGAATTGTCCGGCATAAATAAACAAAAAGTTAGCTTTTCATTTATTTTACAAGGTTCTGGGAAAATATTTTCTATTGTGCGTTTCCCTCTTGAGTAATTAAATTTCTTGTAATTGAGCTTAAATTTCCCTTATCTTAGGAGACCTGGCAGGTGCTGCTTTCACGGTGACGTAGCGGTGGATTTGCGAACCATGAGAAATTAGTTTTTGAGAGAACAAATTTCAGAATTTATTTCACTTTTAATAATTTTTTACAAGCACTAAGCGACGAGTGCCTAATGAGCTGAAATTTTCTTTGACAGGCGGCGATGGATTGAAGTTCATTAAACTTTACGATTGAGGGGGACGCGATTATAATACATCCAAGAAACGTTACAACTTACAAAGAGTGGCAATAATGGGTTTATAAAAGTCGAGGCAGACGCAGGAGAGTAAGACACGGTTCTGTGAATTTGAGGAGCCTAATTAACATTTTGTATAAATGTGAGCGGAATCCGACGTCTCACGACACAGAATTAGATGCCTGCTAGAAAAACTTTCCCGAGCAGTGGTGCCTGTTATACGCTATTTTGAACAGGTCGATTTCTACGGTTTTCAAAACGTCTGATTCCCTTTAAGTTCATACAAAAAGTTAATTAGTTGCCTCAAATTCAGGGTTCACGGAACCGATTCCTTTGACCTGGACTATAATTAAGCCGGACACAAAATCAAGAAACAACCCCTCTTCTCCTAGGACAGTTTTTCGGATCGGACAAATGAAACTAGAAGGAAATCGGAGGTTGCAAGTGAACAAAAAGACTCGGTTTTATTGAATTCAAGTCGATGCGACATTCCAGCAGAATTGTTTCGTTGAGATGCGACATTGTTGACAAAAGGGGGAATCCGTTTTGTGGCTTTGACATTGGTTTTTGGTCAACTTTGTGTGTTTCATTCATAAATACATCAACCTATAGGCAACCGGCTGGCAGACAGTGAGAATTTGCCTAATTCACTCCACATTCTAGCCTGTGAGCAGGGGTGGGCAAGATACTTGAGTATTTAAAATACTTTGTATTTTAAATACAAAATACGTATTTTGTAATTGTATTTAAATACTTTTGGAAAAGTATTTGTATTTCTGTATTTACAATACATTTTTGAAAGTATTTTGGGCTTTGTATTTGAAATACATTTTCAAAAGTATTTTGAATTTCACACTCAACGAAAATACAAATACGAATACTTTTAATTTCAACGTTCTTTCATTATTAATTAATTCGCATGTGATCTTTATCATCTCTTTTTTACTGTATCCCAAAAATAAAAGGTAATAAAACAGGGATTCAGATTTCGTTGCTTTCATAGAAAAACACAACAGTTTGGCGACGGGCTAAACACCGTGACCACAGGCCACCAGACATGGACGCTGACTCTCTCAGGACCTTACTGGACTCTTTTGCACAGGTCATAACTCAGAGTCAAGAGAGACTCTTCGAACGCCTCACTACTCATGATGTCGCAGCACCCACAGCACACTTGCATCCATTCGAATTGTACGATCCGAAGAAAGAAAACTTCGCGTGCTACAAGGAACGTTTTGAAAAATTTTTAAAGATGAAGAACGTCACCGACGATACAAAAAAAGCTCAATTATTGTTAATGTCCGTCGGCTCCGAGCACTACAACAACTTGTCGGCTTTCTCGGGTCCCGAAAACCCGATAAAAGACCTACATTACACTGAACTTGTCGCAGCATTCACGAATATGCTCTCTCCCAGAAAAAACATCGCCGTGTCTCAACATTTTTTCTTATCAACATATCAAAAAGAAAATCAATCCATCCCCGAATTCGTCGCACAACTCCAACGGAATCTAACAGATTGCAATTTCGTTGTTACGTGCACTTGCCAAGCCAAAATATCTGCAGCCAGCCTCTTCTTGCGCGCTCAATTCCTTCGCGGCATCAGAGATTCCAGTATTCGCGAACAGTTACTTCAATCAGATGCTGATACCTTCGAACAACTTTTAACCAAGGCCATCACTCTCGAAACTTCCAGGATCAACAGCCGTGCACTACAGCCACAAGTTACTCCTTATACTTCTTACGATGACGATTCAACCTCAATCCACAAAGTTTCGACAAGAAAAATTCAAGCCAATCCAATTAAAACCCTTCGGAGACAAAATGTAGATTACCGGGCTCTTGGGATTGAAAACTTATGTTTTAACTGTGCCAGACCAAATCACCGCTCAAATGAATGTCGAATCGAACGGAAGAAATTAAAATGTTCTGCTTGCGGAAAAACAGGTCACCTGGCAAAAGTTTGCATAACAACCCTACAAAAAAATCTAGCTGATAGCAAGCTGGTTTCCTCGTACGGCTTCCAGCCCACTGCCTCGGAAGTGGAAGACGTGGACCCAAGTTCCAGTTTAAATCATGTTGTCGATCTTTTTGAACTAAAATCCAGTTTTGAAAAGTATTTGGTCTCTGTTTCAGTTAATGGTAAAAAACAAACAATGGAAGTTGACTCGGGGGCAAGATATTCCATAATGCCAGAAGATAAATTTTTGTCACTCAACTTAGCGTCGCCCGTACGACCTACTGGTATTAGTTTTTCGCACCTATTCAAATAACATAGTTCCATGCAAAGGGAAAGTATACGTATCTGTCGAGTACCAGAACAGGACAATTAACGCAGCTGAACTGTACATAGGTAGTACCTTCTGGCCATGAGTCCCTTCTCGGTCGTGCCTGGATTCGGGAACTTGATACTGAGCTTAAAGAGATTGACAGAGAAATGACTCTGCATAATGTCGACAAAAACATATCAAATGACTCGCCTTATTCTTCTTCCCCTTCTATCAGTGAAATTCTGAACGAATTCAAATCAATTTTTGAAGAAAGGATAGGGTGCACTAAACAAGTAACAATATCATTGACTCTCAGAAACGGCGCAAAACCGGTATTTACAAAAGAACGTGACGTACCTTTTGCTCTCCGAGAAAAGGTAGAGAAAGAATTGAAAACCTTAGAGGAAGAGGGCATAATCACTCCTGTTTGCACCAGCGACTGGGGATCACCGTTAGTGGTAATTCCAAAAGCTGACGGAACCGTGAGGTTGTGTGGCGATTATAAGTGTGGAGTAAATGAGCGACTTGTTTCAGCAAATTTTCCTATCAGAAAAATAGAGGATGTACTGAATAGCTTACGTCACTCCAAGTACTTTTGCAAGCTCGACCTCTACAAGGCTTACTTACACCTTCCAGTTGACGACGAAAGTAGTGAAATACAGACGATAACTACGCATAAAGGCACGTACTACCGTGTGAACAGACTCAGTTTCGGAATCAAAATTGCCCCGTCGGAATTCAACAGAGTGATGTCACAAATTTTGCACGATGTTCCAAAAACGGAAAATTTTTTTGACGATATCATCGTACACGGTGCAACTGTCGAAGAATGTGCCAACAACCTACGATGCTGCCTCAAACGACTGTCTCAATACGACTTACACGTCAACAGAAAAAAATGTTCTTTTTTCCAAACGAAAATTGAATATCTAGGTCACGTCATTGAGCAGAACAAGATATTGAAATCACCAGAGAAAATTCGAGCGGTTACAGAAATGCCACGGCCATCAAATACAGATGGAATAAGAAGATTTCTCGGTATGGTCACTTATTATTCCAGATTCATCCCAAATTTCTCTACTATTTCGTTTCCACTGCGCTAATTGCTACAGAAAAACCATAGATTTACATGGACAAGTTCATGTGAATTAGCTTTCAAACAACTGAAGGCAGAAATTATGCGGCGATCGCGTTTTGATTCCCTACGACCCTGCACTGCCCGTTGTACTTACTACAGATGCTAGCCCCGTAGGCGTCGCTGCCGTTCTCAGTCACATATTTAATGAAAAACCAATCGCTTACGCTTCTCGCTCCCTAACCATTTTCGAGCAGAACTACAGTCAACTCGATCGAGAAGCGTTAGCTATAGTCTTTGGAGTCAGTCGATTCTACAATTACCTGTTTGGAAGAAAATTTCAATTAGTCACTGATAATGAACCTCTGTCTCGCATATTTTCTCACAATCGAGCTTTACCACGAATGACTTCTGCTCGTCTACTACGCTACGCTTCATTTTTGTCTGGTTTTGACTACTCAGTAAAGTGTAAGAAGAGGAAAGATAATGAAAATGCTGACTGCTTGTCTCGAGCTCCGGTATGCAAAACAAATTACGTCTGACATTGCTATGAATGAAGAAGTCAGTGTATTACACAGTGAAACACTTTACCATATCTCAAGCGCAACAATTACACCTCAAGTTATTGCCAAAGAAACAACAAATGACCCTGACCTACAAAAAATTATGAAAATCATTCAAAGTTCTTCCCACGATGTTCCATTCACAATTCAAGACGGCATACTCTTCAGGTTGGACCGAATTGTCATACCGTCTACCCTCCGATCAACCCTTTTAATTGAATTACATGCCACACACATTGGAATTACAAAAATGAAACAGCTAGCCAGAAGGCACGTTTACTGGGAAGGGATTGACAAGGACATCGAACGTCTGGTAAAAAGTTGTGACACGTGCGCAAAACTTCAACACAATCCTCCCATTGTCACAGTCCACCCATGGAATGATCCAGAAGAAAATTGGGAACGCTTACACGTCGATTTTGCGGGCCCAATCGAAGGAAACTATTTTTTTATTTGCGTTGATGCAAAATCAAAATGGCTTGAAGTTCGAATGTTGAGGGGACCACCTACTAGCAAGTTTTTGATACGCATACTCAACGACATTTTCACATTTCACGGCTACCCAAACACTCTTGTCTCCGATAACGCGTCAGTTTGTACAAGTGAAGAATTCCGGACATACTGTACTCAAAAAGGTATTTTCCAGAAATTTATTGCTCCGGGTCATCCTGCCACAAATGGGTTAGCAGAGAGAAATGTGCAAACTTTCAAGCACCGACTGAAAGCATCTTCCAACGAACCGGGACCGCTTACAGAGAAAATTCAACAAATTATTTTGCGACACCTCTTGCTTGCGGTAAATCACCTTCAGAACTGTACTTAGGACGGAGAATACGAATTGAATTAGACGCTATTTTCCCAAATCGTTCCCAGAACGCGACTGTTCCACGATCTTGTCCAGGACGTGATCGAACCATGTCAGTGGGGGAGAGAGCTCAAATTCGAATCTATAAAGACAATCAGGAATCATGGAAATTCGGCGAAGTTATACGAAAGCTTGGAACCCGTCACTACCTGGTGAAACTGGATTCGGGAATAGTCGTGAAGCGACATATAAATCAATTGCTATCGACACAAGTACAAAAGCCTAATTAACAACAAAATACAAAGCCTAAAAAACAAAGTACAAACGCGGCGTGTGATGAACTCGCCATAAACTTCGATGAGTCCACCCACAGTCACCAAAACTCCCAAAATAACAGCCCGATTTTAACCGACAATTATGGCGAATCTCGAAACTATGAAGAATTACCTCGCCGTTCTAATCGAATCAGACGACAACCTAGCTACCTTAGCGACTACATTTTATAGAAAATCGTTGAGAAGGATCAAAAGATTAGTGGGGGAGATTATTATATCCCTTCATTATTAATTAATTCGCATGTGATCTTTATCATCTCTTTTTTACTGTATCCCAAAAATAAAAGGTAATAAAACAGGGATTCAGATTTCGTTGCTTTCATAGAAAAACACAACAGTTCTTTAGTTTCCACTTCTTCGCCACCATTCACCAGTATAACCTAACTTAGTGACACCATATTTGGCACAAAAACCCGGTGTAATAACAGCCTTCGATTGACGTTTTCATTTTTCGAAAAAGTGGAGAGGGAAGGGTAGTCACGGTGGAAGGTGGAAGTTCCGAATTCCTTGTTAGCACAACTGCCGCAGAAATGACGCTAGCGGATGGAAACTTGGCACAAAAATGGATCATACAGAGCCCTAGCCTACAAGTACACAAAGCTGTACAAGTAAACAAAACTCGTGGCAATTATTGCGAAAAACAACGCTAATTCGAGTTTAAACTGGACCAAAATGGCAAATTCACAACTCAAATGGCGAAAAATCACCTATTAATAAAAAAAAGAGAATAGATAATGTGCTAATTCGCTGCAAAATTATCAGAAAACGCTCTTTCACAGCTGAAATGAAGAAAAATCAATAATTCGCGGCTGAAATTGAGAAAACGAAAATCTGTATAGCTTCTGAAAGAATCGAGGCTCAAACTGAAAAACAGCGCTAATCCGTAGAAAAAAATTGCTCACACGGGCTAAAACCTAAAAAAACTACGCGGCTAGAATTGACAAAAATATTAATTCGCGAGGCCAACTTTAAGGAAAACACTAATTTTCAACTCAAACTGAGGAAAAAGTGCTAATTAGCTGCTAAAAAATGGCTAAACTGCAGCTGAAAATGAGGAAAACGCCAAATCGTGGCTAAAATGGAGGAAAATCGCCAATACAAACGAAAGAATCCCTACTGCACTGCTAAAATTGATTAAAAGCGCTAACCCGTGGCCAAAATTGGTTAAAGTTGTAGCGTGCCAACAGCTAACAAACCTCAATTTTTATTTTTAAAAATAACAAAATTATGTTAAAAAAACAACATTAGTCAGTTTGTTCGCGAGTTCGTATTTTCCCAATTTTTCATTGTCGTTATAAAAAAGATCTCTAAATTTTTCGTTGACTGTTATTTCGTATAGGTACCGAAGAGAGCGCGTCCCACAAAGTCACTAAACCTTGAAAAATTGACAAAATGCAAATGCGTAGCTTATGTTCGAGGCTAAAACTAAACAATAAACGCTAATCCATAGCAAAAATTGAAGGAAAAATGCCAACGTGGGACTGAAGTGTAAAAAACAAACAGCTAATATTGAAAAATTCACTATAATTAGCCTGTCATAAATAAATAAAAACTCTCGTTTTCAGCTCAAATTGGGAAAAAGTGTTATTCCCGGCTAAAATTTTTGAGGAAATCACGAATTCGTGACTGAAAAATTAAGGTAATTCGCGAATTTACAGATTATAGAAACGCTTCAAAGCAGCTAAAGTTGAAAAAAACGCGAATTTACGGCTAAAATTGAGGAAAATAATCGCGGATAAAGTGTGTTCGAATTTCTAATTCCGTCTTCTGACAACAACTTTGTGGCTAAAATTGAGGTAAACGGCAAATTCATGGTTATAAGTAAAAGAAAAAACACTGATTCACGGATAGAACATAGATGAAGCCCTATTGTACATATAATTAAAATTGAAAAAAAAATTACTAATGCGATGCCAAAATGTAAAAGAACCCGCCAATTTGCGGCTAATATAGAGAAAATCAGTAATTACTCTGGCTAGAATAAAGAGAAAAGTTAATTTTAAGCCTAAATTGAAACAAAAAGTGCTAATTCACTTTCAAAAATGGAAGAATTGCCGATTTGCAGTGCGAAATGAACAAAATTCCCCAATGCACGGGCTAGAAATAGCTACTGCACTGCAAAAATTACGAAAAAGCACTAATTTACGGCTAATTGAGACAAATTTAAATTTGCGTCAAAAATTGGAAATACGTTAATTCGCGGCTTCCTCAGGAGACTTTGAGGCTAAAATTAAGAAAAAGCGCTAATTTATGGCTATGAGTGAAAAACTCGCAAATTCGCGGCTAAAACTGAGACGAAATCGCTATTCCGCAGTGTATGGTTACGGTGAACAGAAAATGCTAATTTGTGGTAAACATTTCGAGAATTTTACGGCTAATATTGAGCAATTTTCGGTTCATACTGAGTAAACCGCTAGAAAATATCGCTAATTTGCAGCTAAAATTGTGGAAAACGCCAACTCGAGGAAAGTTGAAGAAACATCGCTGATTCACATGATACAAAATCTACTTTGCTGCTAAAGTTGGGGAAAAGCGCATATTCATGTCTATAATGTCGGGGGGGGGGGGTGATTACCACGCTAATCCGTTGCTAATTTGCGGCGAAAACCGCTAATTTGCTGTTAAAGTTGACAAAAAGCACTCTTTCGCGGCTAAAAGGGAGAAATTCGCAGTTTAAACTAGCTATAAGCGCTGTTTAGCGGATAGACTGTGGAAATAGCGGTAATTTGCCTTCAATATATGGAAAAGGCCATGGCTAAAATTAGGAAAAGGCCTTCGAGGTTACCAATAGAGGTTTTATGCATATAGTTGGAGACTTTTAGGGGCCTCTTGAAGATTTCCGCCCCGGGCCCCGATATAGGTCCACCAGTGACGTCACCTCCTTTTCAGCTCACGATCCACCAGTGCTCGCCGGTTTGGTACTAAATACTTCGTGACAACTTGCCTACTTTTCTTTGCGCTTCGCGGCGCAGCGCCATTTCGCGCTGCTACATTTTGTCAACTTGTCTATTGAAGGACCTGATATTTAATAAATTAATTAGACTGATTATTATCCGGACGACGATGGAAGGGCATAGCCCAACACGATTCGAGTTTCGAGAAAAAATGGCTTTTCGTGTTTTTCGCACTATCTGCCGTCGGAATCGAATTTTTGAAAAGTATTTTAAATTGTATTTGTATTTTATTCAAAAAGTATTTGTATTTCAGTATTTAAAATACATTTTTGAAAGTATTTTGGGATTTGTATTTAAAATACATTTTCAAAGTATTTTGCCCACCCCTGCCTGTGAGAACAAAATTTCACGTTTATACCTATTGGCCAAATAAAATGTCATATTACGTGACGGCAGAATTAACAATCCCCCCTCCCTCCAATCGTATTGGAAAGCTACATCAACCAGCTTACAGGCAATTGGTGCGGGGTACTAGAATACATGGGCATATTATAGCCCATATATTATAGCCCATAGCATATTTTCAATTTTGTGTTGCATTGAAATCGTCAAGATGAACCTGCAGTCGTTAGGTTTGGCGTAGAAACAACTGGTTTACGGAAAAATATCAGTTTTGCAATGATATTGTCAGTTTTGAAGTAAAATATCTAGTTTTAAATTAAAATAATCTTTTTTGGGGAGAAACGCTAGTTATAGGGTAAAATCATCAGTTTAGGAAAGTTTTTGGGATGAAATCGTAAGTTTTGGGGTAAAATTGCCAGTTTTTGTCGTGACGTCTTCAGTTATGGGGCAACAAGTCAGCTTTTTGGCGTGAAATCGTCCGTTTTTGTATAAAATCGCCACATTTGGGATAAATTCTTCAGTTGTGCGGGGTGAAATCGCCCGTTTTCAGGGCAGTGTGGTCCTTTATTTTGGCCTAAAATCATTCGTATTGGGGTAAAGCTTATTTTAACAGTGTGAGATTGTCAGTTTTGGAGTAAAATATCCAATTTTAGAGGAAATTCATTTTTGACTGAGACAGAAGAGTTTTAGGTTAAAATCGCCAGTTTTGTAGTGACATCTTCAGTGGTGGTGGCAGTGGGGGGGGGGGCGTCAGCTTTGGCGAGAAATCGTACGTTTTTTGTTTAGTAAAATCGCCACTTGAGGGGGAAAAAATCGGCAATTTTTAATCCAGAGTGGTCTGCTTTGGTAAGATCATTCGTTTTTCGTCAGTTTGGGTTCAACCCGCCAGTTTTAGGGTGAAATAATCAATTTTGGGGCAAAGCCTTGGGTTTCAAAATCGTCAGTCGTGCTGAGACATCTTTATAGTTTTGGAGTTACACATCGACTTTGGGTAAAATCGTCAGTTTTGAAATCAGTTAGAAAATGTTATATTTTTACTTCTCTCAGACAAGACTTTGATGAAAAGTCGGGCACCCAAGGAGTCCAAGCCAAGCCTTTCCTACAAAGTATCGATTTTCGGAGGAAACATTGCCATTTTTTGGACGAAAAACCAGGAATAGAAGACGGAAGCCGATAGCTTCCCATCGGAGATGTTCGCTTTCCATGGGTTACTGCTCTTTTTGTGAAGACTCAGTTTCTGGGGAAATATTTGACAGATTTGGGAGATTTAATGAACTACCAGTTGTTTTTCTGGGGTCTGTGGAACATCCGACATCTTCTGCTCACCTATGGAACAAGAGCAGGCTGCACCCCAGCTAGTGTTGTGCACCGAAAATAGAAATTTAGGGGGTAAAGCGTGTGTTTTTACCACCCGTTTAGGGGATAAAAGTGAGTGTTTTTAGCCAGAAAATACAGATTCTGGGGAAAATTGGGCCCTTCAAGCGCTCAGCTCTCAAGATCGCCTAATCAGTCCATTACGTTAATTGATCACAGATAAAGGTAACAAAAAAAAACTTACCTTAAAAATACGTCGTCGATATTTGTATAAGTAACGCCCAGAGCAACATCATAGTCCCCATACCATCGAATTATTCTTTCTATCTTGTGGAACACCTTGGGAAAGCCGTTAACTTCACAGGAAGGGAGTTGAAATGCCAGACCTCCAGTTTTCGGTAACCGAGTGGAATTTGGAACCTTTCTAAGAACTATCGAATTAATCTTGGCAGTAATATTTTCGGGGCAATTCACTATTGTTAGCTGGTAGCCTGCCCCTGCGACGGTGGCAAATATAATGATTGAATAGATTACTATTTTCGCACAATTTTGAATTGGGTATCATACCGTAGTGTTTCTTAAGAAACATGCTCGTTCCGTAACATATGAGCCTTCCATTGGACATGATGGCGATTCTGTCGCCTAAGAAATCGGCCTCTTCCATGAAATGCGTGGAGATTATTATGGTTCGGTTGCCCCTGTACCCCTGAAAAAAAAGTATATTTTGTATCACTCAAGATTTAAAAGCGTGTTGCCATAAATTTACAGTTAAAATGTCCCATATTTCGCGTCTGGACTCTGGGTCTAAGCCGGAAGTCGGCTCATCGAGAAGTAGAATCTGCAAGTGAACTTTGAATGAGCAGTGAATTGGACTACTTGGTATAAAAATAATACGTTCGGATCCGAGACTAGAGCAATAGCTAAACACAATTTTCTCTTCATCCCTCCTGATAACTTCATAGCCAACTCGTTCTTCTTTTGAGTTAAATTGAACCGCGCAAGTAGTTTGGTACATTCGTCTCGAGCTTGCTGTTTGGTGAGACCTTTGGCCTGAAAAAATTGAGACAATCAGTATAGTGAGAGTGAAACAAAAAATCGAAACAAGCAAACCATTCCAAAGAAAACAACGTGCTCATAAACCGACATACTGGCCAGCAATACATTCTCCTGCATGCACAATCCGATTTGTCTTCTGAATTTCGCCCTATCGGTGGTTATTTTGCGTCCATCGGATGTAACCGATCCACTGGTAGAGGAAAACATGCCTAAACACACGTGACAGTGTTTCATCATACAAACTCTTCGAAGCCGACTAAACTGGAAATCACCTGAAATTATTCCCAAAAGTGTACTCTTTCCTGCTCCATTGTGCCCCAACAGTGCGGTTATTTGATTCCGGTATATGTCAATGGTTAGACCGTCGATAGCGGTTAGTGATCCAAATTTTTTAACGAGGCTTCTTATCGATATACCGACAGGAGATTCACCGTTGACCGGTTCGACGATAGGTGACGAACCCCTTTTTGTATTGACGGTGTAATATTTATCTTTCGTGGAATCGATCGTCGCAACTCTTTTTGAACATTTCAAGGCGCTCTGGAATTTGTGAGATATTTCTACTGGCGTATAATGTTTCGTTACAATTCGGTTTTACCGGAAAAATAAAGTGCCAAGGGAAAGCTACACCCAGTTTGCCGGGCTTCACTTTGTCCAAGTACCAAATAAGAACGACGTAAATGATCCAACTAGTCATCATACCAATCATGACTCCTCCTAAAGACAATGTGCAAGATTCGCTCGGAGGCTTCGAGAGAATATTAGAAAAATCAATCCTATATTCTGAAAAACAAATGTAAGAGAGTTTTAAGAAGCGACTGAATCCTTTTTTACGTGTTGTTTCGAATGCCAAAACAGCGCAAATTCCTTCGTTGTTGCACCCAATAGGAAGGAACGTGGATAGGAAAATCAAGACGCCGCTCTTACTGGAGAAAAGATTACTCGTGCTAAGTGAGTAGCAGAGAATCCAGATCAGAATTAGCCCGAACAGAGCAAATTTGGCTGTAGAATGGCGTAAGACGTTTAAATTAAAATGTATAGTCGTGACTTAAAGGACAAAACTAAATTGGTACCGTTGTTGAAAAACAGAGACACGAAGAAAACTAGAAGAATACCAGTGACGCAAAAGAATAAGAAAAATAACCAAAGTACAAAAGGATTTGTGAATTCTAGGACGGCGCCGTGTCGTGTTGGAAATTTCAGGACGATCACTCCTAAAACCGCGCTCAATCCGCAGAGTGTAATGAAAATGATGAACCAGCTAGAGTAAATCATCCAGACTTTTACCCCGCTCATTTTGAGGAGCTCCTAAGAGTGTGAACAATTGTGAGTCGTGTGTGATTCTCTCGGTGAAAGGGTGGAGCGGGGGAGGGTATTCACTTTGAGTCCACTGCTTTTCTCTTCGATCACATCGTTCAGTAGAGAGCACATCTGGAGGAAGAATGAGTAGTAAGCCATTACCGGAAACATGACTTGCCTGATTCTAGCGTGAAAATCCGCCGAGTAATAGGAGGGATAGGGAAATGCTTGCATTGTCCACTTCAAGAATTAATAGTCAATACAGTAAATAATTATCGGAAATTTATCCTACAAGGCTCACATTGTTAAAGGGCACTCCGATTGACATGGCATACGCTTCATTGATAGCTAATTGCAGGACAAGAAATCCCCTGTTCAAGTACTGCACTAAATTAACCGTAAAGAAGTCGTAAAAATGCAATTAATTAGAATCAATTAACTAGGAAGAAATACTCGAATTTTCCATAGGTCCAGGTGAAGTTGTCTTCGGAAACAAATGAGCCGTATGCCAAGAATCAGTATGTGTGCTTCGGATTGTGTAGGACAACTTTTGATCATTTAATTCTTTGAAAATAATTCCATAGGACCCGATTCGATGGTCGCGAAAATAAGAGATCATCGCCGCTTCATTCTCCACTCTTAAGATTTCTGAAAATGGCGGCGGTGCCGATGAGAGAGCTGAAGTCGATGATGAGCGGTATATGAAACATGAATACCTACCGTATTTTTCGCCGAGTGAAGGCCTAACATATTTAATTATTCTTTCGGCCGATTTGGAACCGGTGCTCTCGGTAGGACCGAAACAGTACAAAACTGTTCCCCCTCGTCTATGCATAAAAATGTCATCTCTTGACCTGACGGGGTAGATGCTTTCAGGCTGTGGTTTAGTACTCGACGGTGTTTGTATCTTGATCAGAAAGAGAAATGAGGTCAAGACAGCCGGAGGAAGAATCATAATGACGTTTCTGATGTACTTCCTTCGTTGAACCCGCCACAATTTCCACAACAGTGCTTTGAATGCCATTTTCTCAAATCATTTCCATCTGTAATGAAACAAAAACAATACGAATAAATAGAGATATTAATTACAGCCGTCAAAGGACAACAGTAGCAATACAAATAAAATAGTAAGTAACAACAAATGCACCATGTATACAGTAGTATGTTAATAAATAATTACCATAACACGAATGCTGAGCCCATCTTGTCTATCCTCGCTTCGTTTCGTGTAAAATTTGGCCGCGGCCCAACCCGGAATGATGTAGGTGCTGTACGGACCCAGCCGCTTCAACGAGCACTATCTCTTAAGGCTGCCGTAAATAATTAATAAATAATATTTCAAACCTTGTTCCTCCAATACTCATACACGACGAATGAAAACCAGAGAGCAGGTGAGAACAGCTGCAGCTTTTATAGTTATTAGTTTTTTAACTTCAATGCATCGTTTTTAATGAATGTTTCCAATAGTTTTTCTCACCCCATGATTTGGACTATTAGAGGGGAGGTAATGAGACAATTTTCCTTGTTTATACGCTCCCTCTAATGACTTATATCTGTGCTTGCTGCAATGTATCAACCATCAATAAAATTGTGCGACACGCTTCTAGAGAATCCGTGATAATTTTCACGTATATGTTACTCAAACTCTTTACACTGTTTATTTCTCACGAGAGAGTAATACGAGAGAAAAACAATTTATCCACCCCCCCCCCCTGCACCAATCACAAACGAACGTTAAGATGAGCGAACGGCTGACACTCGGTGTTTTCCTATAATCGGACAAATTGCTGGACCACGGATTCGTCCTAGTTTCCGACAAATCAGTGGGCACGCAGGGGCGTATTAGCCAGTCCTTCAATAGACAAGTTGACAAAATGTAGCAGCGCGAAATGGCGCTGCGCCGCGATCCGCAAAGAAAAGTAGGCAAGTTGTCACGAAGTATTTAGTACCAAACCGGCGAGCACTGGTGGATCGTGAGCTGAAAAGGAGGTGAGGTCACTGGTGGACCTATTATCGGAGCCCGGGGCGGAAATCTTCAAGAGGCCCCTAAAAGTATCTAACTATGCATAAAACCTCTATTGGTAACCTCTAAGGCCTTTTCCTAATTTTAGCCATGGCCTTTTCCATATATTGTAGGCAAATTACCGCTATTTCCACAGTCTATCCGCTAAACAGCGCTTATAGCTAGTTTAAACTGCGAATTTCTCCATTTTAGCCGCGAAAGAGTGCTTTTTGTCAACTTTAACAGAAAATTAGCGCTTTTCGCCGCAAATTAGCAACGGATTAGCGTGGTAATCCCCCCCCCCCACATTATAGACATGAATATGCGCTTTTCCCCAGCTTTAGCAGCAAAGTAGATTTTGTATCCTGTGAATCAGCGATGATTCTTTAACTTTCCTCGAGTTGGCTTTTTCCACAGTTTTAGCTGCAAATTAGCGATTTTTTCTAGCGGTTTACTCAGTATGAGCTGAAAATTACTCAATATTAGCCGTAAAATTCTCGAAATGTTTACCACAAATTAGCATTTTTTGTTCGCCGTAACCATACACTGCGGAATAGCGATTTCGTCTCAGTTTTAGCCGCGAATTTGCGAGTTTTTCACTCATAGCCATAAATTAGCGCTTTTTCTCAATTTTAGCCTCAAGTCTCCCGAGGAAGCCGGGAATTAACGTATTTCCAATTTTTGACGCAAATTTAAATTTGTCTCAATTTTAGCCGTAAATTAGCGCTTTTTCGTAATTTTTGCAGTGCAGTAGCTAATTCTAGTCCGTGTATTGGCGAATTTTGTTCATTTCGCACTGTTCATTTCCATTTTTGACAGTGAATTAGCACTTTTTGTTTCAATTTAGGCTGAAAATTAACTTTTCTATTTATTCTAGCCAGAATAATTGCTGATTTTCTCTATATTAGCCGCAAGTTGGCGGATTCTTTTACGTTTTGGCACCGCATTAGTAATTTTTTTCAATTTTAGTTATATGTAGAATAGGGCTACATCTCAGTTCGAGTTGAAAATTAGTGTTTTTCTTAAAGATGGCCCCGCTAATTATTATTTTTGTCAATTCTAGCCGCGAGGTTTTTTTAGGTTTTAGCCCTACGCCTTTTTTTCTACGAATTAGCGCTGTTTCTCAGTTTGAGCCCCGATTCTTTCAGAAGCTATACAGATTTTCGTTTTCTCAATTTCAGCCGCGAATTATTATTTTTTTTTTTTCATTTCAGCTGTGATATATCGTTTTCTGATAATTTTGCAGCGAATTGGCACATTATCTATTCTCTTTTTTTTATTAATAGGCGATTTTACGCCATTTGAGTTGTGAATTTGCCATATGGTCCAGTTTAAACTCGAATTAGCGTTGCTTTTCGCAATAATTGCCACGAGTTTTGTTTACTTGTACAGCTTTGTGTACTTGTAGGCTAGGGCTCTCTCTGCGGAACTCCTTAAGATGTGGCCAGTACCTAGACCTTTTTGCAGGCCTTTACTTGGCCTGTACCCCATCTTTGGCCCGGATACCGCAACAGAGTCGGTCTCATCGCTCAGCTCAACCCGTTAGCCACGGCTGCTGGCCAGCCAGTCACGCCCGAGAGAGACCACGCGGAGGTGGGTCTTTTGAGCTGAGGATGCTGGCTTCCGCCATGGACCGAAACCGGACAGGGAAGAGAACCCTGCCCGGGTTGCCCGAGTAGGGAACCCTACTCAAGCATGGCCGGTCCCAGCCCTCTTCGCTCCAGCCAGGAGCGGGAGAAGGCCAGGAGGCGGCCATACGCCCGCCGGTCTCGGACAAGAGCCGAGTCTTCCGGTGGGCCTTCACTCCCCCATGTCGCCCGCCGCAGATCCCCGTGGAGGCTGCAGCGACGAACCACATGGTCGGCGGTCTCCTCCTCGACACCACAAGGGTATGTTGGAGAGTCCCGCCGCCGGAAGAACCACAACTTGGCGTTAAACGAGCCGTGTCCAGTCAGGATTTGCATGGCAGGGTGATCCACTTGGCAGCTGCCAGTCTCGTCCGAACGTCGGGCACGAACCCGAATGTACGCCTACCCGTTGAACTGTAAGTCCAACGCGCCTGCCAAGCCTCAACGACTAGGTCGTCAAGGAGGCGGAGCCCCCATGCGGCCCCCCACTCCTCGGCCAAGAGACCGAGGCGCTCTGCCCAATCTTCACGGCACCGTACCCAGTCCAAGTTTCCCTGAACCAGGCGGCGCCCGTGAACCCATGCGTCGAGCAGGAGGTCCGCAGGAGGTATCCCCGCCAGCACCTGAAGCGCTTCGGAACTGACAGTCCGGTACGCCATGGTCACCCTTACCATGCCTGCCGCTGCAAGCTGAGGACCTTCGCCCTCTGAGCTTTCGTGGGCCGGTGCCACCACCACGTTGTACCGTACAGCAGGGTAGGTACGAATACCGCCCTGAAGTAACGAGCTCGGCAGTGGAAGTTCGTGCCCCATACGTTTCCCCCAACCGACCTAAAGAGGGCAAAGGTCCTCTCTAGCTTCCCCGCAACCGCCTCTAGCAGCGGGGTCGCTGTCCTCCCCGGGTTAATCTCGACCCCTAGGTAGCGGCCCTGCCGTTCCCCCACAAGGCGTGATTCCCGATAGCGCACCACCAGGGGGCTACCCTGCGAGAGACAACCCCGCATTAGGACCATTTGGGTCTTCGGCACAGCGAGAGCCAGTTTGACCGCCCCGCACCATTCGTCCACGACCCGCAACAGCCGATCGATCTCCCGACCGGCCTCGTCCCGGGAGCGCGCCGCACAACAACCGCAAGGTCGTCCACGTACGCCACTCCCTCGAAACCCTCCCCCTGCAAAAGCCACAAAAGGGCGGCAAAGCAGCCGAGAGAACCGACCCCTGCGGGCAACCTCAGGTGAGAGGTTCCCGCACCTCCTCACTACCGTAGCGGAGCCGCACCTCCCTCGACTTGAAGTACGAGGCGATCACCCTAAAGATGTCGTTTGGGACACCAGCATCTCGCAGCGCCATCAAGACCCCCGGCCACGACACTGAGTCGAAGGCCCCCTGCACATCCAGCAGGACCGCCACCTTGTACTTCCCGTAGGGGGCATCGACGAGGGACTGCACCTCGTCCAGTGCCGCGTCCGTCGAGCCCCCTCTTACCCCCATAAACTGGCGCGGATGGAGCGCCTCCTTGATGAATGGCTCCAACCGGCCAAGGAGGAGCCTCAGGCATTCCAGGGCGTTCTCCAGGGCGGCGAAAAACTCCGCCCCATCCACCAGGGAGGGGGGCCAGTAGCAGGATATTAGTCCAAGCTGCTGACCCTAGGCTAGGGCTCTGTATGACCCATTTTTGTGCAAAGTTTCCATCCGCTAGTATCATTTTTGCGGCACTTGTGCTGACAAGGAATTCGGAACTTCCACCTCCCACCTTGACTACCCTTCCCTCTCCACTTTTTCGAAAAATGAAAACGTCAATCGAAGGCTGTTATTACACCGGGTTTTTGTGCCAAATATGGTGTCACTAAGTTAGGTTATACTGGTGAATGGGGCGAAGAAGTGGAAACTAAAGAACGTTGAAATTAAAAGTATTTGTATTTGTATTTTCGTTGAGTGTGAAATACAAAATACTTTTGAAAATGTATTTCAAATACAAAGCCCAAAATACTTTCAAAAATGTATTTTAAATACAGAAATACACATACTTTTCCAAAAGTATTTAAATACAATTAAAAAATACGTATTTTGTATTTAAAATACAAAGTATTTTAAATACTCAAGTATCTTGCCCACCCCTGCCTCATAAATAAATATTTTACCATAAAACCGACGATGCAGCAAGTCAGAAGTGTTCTCCTGAATACAAAATCTGGCAAAACTGCAATTCTACAAAAACTGGCAATTTTACCACAAAACTGACTATATTTCAGTCCCAAAAACTTTCCTGAAATGATGATTTTTTTTTACCCTGATGCTAGCGCCCTCCCCCCCCCCCCAAAAAAGATAATTTTACCTTAAAACTGGGTATTTTACTCCAAGACTGAGAATATCACAGCAAAACAGTAGTTTTTCCGTAAATAGACGATTTTGCGCCAAACCTATTAACGACTATTTTCAACACAAAACTGATTATTTCAAACCAAAACTGAAGACTACTGGTGATTTCACCGTAAAACTAATTTTGTCAGTTTTCCCTCAAAAAGGAAATTTTACTCTGAAACTAAAGGTTTCTAGATGGATATTAATGAATAAATCTGTCGCCGGTATTTTAATTAATAAATTAATTAGTCTGATATTATCCGGACGACGATGGAAGGGCATAGAATCGTGTTGGGCTATGCCCTTCCATCGTCGTCCGGATAATATCAGACTAATTAATTTATTAATTAAAATACCGGCGACAGATTTATTCATTAATATCCACCTAACAACATCTAGATAAGATAAAATTCGGCGTGGTTTACCGATCAGGAGAAGCGCCTAGAGTTTCGAGAAACAATGGACCTGGGTGGGGTTCGGCTTAGCTTATCCCTCGGAGTACGACTCCCATAGGCGTCTCCGTGGCGCAAATGGCAGCGTGCTGGACTGGTAATCCAGAGGTTGCGGGTTCAAATCCCGCCGGGGAGCCATTTTTTCTCGAAACTCGAATCGTGTTGGGCTATGCCCTTCCATCGTCGTCAGGATAATATCAGACTAATTAATTTATTAAAGGTTTCTACCTAAAAACCGGCAATTGTACAGTTTTTCATCCCAAAATTGATGTTTTTTATCCTGAAACTGTCAAATGAAAACTGTTGTTTTCACTGCAAAACTGGCGATTTCACCTTCACCTTGAAAAAAAAAAAAAAAAAAAAAAATAGTGGTTTCACCTCGAATCAGGCGATTTGAGATCAAAATGGCTTTTTAATCGCGACTTAGGCCTGGGTTGACCACATGGGTTTAAAGCTCCGTTAATACTTAAGCTGAGCTTAAGAGCTTACACACCACAATCAAAATTTAGCATTTCGTGTTCAAAAACGTTTAGACACTTAACAACGCTTAAATGGACATTGGTCTTTAAATTATATCACCCTTGCAAAATTAGGTAGTTTAGTGAGCAACAAAAATCCTCGAAATTGATTTTTCAAGTGAGCGCCGACGATGATTATTCTAAAGAATTTTTACTTTCAGAACGTATCTATAAACCCCCCCCCCCCCCGGATACACCCGTAGGTGGACCCCCTACTTGATATAGGAGTTGCTTGTGAATTTCGAGCCTTCTGGAGGTAAATTCGTGGCTAAAACAGAGAAAATGTACGCTTTCCCTAGTAATAATGCGCTTCCCCGGTTTCTTTATAGGTCCTTCTGAGGATAAAATTAAGAAGGCGCACTAATGTGCTGTTCTAGCAGCAGGTATACGCGGCAAAAAGTTCATTCATTGTTTCTCGATGAAACTTTAGGATGAAATTTGAGTACAAATAAATCGCTAATTCACAGTGTATAAAGAGGCCGTTCTACGACTAAATTTTAGAAGAAAATAACGTTAATTTACTGTTCTTGTGACAAGCTCACGGTTAAAATTAAGACAAAGCAGTATAATTCAAGACTATAAAAGTGAAAAATTACGTCTAAAATTAATAAAACGCTAATGATGGGCTGAAATGGAGAAAAACGCTAATTCGTAGCGAAAATTTAGAAAAATCACTAAATAAATCGCTGCTTAAATTTAGAAAAATCGTGAAATCACGGATAGGAATGAAAGAAAAGTACTAATTCGCGGCTAAAGTTGAGAAAAACGCTGATTCGCGATTAAAATTGAAAAAACGCAAAATCCATTGCTTCTGACGGAAGCAGATATATAGAATTAGCCGACGCGACGATGTAAAACGTTCGATGTAAAATGGTCGATGCCCGGTCGCGTATTTACAACAAAAATCCTCGACAACACCACCACCGCATTACACGCTGCCCTTGGATTACACCAAGTGTATCGCTTGTAAGGCAGATTTAGCGTTTGTAGCGGGCGCGTGATTTTCATCAAAAACGCACAGTGTATTACAGATAGAAACTACGGGCGTTTTCCGCTGAAAACGTTCAAGAAGCGAAACGCTCACGTATGTATTTTTCAAATAAGTAATAGTAATAGTCCAGGAAGCGGGCAGTTTTGGGAAGAAAAAACTCCGGGACTAAGTTTGATAACTGATTTTAATGTTTTCAGGTGTGCTGAAATCGAATTTCAACTTTGCCCAACGATACAACCCCAACAACACTCGAAAATTTGGTTGCCTTTTGAAATTCCAAGTTATTTTTCGTTTTTTCGCCACACCATCGAGAGTAAAAATTTTTTAAAATATGGTTCCCTCACATTTCTCATGTTTTGAAATATGCTGAATCTGCAATTTCAACCCCCGGCCCCCTAAAAGAGACGCTACAGTATAGGAAAATCTACACAATCCCCCGATTTCTATTTTTTTTTTTTTTTTTCTGTACGTGACGTGCAACCAAAGTCGATTTTTTGCCAGTAACTACCCCTTTTGGTAAATAACCTGCTTCCTGGACTATAAAGTTGGTTTTCACATGACTTACGGTAGGAAATTAATTTTTTTTTTAACGGGCAGGAAAACCCAGAAGAAACTATCTCCAACCAACTCGACCAATAAGATCTATTGTGGTGTCTTATAGGTGCCAATAAGGAAGACGCTAGTTTCCAAGCGTCCTCCACCACTATCATCCATAGATTTCGCGCAGGCATGACATCGGCATTTTTTCGCGAGAGGATCAGAGGTGCCTTACGTGGGCCCGGAGCCAAGTCTAGAGTCACGAAGAGGCAGGTGCAGGCTTGGTTGGACGAGAGGTATGGCGAACACTGGGTTAGACAGCCAGGTCTCAAAGGGACGATCGGAGAAGGGCCTGATCTCTCTGAGTCGAGGAGACCTTAGGATCTCGGTGGGACTGCTGAGGGGACATTGTGCCCTGCGATATACTCTTGAACTTGGCCGTGGAAACTGCAGAGCACGTACTGTGTGAGTGCGAGGCTCTGGGACAGTTACGCTTTCACCATCTGGAATGGTTTGCATCATCCGGAAGTGGTTATAAAGCGATCCAAGTGGCCCCAAATTGCTCTCGAGAGTGATATCGGACACCCGTAGAAATGTCGCTCTCCTAACCCGTAGAGAACGCCAAGAATCGCTCTTTAATTGTAGCCGCACGTCTGACCACTTCACGGCAAAATTCATCCGGTGACGGCCTCCCAGAACATTCTATTCTCTTGGTCATCTCAGGACAAAAATTTGTCAAAAATCACGATTTCGCCCCTTTCTTCAAGCTTGATACTAAAGACAGGAATTTATGTTTTTCTTATTAGGATTATATAATGTGGAAGAAGCTCGGCTCCTGTTAAAATTTATTTCGTCGCCGAGTTCCGAGCACATTTTTCTCGCGTTTTGAGGCGATTTTCGGTCTTTTACGGAAAGCACGTGGCATTTCTCGCACAAAATGTGACATAGTTTGCGAGGGGGGGGACAGATTTCAAAATGATTAATCTCTCAACTCAAGCATTATTGGTGTAATGTGGTGGTGCCGGCGGTAGGGCATGGGCTCTGAACTCGTAGGGGGATCGTAAATACGCTGCCCGGTCTCCGCCGTTCACTATAGTTGAAAGAGGTCAGTCACCGGCCCACGCTGCACGCTCACACAATCCTTTTGACCTCTCTCTCACCCCCCCCCTCATACCAGTAAAAAGTGATTATTTACTGCTGAAAAATCGCTCGTTTTTTGATGAAATTGAGGAAATATCCAATTCAGGGTTAAATTTAGAAAAACAACGATTTAGAGCTGTTTTCACCAAGTCTGGTTAACATTTTTGAACTCTGATTAGTGACTCTAACCGGCGTTAGCAGTCTAATCGGATTTCACCAGCAATTTTGAACGAGATGAAGCCTTGATCTCAGTTCAAAAAACTGAACGCCCGAATTTGGCTGGTTAGAACATTAACTGGTGGATTATCTCTTATCAGTTGCTCAGTTCTCCATTTCTCTTTCGAGAATCGCTGTTTTTCGTCGTGTATGTTGTTATTTGTTGCTTAAAAACTAATAATTTTCCGTACTGAGGTGACTGTTCCACACGTCATGAATACACTCGGGCCCGTATTCAGAAGCCAACCTTAACATTTAGGGCCTTTTCACACTAGGAGAAAAAAGACGCCGACGTACGAGTCAACGTCTTTTGCGCGTCAGCGTCTTCTTTCTCCCAGTGTGAGAGGGGCCTTACGCCTCCTTTAAGCGCTTCAAAATAGATGACACATTTTTATAAACCATCACATTTTTCAACTCCTTGCTTCGTAAAGGTGGATATCTGAATACGGCTCTTGGTGTTCGAAGGAAATGTTTTCAAGTGGGCGTCGACTCGTCGAACTGGCTTTGGACGGCTTCGAGGATGATGAGTATGAGCCATGTCGGTTTCGGGAAATGCCTGCCATTCATGACAGGAATTGGGTAGATGAGCTTGTTCCTCTTTCGAGGCGTGGAAGAAGATTGTTAGTGGCTTCGGACGATGGGGTGTGTAGTCGTGACGAGCGGCAAGCAAGGTGGATACGGGAACGAGAGAATTCCACCCCAAAAAAGCATTTCAGTAGGTCGAGTAGGGTCACGGACCGTTCCCGAAAGGAGACATGCAACGATTGCAGTTCTGCGAACCCTTCGTTTGTGCCGTACTTCAGCGTTTAGGAATAAGGGAAATCGCTGCCGCAGCCGCGGCTGTTTTTTTTCGCATAGATGAAATAAAAGGAATGAGACAATATGGATGTGTTTGGTTTTTTTCTCCTCTCTCCCATTTCCTGAAGTAGGCATTTTAGTGCATTTCATTTTGTTTTTCTTCTTCTTCTTCACTTTTTTTAGTGCATTTCATTCTGAAAATGCACTATTGGTCTCGTCGTGATGGTGGCAAACATGGGTCATGTCATGTTTTTTCCACGTTTCAGAACCTCTAGAACACGAATTCAGTGGTCTCCAGGATTTATATATATACACATTTATTTATTGGTTTATTTATAAGCTTATGGCCGTTTTCTTGTTAGCACGATAACTCTCGAAGAAATTAATTTAGCGGAACGCGCTTTGGTGCAAAAATCAGAAGTCATAAGACCCCGGTCGGTGTTGCATTTGGGCCAAATCGGTCGAGGTGGAGGGGGGGAATAGGGGTTGAAATGGTCAAAAAATCACTATAAATCGCCAGTTGATTCTAGATGCATCATATTCAGTGCGAATACTCCACGTTAGAGTAGCCTTTGATTACCATTTTAATTTTTCGAAAAAGTCAAGGTGGTCCTCCCGGTGTGGAAGTGTAAAATAATAGCGTTGAACTTCACTAGTTCATCTTAGCGCTCTAAAATTCGACTCAAAAATTTAATGTAACCAAAGCCCTGGGTTCCATTGAGATTTATCGAAAACTTTGATGGAGGGGGGGGTGAAATGGGGGATGAAATTTCAAAAAAATCGCTTAAATTCACACGTTTAGGTATTATAAAATACGGCACAAAACTTTAATATAACAAAGCCCTTGGAAAACTAACGAAACTTTTCGACATTTTTGAAAGAGGGTGGTGAAAATAGAGAAAGAAGTTCGGCTTAATGAATCAAATTATGGTATCAAAATTATTACTTCTGGGACGGCTTAGGGTATCCGTATACGGAATGAAATGCACTCTTTCCCACCGCCAGCTGCCGGGGCGAAATTTTTTTGTGTTTGTGAACAAAAACACTGAGGATGCCTCCAAAAAGCGAAAAGCTTTTGTTTTAATAATAAATACTATTATTCGCTGGGAGACAACAACATTCAAAAATTTGTCCCAAGAGAAGTCTCTACCACTGAATGCGCAAATCTGAGATCAATTGACGGAAGTTAGAACTGAACTTTATTTATAAACGGCAGTCAGGAGAAATGGTTTTCACCACCGTGAAATCGAGTTCAACTAACGTCGTTCAACTAACCAGATGACCTGGAAATTGACCCGTTCATTAAACTCAATATCTTTTTGCTGATCAGTTAATCACAGGTTATGGAGGTGTTACCAGTTAAGGGGGAGCTGCAGTGATCCCCCCAATCGACCCCCTCCAATCCTCCGTCGTCTTGCCTTATTTCTGCACCAATCCATATCCACCAATGCATAATGCGGTAGCATCAATTTTTCAAACTTTGTCCCGGAAGTGACTTTAGACCACGTTTAATTTTTACCTTAAAATTTCATGCTCTTCCTTCGACTTATTTGAAAAAAGGTGTACTACTGCATATGCTGAATTCCCTGGGGATTGAAACGAGTTTTAAAAACCAGGGTTGGTGCAGAAATTAGGAAGGAAAATGTATGCCGAGTAGTAGACGAGGGCTTATTGGAGGGCGTCACACGTGCAACTCACCCTTAAGGATTGTACGTGTGCTACCTCGCCTCCTGGGCGTTACGTAAATTATCGCTGTATTTCTGCGCCAATCCTGGATTTCAAAGTGTTATTTGTATCTCCTTGAAATTCCGCTCGCGCGTACGATTTTCATTTTTTGCCTAGCTCCTGTTGTAGCCACAGAGATATTATAACTAGAGCTTGAATGGCCCTTTGCGCAGCGGGACCATCATTGACATCACCCCCAGCTAGAAGCGGGTCCAAAAATCCCTTGGTTGAGAATGTTTTGGCGGGGTTTTCGATGAGTGAAGGGGTTTTCCTGCTCACGCCGTTTTTTGAGACAGCCGATGTGAAGAGACCTCCGGTCCCGTAATTACGTCAATCCACGCCCAATTTTCTAGTTTTTTGCGCATCCAGTGGTAGAGACCTCTCTTGGGAGTTGGGAGGTTCAGATCGGATGGACCGTTTGTCTGACCAACTTTTTCCCAGTTTCCTCGGTTCCTGCACACATTTTTTTTCTGAAAAATTACGTCCTTTTTATTATTTGAAGCATTTGTAGCTTAATAATGTCTTACAATTGGTTTTCAACGGTAGTAATTGTCGTAGTCGAATAAAAACAAGCTGTTTTACGATTCGAATGATTTTGATTTGTACGTAATTTCCTCAGAAATTTACTACAAATTGTTCAGATACTTTGAACCTTGTTCAGATACTTTTATCCGTGACCCTAGTGAGCCTACTCGACGTACTGAAATGCTTTTTTGGGATGGGATTCTCTCGTTCCCGTATCCACCTTGCTTGCCACACGTCACGGCTACACACCCCGCCGTCCGCCGTCCGAAGCCAATAAAAATCCTCTTCCGCGCCTCCAACGAGGAACAAGCCCATCTACCCAAACCCTCTGTCATTCATGAAAGAGATTTCCCGAAAACGACTTGGCTCATACTCATCATCATCGAAGCCATCCAAAGCAAGTTCAACGAGTCAACGCCCACTTGAAAACATTTCCTTCGAACACCAAGAGCCGTATTCAGAAATCCACCTTTACGAAGCAAAGAGTTGAAAAATGTGATGGTTTATAAAAATGTGACATCTATTTTGAAGCGCTTTAAAGGAGGCGTAAGGGCCCTTTCATATTAGGAGAAAAAAAACACTGACGCGCGATTGGGCGTATTTTTTTTTTTTTTTTTTCGGGGAAAAGACGACTTGCGAACGCTTCCAATGTGAAAGTCCCCATAGAGTTCTGCGTGATTTTACTGACGCGCACGTCAGCGTCCGACTCTTGCAGTCAGTAAAATCAAAAAAACTTTGACTCGCGAGTCGGCGTCTTTTTTCTCCTATAGCGTGAAATGAAAAGGCCCTACGCAGGTTAAGGTTGGTTTTTGAATTCTACGGGCTAATAGTCTAGTAAAAGAAAGGTAGTAGTTTGAACCAGCTGGTAACTCCAAAGTTGTGATTGGGATTTGTTCGGAGGGGTCTGGAGATGGTGTACTCAAAAGTCCCCGCCTCTAGCCCACGAGCGAAAATTGCTCATGAAAAGGTCCCAGGCAACTAAGAAATTCCAGCGGAACCTTTTTTCCCCTCGGGTTACTGAAGCAAGCCAAAAACCTAACCGTGTTGAGGGATGTATAGAGCGTTGAGGGCAGAAAAAGGGCTCTGAATAACTGAGTTTTTGGGAGTTCATAGTGAGTTTCTCTCTTCTACTCATTACTTGATAGCTCTATGAGTTTAAGCCAAAAAATTTGAATAAAAAAGCCGATGAATCAAGCCAAGTATATCCCATTTTGCTCATTCCTCTCACTTTTTTTTATGCTGAGGTCGATATCTCCATGACAAATGAATCGATTTCATTTTATATGACTAGGTCATTCGATCTTATGAAATGAGGAGTTTCGGCCTGAAACTAAAAGAGCTACCTTGACTTCAAGAAATCGGCGATAACTTCGTCCGAACATTGTTAGGATATTTCTTAGGCACGTTTTCTATTACAGATCGAGAATTTTTTTCGACTTATTTGATATTGGACTTCTATGGGAAATAACACGTCAGAAAGGTAATTTCGTACACTTTCTAACCCACTCCTCAGTTGTAGCGTGGAGACAAATAATTGGCCTACAACAGTAGTTTTTAAATAGATTAACAACTAACGGCATCATATCATACTATCGTCATATCGGGGCATGGTTAGTAGTAGGCGCAGGTAAAAGTGGGTTAGTGTTCTAGGGTTAAAGAGATTAACAACTATAACCAAAAAACACCAAAGAACTGTAATTATCTGTACGACTGAAGTCACATTGCAGGTAAATCACGTTGTCCACCACGCAAGTAAAAGTTCTGCAGTACGTTTTCCTGCTTGCTTCTGTAAACCGAGGGAAAAAAAGGAATTTCTTAGTTGCCTGGGACCTTTTCATGAGCAATTTTCGCTATGAGAACGCTAGTTTCCATGTCCCCGCGATCTTTGACGTAAAATAAGCCTTAAAACGGTTAAAGACACATTAGTTCAAGCTATTTTTCAAATTACCTGTGATAAGTTAACAAAACTAGTTTATCTAATAGCCGTTTTCATCAAATTAACAGGACCATCCCATAAGAATACAGTTTTTATTGTTAGGGAATTTTCTCCTACTGCGTGTATCTCGACACCTATTGGAGATAAGCGAGTATCATTTGTGTTTTTTGTAAAGAGAATTTCGTGATGATTATTTTCTTTGCTATGCATCAATGTCGTAACGTCAACGGCGAGGACGCTACAACGCATTGTTCACAAAAAGCAGTGAAGGGGTTCGAGAATAGTGTCACTTTTAACGCTATTATCTCTTAAGCGGTTGGAGCTACAAAAATCTTGTCGAAGACTAATTTTTGAGGAATTTTGTCAACTTTGTTTTGTTATCCGATAAGTTTTTGGGTGGGACCTAGAGTTTACGAACTACAGGTAATAAAGTGAAAAATTATGCACGTTTTGTCACGTCCAGCAGCTAGCTCGTGGGCTAGAGGCGGGGACTTTTGAGTACACCATCTCCAGACCTCTCCGAACAAATCCCAATCACAACTTTAGAGTTACCAGCTGGTTCAATCTATGCCTTTCCAAAAAGCATTCGTTTACTAGACTATAAAGTGTATTTAGACATATGGAACAGCACCTCAGTACGGAAAATTAGTACTTTTTAAGGAACAAACAACAATAAACACGACGAAAAATAGCGATTTTTTAAAGAGAAATAGAGAAGTGAGCAAGTGATAAGAGATAATGCACCAGTTAACGTTCTAACCAGCCAAATTCGGGCGTTCAGTTTTTTGAACTGAGATCAAGCTTGATCTCGTTCAAAATTGCTGGTGAAATCCGATTTGACTGCTAACGCCGGTTAGAGTCGCTAATCAGAGTTCAAAAATGTTAACCAGACTTGTTGAAAACGGCTCGGTTACAGGACCGGAGATCTCTTCACATTGGCTGTCTCAAAAATCGGTATGAGCAGGAAACCCCCTTCACCTTCATCTTCAGTCAAGGGATTTTTGGACCCGTTACAAGCTCTGGGTGACGTCAATGATGGTACCGATGCGCAACGGACCCTTCGAGCTCTGGTTATAATTATATCTCTGTGGCTACAACAGCAGCTAGGCTAAACAAGATTGTACGCTCGTGCGGAATTCCCTGGGGATTGAAACGAGTCCTAAAGGGGGAGTTGCACGGGTGATTCCTCGACCCCCCTCTAATCAACCTTCGTCTACTACTCGGCATACATGTTCTCACCTTATTTCTGCACCAATCCTGGTTTTTAAGGACTCGTTTTAATCTTCAGGAAATTCCGCATTTGCAGTAGTTTTCCTTTTTTTCAAATTTCATCCCAGAAGTTAGTTTAAATTCGACTTGAACCTTTACCTTGTAATTTTACGTTTTTTTTCGACTTATTTGAAAAAAGGAAAAGCACTGCATATGCGGACTTTTCTGAAGATTAAAACGAGTCGTTAAAAAACCAGGATTGGTGTAGAAATTAGGCGAGAAAATGTATGCCGAGTATTAGACGTGGAATGATTTAGCAGGGGGGGGGGGTCAAGGAATCATCACTGCAGCTCCCCCTTTACTGGTTTCACCTCCCAACTGTAGCAAAAACTGCTTGTGCTAAAAAGTGCTTAGCAAAAACGTCTTGATTTTAATGAACGGGTCAATTTTCGGGTCATCTGATGGTTCGTTGAACGACGTTAGTTGAACTCGTTTTCGCGGTGGTGAAAACCATTTCTCTTGACTGCCGTTAAGAAATCGCGTTCAGTTCTAACCTCCGTCAATTGATCTCAGATCACAGAAAACTTGGTGAAAACGGCTCTTAATAGATAAAATTGGGGAAAATGCGCCAATTCACGGCTTCTGAAGCCAATTCAGTGGCTAAAATTTATGACAAGCTCAAATTCATGGCTATCAGTGAAAAAAACTGTTAAATCGCGGGTAAAATTGAGAAAAACTAACAATTTGTGGTTTAAATTGAGAATACGTGCTAATTGGTGAATCAGGTGTGTTCAGGTGTTTTAACAACTTAGGGCCGGGTCGACAATGCACGTTGCTAAGGGTTTAAACGTTTTGTATTCAAAATGCTAATTTCTGATTGGGGTGTAAGCTATTAAGCTCTGCTTAGTGTTAAACGGAACTTTAAATTAAACCCATATGGTCAACCCGGGCCCTATGCTAACGAATTATTTCAGAACGAGCTCCGTGGAAAAGAAAACAATGTTATAATCCAAAAATAAATACATGTACACTTAATAATACATTGTACGTATTTTGGCATTAAAGTATTAGAGCTGTATGGCCAGGCGATTCAATTATGTTCGTACTGGGCGAATGACAAGAAAACTTGTTCGAGAGAGTTGTCACTCAAGCTAAAGTCTTCAATTTCAGAGTGTCTCAATTTAATTTCATTCATCGCGGCGAACAGTTGTGAGTAGGGGATGGTGTTGACAATGTCGTAGTGTAGAATTCCCTGAAAAATATTCAACATTATACATTTTGTTCTTTTTCTGGACGTTATAGCGCAACCCTTGAAATAGGAATGGCGTGCAATGTGTGTGTGTAGTCTATTCAGACGAAATTACTTTACTTAGCTCATACCGTTTGTTCTTCCTTTAACTCGCACGGGAATGTGTCAATAATCTTTTTCTTGATCGCGCCATAAGCGGAAGGATCGCAGTTGAACTTAATTTTTACGACGAGGGCGTGTCCCTTCGCGTACTTATTTTTCAAAAGCTGAATAGGGCCCAAACATTGCATTCGACCCTGAACCATAATTGTCAACTTGTCACAGATTGCTTCGCATTCGTCCATGCTGTAACGAAAAAAAAAAAAAAAAAATCTGAGCCGGACAAGGATGAGAAACCCAAGGACGAGCCAACCTGTGAGACGTAATAATGAGGGTCTGATCATTCTGTTGACACTGTCTCAATATATCCCACAGTTTGCGACGAATCACCGGGTCAACACCTGTCGTTGGTTCATCGAGCAGCATGACCGCTGGCTGGCCAATGATTGACATAGCGGTGCTGAGCTTTCGCTTGTTTCCTCCGCTGTAGACTTTACACGGGCGATCACACACTGCGGTCAAATCTGAAATTCAAGTGCCACGAGGGGTGGGATGATAAGGAAAGTTCGTTACATTCGGGCGCCAAAGATCTAATACCGAGAGCGACGATCCATTTGTCAGTGATAGCTTTAACGTGGGACGGTTTAACTCCTCGCAGTCTCGCGAAAAGATTCAACAAGTGACGAGCCGTAAGGTCCTCAATTAGACCCCTGAGTTGCGGACAGTAACCCAAATTTTGAAGAAACTGAAATAAAAACAACAATCAAACGCATTATGGAGAATTGAAATCACTTAAATACTCCCTTACTTTAGATCTTTTGCCTATTAATCTATATTGACCAATTTTAGCGTTCCCCTTGCTCGGCTGTATCATCCCGGCCAGCATGTTGAAAGTAGTAGTCTTTCCTGAGCCGTTGACTCCCAGCAGACCGAAACAACTTCCTTTGTCTACGATAAAGTTTATGTCGTACACCGCTATGATGTTCCTCGAATACTTTTTACCGAGTCCGTGAGAAACGAAAAATGAATTACCTTCGAAGACATTTGATCAATTTAAAATCGAACTTCAAAATTATCGCAAAAATAAAAGTGACTGTACCTTCGCCACGCATTGCTTCACGAGCTTTTGTTTTTTCTCTTTGAATATCCGGATCAATCTGGTTAGAATTATCCGGAATTGGTCCATACACCACGTTCATAATACGAGAAGAAATGAATGCGAAAATTTTGTAATCAAATAAAATAATTAGAACCAAATACAGCAGGCAGTCTCCGGCTAGAAAAACGAGTTCTTTTTTGATTGATGGTAAAGCTGTGGTTGACAGAAAAGTTATTTAATTAGTCCCATGAAAGAAACAGTTTTATCTTTATCCCCAAATTGAAAATACGTATAGAAACCAGGTGGATTTTTTTTTTTTTAGGTATTACCCGTCTTATTTATTTAAAAACTAGTCTTTAAATGAGCAAAAACGACAGGCTGGATACTGGTACGTCTGAATTTTTGGCCCATGAAACATGTTGAGAATAGGTCCACGTGGTATTTCCAAATCGTGCCTGCACGGTAACACTTACAAGACGACACGGGCGACGTATCTCCGCAATAATTATGCGCGAAAACATTCACAGCGTTCGTTACAATTGTATTCATGGTACCCGTGAGCGGTGCGAAAGGGAACAGGTAGCACACGTAGGCCAGCCACTCGCTTTCTTCCCATAAGCGAACGAGCCAGCTAATAACCGCTTTGAACAGTTAAAAAAAAGGGGGGGGTAGGGTCTGTGTGAATACTGTGGAATACATTAAGGTTATATTAAGTAGGAGCATACCGATGACGATAGACATGAAAAAATACATCATCATGGCGTTGTTGTGTTTATTGAAAAAGAAACTCGAGAAGTACGCTGCAGATATTGCTCCGCACCCAAATAGAAACAGAACAACAGCCAACTCACCTACAACAATGCATAGTAAAATTAATTAAATCAGCACGCGAACAAGACCTAGGACAAATTGATCCACAGATAAATTCTGACGCATTAAATAGCCCAGACAGTCCAGGGTACACTAAAATGACGGTAATAGCGATAATGACTACGCAAACAAAAAGAATTAAGTCGAAAAGAAACGTAGATAGCCAGTATGTAATCGGCGACAGTCCAGTCATAAATTGAAGGTGTCTCACGTTGGTCACTCGTTCCATATGAGGGAACGACACGAAATATATGACACTGTACATCATGCCTATCGAAAATACCATAATCCAAACCAGTGATAACTGGAATTGTTGTTTTCCTATGCAGATCGACTGAAAAAAAGGATATTGTTGCTACGATAATCGTACTCCTCGGATCAAACTCAAGCGAGAAATACATCATCGGCATACCGATTGTAAGCTGATCGGTTCATTGTACGTAGTAATAGTTCTCAAAGTTCTGTTTCTACCGTTGTTGATAAATGCATTCGCGAGTAAGTTCATTGCAATTGGCGCCGAGTGATACGCAACAGTTGAATACATAGCGTTCGGGACACCGTTGAAGTCTCCGCTGACCACCATCTTTGTTCTGTAGAATACCAGATCCTCACGCGCCGTTTTCAGCAAAGCTATATTTAACGAAACTCTCGAAAAATTGGAACATTGAAAACCCGTGACAATGTACCAGAGACGACTGTTTCATTGCCGTTCAATACAGTAACGCTGCTCCCTTTGGATTCAATAGAATTCTTGTAATATTCGTACAGTCTGTCGCTTGATTTTCCCTTCAAGATGGACGATGTCTGGCCATAGATTGACAGATCCAATTTAACGGATGGATCGTCGTGTCCAAAAAGATTTTGACACGACCATAGGTTCAAATAAGTCATCAAAATAGGAATCACAACAAGCTGGTGAAACAAGTCTCATAGCGTCAGTGCTTTTATTTCCCTCCTAATTAATTAACAACTTTCAATTTACCAATGCAAGGAGTGAAATCCAGTTTCTGATGGTCCAGTGGAATTTTTTAACAGTTAGGGCAAAAAATTGCTGGAGCAATAGCAACCCTGCGGGAAAACAAATTGTTAGAATTAATTGATCAGAAATTGAAATAAATAATGGCAGCCGCACAAACCACAAGACAGAGTCTGAGATTTTGAACTAATGACGGGCATGTCGATTTCATCAACGTTCGTCTTTATTCCTTCATCTTTTTGAACCCTGTCGACCAAGTATATACATCAATTTCGATTCTATAGGAGGAGGTTTGGAAAGAATAGTGTCCCGATTAGGGCTGCCCGCTAAGCTTAAGACAAATCTTCAAAAATGGTCACGATGTGTTGTTGATGGAAGGTCGAGTGAGATGAGCCTCTTTTAACTGAAGCAAACTCTGTATTCGCATAGATGTGACTTGAAACACTTGAAATGCCCATGTTTAAAGCCGAAGATGCGGTACCATTTGAACACAAGGGCCGAACTGGATAAATTGGACCAAAGGGATAATCTGAAAGCGGCTGGAGGTCCTAAAATCAGTGGGGCCAAAATGATGGCGTTTTCCATTTACATACAATTCCTCTCTGGAGCCGAGCATTTCCACCCGTCTTCTCTGTTACCATATGATATAATCCAGAGAAGACGGGTGGAACTGCTCGGCTTCAGAGAGGCATTTTATGCAAATGGAAAACGCTATGAAATTTCTCGAGCATGTTCTTGGGGCCTATCTGCAAGTAATTTTCACCCAATCACGTATGTTTTTGTCAATCCAACGCCCAAATACTTCGCTCATTCATTTTATGCTCATCTGTCCAAACATTCTGGGGCGTGATGAGTCTTTTTGTTTAGTGCTTCTTGTGGTTAGAATCTACAGTTGATCCAGAGGGGGCGTGCCCCCACCTATTGGCCATTCCAGTTAGTCGAAAACACTGAAAAACTTTGACTGATTTGATGAATTGATTTGGTGATCCAAAAATGGCCTGTTCGCCTTCAAGACAGAATAATGTCTTCAAAGTTTATTAGCTCAAAGATTCGAAATGACTGTACAAATAAAGTTTACAGCCGTGCTGTTAAGCTCTAAAATTTAAGACCTCTGGCCCAAAAAAAAAAACATTTTGACCCAAGAAATGGCTACAATTCAATGCTTTCTCCCCCATTGAACTCGAATTTCACGAATTATTGGCACTTGCGCAACCAAATTGCTCATTAAAAAAGTCGATTAAGTGTATGAGCACGTAAGAACCTAATTTCGAGCGGTCGACACCCCTTAAAAAGAGTCAACTTCATGGGTTTCACACGTTCAAAATCAAAACTTCCGGACATTCGCTCATTTCGAAGAGAAATTTCGTGTGTCTAAACTTTAAAAAACGGAGAGAGAAAGCTGTCTTAAGAAAATGCTGCAACTGTGTGGTTGTTGCTGATGGTGGCGTGTGCAGTGCCGTCGAGAGAAAATCCGGGCCCGGGAGGGCCTTCGAAGTCGGGCTCTCTCAAATACAGACAAAAATCTGAATGCATTCACGCGCGTTATATGCAGTATTATGGTGATTTTCATGCTATGTATACGGTGCAGCCGTGTACTATGTAGCTGATGACAACTATACTCAATAATTAAGATAAATTTGAATTTGAGAACTGAGTGCTTTGAGAACTTGTCAGTCACAGGATTGATTTACTCAATTATTTGATCTGCAAAATTTACCTCCAGGAACTCCGTGAAATGGCGTTTTCTCGGCTTTCGTAGCGTATTTATCTCCAGAAAAGCGGATTTGGGGCTTCTTCAATTTTAGCTGCGAATCACTTTATATTTTAATAATCTTAGCTGTGTTCTACTTAGCACATCTTCTATAGTTTTGAGTTGTGAGATGGCACTCTTCCTCAATTTTGGCCGTGAATTATTGCTTTTTCTCATGTTTAGCCTCAAAATATAGCAATTTTTCCCAATTCCACCACACGAATGATCGACTTTTCCAAATTTTTGCCGCGAAGGGACGTTTATTCACTTTTAGCCGTGAATTAGTCCCATTTTAGTCGCGAATTACAGTACTTTTACAGTAATTTAACATCAAATTGGCTTTTTCCTCACATTTTAACAAGCGTGCAAAAACCTGTAGCCATCAGTCTTTCCTCCTGTTTCAGCTGCTCGCCATGCCATGCCTATACTAACAGTCGTAATTTGAGCCATCGTACTAACAACATCAATTATATTACTATTTTTCTCCACGAATCAGCGCTTTTCCTTTATTTTAGCCGCGTATCATAAGCTTTTTCTCAATGATAGACACAAATTCTCAATATTTTCAGCGAAATACCGATTTTACCACACTCAGCAATGAACTAGCGCTTCTGGGTTATCTCCTGTAATGAGGAAATTATGGTTTCGTAAATTTTATCCGTGAATGTTCGCAATTCAATCATAATTAGACTGAGATTAAGCACCTTTTTTAACTTTCATCCTCAGATTAGCACTAAAATTGTCACTTGAATTGTGGGAATTCACACTTTTTTTCACTTCATCGTTGAATTAGCAAGATTTCCCCATTTCAGTAGCAACATTTTCTGCATTTTTTGTCATGAGTTGACACTTTTTCTCAATTTTAGAAACAGATTATAGGGCTATGTCTTCATTTCAGCCGTCAATGAGCCAATTGGCCCACATTATCTCAATATTTTTGATGTGATGTTTTTTCACAATTTTAGCTGTGGATTAACGATGTTTCCCCCTTTTTTTGGTTAATTCGCGTGTTCTCTCAATAAACCTCAATATTATCGCTTTTCTCCCTACGGTTTCTGCGGTTTTTTTTTTCTATTTCACCCGTGGAATAAGCTATTTTTGCCTGCTATAACTGGCATAAGAGTAGCACCGGCTATTGCAGTGATTCTCAATCTGCGGGGGGCACGCCCTCCTACGGCAAATTTGATTTCTAGGGGGGAGGAAGCGGGTGTGAACTTGTCTCCATGTCCATTCATACACTCACCATGAAAATATATAGGAAACTTCAGGAACGTCACTCATTTAAAGCTAAAGTTGAGAAATCGTCAATTCCTGATTTCTGGGGGCAACTTCATCGAGAAAAAGCGCCAATTCATGGCTAAATGTAAAGACATAATCGCTGATTTACTTCTGAAGTCGAGGGAAAGCGCTATAATTCGTGGCTAAAGTGTGAGCGCTAATATTCACTGCTCAAATTGAGAAACATCGCTAATTTGCTGCTAAAATGGAGAAAAAACGCTAACTCACTGCCAAAATGGAAAAGAACGCTACTTCGCCGCTAAAATTGAGAAAAAGCGATCGTTCAAAGCAAAAATTAAGAAAACACCAAACCGCGATTTCGAAAATTGAAAACAAAAAAATTGTTAATTCGAGGCTAAAATGGAGATAAAGTACTAATTCATTGCTATTATATTGCCACATCACCAATTCGCCGCTAATATAGAAAAAGCTATATGTAATTCGCTGCTAAAATTGGGATAAATCGCTAATTCGAGGCTAAATGTGAATATATCGCTTGTAATTCACTGCTCAAATTGAGAAACAGCGCTCATTCGCTTTTAAAAAGGAGAAAAAGCGCTAATTCACCGCTGAAATGAAAAAAAAAAAGATCTAAATCATCGATAAATGTGAAGAATTCGCTAATACTCTGCTAAATTTGAAAGCAATATAGCACTAATTCGTAGTTCTAGATGGTAGACATCGTTACTGCTGAAGTTGAGAAAAGCGCATATTCGTGGCTGAAATTGAGATTTGGCGCTTATTAACAGCTAAAATTGAGGAAACGCAAATTCACAATTTCTTGAGGCAACTTGAAACTTGAGAAGAAGCGCTAATTCATGGCTAATTGTGAAAAATGACTAATTCACTTCTGAAATTGAGAAAAATCATTAATTCGTGCCTAAAAACATGGACATTTCGCTGCTAAAATTGAGAAAAAGCGCTGAATCGCTGCTTCGTCCAGTTCATCTGCTTTCTCATACCCTGGAATACCAGAGCGCACCCTGATACCCACCCCAACGTTACTGTGTTACCAGCTGCCTCCAGCAGAGCCATTAGACGTGATCTACAGCCCTCCCACCACCCCACAATTTGGCTTGGAAATAGCCCAGAGGGTGGCTATTTCTATTGCAGCAGACCTCGATGGCCTCAACGCGTAAACGCTGTTGTATAGGTTTGACCCACCTGACAAGTCGGACAATTTTGACCTTTCCCCGGGACCCGGACATTTAAAAAATGAGCCCGGGCGTCTCCGGACACCCCTAAAAGTAAAACATTTCCGGGGAAAGCAGGAAGTCGGATCACCCTGTTAGTCATCGACACTGGTGGTCCTCTGTCTCATTGTGAACCAATTCGTTCTACGGATTCGAAGAATGTTCCAGACAATATCATCGATTCTTATTTGTGGCCAAAATTGTGGAAATTGATGGACTACTTAAGGATCATCATCATGCGGTTGCTTCATTGCAACGGAATCGATGATCGGTAAAAACATTTATTCTGAGCTGACAACGGATCCGTGATCCAGGACTTCCGAAATAATAAAAATTGGTTATTCGGTGAAAGTCCATACTCGTTTGCCTTGTTTTTCGTTTCTTCTTGGTCCAAAAATGGTTCTTTCTATTGAAATCTGGTACATTTCACCCTAATTTCTACATTAATGTGGTTGGAGAGGGGATAAAAATACGGGGCGCCAAAAATTAGGCCTGCTCCCCCTCGAAAATGACGTAAATCTGGGCCTGCCTGATGGTACTCCCTTCACTCACCATTTTCCCACCGACCATTGGAGCATATAACTGTATGGAGCCCAGTATGTGCCCCTCAGGCAGTCTTTAGAATCGGTGAAGGTGACGTAGAGTTTCTTGGACGAAAAAAAAAAAAAAAGTAATTTTCCTCATTGCCTGCTTGGACGACAAATCGGTTGTTGAAGGCGGTTCTGGTAAGCAGTTGAGACCGCCTGATGGGGTGAGCGAGCGAGCATTGACTGGTGAGGTGTGATTATGCTGTAACTTTAAAAGAAATAGAATTTCATAACAATATTCGTGTGATTCAGGTGACTTTTAGGCAGCAAATCCGATGCGTCATGGCAGACCCCGATGATGAGCTCGAGAGACAGATTATTAACCTTATTGGGGTCGAGGGTGGGGTTCAGACGGTGTACGACTTTCTGATGCACCATCAGATCAGAAAGACAGCGTCCACACCACTCGGTGTACATGACCGAATCATCCCATCACGCAAACACGCACGTACAGAAACAAAAACCAAATAATACTTACTTCAAAAATACGTCATCTACATTCGTGCATGTAACGCCCAGCGCAACGGCATGGCCCTCAGAATTTTTGATTATTCTCTCAATCTCACGAAAAAGCCTGGGAAAGCCTTTGACCTCGCTGGAAGGAAGTTGAAACGTCAGCGCTCCAGTTTTCGGTAACCGACTCGAATTTGGAACGGATCCGAAAACTGCCGAACCAATCCGGGAGACAATATTTTCGGGACAATTCGCTATTGTTATCCGGTAGCCAGCCCCTGAGAAAGCAGTAAAATAAATGAATTTGTATCAATTAATAATTTGAAAAATTTGCACATTGGGTAAATCGGTCGTACCGTAACGTTTCTTAAGAAACATGCTCGTTCCGTAACATATGAGCCTTCCATTAGACATGATGGCGATTCTGTCGCCTAAGTAATCAGCCTCTTCCATGAAATGCGTGGAGATTATTATGGTTCTGTTGCCTCTGAACCCCTGAAAAAAAGTACAATATCACCTGAGATTTTCGAGCGATTAACCCAGAATTATTACCGTTAAAATGTCCCATATTTCGCGTCTGGACTCTGGATCTAAGCCGGAAGTGGGCTCATCGAGAAGTAGAATCTGGAATTGAACTTCGAATGAGCGGTGAATTGGACTACTTCGTATAGAACAAAAATACTTCCGGTTCCGATACTAATGCTATAGCTAAGCACAATTTTCTTTTCATCCCTCCTGACAAGTTCTTAACCAATTCGTTTTTCTTTTGAGTTAAATTGAACCGTGCGAGAAGTTTGGCACATTCCTCTCGAGCTTGCTGCTTGGTAAGACCTTTAGCCTGGAAAATTGAGATAATCAGTTGTGAAAAACTGAAAAAAGGTGAACATGCCAACCATTCCAAAGAAAACAATGTGTTCATAAACTGACATACTGGTCAGCAATACGTTCTCCTGCATGCACAATCCGATGCGTCTTCTGAAGTTCTCCATATCGGTAGTTATTTCATGTCCGTCGACTGTAATCGATCCACTGGTAGGGGAAAACATGCCTTAAAAAGGTTACAGTTTTACCGTTGGAAACTCTTCGAAACTGTCTAAAATCGATGCCACCTGAAATGATTCCCAAAAGTGTGGTCTTCCCGGCTCCATTGTGCCCCAACAGTGCGGTTATTTGATTCCGGTATATGTCAATGGTCAGACCGTCGACAGCAGTCAATGATCCGAATCTTTTAACGAGCCCTTTTATCGATAAACCGACCGGTGATTCACCGTTGACCGGTTCGACGATAGGTGACAAAGCCGGATTGGTCTCAACGGTGTAATATTTCTCTTCAGTGGAATCGTTCGTGACTCTTTTTGAACATTTGTTGCCACTCTGGGAATTTGTAAGGTGTTACTAGGTTACTATGCCGGCGTCATGCGTCGTGGCAATTCGATTTTACCGTAAAAATGAAGTGCCAAGGGGAAGCTACACCCAATTTGCCAGGCTTTACTTTATCCAAATACCAAATAAGAAAGCCGTAAATGATCCAACTAGTCATCGTACCAAGCATGACCATTCCTAAAGACAATATGCAAGATTCGCTTGGAGATTTCGAGAACAAATTAGAAAAATTAATTTCTTCTTCTATGAAACAAGTTCAAAAGAAAGTGTTAGGAAGCGATTTGAATACACTGTAATAGTTTTTACGGGTTGTTTCGAATTCCAAAACAGCGCAAATGCCTTCTTTTTTGCAACCAATAGGAAGGAAAGTGGACAGGAAAAGTAATACGTCACTCGTAGTGGCGAAAAGACGAATTGAGCTAAGAGATTCGCACATCACCCAGAAAATAATTAGTACGAAAAGAGCAAGTTTGGCTGTAGGATGACAAAAAGCATTTAAATTAAAATGTAGCCGTAGCTTAAAGGAAAAGAAAAATTGGTACCGCTGTTGAATAACAAAGACAGGAAGAAAACAAAGAGGATACTGGTGACGCAAAAGAACAATAAAAATACCCAAAGTATGATTGGATTGGTGAATTCTAGGGCGGCGCCGTATTGTGTTTTAATCTTCAGGACGATCACTCCAAAAACCGCGCTCAGGCCACAGAGTGTAATGAATATAATGAACCAACTGGAGTAAATCATCCATACTTTTACACCGCAGATTTTTAACAGCTCCTATAAAAGCGAAATTAATTCGAAACGGATTGTAGGGGTGTGTGAGTCTTTGTTCTTATAGGGGAGGGCCAGCTCACTTTGACTCCACTGCTTTTCTCTTCTAACACATCGTTCAGTAGAGAGCACATCTGGTACAAAAATGAGTAGTACACAATTAACGGGAACATTATTTGCCTTAGTTCAGTGTACAAATCCGCCGACTTATAGGACGGATAAGGAAATGCTTGCATCGTCCACTTCAAGAAATTTATAGTCAATAAAGAAATAATGTGCGATAAAATCGATTAAGCACGTCTCACATTTTTCATGGGAACTCCAGTTGACATGGCATACGCTTCATTGACGGCTATTTGCAAGGCAAGAAATCCTCTGTTCAAGTACTGCTCTAAATTTACGTCAATGATGTCGTAAAAATTAAATTCAAGGTTATTAAAAAAGAAAAACAATGAAAATACTAGAATTTTCCATAGGCCCAGGTGAAGTGGTCCGCGGAAACAAATCGTCCGTATACCAAGTCCCACTATCAGTGCATTGGATTGTGTAGGACAAGTTTTGACTATTTAATTCATTGACAATAATGCCATAGGACCCAGTTCGATGTTCACGAAAATAAGAGACCATCGCCGCTTCATTCTCCACATTTGAAATAACTGAAAATTACGGCGGTGAAAGAGGAGTCGGTGAGCAGATTAAACATTATAAATACCGTATTTGTCGCCGAGTATAGGTTTGACAAATTTAAGAAAACTATTGACTGATTCGGAATCGGCTCTCTCGGCGGGACAGAAACAGAACAAAACTGTTCCTCCTTGCCTTTGCACGAAAATGTCCTCTCTTGACCTGACGGGGTATATGGTTTCAGGCTGTGGTGTACTACTCGACGGTGTTTGACTCTTGATCAGTAAGAGAAATGAGGCAAAGACAGCCGGAGGAAGAATCATAATGAAGTTTCTGATGTACTTCCTTCGTTGAACCCGCCACAATTTCCACCAAAGTGCTTTGCATACCATTTTCTCAATTTAGTTTCATCTATATTGAAACAAAAAGAACACGATTAAATAGAAATATCAACTATAGCCATTAACACTACGAACAGGTGCGCTTATTGTGAAATATTGGGTTCGTGTGTGAGTTGGAGGGGGGGGGGCTGGAGATATCTCTGAGCTTTCTTGCTGGGCTCGCTTTTACAGAACATGGGACCCGTAATTATTTATTATTATTCTTTTTTTTTTTTTTTATATCAGTGTGGGGATGCACGTGAACCTGACGCTTCCCATAACGTAAAAAAGAAAGGAAATGGTCCAAGTACTACACTTGGGGTCAAATGGGGTGGTTATGCGTTGACGCCGTGTATTTCATGGCGTCTTTTAAAAATACGGCACCATGCATTTTGGTGCAGCTAGCCACTGACCACCCAACTCCGACCTCCAGCCTTCCCGGCGTCTTTGACGCGCCGTGCTGTGGCATCCGCGGCACGGTTGGCGGCCCTGTTACGGAGAATTCTCTTAACAAATGGAGGAGGGGTATGGGCCGTGTAGTGGCGAGGGCACGGTCTTAAAAGAACTCTTTACCAACCCAAGGCGTTATGCGATCCGTGCCGAAGGGTGCGTGACACAGGGTGTGCTGTGTATTTAACGGAGCCTCAGGGATACCAGGCGACCTCCCTGAGTATTAAGCCTTCCCACGTCATGCGGGGCTCTGCCGTGGGTGACTTTTATTTCCCTAGCTGCTCGTGGGACCGTTTATGGATCGCGATCGTTTTACTTTGACAAACCCAAGGTTCATAACTCTGGAGCAGGTTGAGGACGAGCTTCTCAGTAGCCCTCAGCCTGCTCAGCCCGGCACCGCGGAGATGACGAGCGAGACCACCTCAATGGAGGTGGTTGAGCCCGGAACCTCCGGTGGTGTCGCTGAGGGAGTAGTCTCCCTCTCGGGTTCGCCGGTATCCGGCGTACCCGAATTACAAGCGGGTCAGGGAACGGTATCCGAACCCGTCGATCCCGCAACAGCGGCGCCTGGAGACCAGGAGATCGCTGATTTTGACAAATACGTCTCTGGCCTGAACAGGGATCAGAGGCGACGCTTTTTGTGGCTGGTTCGGAAGAAGGGGGAGGAACCGGAAGCCGCCAGGGCGAGTGCTCTGCAGATGGTGGAGAAGAGGAAGAAGGGGAGAGCCTCTGCAGAGACGACTCCGGAGGGAGCCGTGAAAAAGAAGCGAAGGACGACCGCACAGGGTCCTTCGTACACCGGAGCGCTCAAGGGAAGGAAGCTTGGTGTGGTTCATAGAGACTACCCAGCAGTCCTCCTCTTGGACGACCAGCTTGAGGCCCTGGAAAGGAGCATTGAAGCTGCTATTGTTGCGCTGGAACCTAAAGCTGGGGAGGTAGTGCCCCAGTTTGATGGTCTGGTGCGAAGGAGGGGATGGCTATCCATCACCTGCGAGGACGACGGGACGGCTGTTTGGTTAAAGTCGCTCGTTGAAAGTATCGTACCCTGGGAGGGGGCAAGGTTGAAGGTGGTTGAGGGGAGTGACCTGCCCAAGCCCAGGGTGGCGGTTGCATTTCTCCCGAAGTGCGCGGATCTGGGGAATGAGCAAGTCCTTCAGTTCCTCGTGCGCCAAAATCGGGGGTTAAATGTGGGACAGTGGAAGGTACTGTCCAGGAGTGTGCCTCAGGGCACGCCGGCTTTGATGATGACCCTGCTCATCGATGAAGAGTCGGCGAAGATCCTGGAAAGGAATAATGCAGTCCACATCAGGTTCGGCAAGGGGACCATCCGGCCTAAGGCTCGGAAGGGGGAAGGATCATCCTCCGGCCCCCGGCAGCAGCCGATGGAGGTGGATCAGGTAGCCGCTGCTGTGCGGGGTCCCATCCCCGCACCGCGGCAGGAAGAGCTATCTGTGGGAACAGCGGTTGGCGCCACGGCATCCGGGCAGTCAACGCAGGTAGCTCCCTCATATGCTAGGCCATCGACTAGCAAGGCGGGGGAGAGAGGTGATAGTGTCGGACCAGCGGGGGGTGAAAGAATCCCGAAGGCGGCAGGTCGGGCACGGAAACCCCACCCTACTCCGAGTAAGGCGATGCTGAAGAAGCAATCGCGGAGTGGGGTACATAAGGGGAATAAGTGACCGCTACGGGGTTGCGCTTCCTCCAGGTGAATCTGCATCGTGCGGCAGCGGCGTCGGCCGTCTTGAGCAGTGTGTTCACTGGGGGAAGCTATGACGTCGCCATGGTTCAGGAGCCATGGGCATGGGAGAGGCAGGTCAAGGGCCTCTCTGCGACAGCAGGTAAGCTGGTTTACTGTAGGGATGAGGAGCGGCCACGAACTGCGCTGTTTCTAAGTCCCGCAGTGAAATTTTTAACTATGCCAGAATTTCTGTGCAGAGATTTGACAGCAGTCATCCTGGAAGCCAAGGACGAGGACCGGACCCGGAGGTGTGTGGTAGCTTCCGCGTACTTCCCGGGGGACGCTGAGGTGACGCCGCCGGAGGAGCTTCAGCGTTTGGTCCTGTACTGCAGCGCGAGGAACCTGCAGCTGATTGTGGGTTGTGATGCGAATGCTCACCATACCATCTGGGGAAGTACAGATGTCAACGCCAGGAGTGAGTCACTCTTTCAATTTTTGATGACGCATGACCTGGTGGTGGTAAATCAGGGCTCGATCCCTACTTTCGTGACAAGTGCGAGGAGTGAGGTCCTGGATGTTACTCTGGCTAGCCAGTTTTTGGCCAATAGTGTCAGAGATTGGAAAGTCATGTCAGAAACATCAATGTCTGACCATAGGCTGATTTCGTTTGAGGTCGAGTTTCCTAGGGTTAGAAGTACAGAGTAACGGAATCCCAAGAACGCGGATTGGGAGGTCTTTAAGGGGCATCTTGAACAGGAGTTGTCTGAGATGGACCTGGACATTCAGTGCCACGCCGATCTCGATAGGGCGGTGGAGGCGATAAATTCAGCGGTCCTCAGTGCGTATGAGGAAAGCTGTCCTGTTAAGGTGAAGAAGGGGAACAGGGAAGTCCCTTGGTGGAACAACGAGCTGGAGATGCTCAGAAGAGAAACGAGGAGGCTTTACAATAGGGCCAGATCACGTGGGGAGTGGGAGGCTTATAGGCACTCCCTCACGGAGTATAACAAGGCCCTTAGGAAAGCAAAGCGGGCCACGTGGAGGACCTTCTGTGAGGGGATGGAGAATGTGTCCGTTATGGGCAGACTACAGAGGGTCCTGTCCAAAGAGAGCCCGGGCCAAATTGGTCTAATAAAAAAAGCAGATGGGGCGTATACCGAGAGCGCTAAAGAGACCCTGGAGGTCCTCCTGCGAAGTCATTTTCCTGATTCCAGGGATGCAGGGGCCTCAGATGTTCAGGGCGAAGTGGTGGCTGACTGCCAGCCAGCAAATAATGCAATATGGAGCGCATCGGGGAAATTGTTTACGCCCGCGAAAATTAAATGGGCTATCGGCTCATTTAAGCCCTATAAATCCCCTGGGCCGGACGGGATATTCCCGGTCATGTTACAGCGTGGCCTGGAGGTCCTGGAGCCGCGTCTCAGAAGGATATTTAGGGCAAGTTATGCATTATCGTATATACCGAAGGCATGGAGGGAGGTCAGGGTTGTGTTCATTCCTAAGTCGGGAGCAAACTCCTCGGCCCAGGCAAAGGCGTACCGACCCATAAGCCTCATGTCCTTCCTCCTTAAAACAATGGAAAAGGTAATTGGCCTGGATATCAAGGACGGTTGCCTTAAAATTAAACCAATCCAGAGGGGGCAGCATGCCTACCAGGCGGGCAAGTCTACTGAGACCGCCCTAAACGAACTGGTGGGTAAGGTTGAGAAATCTCTGGAGGCGAAAGAAACTGCGCTGGGCTGCTTCCTGGACATAGGTGGTGCTTTTGATAACACCACCTATGACTCTATGGAGGCTGCAGTAAGGAGCAGAGGTGTTGATCCATCTTCAGTGAAATGGATCAAGGGGATGCTGGAATGCCGCGTCGTGACTTCGGAGCTGGGAGGGGAGACTGTTTCCGTGTTGCCCTCAAGGGGGTGTCCCCAGGGGGGTGTGCTCTCTCCTTTGCTCTGGTTGCTCGTGGTGGACGAGCTTCTCGCTATCCTAAAGGAGCAGGGTTATGAGGTAGTTGGTTACGCGGATGACCTTGCGATTCTAGTTAGGGGCAAATTTGATGATACCATATCCAGTAGGATGCAGGGTGCCCTTAACATAGTGCAGCGATGGTGCAGCAGGCATGGTCTCAGGGTTAACCCTGAGAAGACCACCCTTGTTGCGTTTACCAGGCGGAGGAAGCTGGCATTAAAGGTAGTTCGACTGAATGGAGAAGTGTTGAAAGTAGGAAAAGAAGTCAAGTACCTTGGAGTTACCCTGGATCAGGGGCTCAAATGGAACTCGCATATCAAGAGGGTGCTGAATAAGGCCACGTTCGCATTGTGGGCTGGTCGGAAAATGTTTGGCAAAACATGGGGTCTAAAGCCAAAAATGGTGTTGTGGCTGTATACAGCTGTTGTTAGGCCTATCGTCACCTATGGCTCACTCCTATGGTGGCAGAAGACGAAACAAGGGACAGTCCAGGCCTTGCTGAGTAAGTTGCAGCGCCAGGCCTGTCTTGGAGTAACGGGTGCTATGCATTCGTGCCCGACGGCAGCCATGGAGGTGTTACTGGACATGCCTCCCCTGCACTTTCATGTGCAGGCGACCGCATATATGGCGGCGGTGAGACTGCTGCGGGCGGAGTACGTGAAGCGGGGTGTCCAGGTTGGGCACTTGCGTGTTCTGGAGGAAGTTGCATGTAGTGAGGCGGCTGAAGTCGTTACGGATCTCATGCATGTGAGGATGGATTTTGAGAAACCCTTTAAGGTCGACATAGGCAACCGCGACCTTTGGGATAAGGGTTTGCCGAGGTTTAAGCCCGGCACGCAAGTATGGTATACTGATGGATCTGTGAAGGATGGGGGTGCTGGCATTGGGGTCTTTGGCCCCAGGCTTCAGCATTGGGAGTCCCTTGGGACGACCGCCACCATCTTTCAGGCGGAGATCTATGCTATAGAAGCCTGTGCGCGGAAGATTAGTGAGAGGGGTCTCCGGAAAGCGAAGATCTTTATCCTGTCTGACAGCCAGGCGGCTCTTAAAGCCCTAGGCTCAAGCGTCGTGAACTCGAAGCTAGTTTGGGGATGTCTTGAAGCCCTCAGGCCTGTGGCAACGGCAAACAGCCTTACTTTGATGTGGGTGCCGGGTCACAAGGGGTTTGAGGGGAATGAAATGGCTGATCAACTCGCGAAGAGAGGATCAGAGATGCCTTACGTGGGCCCGGAGCCAAGTCTCGGGGTCACAAAGTCCTTCACGAAGAGGCAGGTGCAGGCGTGGTTGGACGAGAGGCATCGTGAACACTGGGTTAGACAACCAGGTCTCAGGCAGGCCAAGCTCTTTGTCACTCCAAAGGGACGATCGGAGAAGGGCCTGATCTCTCTGAGCCGAGGAGACCTTAGAATCTTGGTGGGACTGCTAACGGGACATTGTGCCCTTCGATATACACTCAGACTAATGGAGAAGTCTGACACGGACATTTGCAGATTTTGCGACCTGGCCGTGGAAACAGCAGAGCACGTACTGTGTGAGTGCCAGGCTCTGGGGCGGTTACGCTTTCTACATCTTGGAAATGATGTGCTTCAACCGGAGGACATCTCCAGGATGGCTACGGGAAATATCCTCAACTTCGTTAAGGAGTGGTGGTGGAGGACGCTTGAAAGCTAGCGTCTTTCTTGGCAGGGCAACCTGAGGGGACACCACAATAGATCTTATAGGTCGAGTTTGGTAGGAGATAGTTTCTTCTGGGCTTCCCTCCCCGTTTAATATAAAAAAAAAAAAAAAAAAAAAAAAAAAAAAAAAAAAAAAAAAAAAAAAAAAAAAAAGTACTACACTTGATTGTACAGCCGTTATGCTCCATGGCTCGCTCCATAATGTCTACATTATGGAGCCGAGATGCCTCCGGTAGGACGCAAGACAAAATTACTTAACAATAATTAAAACAAAAGTAGTTATTTACCATTGCGCCATGTATGGTCCATGAACAATAAATTATACCAGTGAAAGCTATTAAGCCCATCTCCCCTTTACTTTCAGTGTTTCGTGCAAATATTGGCCGCGCAGTTCGGCATGATGTATAAAGGTACATGTACGAATTCAACACCTTCAACGAGCACTGTATCAGTTTTGGATGCCATAAATTAATAAATAACACAATTATATAAGATTTCGAAATTTGAACCTCGTTCGAATTCTCATACGCAGAACGAATAAAAACCAAAGAGCTGTAGGCGAAAAAAACAGCTTTTTTTATATAGATTATTCGTTTTTTTTTATCTTCAATGTATCGTTTTTAACAAGCGTTTCCATGGGTTTTTATCACCCCATGATGCGGACTATTTAGTCCAAGAGTCAGCGACACAAAAAAAGCAACCATTTGCATACTTTTCTTACCCAGCGCATAACACCGATAATAATTCCCTAATAGTGGGAAAAATTGTCTGCCTCAATCTGGACGTGACGAAATCGGTGGCAGACGCCATTAAAGATGCACTTATGCTGGGGAGAAGTAATTCAAATCCCGGTCAGACGGCAAAAACGTTTAGTTCACGTGATAACGCATTGGAAAATATCGATAGGCGACCAACGTTGGATAAAATATAACATACTTTTTACCGACCCAAGTGCTTTAGGGGTTTTGTTTTTGTAGCCAGTAGTGCAGTGATGAAGGATTCACGGATAATAAAACTCAAAAAACACTAATTCGCGGATAAAATTAAGAAACAGCGCTAAATCACAGCTAAAATTGGAAAAATCGTAAATTCATGGATTCCGGTAGGAACTTCGCGGTTAAAAATGAAACAAAGCTTTTTGGAAAGCTTTAATTCGCGGCTGAAATTAGGAAAAATCACTCATTCACAGCAAAAATTGAGAAAATTCACGGTTTCCGACGGCCACTTCATGGATGACATAAGGTGAAAATTCATGGCTGAACTGGATGCGCAAACAATTAGAAAATGGGGCGAGGATAATTAACGTATAGTCTCTTCACATTGGCAGTCTCAAAAAGTGGAGAGAACAGGAAACCCAACCCCACCACCCCCATCATTTAAAACCCCTCCTGTACTTCTTCAACCAATAGCGAGGGATTTTCGGACCCGTTTTAAGCTCCGGGCGACGTCAATATTGGTACCGCCGCCGTTGCGCAGTGGATCATTCAAGCTCTATAGTTATCTCTATGGTTTTTTAAACGTTTTTGTATGCAAAATGCTAAATTATTACTGGGTTGTGAGCTCTCATCAGCTTTTTTTTTTTTTTTTTTTGAGGGCTCGGACGGTCTCCCGACTCCGAAGGTGCCACAAAAGCCTTTCGGCCCATACACCATACCCACTTGGGGCCCGGACTCGGGAGAGCCTAGTACGACTCCTCAAACCTATTTATCCTTTCCAGCAAACTCAGGAGACGGGCCCCATTCTCCTTTGAGAAGCTGGGGAAGGGTATCCTATCGTCACCAAAAATGGTGTATCTGGCCGCCGCGTAGCCGTCACACTCGCATACGACGTGCTCCGCGGTTTCTTCAGCCTCCCCACACCTTTCGCAGTCGGGCTCCCCCACTGCCCCCATGATTGACAAATGCCTATTAAGGGCGTAATGCCCTGTATACATCCCTACTATCCGCCTAAGCTTAACCCGTGTTAGTCCCAGCAACCATGCCGAAGCTTCCTGGTCTTCCTCATTGATTCCCAGTCCACCATCTCCTCAGAGCTTGGTCACTGGCCCAGGCCCTTATCTCCCTCAAGACCACCCTGCGGGCAATGCCCACCGATGGTTCAGGTCCTATTACCGGCTGGTCCGCGCCACGCTTGGCCAGCTCGTCTGCTTTTTCATTTCCCTGCCATCCTCTATGACCCGGGATCCATCCCAACGTTCCCTTCACCCTGGAGGTCCCGTATCCCTACTCTGCAACTCGCCATGACCGCTGAGTCCACCACGGGTTTGGTGATCGCCCCCAGCGCCGCCCTGCTATCAGAGTAGATACCGATCGCCCTACTTGTCACTTTCCGCTTCAGTAGCTCCCGAATACAGGCATCGATCGCTACCACCTCGGCCTGGAAAACTGTGGTGTGTCCCCCTAGCGGGATACTTATTTCCACCCCCAGCTCCGGCACGAAAATTCCAGCTCCGGTCGGCCCTTCCTGACCCTTCTTGGAGCCGTCCGTATAACACACCAGCTCCCCTTGCCGGGATTCCCAACCTTCCTCTCTCATAATGACTCTCTGTTTGATTTTGGTCGAGAAGTCATTCCTTTTAACCACGTAATCCGGCCTAAGTGCCGAGGACGGGGATACTCTGTTTAGTTCCCCTTCCCAGTCCCATTGGCCCAGCCTGGCTCGCTTTAGGCCTCCCTGGCATCTCAACCTGTAGGCAACTTCAAGTGCCCGACCCCTGACTTCAATGTCCAAGGGCTTCAGGCCTAGTAATCTTTCCATGGCCCTCGTAGGGGTTGTCCGGAATGGCCCCAAAATCGCCAGGCAAGCAAGCCTTTGTATTTTTGCGAGCCTATCCGCCCCCTCTCCCTTCTCTATATGCTCCACCATGCGACCGCCCCATGCAGGATGCGCGGTCGGATGATTCCTGTGTATATCCACTTCATGACCCGTGGTTTCAGGCCCCAGGTCTTCCCCACGATTTGTCTACATTGGTGAAAGGCCACCACAGCTTTCTTATAAACGCTGTCTACGTGTTCCTTCCACCTTAACTTCTCATCCAATATGACTCCCAAGTATTTAACCTGTTTTGAGAGAGCGATGGCCTCTCCCCGAAAGTGGATTGATTGCCATCCCTCCCTTTTTCTCTTGTAAGTGAACAACACCATTTTCATCTTACTAGGGTTTATTGTGAGACCCCTAGGCCTACACCATGCCTCGACTATCCCCACCGCCCCCCTCATGAGAGAACACAGCGTGGATAAGTCTTTCCCCCTAACCACTATGGCTCCGTCATCCGCAAAAATTGCGCATAATAGCCCTTTTCCTCTAATTTCCTTATAAGACTATCTACCACAAGTATCCAGAGAAGAGGCGAGAGACTTGAGCCCTGGGGCTCCCCCCAACTGGCTCGTTTTTCCACCCTATCGCCGCCCACCTTAGCGACCACCCACCTATGACTCAGCGAGTAGTCTATCCATTGAATCAGCCTCGTCTCCACCCCAAAGTGCTCTAGAGTTGCCACAATACACTCCCTATGTACCCTATTAAAAGCCCCTTCAATATCCAAAAAAGAGCCAACGCGTACTCTTTCTGGGCCACAGACCCCTCCACCCTCCCCAGTAAGTCGTGGAGGGCCGAGTCGGTCGACTTCCCCGCCGTGTACGCATGCTGGTTCTGGTGGATCACTCCCCCAGTAGCCAATGATTCCCTCATGTATAATTCAATTATCCTTTCCATCAGTCTTAAAAGTACACTGCTTACACTAATGGGCCTAAAATCCTCCGCTTTGGCATGCTTCCCGCCACCTTTAGGAATAAAAACAACTCTCACCCGTTTCCAAGCCGTGGGTACTTTCCTGGCTGCCAGGCACCTGACGAAGAGTCGTCTTAGTCTCTCCTGAAGCCTCCCCCCGGCATGCTGGATGGCACACGGGTGTATTCCGTCCAATCCTGCTGCCTTGTAGGGTCCCATGGAGCTGAGTGCCCAGTTGAATCGCTCCCTTGAGATCACCACGTCGCATCTATTGCACTCATCTTCGTCCTCTGTTCCGCCCCTCAGTGGCACGACCTCCTCGCTCCTGCACCCTGGAAAGTGAGTATTTAGTAAGTGTGTCGCGATACCTAATCCATCAACCACCGAACCACCGTCCGGAAGCGTTAGTGATCCTACATTACCATTCGGTTCTGACCGTACGATACGAACGAGTCTCGCCGCCTCTCCTGTTTCCTCAATTCCTTCGCAGTAGGTCCTCCATGTATCTTTCTTAGCGCGGCAAATTCCAGTCTTGTATGCTTTCCTAGCCGCGTGGTAGGCCTCCCAGTCCTCGTCGTTCCCTGTTGCCTTTGCGGTTTCCGCAACCGCTCTGGTCGCCCTTTTGAGCAAGCGGAGCCCCAGGCCCCACCAAGGGGATTTTTTGGGCTTCCTCCTTCGCTCTGGGCAGGCCACCTGAAACGCTTCTGTTAGTATTTTCCTTACCTCTCTTTCCTCTTCGTCAATGGATAACCCCCCGGTCTCCACCATTCTTCCTACCTCCCGCTCGAATCTATCCCAGTCTGTATGTCTGGGGTTTCGTTCGGGTTCCGCTTTGTCTCCTTCGGCTCCCACTGTGAACATAATAGGTCGGTGGTCCGACGTTATCACCCCCTCTTGCACCCTCTTCAACCAATAGCGAGGGATTTTCGGACCCGTTTTAAGCTCCGGGTGACGTCAATATTGGTACCGCCGTTGCGCAGTGGATCATTCAAGCTCTATAGTTATCTCTATGGTTTTTTAAACGTTTTTGTATGCAAAATGCTAAATTATTACTGGGTTGTGAGCTCTCAGCTTGGGGATAAACAGAACTTTGAGCCCGCACGAGGTCAACCGGGCCTAAATCGCAATTTTCGCGATTAAATCGCCATTTTGACATAAAATCGCCAGATTCAAGGTAGGTAAACCCACTAAATTTATTTTTAAGGTGAAATCACCGATTTTGCAGGGAAAACGTCGGCTTTCAGTAAACAGTTTACAACTTAAACGTTGAAACTTCAATTTTGGTTGAAACTCGTCAGTTTTGTGATAAAGTGTTCTGAGGTAAATCTGCAGTTTCAGGGTGAAATTTTCTTTTTGAGGGAAACGAACAGAATTATCCAATTATAAAATATCCAGTTTTGAGGTAAAACATATTTTTTGGGATGAACTGCCAGTTTTTGGAAAAACCGTTAGCTTTTAGGCAAGATTTTGGGATGCAATCGTAAGTTTTGGGATTAAAACAGTCAGTTCTGTGGTAAAATAACCAATTTCAGGCTAAAATATCAATTTTTGAGGTTTTAAACCGTCAAATTTGGCTTTGGGGGTAAAATCGCCAATTTGGTAGTGACGTCATCAGACACGTCAGCTTTGGCGTGAAATCGTCTGTTTTGGTATAACTAATCGTCACATTTGAGATGAATTCTTAAGCTTTTGTGGTGAAACCACCCGGTTTCAAGTCAAAGTCGTCCTTTTTTAGCCTAAAATCATCCGCTTTGGGGATAACTTTAGTTTCAGTGTGACCAGGGGTGGGCAAGATACTTGAGTATTTAAAATACTTCGTATTTTAAAAACAAAATACGTATTTTGTAATTGTATTGAAATACTTTTGGAAAAGTATTTGTATTTCTGTATTTAAAATACATTTTTGAAAGTATTTTGGGCTTTGTATTTGAAATACATTTTCAAAAGTATTTTGTATTTCACACTCAACGAAAATACAAATACAAATACAAATACTTTTAATTTCAACGTTCTTTAGTTTCCACTTCTTCGCCCCATTCACCAGTATAACCTAACTTAGTGACACCATATTTGGCACAAAAACCCGGTGTAATAACAGCCTTCGATTGACGTTTTCATTTTTCGAAAAAGTGGAGAGGGAAGGGTAGTCATGGTGGGAGGTGGAAGTTCCGAAATCCTTGTTAGCACAACTGCCGCAGAAATGATGCTAGCAGATGGAAACTTTGCACAAAAATGGATCATACAGAGCCCTAGCCTACAAGTACACAAAGCTGTACAAGTAAACAAAACTCGTGGCAATTATTGCGAAAAACAACGCTAATTCGAGTTTAAACTGGACCAAAATGGCAAATTCACAACTCAAATGGCGAAAAATCACCTATTAATAAAAAAAAAGAGAATAGATAATGTGCTAATTCGCTGCGAAATTATCCGAAAACACTATTTCACAGCTGAAACGAAGAAAAATCATTAATTGAGTAGGCAATTTCCAAAGTGCGCTAAAGTACTTCCAAGTGAAACGTAGAAAAGGGCAAAAATTTATAGCACTTGATGTAATCTAGGAACTATTATACTTTTTAAAAAAAAAAAAAAAAAAAAGCGTAAAAATCCCCTGCTTAACCGTGTGAAATTTGGCCTTACCTCCTATCGAAGAACATTTTATATTTAAAATTTAACATTTGAGTTAGCGCGTTTTGCAATTGCAGTACATTTTTAACGGGGTTTGCTTCTGTATGTTCAGCCATTTGTAATTTTTTTCCTGCTTCAAAATGCGCTATATTTCAATAGTCCAGGTGCAAAATACGCTTAATATGCGTTTGTAATTTTATTGAAAAGTGTTTGATGGTATTATGGGAATGAAATGAAAAACGATCGATGGTAACATAAAGGCGTTTCTTAAAATTTATTAGTGAATTAGAAACGGTCTTGTTAAAATCAGAGAGAGAGAGAGAGAAGCTAAACAAAGTCGAGAGACGCGAAGTAACAAAATATTAAAAAGGATCAGAACAACCAGTAACACCTAAATCTAAGTCAATTAATCTCCTCAATATCGCTGTCCATGAATAAATCGAAGTCCGGGTCTTCTGGTTCGTCATTCTCCGGAGTCCTAACGAAAACTTCATCGCCAATAACATCGAGTTCCATTACGATGTTTTCCGCTGCTTCCTCAGTCCCGGCTTCTTGAAGAGATGCTTGGACGTTGAAGACCTCCGAGTAGTACATGAGGAGAGGATTTTCCTCCCACTTTTCCCCGAAGTGCAACTTTAGAAGCCTCAGAACGTCAGACAATTTTGCTTTCTTAACTTCAATACCTTTAATTACTTTTTCCAATTTTACGTTTCGTATGGATTTTTTTGGACGCGTTACGCTTTTTGGGGCTCCTGCTTCAAAGTTGTAAAATGGTTCTCCTTGCACCAGTACGTTTCGGGTAGCCCCTTTAGTTAAGACAATTTTTTTAGACGTTTGAAATTTAAAGTGCCACGACGAAACTGCTTTCAATACTTTGTCGCTTTCTTTTTTCCAATCGTAAACGTCGCCGCCTTCACCAAGATGAATGACGGTGGTGTATTTATCAAATTTTTCCAAGTACGACTGAGGGTTTGGAATGACGGTTAAGGTTTTGAATTCCCTCTCCAAATTACCAAACACTCTGTCCGGTGGTATGTAAGAATGACCAACAATCGGGAAATAAATGAGAATTTTTGTTACATTTACTGGGGCTTTATGGATGAGCCCATACTGTAGCGTTGTGTTCTTGTTCTGGCCTCAGCAGCCATCAGAGAATAACTTTATGACCGTCTTGCCCTCGAAGTTTGAGTTACATAGTCTATGATACAAAGCCGACGCTATCTGAATGGAACCTTTCGCAAATTGGTCCTCTGTCCACACGTAGCTGAACGTATTTGAAATAGTTCTGGGTACCGTCGATACCCCTTCGCAAATGGTGAAGTTATATAGGTACAGCTGACGTCTATAGTAAGCTTCCTGATCCGGTATTTTTGGCAATGGTAGATTTGTTTGGCAGTCATAGCTAAAAATCAACTCGTTTGATTCTGCTTGTCTCAGTTTATCAAAAAACACCGAAGCCTTTTTTTTGTGACTGATCAAATCTGCTTGTAACTGTTTCTTTTTTTCTATGTCTGTCTCTTCAGAAATTTGAATTTCAAGCCGCATACATGCAGAGCATCTATCAGTATATGGAGCGGCGAATCCAATATTGAAATTTTCATTGAATACTTTACGAAAATATTCATAATTGACGTTGAATATTGTATTTGGACTGACCTTTTTTAAGATGAATGGAGGTCCGATGTCTTCCGGTAGGGGGTTGGGTGATAGCTCGGCGTCATCATTGGGTAGCAAAGGCAGTAGTTCAACTGATTGGTCGTTGTCTTCAGGAATATTTCGCTGCCCCTTCTCAGCTAGGTACATTCTCCAAAGTTTTCTGCATGACAGGTCGATGTCAAGATACTGCCTCATTTTGATTTTTCCCCGGCAGTAATGACTTTGAAGAGGTTTAAACTGTTTGATGAAGTCTATTATTGACGCTACTTTGGAAGCTGTTAGCTCAACATATCGAGCTCCACCCCTTGTCTCAGGCGGGGTTAAGCCAGTTTCCAACTTGTTTTTGCAGATGCGGCGAATGCGGTCCTTTTTCTCGTTTAAAATCTCCAAGAAGGCAGGCTGGCAAACCTTAACGTTGTCCACAACACCCGCACGTCTTCTTGGCAAGAAATGAGTTACAGCCATGTCTCGTTGTCGCAATATTCCATCAGATTCATCATCCAGAGGAAGTTTCCGGCGCCTTTTGGCTGATGAAATAACGCTGTGTTGCAGTTTAAATTGTTTCTTTGGTCCCAATGATGTCGCATCTTTATAATATGCTTCGTGAATTCTTCTAACATCCTGCAAAGGCAGGCTGCTGCATTTGAAGGAGCTATTTTCCTTGTGCTGACAACTTGGTTTTGACGGGAGACATTTTGGCCTGTGCCTGGTATAATAAGAAAACTCTATCAGATTCCAGAATTCAAGGAACAGTTATTACGAAAGATTGACCAAATACTCAAGTTAAATAAACGCGACAGAAAGAAATTGAATTGATGTGAAACCCGAAAGACTTACCGTGCTCTTTTACCGATGTTTCGCTTCCACATTTCTGGCTGCCGCGGTGGCTTTCTTGATTTTTCACGCGATGTTTTGGTCAGAAACTCATTATTCGATTCCTCCATGATTACTACTAAGAAGGCACTGAATAATATTAGGATATTATGTACGTTTCACAGGGCTCTATAAGAGTTGAAGAACTAGGAAAGTGCTTTTATCCAGCGAATAAACTGTCTCCGCGCGCGCTATATGCTTAGATCAGCATCATGACGATCCATGCCCGTAGTTCTATTCCCCCACCTCTTGCGATATTCTGACCAACCAAACACGCGAAATGCGTAAAAGTGATGAAAAACATATTTTAATGCCAACATAAAGAGCCGTACAACAAGAATCGTAAAATTTAGCGCCCTTTGCTTCTGTACGCACCTGGACTTCATATTACTTATAGGGTTTTAGCGGCTTTTGAAGCGGGAACGTTTTTAGCGCGTTTTGCACCACAAGAATCCCAGGATATGGCGCTTTTTGGCACAGGGAGTGAACGTTAACTCGTTTTTTCGAGGGTTTTTAAAGCTCTTAGCAACTAGATACCAAGGCAGGCTTAAAACCACTGACATTCTGAATCCAACGATACACCAAACTCATTTTTTTCAAAAAATGGATTTAGCGCACTTTGCAAATAGCCGACTCAATTCTCGGCTGAAATTGAGAAAACGAAAATCTGTATAGCTTCTGAAAGAATCGAGGCTCAAACTGAGAAACAGCGCTAATCCGTAGAAAAAAAATTGCTCACGCGAGATAAAACCTAAAAAAACTACGCGGCTAGAATTGACAAAAATATTAATTAGCGGGGCCAACTTTAAGGAAAACACTAATTTTCAACTCAAACTGAGAAAAAAGTGCTAATTGGCTGCTAAAAAATTGCTAAACTGCAGCTGAAAATGAGGAAAACTCCAAATCGTGGCTAAAATGGAGGAAAATCGCCAAACAAACGAAAGAATCCCTACTGCACTGCTAAAATTGATTAAAAGCGCTAACCCGTGGCTAAAATTGGTTAAAGTTATAGCGTGCCAACAGCTAACAAACCTCAATTTTTATTTTTAAAAATAACAAATATTATGTTAAAAAAACAACATTAGTCAGTTTGATCGCGAGTTCGTATTTTCCCAATTTTTCATTGTCGTTATAAAAAAGATCTCTAAATTTTTCGTTGGCCGTTATTTTGTATACCGAAGAGAGCGCGACCCACAAAGTCACTAAACCTTGAAAAATTGACAAAACGCAAATGCGTAGCTTCTGTTCGAGGCTAAAACTAAACAATAAACGCTAATTCATAGCAAAAATTTAAGGAAAAACGCCCACGTGGGACTGAAGTGTAAAAAAAAAACAAAAAAAAACGCTAATATTGAAAAATTCACTATAATTAGCCTGTCATAAATAAATAAAAACTCTCGTTTTCAGCTCAAATTGGGAAAAAGTGTTATTCCCGGCTAAAATTTGAGGAAATCACGAATTCGTGGCTGAAAAATTGAGGTAATTCGCGAATTCACAGATTATAGAAACGCTTCAAAGCAGCTAAAGTTGAAAAAAACGCGAATTTACGGCTAAAATTGAAGAAAATAATCGCGAATAAAGTGTGTTGGAATTTCTAATTCCGCCTTCTGACGACAACTTTGTGGCTAAAATTGAGGTAAACGGCAAATTCATGGTTATAAGTAAAAGAAAAAACACTGATTCACGGATAGAACTGAGATGAAGCCCTATTCTACATATAATTGAAATTGAAAAAAATTACTAATGCGATGCCAAAATGTTAAAGAAACCGCCAATTTGCGGCTAATATAGAGAAAATCAGTAATTACTCTGGCTAGAATAAAGAGAAAAATTAATTTTCAGCCTAAATAAAAACAAAAAGTGCTAATTCACTGTCAAAAATGGAAGAATTGCCGATTCGCAGTGCGAAATGAACAAAATTCGCCAATACACGGGCTAGAAATAGCTACGGCACTGCAAAAATTACGAAAAAGCGCTAATTTACGGCTAAAATTGAGACAAATTTAAATTGCGTCAAATATTGGAAATTCGTTAATTCGCGGCTTCCTCGGGAGACATTGAGGCTAAAATTTAGAAAAAGCGATAATTTATGGCTATGAGTGAAAAACTCGCAAATTCGCGGCTAAAACTGAGACGAAATCGCTATTCCGCAGTGTATGGTTATGGTGAACAAAAAATGCTAATTTGGGTTAACATTTCGAGAATTTTACGGCTAATATTGAGTAATTTTCGGCTCATACTGAGTAAAGCGCTAGAAAAAATCGCTAATTTGCAGCTAAAATTGTGGAAAACGCCAACTCGAGGAAAGTAAAAGAAACATCGCTGATTCACAGGATACCAAATCTACTTTGCTGCTAAAATTGGGGAAAAGCGCATATTTATGTTTTTATGGGGTCTTTATGTCTTCGGAGGGGGGGGGATTACCCCGCTAATCAGTTGCTAATTTGCGGCGAAAAGCGCTAATTTGCTGTTAAAGTTGACATAAAGCACTCATTCGTTGTTAAAATGGAGAAATTCGCAGTTTAAACTTGGCATAAGCGCTGTTCAGCGGATAGACTGTGAAAATAGCCGGAATTTGCCTTCAATATATGGAAAAGGCCATGGCTAAAATTAGGAAAAGGCCTTAGAGGTTACCAATAGAGGTTTTTTTTGCATAGTTGGATACTTTTAGGGGCCTCTTGAAGATTTCCGCCCCGGGCCCCGATATAGGGCCATTTCGCGCTGTGCTACATTTTGTCAACTTGTCTATTGAAGGACCTGATATCTTTGAATTATTTATTTTTCGTGTTTTTCGCACTATCTGCCATCGAAATCGAATTTTTGAAAAGTATTTTAAATTGTATTTGTATTTTATTCAAAATACAATTCAAAACGTATTTGTATTTCAGTATTTCAAATACATTTTTGAAAGTATTTTGGGCTTTGTATTTAAAATACATTTTCAAAGTATTTTGCCCACCCCTGAGTGTGACATTGTCAGTTTTGGAGTAAAAAAAATCAATTTTGGGGGGAAACAGTCATTTCGGGTACAAATATTATTAAAATGGGTCAGAAAAATTTAGTTTTAGATTAAAATCGCCAGTTTTGTAAAATAAGCAGTTTTGGTAAGATCAACCGTTTTTCATCAGTTTGGGTTAAACCCGCCTGATTTAGGGTGAAATCATCAATATAGGATAAAGCCTTGAGTTTTAAAACGACCAGTTTGGACTGTGAAATCTTTAGTTTAGGGGTTACACTTCGGCTTTGGCGTAAAATCGCCAGTTTTTAAGTAAAATATTCAGTTCTACACGGAGTTAAATCTTCAGTTATGGTTTTGAAATTAAAACGTGAGTTAAAAATGTTGGATTTTTACGTCTCCCAGACAGAATCAGGAATAGAAGTCTAAAACCGATTCCCAGCGGAGATGTTGGGTTTTGATGGATTACGTCCCTTTTTGTGGAAACTCAATTTCCGGGGAAGAATTTGACGATTTAATGCGCCTATTTCAGAAAACTAGTTCTTTTGCTGGGATCTATATAGAACATCCAATACCTTCTGACCACCCTTTGGATCAAGGGCTGGCCTCGCCCCTGTCAGTACCCCCTTCCAACCTTGAAACCGGCGCCCTGAAAGACAGCATCGTTTGTCATTATTGTAGTCTTTATGACATGCCTCTCGAGAATGCGTGATAATAATTTTAACGTATACATTTCTAAAACTTTGTATTATTCGGTTTATTTCATACGAGAACGAGAGTACGAGAGAACCCTGGTCCCCTTCTCCGTGGTGCCGGATCTAGACATTTTTCTATTCTGACGGCCGATTAATCGCGAATCATGGCATTATGAAAGGTCAAAGTCCACGAAAATACGCTTTTTAGGTAGTCAATCGAGCTAAATTGGCTTTTGATTGAGTGAAAACCGCGAAATCAGTTGTGTGAGTGCCCATTATAATCCGCAAAATATGATGAACTCTGACATGACCAAACCAGCTAAGTTTTGTGTTTGAAAGAAGTGAGATCTGTGAAACTGTCTTTAAAGAATAATCCCACACTTTAAATGGGCAACGTTTATGAAGTTATTTGAAATGATATCATAATTTTGGCTGCACGGCGGATAAAATTTCGCCATTTCGCTATATGAATAACCCGCTAGTGGCACAATGTTTTCGTCGAAACCACATCATCGAATAGGAATCCCCAGGTTTGATCTCTGCCAGAGGTGTCGAGGCATGTGCTGGTAATTCTGTAGTTGCGTTTAATTTAAGAGAACCCGGGGTTTACGCTCTAAACTGGGCTCCAATAACGGTCTACATGAGGCAGGCGAATGAGGCTGTAAAATATACAGAAGATATCTATTTTAACGACAATTTTTGCAGGTTTTTAGCAGCTTAGGAGGAAATGAAAAATCATTGCGTGATTATCTTCATTGGGGTAGAAATTGTATTTTTTATTGACAACTTAATATGCTAAGAACTAATTTATAAGGTGAGCTTGGCAGACAGGGAAATAAAATCCCAATGTACAACTGATTTCAACACGTTGCGCGTATTTTGGCCTGGTAAAGTATCACAGCTGCATGACTAGGCTATTCAATTCTGTTCGTACCGGGCGAATGACAAGAAAACTTGTTCAAGAGAGTTGTCGCTCAAGCTAAAGTCCTCAATTTCAGGGTGTCTCAATTTAATTTCATTCATCGCGGCGAACAGTTGTGAGTAGGGGATGGTGTTGACGATATCGTAGTGCAGAATTCCCTGGAATTTTTTTTTTTACAAAATACATATTTATTTTCTGATAATTACTAGCCTGAATGCCGAATGGCGTGTGTGTATGTAGTATAAAGCCGAAATTTGAAAAGCTCACCGTTTGTTCTTCCTTTAATTCGCACGGGAATGTGTCTCGAATCTTATTTTTGATCGCGTTGTAAAAGGAAGTAACGCAGTTCAACTTAATTTTAACGACGAGTGTATGTCCCTTTGCGTACTTATTTTTCAAAAGCTGAATAGGGCCCAAACATTGCATTCGACCCTGAACCATAATTGTCAACTTGTCACAGACTGCTTCGCATTCGTCCATGCTGAAAACAACAAAATAAAAATAAAAAAATGGCGAGCCGACGAGGATGATGAGAAATCCAAGGAGCCAACCTATGAGACGTAATAATGAGGGTCTGATCATTCTGTTGACACTGTCTCAATATATCCCACAGTTTGCGGCGAATGACCGGGTCAACACCCGTCGTTGGTTCATCCAGCAGCATGACAGCTGGCTGGCCAATGATTGACATAGCGGTGCTAAGCTTTCGCTTGTTTCCTCCGCTGTAGATTTTGCAAGGGCGATCACACACTTCAGTCATATCTGAAATTGAAATGCCGGGAAGGGATGAGAACGGAAAAATCATTAAATTCCGTAATTTATATGCGTCAAATCAAAGACCTACCGAGAGCGATGATCCATTTGTCAGTAATGGCTTGAACCTGGGATGGATGAACTCCTCGCAATCTCGCGAAAAGATTCAATAACTGACGAGCAGAAAGATCCTCAATGAGACCCCTCAATTGCGGACAGTAACCCAAATTTTGAAGAAACTAAAAAAAAAACGAACGATTAGTTGTTTACGAAAAGTTGAAGCCACTCAAAAACCCCTCCAACATTAGATCTGTTGCCGACTAAACTATAACGGCCAATTTTAGCGTTCCCTTTGGTCGGCTGTATCATCCCGGCCAGCATGTTAAAAGTGGTACTCTTTCCTGAGCCGTTGACTCCCAGCAAACCGAAACAACTTCGTTTGTCAACGGTAAAATTGATGTCGTACACCGCTGTGACTTTCCTTGAATACTTTTTACCGAGTCCGTGTGAAACGAAAAATGAATTACCTTGGAAAAAACAATCGATACATTTTAAATCAAACGACGAAATTATTGTGAAAATAAAAGTGAATCTGTAGTACCTTCGCCGCGCATTGCTTCGTGTGCTTTCATTTTCTCTCTTTGAATATCCTGATCGGTTTGATCGTTAGACTGATCTAAAATTGGTCCGTACGCTGCGCCCATAATGCGGGAAGAAATGAATGCGAAGATTTTGTACTCAAATAAAAGAATCAGAATGAAATACAGTAGGCAGTCACCGGCCAGGTAGGCGAGTTCTCTTTTGATCGAAGACAAAGCTGCGTTTGACAGAAATATTAGTCCCGTGAAAATAACAATATCGGTACGTGTCGCCAACACATTGAAAATACAGAGAGAAATCTTTTTATCCGCGATTAGCCGCCTTTTAATTATTTAAATACGAGTCTACATCCTAACGCGTGTACGTCTTGGACTCCTTGAGCCACAGAACAATTTAGAAATGGGTTCTCTTGGTATATTTCCAAACCGGGTCTTTTTTTCTAGTGTAACAGTAACACTTACAAGACGTCTCGAGAGATGTATCACCGCAATACTTCTGCGCGAAAACATTTACAGCGTTCGTTACAATTGTGTTCATTGCACCCGTGAGCGGTGCCGAAGGAAACAGATAGCACACGTAGACCAGCCATTCGCTTTGTTCCCATATACGAACGACCCAGCTAATAACCGCTTTGAACAGTTAAAAGGGGGGGGGGAGGGTCTGTGTAAATACTGTGGAATACATTAAGTTTATTAAGTGGCAACATACCGATGACGATAGACATGAAAAAATACATCATCATGGCGTTGTTGTGTTTATTGAAAAAGAAACTCGCCAAGTACGCTGCAGATATTGCTCCGCACCCAAATAGAAACAAAACAACGACCAACTCACCTATTTTGGAAGATAAAAGTTATAATAAAAATCAAATAAAACAGGTTTATAAGACCTTGAACGAATAGACTTACGGAAGAATTCAGCTGCATTGAATAGCCCAGACAGTCCAGGATACACTAAAACGACGATAATAGCGATGATGACTACGACGGCAAACAGTACCAAGTCGAAAAGAAACGAGGCCAGCCAGTATGTAATTGGTGACAGTCCTGTCATAAATTGAAGGTGTCTAACGTTGGTCACTCGTTCCATATGAGGGAACGACACGAAATATACCAGACTGAACAGCATGCCCATCGAAAAAGTCATAATCCAAACAATTGATAGCTGTAATTGTTGTGTTCCATCGCAAAGGGACTGAAAGATAAAATCGTAGGTATTTAAAACAAAACATGTTTGCCACCATTATGACGAGACCAATAGTGCACTTTGACAGAAATTAAATGCACTAATAAAGTATCACTCTGGGACGTTATTATAAGGGAGGTCAAGGCACACCGCGGGCCTCACCGAGTCAGAAGCGTCTAAACCAGGTCACCTCAAATTTTATGATTATTCATTAGAGGTACTGGTTTGAGAGAAACGGGGAAGATTAATCACCCGGACTATGCACAAGCGATAAATACAGCTAGTTCCAGCTCAAAACGCAACGTTTTTCCGTATAACCGTACTATAAAATCATCAGCTTACCGATTGTAAGTTGATAGGGTAATTGTACGTAGTAATGGTTCTTAAATTGTCATTTGAACCGTTATTGATAATTGCATTCGTGATCAAATCTACTGCAATTGGCGCTGAGTGATACGCAATAGTTGAATACAAAGCGTTTGGGACACCGCTGAAGTCTCCACTGACCACCATCTTAGTTCTGTACACTCCCAAGTTCTCTTCCGCCGTTTCCAGCAAAGCTAATTTTATCGAAACACCCGAAAAATTAAAACGCCCGGAGAAAAGAAACGAATGTTTACCGAAGCAATGTACCTGAGATGATAGTTTCACTGCTGTTCAGAACAGTAACGCTGCTTCCTTCAGATTCTATAGAATTCTTGTAATACTCGTACAGTCCGTCACTTGAATTTCCCTTCAAGATGGACGATGTCTGGCCGTAGATGGACAGATCCAATTCGAGTGATGGATCGTCTTCTCCAAAAAGAGCTTCACTCGACGACAGGGTCAAATAAGTCATCAAAATGGGAATCAAAACCAACTGGCGGAACAGACCTCAAAGTTTAGGGGTTTTTCTTCTCTTCTATTACAATTAAAAATTGTTGTTACCCATCCAAGGAGTGACATCCAATTTCTGATGGTCCAGTGGAATTTTTTAACTGTTAAGGCCAAACATTGTTGGAGGAATAGCATCCCTGTAACAAAAATTTTTTTAATAAATGAATAATCAGAAATTAAAATTTAAATAATGGCTGCCGCACAAACCACAAGATAGATTCTGAGATTTCGAATTAATGACGGGCATGTCGAATTCGTCGACGTTCGTTTTTATTCCTTCGTCTTTTTGAATCCTGTCAAACAAATCAATCAATTTTAACATTTTTAACGGTTTAAGAGGTGCTTCCAAAAAAGGCTGGTGATGGTGGAGAGCAGCCTCCGCGCAGTCTTGGGTGAATGGAAGTTTAGGGGGGGGGGGTTTCAGGCGGGTTGCCTCGACCCCGTCCCGATCATCCTAGCCTAAACTACGCACATAAATTTTGGCTCCATTTCTGCACCAATATTCGATTTCAAAGTCTTATTTTAATATTCAGGAAGTTCTACAGTGACGTTAGATCTTGCTTTTTCAATTTTTCCTCCTAAAATAACCCCAAAACACTTTAGAATTCAAATGTGTTTTAAGGTAATTTCAGGAATGAAATTTGGAAAAGCAAGATCTAACGTCACTGTAGAACTTCCTGAAGATTAAAATAATACTTTCAAATCGAATATTGGTGCAGAAATTTATGTGCGAAGTTTTGGCGACGGGTTGACTGGGAAGTGATCGAGGAAACCCGCCTGAAACCCCACCTTAACTACAGCGGTGGGCACCTCGGATGACTATATTACGACTCATCCTGTACACATGGGTATACAGGGGTGATTCGACTATGAGTGGATTTTATAGGGAGACTGAATTCAGGACTCGGGCGTGGTGTTGGGGTATGCAGACGATACGGTCGACGCACAAATAAGTGACTTAGTGGCAATCATCCATCGAGCTGCCAACCGAGCAATCCCTCGAATAGCGCTACCAACGACCCTAGCCGCACCATGGTGGACAGCTACACTAGACGAGGAACGATCAAAGACAAGACGCCTTCGCCGGAGAATCTCCCAAAGGAATGGGGAAGACCGTCTAGCAGCCCACCAGGCCTATACAACCCAACGCCGCGCCTTCAAGAGGCTTGTCCGCAGGGAGAAGCGCAGATCTTGGAGGGGCTTTGTCACCGAGGAACTGACTGCCAACCCGTGGAGTCTTCCCTACAACCTCCACCGCGGTAAATTCGGCCCAAAATCTCTTCTCACCGCTGTAGCCAACACCCGGGATGTCCCCACCACGCTGCGGGCTCTCCTTGAGGCGCTATTCCCTGCGGATGACCCCTCACGGGATACGGCCTTAGATCGCCAAATTCGGGAAGACATCACAACCCCACCAATAACACCTAACGCCCCACCATGGACGGCGGACGAGGTCACAGCGGTCCTTGCCAGCGTCCCGCTGAGAAAAGCCCCTGGTCCATCCAGAATAGAGGGCCACATGTTACGCCACCTTCCCCAAACTGCCATAGCGACCCTCACCAGCATCTTCAACCAATGCCTTCACGATGGATACTTTCCGACCTCCTGGAAAACCAGCAACATCAGTCTACTGCTAAAAGACCCGGACCGTGACCGAAGCGAACCCTCGAGTTACCGACCTATCTCCCTCATTTCTATCGAAGGAAAAGTACTCGAGCGACTCCTGGTCAACCGCCTCGTTCCGGAAATATATGAAGCCTGCCATCGATGGCAATTCGGAGGAATTCCTCAGCGCTCCACGGAGCATGCAATTCTGAACCTACGTGAGCAAATTGCTGCCTCCACCAACCGTATCACGGCAGTCGCATGCTATGACATCGTTGGAGCCTTCAACGCTGTATGGTGGCCAGCCCTCCTACAAGACATCAAAAATGCCAGGGTCCCAGCCAATATATATACTTTATTACACAGCTACCTCAGCGACTGCCAAGTACAACTCAGCGACAACGGCATCACAGTAAAACATGAACTCTCCAGCGGCTGCCCCCAAGGGGCTGTACCAGCATGCTTACTTTGGGCCCTGGGCTTTGCTCCACTCTTAAATCGGCTCGAGACAGCAGGCCTACGAGCAACTGCCTTCGTTGACGACCTGGCTGTGGTGATAACTGCGCACGATCATCACACTTTCCGGCAGGAATTCCGGCGCGTTGATGCACTAATCGAAGATTGGTGTACCACTCGTCGCCTTCACATCAACTACGCCAAGTCGTCACTCACGATCTTTAGAGGCGTCCAACTCTTCCCAAACCAGCGGCTCATACGAACAGAACATGGACCGACCATGCCGATCATTCACCCGTTTCGATATTTGAGAGTCGTTATCATGAGGTCAGGTCTGCCCACCCAACATCTTTCATACCTCGCGCGTACAATTCAAAGCAGTTGCAACTTCCTTCGGAGTATCTTGGGCAAGGGATGGGGACCGAACTTCCTGAAGCGCCTGCGCTATTACAGGGCGGTTTTCGTTCCGAAAATCTCATACGCATGTGCTGTCTGGTGGCCTTCGGCCCGGCCAGCCGACCGGCGGCTGGTACGTACCATACAGCGACGTTTCCTCCTGGCCACCCTTCGAGCGTACACGACCACAGCGCATCTGACCCTTCATGTACTAGCAGGTGTCCTCCCCTTGGGTCTGGAACTCGACGTCCACAAGGCTATCCGCGCACGAGCACTACAAACGCATCAGCCCAATCCGCCCTGGCTTGACCCTATTCCTGCAACACTCTCAGAGGCGGACTACAAGAAGGCCTGCCACCATGCTGCCATCCAGGAGTGGCAACGTGAATGGACAACAGCAACCACAGGACGCCACACCTTCGCCATCATTCCCGATGTACAGGAGCGCTTGCGATGGAAGTGGTGCTTCCTGAGTTACCCGGCTGTGCAACTCCTCTCGGGTCATGGCTCCTTCAACGAGAAGCTCCACTTCCACCGCTGTCGAGACAGCCCTGACTGCCCAAGCGGGGGCGAGGTCGAAACAGCGGAGCATGTAATTCTCCGCTGTCCGTTCTACCGTCTTCAACGAATTCGCTGGCAAATCCCCAGCAACCTCAGTAATCTCGTCGCTAGCAAAACCTCGGCCCGCCGCTTTCTGTGCTTCGCCAACGCATGGTGCAGTCGGAGGGGAACAGGCCCGAACATCGGCCAAACTCAAGCGCCACCAGATACCCAGAATACCGACGACTAGACATCCGCGAACCAACACCTCCACCGACGCTCACATTCCCAACAAGTAACAGCTCACCGGTAGCAACCAGCGATCATCGTACGGGTATCTCTCCTCGCCCCTAATTTACCACCTATAAAACTCCCCACCGCCAAGCGGTCCACACCGGTAACGCACCAGCCTTGACCAGCTGGTGTGGCTGACGGGGAGTGGAGCGAGGATAACCAGGACTTGCACGTGTCGGGTCACTTCCCGGCCGTCATGTCAGGCTTAATCCTGGTTATGTGCCTTTCAAGGCATCAAGCCAGGGCGGGAAGAAGGCACAATCCTGGTGTTGGGGTATAACTGGAGGGTGCCGTCCTGTCGGTTTCTGTTCTGCGATTCGTGGGAGGGAGGACGTTGTCCCATTAATGTGCAGCAAGAAGACCCGCGCTCGAGTCGTTGGTTGGACGTTCTCGATTGGGAAACTGAGTGGGCGTGAGGGGAGGTTGTTTACACAATTTAGAAGTTACTCAATAATTTATTTCATTTTAGCTCCAGCCAGGAAATGAATTTTCAACAATACAAAACGGGCTTTCCATACAGCTATAAAATAACTATTCCCCTTCGAAGCCTTAAATCAGGGCCGGCCAACCTTTTTTTTTTGGTCGTGGCCTGGATTTAAGAACTCAGGCGGGCCACACCCATCCTCGCCCCTCCCCCCCCCCCCCCCCGAGCCCAAAACTCAGATCTTATAGCAAACGGCCTTGGCACTATTGAATAAAACGCACGTGGGGCCTGTTCTATAACTTCAACAGTAACATAAGTTAACCACAGTATAGTAATAGCGTTATCTATTTGCACAAAAAATGTGCCCTAGGGCAATTGGGTAAATTAACGATTTGTCTCCATTTTAGCCGTTGAATTAGCGATTTATCTCCATTTCAACCGTGAATTAGCGACTTTTCTTGCAATGAATTTGCGTTTTTTTCTAATTTGAGCCACTAATGAGCCATTTTGCCCACGAATTTTAGCCACAAAGTTGTCTCTGGAAACCGCGACTTGCCATTCACTCAATTTATTTCTCTGAAATAGCAAAATGTTCTCAATTTAACCCCATAAATAGCAATTTTAGCCGTGAATTAGCGATTTATTTGAATTTTGCAGTGAATTCGTGTTTTTCTCTGATTTCTCAATTTTCTGTTAATTAGCAATTTTTTTTAAATTAACCCCATCAATTAGCCATTTTTCTTTTATTTTAGCCGCAAATTTTAGCGATTTTCCTAATTTCAGCCCCTAAGAGTTCCCCTAATTTTCGCCGCGAATCACCTGACGCCTTTTCTGAATTTTGGACGTGGATTAGCGATTTTTTCCACATTCTGACCCGGAGTTACCTTCGGAAGCCGCAAATTGACGTTTTCGCCATTTATTCCGGAATTGAGTGTTTTCCTTACTTTAGCGTTTGTTATCAATTTTATCGTCGAATTAGCGATTTTTTGTTATTTTAGCGATTTTTCACCATTTTAGCTGTGAATTAGGGATTTATCTGAATTTTGCAGTGAATTCGTATTTTTCCTTATTTCCTCCGCTAATTAGCAATTGTTTTCAATTTCATCCATGAATTAGGAACTTTTCTTAATTTCAGCTGCGAATTAACGTGATTTGTATCGCTTTTAGCTATGGATTAAGGCCTTGCCACGTGGAACGCGGACTGGTCCGCTCGCCTAAAGACCATGACAACGTGGGTGTGGTCTACCCCCCCCCCCCAGTTACCATAGTTTTCCGCGCGCGGACCTGTCGCGTTCGGTGTAGCGGGGCCTTTAGCGCTTATTAGCAGTTTGACCCACGAAACTTGCGTTCAAAAGCTGAAAACTGTCGTTTCCACACTTCTAGCCTCTAACTAGAGCTTTTTCTCTCTCTCACTCTCTCTCTCTCTCAATTTTTGTCAATTTATTCTCCACTTTAGCCGTGAATACGTGATTTTAGCCGCTGAAGAGCGAATTAGCACTTTATCTTCATTTCCCTTGCGAATTAAAGTTGTTTTTAGATTTTCAGATTAAGCCACGAACTCAACAGAATTCATGTTTTCGTTTTTTAGGTGCGAATTAGCGCTTCTTCGAATAACCATTGAATTATTGATTTTTCACTATTCTATCCGTGAATTAGGGCGTTCCGTAATTTTACACGCGAATTACTGCTTTTTTTTTACACTTTATCCGCGATTTTAGACCTCTTTTCACAATTTTAGCTAGGTTTTCTTAATTTTATCCGTGATTTAGTACTTATTCTCACTTTTGATCGTGAATCAGTTATTTTTCCCAATAATTTCAGCCGTGAATTAGCCATTTATCACAATTTCAGGCCCAAATTAGCGTTATTTTCAATTTTGGTCTGGATTAAGTGGGCACTTGGTGGGGGATTAGCCGCCCACGAGGAGGCGCGAATTTTAGCGTTTTCCATTTGCACAAAAATCCGAGGAGCGTGTTTGACACTGCAGGCCTCGGGCGGCCCATTGAGAAAAGCTCAGCGGGCCACTTTTTGGCCCGCGGGCCCTATGGGTTGGCCACCCCAGCCTTGAAGCCTTTACCAATGTGCGTGGGTGGCGCGTGAAAATTCACCGGGAGGCACAAATCTCGTTCATTTTTTTATTTTTTAAGGACTAGGGTTCGTTATGACTGTGCGCGTCTTCCCTTAGCTTAGGGTGGAGGGGTCTATGGATTAGAGGGTTCCTTTCATGTTCCGGACCTGTGGAGTGGGTACACATTGTCTAGACTGTGAGCGCACCCTCCCCCTTCCCAAGGTAATTTTGGGCTCCTATTACGCAATAAACACACACACAAATAGGTATGTACAAGAAAAAACTCACTTCAAAAATACGTCATCGACGTTCGTACATGTAAGACCCAGAGCAACGGCATGATCCCCAGACCGTTGAATAATTCTCTCTACCTCGTGAAACAGTCTGGGAAAGCCATCAACTTCACAGGAAGGAAGTTGAAACGTCAGCGCTCCAGTTTTCGGTAGCCGACTCGAATTCGGAACTGTTCCAAGAACTATAGAATCAATCTGGGCGGCCATGCGTTCAGGGCAATTCGCTATTGTTAGCCGGTAGCCAGCCCCTGTGAACGAGGTTGGATTACTAATTTTGTAAAATTTCTAAAAGTATAGCGTACCGTAGCGTTTCTTAAGAAACATGCTCGTTCCGTAACATTTGAGCCTTCCGTGAGACATGATGGCGATTCTGTCGCCTAAGTAATCGGCCTCTTCCATGAAATGCGTGGAGATTAGTATGGTTCTGTTGCCTCTGTAACCCTGAAAAAAAAAGTACGTATCATACCACCCGAGGTTTTCAAGCATTTAACCCAGAATTTACCGTTAAAATGTCCCATATTTCGCGTCTGGACTCTGGATCTAAGCCGGAAGTGGGTTCATCAAGGAGTAGAATCTATAAGTGAACTGTGTGACTATGCTGTGAATGAGACTGTTTACTACGGTAACGAAAAAAATTACTTTCGGGTCCGAGACTAGGGCAATGGCTAAGCACAACTTTCTTTTCATCCCTCCCGACAATTTCATAATCAACTCGTTTTTCTTTTCAGTTAAATTGAACCGTGCCAGAAGTTTTGTACATTGATCTTGAGCGTGTGGCATACTAAGACCTTTGGCCTGTAAAACACAGGAGCAGCAGGAGACAGTTAGGTTGTGATTTCAACGAGAAAAAAAAATCGAAACATGCAAACCATTCCAAAGAAAACCACGTGCTCATAAACTGACATACTGGCCAGCAACACATTCTCCTGCATGCACAATCCTATGTTTCTTCTGAAGTTCTCTATGTCGGTGGTTATTTCGCGGCCGTCAGCTGTAACCGATCCACTGGTGCAGGAAAACATGCCTAAACGTTACAGTTTGTTTTGTTAGAAAACTACTTTTGGAGTGTGCTAAACGTGAAATCACCTGAAATTATTCCCACTAGGGTACTCTTTCCAGCTCCGTTATGACCCAACAGTGCAGTTATTTGATTCCGGTATATATCAATGGTTAGACCGTCGATAGCGGTCAATGTTCCGTATTTTTTTACGAGGCTATTTATCGATATACCGACCGGTGTCTCATGGTTGACCGGTTCGACGATCGTTGACGAATTCCGATCGGTCGTAACGACGTAAAAGTTCTCTTCAGTGGAATCATCCGCGACCCATTTTGTGCATTTGATGGCGTTCTGGAATTTTCAGGGCGTTACTATACCGGCGAATTTTTATTGTTTAAAATTTCGCGTTTACCGGAAAAATAAAATGCCAGGGGGAAGCTACTCCCAGTTTTCCGGGCTTCACTTTATCCAAATACCAAATAAGAACGCCGTAAATGATCCAACTGATCATCATACCAATCATGACGACTCCTAGAGAGAACGTACAAGAGTCGCTTGGAGGCTCCGTGAACAAATTAGAAAAATTAATCCCCTCCTCTGTGAAACAAATGACAACATGTTTTATGGAGTGATTTGAATGGACTGAAATGCCTTACGAGAGTCTTCGAATGCTAAAACGGCGCAGATTCCTTCGTTGTTGGCTCCAACAGGAAGGAAAGTGGATAGAAAAATCAAGACGTCGCTCTTTGTGGTGAAAAGATTACTCGTGCTGACGGCGTAGCACACAATCCAGAACAGAATGAGACCGAAAAGAGCAAATTTGACTGTAGAATGACATTATAACGTTCAAATTAAAATGGAGCCGTGTCAATTTAAAATACCTACAAGAAAATGCGTACCATCGTTGAAAAACAGAGACACGAAAAAAACTAGGAAGATACCGGTGACGCAAAAGAAAAGAAAAAATAACCAAACTAGAAAAGGATTGGTGTATTCTAGAATGGCGCCGTACGCTGTTGGAATTTTCAGGACGACCACCCCCAAAACTGCGCTCACACCACAGAGAATAATAAAAGTGACGAACCAACTGGAGTAAATCATCCAAACTTTTACTCCGTTGATTTTAAGTAGCTCCTATAAAAACGTGAATAATTATAAATGACCTAAGAAGGTCGGAAGGGGGTGAGACTTCTGGATGGGGAGGAGGGGTACTCACTTTGAGTCCACTGCTTTTCTCTTCGATCACATCGCTAAGTAGACAGCACATCTGGAAGAAGAACGAGTAGTACGCAAGTACCGGGAACATTACTTGGCTGATTTCATCGTAATAATCCGCCGAATAATAGGACGGATAAGGAAATGCTTGCATGGTCCACTTTAACAAGAAATCAAAGTCAATACAAAAATAATCAGCGACAAAACTTATTTGTAAGGCTCACATTCGTACTGGACACTCCAATGAACGTGGCAAACGCTTCATTGACGGCGACTTGCAAGGTAAGAAATCCTCTGTTCAAGTACTGCACTAAATTAACCGTAAAGATCTTGTAAATAAATAAAATCGAAGTCAAGAAAAAACAAAAAAATACTTGAATTTCCCATTGGTCCTGGAGTAGTGGTCGACGGAAACAAATCAGCCGTATACCAAGTCTCACTACTAGCGCTTCGAATTGTATAAGACAGGTTTTGACTATTTAATTCGTTGAAAACAATTCCAAAATTCCCAGACGAAGAAGTTTTATTGGTCCGAAAATAAGATACCATCGCTGTTTCATTCTCCACTCTTGAAAATTCTGAAAATTGTGATGATGGCGAAGAGGAAGGGGAGATTAGTGGGGAATTAAACATTTAATCACCAGGGTATAAATAATACCGAAGTTTTGGCCGATAATAGCTTTGACATATTGAATGAAATTATCGACTGATGCGGAATCGGTGCTCTCGTAAGGACAGTACAAAACGGTCCCCCATGGGCCAATCTCTAAAATGTCCTGTTTCGTCTTGACGGAATATATAGTTTGAGGCACTTGCGTACTACTCGATGATGTTTGACTCTTGATTAGGAAGAGAAATAAAATCAAGATAGCCGGGGGAAGAATCAGAATGACGTTTCTGATGTACTTCCTTCGTTGAACCCGCCATAACTTCCACAACAGCGCTTTGTATACCATTTTCTCAAATTATTTCCATCTATAAAGAAACATATTAAAGGATACGAATAAATACAACTTAACTATACAACCATGAAGGGGGTCACTATTGACGAATTATTTTGGTGATGTTTGGGAGAGGGTGGTTGTATATAAATGTCCGAGCTCTCTTGCCGGGATCACTTTCCGCAGCAGTGGGTACTGTCCTCAGATGGAAAGAATGCAGTTCGGAAGGAAGTGCCTAATGTCTTTTCTAAAAACATTTACTTCAACCCCCCGGCCCCATTACTTTCGGAAAGACTTCCACAGTTCCACTCTCGCACTCTCACTTCAGACACTTGATGAGTAGACCATAATGAATGAAGGGAGGGTCTTCTACTTTCCTCTCTTGTTCGCTCGCCCGCTATTAGCTATTTCTCAGTTCACACAACACACAACCTGCCCTCACGCTTTCCACAGCTTAATTTTTTGACAGAATCAGCTGTAACAACGATTTGAACCAATTAATTAATGGCAAGACTGACGATAAGTTTGAAAGAGTAGACTGGATAAATAGATTTTTTCTCGTTTATTTACACCCTCGGCTTGCCGACAGTCTGCCAGTCGCTTTTTGGTTTATTATTCATTCTGAATAATACACCTATGTTTTCGGTCAGCAAAAAATGTTTGCAACCCACCCTCAAACTTTATCTGTGTACGGCCAGTAGCTCAAATAAAGATCGAAATTGCAAAAAAGGTCTCTGAAGTCCTTCCGCATGTAAATTACGAATTATTGAACCCTAAAAAACCGAAATTAATGGAGGGAATTGATTTGGCGTGACAACAATACATTTTTGCTTTTCCACTGAATAATTGTTGCAATTATTGAAGCCCACATCTCAACTTTTTAAATCTCACATGTGAAGGTGGCTTTAAAGTTACAGAATTTATACTTTCTCGACTTATCATGCAAATTGACTTTAACGTTTCCGAAAACCAGGGCCGTTTTGAGGGGTTGGCATAAGGTAGGAGACCACCTAGGGGTTTCGACCCTAAGGAAGATCTCGGCCCAAGACAAAAATCACCAAAAGAAACCATCAATAACTTTTTTTTTCTTAAAACTTGGAGGACCCCTCCGTTCGTGAAAGTTGTTCGTAGATTTTTCAAGTTCATTAGTCAAAACAAAGAAAAATATTTCCGAGCCACAGAAACTTACAGTCTTGCCCCTTGAGAAGTGGCTATTCAAGCAGAAAACAGGGTGTCAAGGGGGGCGGGGGGGGGAATCTGATAATTTTTCCCATAAAACGGGTATTTCAGTGAAATGATAAAACCTTTTGTAGAATAAGGCTTTAATTGACAAAATAAACCGTGTGAGAAACGAACTGAACTTTTAAAACAATTGTAAACAAAAAGTCATAAGGTTGGAGGGTATTTAAATAACATAAAGTGGAATTGATAATTATAACATTCTTCCGTCCAAGAGAGAAGTCTTCATCCAGAGCTTCGGTATTAAATAATATAGTCCGAGAGATAAGCCGGCAGTTTTCTCGGTCTTGTACTTCTTCTCATTTCGGGTATAGTGGGAGGAGAAGATGGTACGTTTTGAATTAGTTCAGGAGAGTCTCTTTCGTCCGTGATAGCGTTTTCTAACGAGAGGTCGAGAGGTGTACAGGCGTCGATAATTGGTGGAGACGCATCAAGGGAGTCCAAATTATTTTGAACGGGGATGGGTGCGATGTCTCTAGTGGATACCACCGTTACTCTTCCGTCTTTCAATTTGATCTGAGCGTACTCAGTGTTTCCTTCGAGGAGCGTAGCTTCTTCCACCAGCGGGTCGAATTTCGAAGCTCTTACGTGCTTACGTACAAATACTGAACCTGCGGGGTTGTCAACCAATTCGGTGTCGATGTCCCGTTCCCCGTTCGCCTGGCAAACTTGAACATCCGGTCATGAGGTGTTTCATTTGTGGCCGTGCAGAGCAATGAACGTATGGAGTGAAGGGCTGTGTCGAGGACGTCTTCCCAATGAGTGACTGGCAGAGATTGGCTTTTTAGAGCCAGTTGGACAGATTTCCAAATTATACCGTTGTACCGTTCAGCTTGACCATTACCTCTTGGGTTGTAAGGAGTTGTTTTACTACTTGCAATCCCATGGGAACTAAGAAAAGACCGCAGTTCGTGAGACATGAAAGATGATCCCTGATCAGAATGAATGTACGCAGGAGTTCCGAACATATGAAAAATGGACTCTAAAGCTCTTTCAACTGTAGCTGTTGTCATGTCTGAACAAGGAATAGCGAAAGGGAATCTGGAATATTCATCAATAATTGTCAAGGTGTAACGATTTCGAGATTTCGAAGGTAAAGGGCCCTTAAAATCCATATTGAGTATTTCCATCGGGGATGTCGCTTTTATCAACGTTCCTTGATGCTTGAAAAATTGTGGCTTGATTTCCGAACAAATTCTACAATTATTTACAATTTGACGAACTTCTTCAACAGAGAAGGGTAAATTTTTACTCTTTACCCAATGGTGAAAACGTGTTATACCTGGATGACACAAAGTTTCGTGGTATTTTCTCAGATTGTCCTTCGAATTAGACACATTGGCGCAAATCCTTGAAAAAGCATCAGCGGCTACATTTTCTTTACCGGGCCTGTACACAATGTCGTATGAATAACACGAAAGCTCTAGCCTCCAGCGCATTATTTTTTCATTTTTTATTTTACTAGTATGATCCTTCGAAAAAATAAATGATACGGAACGCTGATCAGTTATGAGTTGAAACTGTCGACCCATTAAATAGTGGCGCCATTTCCGTACCGCCTCAATTATAGCACACGCTTCCTTTTCGATTGCCGCATGCCGTTGTTCAGTTTTTGTCAACATTCTAGAGTAAAATGCGACTGGGCGGCCATGCTGAGATAAGGTTGCAGCAAGGGCGAAAGATGAAGCGTCCGTTTCGACGGTGAATGGGGAATCGGGGTCTACTGCAGTAATTGCTGCGTCAGTGATGATCTTCTTGATATTTTCAAATGCCTGAAGTGATTCTTGATCGAGGGGAAATTTGCATACGACTAGAGGAAGAACTTTTTCTGCAAATTTAGGTGTGAATTTAGAGTAATGTGAGAACAGACCCATAACTCTTTTCAAGGATGACGCGTTAGTCGGTGGTTTCAAGTGACGTAGAGGGTCTAGACGGTCTGGGTCGGGTTTAATGGTTTTGTTTTTAATTATGTAGCCGAGGAGGTTGATTTCTGGCCGGGCGAAGGAACTTTTTTCCGTGTTTATTGTTAAATTGTACTTCTTGACAACCTCCATGAATTTTTCGAGATTTTTGTCATGGTCATTTTTGTCTGAGCCGCAAATTGTGACATCGTCTAGGTATGCAAACGTCGCTGTCAAGTTTTCCTTGCGGATTATTTCATCTACGACCCTTTGAAAGGCTGCCACGCCATTGGTGACCCCAAAAGGAATTCGCCGGAACTGGAACAGCTGTCCGTCCGCCTCGAAAGCAGTGTATATCCTGTCAGCATCATTAATGGGTATTTGATGATATGCACTTCGCAGATCAACAGTGCTGAAAATGTTGAATTGTGCTACCTTGTTTACCACGTCCTCAATATTTGGTAGAGGGTACGCGTCTAACATAGTGTACCTGTTTACTGTGAGGGAATAATCAATCACCATACGCCGTTTGTGATTTTCGTTTGATGTCACAAGCACTTGAGCCCGCCATGAGACTTACTGGGCTCTATCACACCCTCTTGAAGAAGACGCTTGATTTCCTCTTTGATGAAAGAATTATCGGATGGATTATGCCTTCTTGATTTGACGCTAATTGGTTTACAGTCTGGAGTCAAATGTGAAAAGAGAGAAGCTGGGGGTACTTTCGCTTCTGCTAATGCACATTATATTTAAAGGAGCATTAGGGCCTCCAAATGACAATTTTAGACTCTCGTGTTGTTGTAAGAGATCATGGCCTAAAAGCACATCGCAGCATAGATCCCTGAGTACGTAAAGTTTGACTGTAGTGTGTTTATGGCCAGGCAATTTTAAAGTAACAAAGCACTGACCATTGACTGACGAATGAAATGACGTTGAAGCCATTGTAATTTGTTCCCGACAACGTTGAATTTTCAAATTTAAAGTTCGCGTTAGTGCTTCACTAATGAAACTTATAGAACTACCAGTATCGATCAAGGCGGATGCTTTGAAGCCGTTTAACAGTACAGTGATGGTAGCCTTTTTTAGACTTGAGGGAGTATAGGAGCTTGCAACAACCACAGATACTTGTTTAACGTGACCCTTACGATTAAAAGTTGGATTCGATCGACATACCTTAGAGAAATGCCCCAATTTATTACAGTTTCCGCATGTGGCGTCCTTGGCTGGACATTGATCTCTTCTGTGATACTGTCGCCCACAAAAAAAGCATGATTTAAAATCGCTAGATTTTTTCGAAGAAACGGAAGCATTCAAATGGTCATTTTCGGGAATTCCCTGACCAGAATCGAGGTTTGGAACGGACGTGGCGTTCACAGAATAAGAATTACTCTAATCTAATGAGTGTTGTTGAGCTAGTTCTAAGGCTCGCGCCTGATCAATTGCTTCGGCCAAATTTAGGGAAGACGATTCGAGTAATCTTAGGCCCATTTTCACCAACAAAATTGATCTCGTTTAAAGTTGATCGTGATTAGTTGCCAATATCAACCAATATGAATTTTGATACAAGTTTTTACATTGTAATCGTGATTAGTTGTTGATCTTGGTTTGAGAATTTGGTGAAATCGGGCCTTAATCTTATTTGACTGGAACTTAGTCCTCTAATAAAAGCGTCCCTGATAAAGTCGGTCCGGTTTTGTTCTGCCGTCACAGCTTTAAATTTACATCGATTGGCCAAAATATTTAAAGCTTCCACGTACCTTTCAATATTTTCTCCGTGCTGCTGCTGTCTCGTCTGGAGCTCATGCCGAGCAAATATTTCGTTTATCGGTTTGACGTAAAGATTTTTAAGAACCGTTATTGCGTCTGTGTACGTTCCACATCCGTGTACATATTGATAAACAGTTGGAGAGACCAAGTTGTGTAAAATTCTCAACTTTTGTTCATCCAAAGATTGAATAGACGCGACAAGATTAAGGAAACTCCGGTGCCAGTGTTCCCATTCGATTGCTGCCGTTGGCGAAGTAGGGTCGAGATTTAATTTTTCAGGATGGAGAAGTCGTTCCATGCTGGCTGGTGCTGGTGTTCATTAAATTTTGTCAATTAAATTGAAATGATAAAACCTTTTGTAGAATAAGGCTTTAATTGACAAAATAAACCGTGTGAGAAACGAACTGAACTTTTAAAACAATTGTAAACAAAAAGTCATAAGGTTGGAGGGTATTTAAATAACATAAAGTGGAATTGATAATTATAACATTCAGCTCAGAAAATGCTGAGGATTAGACTTCCTAAAACTGAATCATTGGCAAACTTGAGACACGTCAAATTCTGGTTTCTATACCTCATATCACACGGTCAAGCTAAATGTTTGGCTCTGGAAAATGATTATATGGCCCTAGAAACTGATTATTAGGCCCGAAAACTGAGTATTTTGTCCCGGGAAGCAGGAACCAATTATTTGACTTGACCAAACAAAAATAATAATAATTTCTTGATTATTCACTGCCAAAATACCACTTGCCACAAAATATTGATTGGTTAAAACTGTCAATTTTGCTACCAAAACTGGATAATAGCTTGGTTGAAATCTAGTTTCAATCACTGCAGAAAAACGAAATATTCGTCTGAATTTACTCTCTAAAATTGATAAATTGGTAGAGCCACACAGATCGTGAACCCTCAAACACTCGTTAGCTCACGGCAAAAATGTTCCTGTGCAAAAATTTAAAGAACTATTTAACATTTTGTTTGCCTTATTAACTCACGTCGCAACATTATGTTTGACCCTTTCATGGTTTCCGAACAAATAAGAACTAAGGTGCGGATTTTGGGTAAAATGTTTAGGGGGGCAGAGCCCTGAGCTCAAGGTTCCCCCTCCCTCGCACAAATAAAATCAAATTCCGAATTTTGTGGATTATTGCTCGCAGAAGGTTTTCCTCACTCAAAAAGCCAATATCACAGACTTGACCCCCTTTAAAAGCCAATTGCACCGGGTTGACCTCTATTTGAAAATGCAATTCCACGGGTTAGACACTTTTTATGTCCAATTATCATGGATTTGACGCTCACAGAATCCAATTTCGCGGTTTTGACTAATTGACTAACAAAATTTCGTGTTTGAAGGTGCTTTTAAAAAAATCGCAGATTTGGCACTTATTGATACCAAATATCGTGGATTTGGCGCGCGGCGCCAGCAAGCAATTTCACATGGTTGCACCCCTTAAAATGAGTCAATTTTATGGAAAATTACACCTATTTTCGAAATGTGAAATTTCTAGTGTAGTGGTTCATTTTAAAGAGAAATTTCATGGCTCTGGCTGTTTTTAAAAACAATATATCGCAGAGTTGGCTCATTCAAAAAGCTCCTTCGACTCAAAAAGAGCAATGTCATGACTTTCGACACAGAAAAAAAATCACGCCATTCAAAAAACAATTTCACAGGGTTGGCCCATGAAAAACCAATCGTTGGATTTGACAACCAAAAAAATCACCCGGACCCACTCGGAAAACGAATTTGGCGGGTCCGAGATTATCAGAAGTAAATTTTGTGCAGTTGGCTCGTTCAAGAACAATTTCGAGGGGTTTGCTCCCTGAAAAAGTACATTCTGGAAAATCCAATTGCGTGGGTTTCGCTATAGGTAAGCCCCATAAACACCAATTTTGCAGGTGCGGGTGATTAAAACCCCAATTTCGTGGATGTAGCTCATTCTAACACCAATTCGAGGGCTCGAGAAACTAATTTTGCTGGTTTGACTCGTTCAAAAATGAAATTTCGTGAGGTATAGGTCATTTTTAACTCATTCTGCTGCTAATCAACTGACGAGGAGAGTGTCAATAATGTCCAATGACTAGGGCTTCACCCCATAATCGACCTCATTTTCTCTTTCCAAAATATTGGGGAAAACGTTGTCGATTATGGGAGGAGCCCTACTCTAGAATTGGAGCTTCACGAAAAGGTTGTCACCCAATATTGTATTCATTTTTCTTTAGCGTAGAAAATATGCCTCAAAATCGCACTCGGGGAACCCCCTGTGGATTTTGTTCAAAGCGTGACCTGGCACAACACATGTCAGAAAATTTAACGAAAAATGAATCAATCGTTTGTTTACGTTTGTTTTGCCAAAATTTTCGTTTGTTTAGCATTCGGAATATGATTTTTTTTTAAAAACAGCATGCGTCGGGCTAAGTTCACGCAACCCGACACATGGGCAAAATCGTTTGTTTCGCGGCATATTCCATCTCATTATCGTTTGTTTACGTTTGTCTAGCCATAAGTCTCGTTTGTTTAGCATTTTGAATTTATATTTTCTTAAAAAATCAGCCTATGTTCACTACAATCAGCCGATTTGAAGAACTTGGGTTTGATGTAACGCCACACACTCCTTCGGCTTGCCAACATTTCTTAAATGTTAAGTTGGTGTCAACCCAAGTCTCGTCTAAGTAATAAATCGGTCTTCCTTCTTTTCTCAAAGATCTCATAGTTCGTAAGTATTTATGTCTCCAATTTACAATGTCCGGCCTTTCGATCAGTATTTTCCTTTTTTGTACAGTTTTTTTCCATTTGAAGCCCATCTCGCGCAGTATTTTCCTTAACGAGTCAGGCCCAGAAGGGAAATCGATTTTACTTTTCAGGACAGTCAGTAGTTTGGAAACAGTCGGAACAATTTTTTCTTGGTCATAGAAATACAAAATTGTATTTCTAACTACCTGGCGATCAAAGGCATCGACAGAATCGGTGAAAAGAGGCGACGAATGGGGACGAATCTTCCCAGGTGTCATCAGAATTCCACTATCACTTGATTTCATCTCCTTTCGGATATTATGAATCATCCTTACCGATACACCGCAATAGTGAGCAGCCCTTTCAACTGATTTTTTTAAAGGAAAGGCGGTTCCTTTTGACGTTTTCTCATAGTCGCACTCTTCAATAACCTTTGCAATGGATGGTTTTACCCTTTTTTCGAGTGGATGTGGAAGCCATTTCGTGAAGTTGCCAGCGAAAGGAAAATAAATGAAAAAGGGCGGGCTCAATCCGCTTTGGACCGACAGAAAGGTTGACTGATTTTATTTTAATAATTAAAAAAAACAAAACGAAATGAACTTATTGAAAAATAGTTAGGTGTAAAAAAAAAATAATTAATAAAAAGCAGAACAGCAAGAACAAATAAGCGCAAGAATCAAAGCTGGAAAGCTGAGCAGTGAGCACCTATCTCAATCCAAATCCTCTGTGTTCGAAGAACCAGTGAACACTTTACAACACGAATGAAAAAAATGAATTGAATGAGACGATGAGTCAGTCATATGATTGCCACCGCACGCAGGCGTACGACCATACTGAAGGCCACATCCCCCCAAAACCGTCCTGCCCGTCAGCACAAACACGCAAAAGGGTAGTAGTTTGAGAGTATAGAGGGAATTTCTTCAACTGCATTCTTTCCATCTGAGGACCGTTCATCCCGATATTTTGCTCTGGACACTGAGGGCCATTGCCGGCGGTGGGGAGGGGGGGGCGAGCCGGGCGACCGCCCGGGGGCGCGTCTATCACAATGGGGGAAGGGGAGAGGCAAACGAGAAAAAAAGACCTATGTATGAAGCGCATTTCATTATTATGTGTACTTATAACAACAGCTATAGAATTCCAAATAAATTAGTTTAAAAGAAGCGTTGGGATTGTTTTAGAGATCTACAGAGGCAGGGGCGGAGACAGGGGGTGGGCGATCGGGCTCAGCCCGAAGAAGGGCCGGAGGGCCAGTGCGGCCGGAGGGCCGATACCCCCAAATTGACGGATCCTTGTCCTCCTGAAAAAACTGGTAACTACAGATTAATTTTTCTCGGTAATGGTCCTTAAGGTAAGCCTACAGAATCCCGGAACTGGCCTATTATAGGTACAATGAGACAAATGAGAAAACCTATCAAGTAGGGTTTTCTTAAAACCGGGACAACCTTCAACCCATGACTCAAGACACAAGGCTGTTTTATAGCGTATAGCTTAGTAGTTGGTTTCAAATTCACTCATTGAGAACACCCAGAATACACGTACCATAAAGGCCTGCCGCAGCAGTTTGTGCCTCACCCTCATGCTGCATGCATTTTCCCCATAATTTGCTGTCTTATATCTGCACCGAGACCGATTTTATTGTCCCGTTGCAATCTTCAGGGAACAGGGCGCTAGGACTTGATCGGGGACTTGGGCATATTGTGATCTTTCTGTGTAGTTTTTTCTCTTCCACCCAGGGGCGCCGAGGCCTGAGGGGCGCGTCTAAGCAAAATGAGCAGGGGAGAAGGAAGGTGGACGAGAAAAAATGACCTAATAAGAAGCCCATTTGACTTATGAATATTTCAAAACTATAAAATAGCCGAAAATTGAAGTTTTTTTTTTCAATTTTAGCCGTGGATTAACGAGCTTTTCCTCTACCCTTTGTCCGTGTTTAGGTCATTTTCCTTAATTTTAGCTGCGAAGTAGCGTTTTTATCCCATGTTAGCGATTTTTCTCAATTTTTGCCATGAATTGAAGTTTTCCTAGATTTTTGCAGCAAATTAGCGATTTTTTACCTTTTCAGCAGTGAATTAGCACTTTGAGCTGCAAGTGTAGCGTTTTTCATTGATTTCAGCCGCGCTAATTAATTAATAATTTCTCAATATTGGCCGCAATTTTTTTTTTTTTTTTTTTTTTTTTTTCAACTTTTAGCTATAGACTAGCGCTTTTTTCCAGATATACGTCCTAAGTTGCCTTCAGAAGCAACAGATTATTGTCTTTTGCTGAATTTTAGCCCCGAGTCAGTGTTATAACTAAAATCTAGTCGTGAATTGGCGTTTTCTCTAATATAGCTGTGAATTAGCCGATTTTTTTGATTTGAATCCGCGAATGAACGTTTTTTCTAGACTATCCGCAAATTATCGGACTTTTTACAAATTTTAGCTGCCAATTAATTATCTATTATTTTCAATTAAATCCGCAGCATAGGATTGTTCCAAGTATAGCCGCTAAGTAGCGCTTTTTGTCAAACTTCATTAGAGAAGCTATTTTTCTCAATTTTTGCCGTGGATTAGCTAATTAGCCATTCTTCTCAATTTCCGCCGTGAATTAGCATTTTTCGAAAATTAGCTGTGAATTGTGGCTTTTCAGTTTTTTATCCGCGAACGGGCAATTTTTTTGAAATTTCAGATACAAACTTGTCATTTTTCTCAATTTTAGCCCCCAATTAGCGTGTTTTTTTTTATCGTATAGCCTTAGCGGTTTTTTTGCCTTTTAGCACTTGTAGAAAAGCAAAAACTGCGTCGCGTCTCAATTTTACCGACAGCAAATTAGCGTTTTTTCTTCATTTTAGGCATAAAGTGGCATCTATACACCGCGAATCAGCTATTTTTTCTGAATTTCGGTCTGGATGTTTCATCGAGATACTGCGAATGAAAGCTTATGAACAGTTTTTGCCACAAATACTAGCGATGTTTCCCAACTTTTTGCAGCCGTTGGTACTTGCCTGCAAGAATAGCATATTAGTACGCCTTCTCATCTTTATCCGCTTACGGACCTAAGAAAAACAAACCGGGGAGCAGCGTATTCTCTATATTTTAGCCACGAAGTTACCTCCAGAAGGGTGCGTTTTCTCTCAATTTGAGCCTTCAGAATAAGCGCTTTTGTGGGCTAAATGGATTATTCAGCTACACTCCTTGCTGATCACCTGCAAGCACTCCATCCTGAATGGGATGGATTGAAAAGCATCGAAAGGAGCCAGTATCGCTGTCAAACTGCATGCCAAAAACTCGTTTTCACGTACCTACAAACATAAACATAAGCTATGTCTTCACTTGTGCCTTTTCGCCTGCGTCAGAGGCATGCGTCATAGCAGGCGGTGTGTTGAACGTGAGTAATGCGCTATTGCATGCCTCAAAAAGCTGGAAGGATATCAGAAATTGCGTGCATAGCTTGGACGCATGCGTTGTTGAAAGTTGAAAAGGCGTGTTGAATTGAAAGAGGAAGACGAAAGCGCACAAGTGGGAGACATAGCTATAGATCCTTAATATCCACACTTTTAGGCCCACATATAGGGAGCCCGCGGCGAACCGGCCCCCTCACCACTGTCTCGGTACGCTACTAATACACGGACAGAAGTGAGAAAAAGTGCTACTTCGTGGCTCATGTTTCCTCAAAGCTTCCGCGAATAATGTACAGAAAAAGCGCTAATTCATGAATGAAATTAAGAAAAATGGCTCATTAGCGGTTAAGATCGAGAAAAATACGAACTCACCGCAAAAACTCAGAAAAACCCCTAATTCACCGCTAAAATGGCGAAAAATCGCTAATCCATCGATAAAATTGAGAAGCGCTGAAGTGAGGAAAAACGCTAATTTGCTATTTAAATGGACAAAACGTCAAATTCGCAGCTTCTAAAGGTAGTTTCGTGCCAGAAAGTGTAAGAATCGCTAATTCACAGCCAAATTCAGAAAAAGCTTTACGTAGTTCGCGACGAAAATTTTGGCAAAACAAACGTAAACAAACGATAAACAAACGATTGATTTATTTTTCGTTAAATTTTCTGACATGTGTTGTGCCAGGTTCACATGCGTAAATATGTTGGTTGAATTGATGTTTACCCATCCTAATCATACTTTTGTATAGAAAGCAAATGAAATTAGCTTTCAAATAAGCTCCAGTCCATGTCTGCACCTCAATTTGAGGGGGCGCTGTGATTTTTGAAATGCTATCAAAGAAACATATTTTTTTGACGCGGTAAAAATGCTTGAAAATGCATAACAAATTCATTGAGAGTCATTCTTAAGATGACACTACAAAAAAAATTTGAAGTCGATAGAAATTTTCATTATCAATATATTAATTTTTTCTCGCCAGAAAAGAGGATTTGAGGCGAATTTTTGTCCATTTTCGAGGGTCATTGAGACGGTAATTGAAAGCGGTGTCCGTTTTCGTTTAAAATTTGTACATTGCGGTTTCTTGCGGCATGGGCATGGGCATTTATATTTGTTGAAAAATGTTCAAAGGTAGTTTGGTTTGTAGAAGGACGTATTTTAGTGTAATTTCCCCCGTTAAATCAAAAACTATGGCTCTGGAATATTTTTACATTTTTTTTTTTCGAGTTTCTCACACCAATTTCCTCGCAAAAACACATTAAATTTGTCGGAAAACAAAATGTTGAAATTTCGACTTTTTTTTGGGTTTAAAAGAAGCGTTGGGATTGTTTTAGAGATCTACAGAGGCCAGGACGCATAGAGAATAGTATACACAGAGCAGATAGAATTAGCGTTTTCGCCATATTTGCCCATGAATTAGCGAATTTTCTCAATTTTTGCCGCGAATTAATCAGCAATGCTTTTCAGTTTTGTCTACGAATGAAGATTGTCCCAATTTTAGTCGCTAATTTAGCGCTTCTTGTTAATTTCATTACCGAATTAGCGATTTTGCTCAATGTTAGCAGTTTTTTTTTCACGATAATTTTGCCGTGGATTATTTTTTGTCCCAATTTTAGCTTCTAATTAGCCATTCTACTGAATTTCAGACGTGAATTAGCGCTTTTTGTCTTTTCGCTTTTTGTATTCGCGAATAGGCGATTGTTTTTTGGCAGTTTCTGTAGCGAATTTGCTTTATTTTTCTCAATTTTAGCCCCGAATTAGTGTTTTTTTCTCACTTTATTAGCATTGAATTAGCGTTTTTTCTTGCCTTTTCACGCTTGCAAAAAAGCAGAAACCGGGACAGGTATCTTTTCACCAAAGAACAGAAAAATTAGCGTTTTCATCTTCATTTTAGCCATAAAGAGGCTTATCTATACACTGCGAATCAGCGATTTTTTCTCAATTTTATTGGTCTGGAAGTTTCATCGAGACTCCACGAATGAACGCTTTTTCGCAGTTTTAGCCACAAATATCAGCGCATTCTTCAATCTTGTTGCTGCTTACTTGCCCCCAAGAACAGCGTGAAAGTGCTAAAGACTTTTGACTAAGATTAATTAAGATAAATAGTTAGCTATTTCGCGGCTAAAGTTTCCTTGAAGCTTCCGCGGATAAAGTGTAGAAACAGCGCCAATTTGAGGATATAAATAGGTCGCAGCTTTTGAAGGCAAGTTCATGGGTCAAAAACTGAGGAAAAGCGTTAATTTCCTGCTAAAAGCGAAAAAAAATCGTTAATTCGCAGCTATAATTAAGAAAAGGTGCTAATTCATGGATGATGAAATAGAGAAAAATCACTCATAAGCGGCTAAAATCAGGAAAAACAAAAATTCAGAAATATCCACGGCTAAAATGGTGAAAAAACGAAAATTCGCGGTTCCAATGGAGAAAACGTCTATTTGCGCCTTCTGAAGGTAATTATGCGTGCCAAAAATTGAAAAAGACCGATAATCCGCGACCAATTTCAGAGAAACCGTAAGGTGATCAGCGGCGAAAATTTGGGGAAAATTCACATTCGTGGCTGAAATGTAGAAAAATTGCTATTTGGGGGGTTAATTTGACAAAATTTGTTAATTCATAGACAATTGAGAGAATGGTACGCGGTTTCAGGAAGCAACTTCATGGCCATTTAGGGAAATACGCCATAAAATTTGGGCAAACCTTGCGAAAAATCGCTAACTCGCGGCTAAAATGGGTAAAAACCGCAAATTTGTGGCTAAAGTGGAGGCAGATTGATATTCTCGGCTAAAGTGTAGACAAATACATACATATGTATACATATAACTACAATTCACCGATGAAATTGAGAAGAGGCGCTGAAGTGTATAAAAAACGGTTAAAATGCGGTTAAAATGGAGAAAATGCCAAATCGCAGCTTATTCTGAAACGGTGACTTTATGAGAGCGCTGGTGAAAGATTCGCCCCGGGGGTGCCAAATGTCTAAGGCTGGCACTGCTAAGGGCTAGAGGTGTGACGTGACAGCTTTTGTTGGTCACAGTGACAACTAGCTCCGGTGACTGTGCAGTCACTGTGACAAAAACCAGTGATTTTGACACTTGAGTGACTACTGAGGGCCAGTTCTTTAACTTTTTAATGTCACTATCACTGTTTGTTTCCACCCGTCCTCCCCATCAACATGTGATTTAATTTGGGGCGGACGGTTGGAAAAGGATATTCCTAGGAACCCTGAAATCTTACGGGACAGGCCCCCTGTAGCAGTTCGTTTGAGCAAATGCCTAATGTTACCGGACTCACCGGTATCTGTGTGAATTTCATTCTCAGGCCCAACTCTAGACTCAAAAATGTAGATTTAGTGGGGCAGTTGCCCACCCCTAGATATAGAAGTACAAATCTTTCAGGATAAACACATTGTGTTTCGTCGGCGCTCACTAAAAAAATAACTTCACGGATTTCACTAATAAAAAAATAAATTTCAACGGGTTTTGTCGCTCACAAAACGGATATCGCAAGGGTGACATAATTCAAAGACCAAATTCGCCATACCATTTTCGCAGACAGACGCGGATTCAGTATTTGCTCAAGAGAGGTGCTAGAGAAATGGTGTGGTTCGCTCTACTAAAACTGGTTTGACAGCCTTTTCACTGCATAAAAATATTTTAAACTAGCTATTTGCACTATAAAAACTTCTAAAGTAACTAAACTCACGCCTAAAAATACAAAACTGTCGATTCGCGTTTTGAAAATGGCTAAAACTGGACTTCACGTGCCCTAAAAATTGGTGGCGACTGGTGAACTTCTGAAAATGCCTAAAAACATCATGATTATACCGCCCGAAAGTAGCTAAATCGACCATTCGTGCGCTAAAATTGATCAGACTGGCCATTCTTGAGCCAAATATGACCATAATGCGCGCTTTTGGCTTGACGGACTAATGAAGCCCTGAAAACGGCCAAAATGACTTCACGTGCCCTCGAAATGCCTAAAAAAGATTATTCCCTCCCTGAAAATGGCAAAATCGACAATTTGCGCACCAGGAATGGTCAAACTTCATGGCCTTGGCTTGATGGACTAGGTATTTGAGCCCTGAAAATGGCAAAACTGACGATTCGTGTCTTTAAAATGGCTAAAATTACTATATTTGAACCCTAGAAATTGCCGAATTTACATAACGTGCTCTAGAAATGGATTTCCTGACGAATCGAGCTCTAAAAATGTCTGAACAAGTGACTCCTGCCCTGAAAATGGCAAAATAGACCATTCGGAGCGCCGAAAATGGCCAACCTGGCTGTTCTCGCCTTGACTTGGGACGTACTATTCGCTCCTATAACTGGAAAGACTGTGCGCCCAAAAATGACAATTATAGCTATTCAAGCCTTGAAATCGTCAAAACTGACTCTATGTGCCCTGAAAAGCTGTGCCCAACAAAGTAAATAAATGTCAATTTTGAAGTAAAATATTCAGTTTTGAGGTAAAGTGATATTTTTTGGGTGGAACCGCAAGTTTCAGGGTTAAATCGTCAGTTTAGAAACGTCTTTGGGATGAAATCGTAAGTTCTGGAATTAAAACAGTCAGTTTTGGGGTAAAATGACCAGTTTTGTATTAACGTCATTAGTTATGAGGCAACACGTCAGCTTTGGCGTGAAATCGTCTGTTTTGGTATAAAATCGTCATTTTTGCGATGAATTTGTCACTTTTTTTTGTGTTAAATTACCTGTTTTCAAGGCAGAATGGCCTAAAATCACCCGTTTTGAGGAAAACTTGAGTTAAAGTGTGACATTGTCAGTTTTAGAGTAAATTATCTAATTTTGAGGGGAAATTGTCGTTTCGGGTGTAAATGGAACAGTAAAGTTTAGTTTTAGGTTAAAATCGCCAGTTTTGTGGTACCATCTTCATTTGGAGGGGGAGGGCATGTCAGCTTTGGCCAGGAATTGTACGTTTTTTTTTTTACTAAAATCGCCAATTGAAGGATAAAATCGGCAGTTTTTAGTACTGAGTGGTCTGTTAATTGCAATTAAAATCATTCGTTTTTTATCTTTTAGGTTAAACCCGCCATTTTTAGGCGGAATTCACCAGTTTTGGGGGGTAAAGACTTGAATTTTAAAAGTTGTACTGTGAAATTTTTAGTTTAGGCGTGAACACTTTGTCTTTGGCGTAGAAACGTCAGTTTTGAAGTAAAATATTCAGTTACACTAGAGTGAAATATTCAGTTTTTTTGTTGAAAAACGTCAGTTTTGAGTTAAAACCCGTTATTGTTTGGTTAAAAAATGTTGAACTTTACGTATCTCAGACAAGACGTTGATGAAAAGTCGGTCACCCTGTATATTTGAATGCCATGTATCGATTTCCCGGGGAAATCGAATTGTCTGTTAATGGAAAAAGTCTGAATAGAATTGTCAGTTTTTGGATAGAAAATCAGGAATAGAAGGCTAAAACAGATAATTTGGATTACGACCCTTTTTTGTGAAAACTCAGTTTCCGGGGAAGAATTTGACGATTTATTGCGCTACCAGTTCTTTTGTTGGGGTCTCTAGTTTCCATAACGTCCCTTGGTCAAGGGCTGGCTACGCCCCTGACTAGGAAGGTGTTTAAAAAAAAATAAATAAAATTATACAAGATCACTGTAGCACAGGTCTTGGAAAACGAAGTGAATAAAAATATATTACCGACCTACACTGAAGGTTCAATTCCAAGTCCAAGAAAAAAAGTCAACAGACGAGGGATAGACTTGGGGAGATTGCTCCTGAGTTCATTGGGGCGATAGATGGCTAGGTGACGGCTCCAATTTTAATTCAAGAGACTCTAGCGCAGTGAAGCGATAGAAGTGACGAATGAAGAGGCGATTATAAGTGAAAAAGAATGTCACCGTTAGAGGGTCGGAACGGTGATTTCAATGTGGTCGTCACCGGAGCCAACAGTGACGGAGTAGTCACAGTGACAAAATCACCGACAGTGAAATCACACCTCACCTCTACTAAGGGCCTCTTTCTCCGAGGGACGACTTCATGGTAAATATTCTACTTTACGAATAAGTAATGTCAACTCCAGAGTTATTGGCATTAATTGGCTAATGGGTGGATCAAGGACAAAATACACCACACCCGGCATAAATCGAAACACTTAGAAAAAATAGCAAACATTTTGAAAATTGGACGAAATCGCGTATCTTCGGGTTTTTCTACAAGAAGAGGAAGGCGTGGCCCCGCGGGACCCGACGAACCTCAAAGTCAGACCAAGCGTACACATACCATTTTGGCACGTTATCTGAGAAACGAACCGTTCAAGCCCACGCCTTTACAAGGTGTAACGGGAACATGGGGCATAATTGAAATGGGTGATTCTGCATCACATGTTTCTGGATCGAAAATTACTATATGGTATGGACCATGGTCCGAATGTTAACCGATTCCGAGAAAATCGCAGTTTTCCTGATTATCAACGCATCAGGCGTTTTTTTTTTCGAAACTCGGTCGGTATCTTAGCAACCATTGATCCTAGGAAAATTTCAAGGACACCCTAGATATACTGACCGAGTTTTGAAGAAAACGCCTGATGCATCGAAATTCAGGAAAACTGCGATTTCTCAGAATCGGTTGATAATTCGGACCATGGTCCATATCGTCATTTTTGACCCACATGTGATGTAGAATCACCCGTTTCAATTATGCCCCATTTTCCCGTTGCACCCTGTATAGTGCAGCGAAGAAAGGCCCCCGATCCTTAGCGGTCTTCAATGGACCGCAGGACCGCTGTATGGGGGCCGATAAAATCGACAAAATCGAAGGTAATGCTAAACGGCGAAACATTATTTGTATAGTGCAGCTTCAGTTTACGAGTTAACACTCATTTATAGTAAGTTTCATAAAAATTGACAAATCGTATCTTATCTCGGGAATGAAGCAGAATTTTCGCGATTAGTCCTTGTTAGTAGAAAAAATTCAGCCTTTGAGGATGTGGGATTTACAACCTTTGTACGATCTGTATACGATCGATACGGCGAAGATATCGCACAACGTAAACTCTGGATTCCCCCACCTTAATGATTTCATGAATCATAAAATCTGGAACCTGGCTATAATAGAGAAGAATAATGTACAAAATTTAAAAAAGTCGTCAGGCTTCAACGCTATCAGAGGTATCTAAGTTTCCCATTTGATGGTGATGCGGTAACGAGGAGTTAAATCGCTTGATGGATGGAAAGCCAGTTTTTTGGAAGTTAAATAGCAAAAATGTCGTGAAACACTGTGATTTCGTGTTACTGGACCAGGGCTATAAGCTTCACAAATGATTCCTCGACCCTCCCCCCCCCCCAACCGTAATAAATTATGTACACGGCATCCATTTTCCTGTCTTATTTCTGTACCAATTCTGGATTTGAATTTATCGTTTCAATTTCCAAGAAATTCCGTGTAAGCGAAAAAAATAGCGTGAAATTTCAAGGCTCAAGGCGATAAAATTTATGTCTGAGACGAGAAATCTTTGGAGAAACTCCCCCTTAAAACAAAATTGACTTCAAATTTTGCAAGTTTTGGTTCTGTTTATCAAGTGAACAAGAACGATTTCTGGAAGTAAATCAACGAAACTAAAAAAAAAAAAAAGGCCCACATTTTGCACTAATATTTCAGAGAAAAACATTGGCTTACGTACACAAATGGTGGTGATGAATGAATGTTTGTGAAGGCGTGATATCCTTGACGAAGCAACGTGATCGTACCACGAAGCCGACTCACTCACTAAACGATTCACCGGTTTATTTGGTTTGTTATAAGCACATTTATCTTATCTGCTCGTTGAAGTTCGCCCATAAGCATAACGTCAATTTGAAATCAAATCATTGAGCTTGCAATCTACACTTGAGCGTAGAAAATCGTGAACCTATAAGAGTCCCTTGTCTGCGTGGGATATTTGTAAAACCCTCCGCACCCAAGTCAAACATCAAGTCGAACGATCACACTTATGGCCCCGTTAGTTCTCAAATCCAAAGATCACTCCCAACCACTCGTAAACAAATTTGGATTGACGGCCTTTTTTATTACATACTAAGTCATAGTTGGTCATTTTGTCAGTCATCCCTCGCTGTTCACAATTCCCCATTCCTTGTGATAGGCTTGCAGCCAGAAACTGCTAAAGTTTTTAGGTGAGCCTCAAATTTCAATTTTTTTTTTTTTTTTTCCAGAAACAGAATATTTGGTTGAATACGGACTGGACCTTTTCCCGCCAAAAGCCGTGACATTTTTGGTCCCGAAACATAATTTTATCAGTAGACCCAGCTGCCGGAACGAATTTCTAACTCTCTGTGACGGTGAGAAATGTAAGGAGACGGCCGGGGACAACCCTCCTCTCCACCCGTATTTTATTGGTCACTAAATCCCCTTAAAAGTTAAAAAAAAATACCAGGAAGCCACGCCTAAGAACACTGTACAACGAACCAAGCAACCAGCACAACAGAACAGTACGGCCAATCGGGATTCCCCGACTTCAGCCTTACAGGGGATACTCCTGACAACACGGATTTTTCTCGCAAAAAAAAAAAAAAAAAATCTCGGCGGGTCATCTGCCTTACTAAAAAAAACGATTTCACGGATTTTCGTTGCCTATTTACGCGAGTTTCTAATTTTAGCCGCCTAGTGACCTTCACAAGCTGCGAAGTTGCCTTCAGGTATCACAAATAAGTGTTTTTATTCAATTTCATAACCAAATGAGCGTTTTATCTCAATTGTAGCCATAAATTAAATTTTGGCTCAAATTTTAACCCTTGACTTGTCCCAATAACAGCATAATATAGTTGTGGCGTCCTTAGACATTTGGCGCTCCCGAGCGAATCTTTCAACAGCGCCCCTATAAAGTCACCGTACAGAATAAGCCGCAATTTGGCGTTTTATCAATTTAAACCGTGAATTAGCGTTTTTTCTACATTTTAGCGCTTCTTTTCAATTTCATCGGTGAACTAGCTATCTTTTCTCTATTTTAACCGAGAATAAGCGATTTTTCTCAATTTTAAACACGAGTTAGTGATTTTTATCAATTTTTGCTGTAAATTATAGCATAGCACTTATTCGTAATTGGCCTCCAAAGTTTCTCGAATTTACCAATTAGCCATTTTTCTTTATTTTATTCGTAAATATAATTTTTCCTCATTTCAGCCGCTTTTTATACACAACGCTTATTCTCAATTTGGCCGCGGATTAGCCCATTTTTTCACTTTCAAGCCCGAAGTTCCTCTCCGAAGCCGCGAATTGACGTTTTCTAAATTTAAGCCTCGCATTAGCGTGTTCTCCTCACTTCAGCGCTACATTCTCAATTTTGTTGCGAAATATCGATTTTTCTCTCTTTTTGCCGTGGAGTAGGGATTTTTTCTCATATTAGCTGTAAATTAGCGATTTTTTTGATTGCAGTGAATTCGAATTTTTCCTGATTTTAGCCGCTACTGATCGAATTTTCGTAATTTCATCCATGAATTAGGTTTATTTTTAATTTTAGCTACGCATTAGCGCTTTTTCTCAGTTTGAGCCACGAACTGGCCTTCTAGCGTATAGCTTCAAATTAGCGCTCTTTCTACACGTTATCTGTGGAAGATTCAAGAAAGTTTGGCCGCGATGTTTTTTTCTTAACTTTAGCCGTTTTTCGCACTTTTCATCCATTCTGTCCGTGAGTCAGTTGCGTAGGAGCGACTGGGGAGGACCGCCCCGGGCCCTCTGCCAGAGGGTGCCACCAAGAAGCTTAAATATGGGAAAAAATGGGGATTTTTAGATTTGATGTTCATGGAAATATTGGTTCGTGAAAACGAGTTTTGGTACGCGTTTGGACAGCACTATTGGCTCCTTTCGCCGATTTTCAGTCCATCTGACCCAGGTCGGATTGAGCCTAGCTGAATATTCGATTTATAGCCCAAAAAATCGGTATTCTGAAGGTTCAAATTGGGAGAAATCACGCTTTCTGGGGTAACTTCGCGGCGAAAATAAAGAAAATACGGTGATCTCCAGTTTTTTTTTTTTTTTTTTGGTACTTAAGCGGATAAAGATGAGAAAGCGCACTAATATGCTGTTCTTGGGGCAAGTATGCAGAAGCAAGTTTGGAAAAAACGCTAATATTTGTGGTTAAAACTGTGAAAAAGTGTTCATTCGCGGTATCTCGATGAAACTTCCAGACCAAAATTGAGAAAAAATCGCTGATTCGCGGAGTATAGATATGCCAAAATGAATGAAAAAAAAACAAAAAAAAAACGCTAATTTGCTGTTCTTTGGTAAAATTAACACGTGCCCCGGTTAGTGCTTTTTTGCAAGCGCAAAAAGGCAAAAATATGCCACAAAAAACGTTAAAAGTGGGAAATAAACCGCTAGTTCAAGGCAATGCAAATGAGGAAAGAAATCGCGGCTAAAATTTAAAACAACAACAACAGCAGCAACAAACAAACAAGACCCATTTGCGGCTATAAATTGAGTCAAATGGAAAAATTGGCTACTGAAATGGCCTAAAATCGCCCATTTGTGGATACAAAAGAGAAAAGCCGCTAATTTACGGCTAATTTTGCGAAAAACGCTAATTCACGACTGAAATTTAGAATAATGGCGAAAAATGACGAAAAACGCTTATTATCGTCTGAAAATGAGGGAATATCCTAATACGGCGGTCAAAACTGAACATTTTTGATAATTAATTCGCTTATTATCTGCTGTGTGTTAGTTCTCTGTGCGCCTTGGCTTCTGCATGTAGATCTCTGGACATTCCAAACGCTTCTTTTCAACTAATTTATTCCGAATTTGATAGTTTTTAAATATTCATAAATCAAATGCGCTCCCCCCCCCCTCATTTTGCTAGACGCGTCCCTTAGATACGGCGCCCCCGGCTCGCCTCTCCCTTAATGCCGGCACTGTAGTAGAGATTCTATTCAATTCTAGCCGTGTAAGATTCCTCCGTGAACGGTGATTTCACGCTTTTTTTTCAATTTTAGTTGCAAATTAGCGCTTTTTCCAAAATTTTAGCCACGGCATGTCCCAGAGCAGCCCATTTGCGCGAGTTCTCAATTTTAGCCGCCTGGAGACTCACGATCAGAGAAATTGCGGGGATTATTAGTTCATTCACTATTTAAACCGTGAAGTTGCCTCCAGATATCACAAATTAGTGTTTTTTTTTAATAGGGAGTTATTGCATAGCCGCGTCTGACGCTTAACGTTTACGGTTATGTGACGTCACTATAAGCTTAGCCGTTTGTGTCGTTGGAAAGTCATGAATTAACGATTAAATGAAATCGAAAAATTTTGTCCCAATTTCAGCCGCGAACTGACGCGTTAGGCCGGCGACACACTGAAGCGTTTTAAGCGGAGCGACGCGACAGAAAATCGCGTTTTAAAAAAGCGGATGTCGCGGATAAAAGGGGGTGACATGCTAGAGCGGAGCGACAAGAGTTCGGTCTCAGCTCAGTAGGACCTGAAAGAGGAGGATGATGTCCTGTATTATGCTCTTTTATCAATATCCAGGGCTGGGTAGGAATTGAATTACATGTAATTGAATTCAATTACAATTAGTAATTGGTAATTTGTAATTGATAACAACACGCCATTGTAATTGATAATTTGTAATTAAAAGCACTTTTTCGAAGTAATATGTAATTAACAATTACCAATTAGATGGATATACTGAATAAATCTGTTGCCGGTATTTTAATTAATAAATTAATTAGACTGATATTATCCGGACGACGATGGAAGGGCATAGCCCAACACGATTCGAGTTTCGAGAAAAAATGGCTCCCCGGCGGGATTTGAACCCGCAACCTCTGGATTACCAGTCCAGCACGCTGCCATTTGCGCCACGCAGACGCCTATGGGAGTCGTACTCCGAGGGATAAGCTGAGCCGAACCCCACCCAGGTCCATTGTTTCTCGACCCCAAACCAGTGGCGAAAGTAGGAATTTGTCTTGTGGGGGGGGGGGAAGGATTTTTTTCAAAATAAGGGTTAAAGCTTGAAGGAAACAGGTGTGTATGACTTACGTAAATTGTGTGAAGGTGGACTTTGAAAGATTTTGAAAAGAAAAAAAAAAAAAGCAATGGTCAGGAGGGGGGTCGAGGAACCATATGGTTCAAATCATCGATGATGGTAGCGAGGTATCGAAGATCACATCGCAGTGAGGGTGCTTCACCATGAACAGTCCCATACAATTATTGATGTTTGTTCTTCATCGATGTTTCATCGGGGCATCGCTCATCGAGGTATCGCAGTGAAGGTGATTCACTATGAACGCACCCTTAGGCTTAAAATTAACCTTTCTCTTAATTTTGACCAGGCTGATTATTTTATTTTCTAAATATTACCCGCAAATTAGCGGGTTTTCACATTATACACCGCATTAGCAATTTTATAAAACTTTTATAGATATAGATTATTGCTTCTTTTCAGTTCTAGCCGTGAATTAGCGTAATTTTTAACATTGTACTATAGCCATGCATGAATTTGCCATTTTTCTGATTTTAGCCTCAAAAATGCCTTCAGAAGGTACCTACGAATTTAAACTATAAATGTAAAATTTTTTTTTTCAAACCAAAAAATGTTCATCTATCCATCATTATCTGTCAAAAAATCATCATTTTTAAATTATAAATTTCACGACACTTAATTCGTGAATTATTGATGTTTCTCAATTTTAAGCGAATTTTCGCTTTTTCTAAATTTTAGCAGCGTGGTAGCCTCTCCATGCAACCCGAGCATTATCTACTGAATTTTTTCAATTTTTGCCAAGAATCGGCGTTTGACTCAATTTAAGCTGCAAATTAACAATTTTTCCCATTTTTAACTGAGAATTAGCACTTTTCCCCCAATTTAAACTGAAAATTAACGTTTTTCTTAATTTTAGCTGCGCTAATTGGCGATTTTTTCAATTTTTGCCGCGAATTAGTGGTTTTGTTCATTTTGTCTCCGCGAATTAACGTTTTTCCATAACTCTATATCTGCAAATTGCAAATTAGTGATTTTTCCCAATTTCAGTGTGAAATAGCGTTTTGTGATAATTTTGCGTCCATTCAGCATCCTATTCCCTTTTTCATACGCGATTGAGCGATTTTACGCCATTTCAGTTGTAAATTTGCCATTTTTGGCCAATTTTAACCTGAAAGCGTCTTTTATTTGTCAATATAAGGTCGACCCACACATATCCGTGACGTGACGCGACGTGACGTACCGTACAGGGAACATCAGTGGAAAAAAAATATCGGCAGACGAAATTCTTAGTAAACTAAAGGGGGAAAGACGGAGCGTGTTCAGACATGAACGGCACAGTGACGCTCCGCCGCTCACAGTGCTCTTCCGGCATCACCCGTGTTTTCAAGAAATACGGCCTCGCCGATATTTTTTGCTATACCGGACGTGAAAACGAGTTCGCTCTCTTCATTGATTTTCAATTTTCTGAGTGTGCCATATTTTGAATATGAACGACGAGCTTCTTATTGAGCTGGTTCGGGAAAGGCCCGTGATATATGACCTGCAAGACCCCAAGTACCTGAATGCCGATTGGAAGGGAAGAATTTGGCAGGAAAATGGCCTCAAAATGAATGTCGATGGTGAGTTTTTACATTTGTTATTGTCAAAAAAACGTATTACACAAAATAGTATTACACGAAATAGTATTATACAAAATACTACAAAAAATAGTATTATTAGTATTATACAATATGTATTATAAAATACATAAAATCCGTTGGTAGTAGGTACGAACATAATGAACCAACTTTCAAGTAAGGATGTGATAAACGTCATTGATAAAATCATTGATCATCTCGATGTCCAATAGCTTGATGATTTTGCCACGGAACTGATCCTGCTTCTGAAGCAAAATAATCTTTAAATGCATCTCTAATTTGAAAAGCTTGTCTGTTGGCATTTCCTCCTCGGTGAGACAAGTTCCTTAGTGCTGAGTTGACTGGACTGTAGTCATTACCAGTTGTTGAATCTCCTCTGATAATTGGTACACCCTCGTACCTTTCATACTTTCGTACGAAATTATGTAAAATGCAGGTGGCCAATATATTATGTTGTCCACATTTGCAGGTAATGACTGAATCCGTCTGTTGTATAATCTGAATTTTTGGCCCAAGATTCCAAATCCATTTTCTGAAACCCTTCCTGCACGACTGAGGCGATAATTAAATATCCTTTTTGTATCATCTAGTTCTTGACCGGGGTATGGGCGCATAATGTACGATTTTAGCTGAAAAGCCTCATCAGCGACTACAACGTGTGGTAATTCGATGCCTGTACCTGGAAGAGGTGTGGGTCCAGGTACCGAAAAATTGCCTGATTCAAATGCTTTACCGATGTTAGAGCGTGCCCAAATACCGCCATCACTGCTCCTACCATAGGCACCTATATCTACTGCAATAAAGTTGTAATTTGCATCAAACAAGCCAAGCAGCACAACTGAAAAAAAAAATTCTTGTAATTAAAAAATAGAGATCCACTATTTGAAGGTGCCTGTATGCAGACATGCTTGCCATCTACAGCCCCGATGCAATTTGGGAAATTCCAATAGTCTTTGAACTCCTGCGCGGTTCTTTTTCCGATCTTCTTCTGATGGTTCAGGCATCACTTCACTCATCAAGCCTTCAACTATAGCACTACATGTTTCGGTCACTATTGACTGAACAGTTGAGTGCCCCATCCGGTAGCTGAACGATATCGTTTTGAACGAATCTCCAGTAGCAAGATATCTAGAAAAAAAAAACACAAAAAACAGTGGCGATAGTGTTCCTAGTTTTCTGGTTAATTTTTGTGACAAGGCAATAATATTCGTTACTATTATTGTTATTATCATTATCATATATTACCTATGGTTCAAGATAGGCCACTTTATGAAAAATGTTTGAGTGTAATGTTTGGCTCACACAATTTTATGCTTTTGTCTTTGTAGGCAGTCAGTGCAAAGCAAGGTGGAGCAATATACGGGATAACTTCAGAAAGTCTTTGGGTAAAAGAAGAACAAAAAGTGGACAAGCTGCTAAGAAATCAAAACCGTATAGATTTGAAAGCCAGCTACAATTTTTACTAAAATTCATGGAAGAACGCGAAACGAAGGGAAACGTAGGATCGCAGCCTGACTCAGAAAACGCAGAACTTGAGGATGATAATGAAGGAGAGACCCCACAAACAACCAACATTCCTTCTCCTCCAGAATCGTCGAGCCAGCCAACTAGCCCACCATTCGATCAGCAGACTCCTACGATTAGCAAGGATATACCTTCCACCTCTGCAGCTTCCTTTGCTAGACCTACCCCTGTGTCTGGTAGGAAGAAAAACCCCCAACCTGAGACAGCAGCTTCTACACTCATGAACGTTCTTGATAAAAACGAGGCAACAAAAAATACACCCACCGTACCTTTGGATAACCCGATCGACTGTTTCCTGTTCGGGATATCGTCAACTTTAAAATCCATGCCTCCATATTTGCAACATTTAGCCAAGTCCGAGATTTTTTCCACAGTCCAAAACTTTGAGTTCCAAATGCTGCAAAATCAGCAAATTGATTGTTCCATGGGACAGGCAGTTCAACTAACGCCGTTTAGAAATGCTGCAGCATTTCAACCACTGGAACCCATTGATGATACTTCTTCCACTCAAAACACAGGAAGTGTTGGGAGTGTAAGAGAATATTGGGAGAATTTCGATTACTGCAAAGTATACGTTTCATTGAAGTTTCTATGAATTAAGTACAACTGTTTCTGTTTTTGGTTCACTTTTCCAGTTAGATACTTCTTTCAAAACTCGTTTAATTTTGTTGTCATTTCTTCACACCTACTAACTAGGTACTATAGTTTTACACCTACAATTAATTCCTGTTTGAATTGAATAAAAATGTGAATTTCTCACGTGCTTTTAAACATTAATCAACCTTCTACTCTCTCATACATAACTGAAGAAACTTGGCCTCTGAACATGATAAGAAACTGAATCCATAAACACTTACCTTAAACAAACGGCCAGTCTTTCTCTTGCAGAAATAGCATTTCTCCAGGATGTGTCCTTTTTCATGATATTCTTCTCAATTTTCATGAGCAAATCATGAAATTCGTTACTGGAAAGGCAAAGTATCGTAAGCGCCAATTTTCGTGAATTTGAGTTTTTGGGTTCTTTAGATTCTATGGCACGTACATATACATAAAACAACAACAAAATGAGCCAAAATTGGGTTAAAACTATTTTTTTTTAGCTTTGAAATTTGGACGGGAAAACGTAAGCGCCATCAAAAACATCGTATCCACCCTCTCAGCCAAACGTAAACGACATGAGACTTCCGCTTGGGATCGTATGCGCCAAATTACTGTCGCTTACGATTAATTTCGTGGCGTTTACAATTTCCCTCAAAAATGACGTTTTATCGTTTTTTCGATATGAAATAGCTTTCTCTTGGTGCTATGACGTCAGTGCTTCGGAAGAAGATAGTGAGGGCCTTGAGTTCCGATCAAAAAAACGCCAGGTTCATGCGTTCTTCAGCCCAAACGCAGACTTCTTGTGGTCGTTCTGGCCGGAGGTGCCGTGTTTTTCATCCTTATTTCCCAGTTAGGTGTATTTTGGTCTTATTTTCTGTGTTAGCCGTGGCTTCCATGTCCTCAAGAGGAAAAAAAAAAAAAAAAAAAAAAAAAAAAAAAAGCAAGCCGCATTGGACAACGTCCCAAAAACTCTCCTCGGCGAGGAACTGACCAAGACTCGGCCAATACCGAACGAAGTGGTACCTAAGTTTCCACCTTTCCTCAAATAAGGTGTACAGTGGCTTCTAAAGCGATCAATCAGATGTCAGTTATCATCAATCATTTCGTCGGAGTTCCTCAAATGCATAATAATCCATCTCGATTGTTGGGCCACGATTATGAATATGGCGCCGAGTGAAGTCATGCTGTGTTTTCCTGCTTTGGGGGCACGTCGTATTAGGAATTTGAATTAATAACATTAATTCATTAAAGAGTCCTCATTTTTTAATTGTCAAAACTTAATTAAATGTCTCTTCTTCAACTCTCACTTTTTCTGGACGTCAAATTCATAGTGGCTTCTCACACATTTATTTTCCCTTTAAATCTTTAAAACCAACCATGGAATGACATTACTACATTTTTCTAACGCCTTATCTTGCGTTAGAAAAACGCTCGTGTGCACCGAGCCACGATAGTCAAAAAACTTTTTTATGAAAGGCTCCAAGCGGGTAAAAAATTTCATATTAAAGTAGAATACTAGATCCGACGAGTGCCGAGTATTGCAGAGAAGGGGAAAATTTGTAAAAATGCCTTTTGAGATGTTTGATAGAAATAGAATGGTGGTTCCTGACGTATTTGTGAATGCTGGTGATTGATTTGGTCGAATGAAAGCAAAGTCAAGTCGATAGAGGGCCAATAATTTCCGCGTCATGTGAATTATAACTTGACAAGTTTCTAATTGCCCAAATTAGGCCCCCAAGGCCCAAATTTCCAGATGGTTCTAGGAACATCTCTTTAGAAAGTTAACTGAATTTACCACTTCTTTCTGTCCATAAGAAACTTGTCGATCTATAGTACTAAAAATACTTGTTTTCACCCATAAAGTTGCGACAGTTTTAAATTTGATGAAAATTTCAATGGTAGACCGACGTTACTGTCATTTCCTACGTATTTTTCAACGTGGAATCTCACAAATCTCACTATAGTCTTCTTGAGTTAAGACCAAAAGTGCAGTATAAAACCTGGTTTTTGGGACTGGAATAGCAAGTACTATCTTTAGGCGCTTGAAAAACATGTAAATTCTTGGACGAGACCAATGAAACTCATTCTGTCCACGTATTTATACAACAAAAATGCAACCAACACCAGGTCGCTATCATTGATAGCTTTCGATGCACGCCAAAATTGGTGACTTTACTGTTGTCATTCTTAAAATAGGGCGTGTAATGCGTTCAATTATGTTTTGTTTTTATGACTTGCCATAGTCAACATAACAACCAAACGACTATTTGTTTAAATTTTTAAATGAATTTAACCCACCACGGGAAAACCGGGGAAAACGTAAGCGACAGTGAGCTGATTCAGTAAACGTAACCGCCTAAATCGTATCCACCAAATACAGAAATTGTTTTCCCATGTTCGATCGTAAGCGACAAAACATGTTTAAAAAGTATCTTGCTCACGGTAGAAAGTTTTGAAATTATGAACACAATTAAAATGAACCACTAGGGTCACGTACACAAATTTTCAAGAGAATCAGACGACATTAAGTTGTCCTAAACGAAAAATGCTTCTCCTGTAAAGTTGGCCAAGTGGCGCTTACGATACTTTGCCTTTCCAGTAACGAAATGCGCTTTGGCTCATTCGAAAGTATTCATAAAATTTACATTCGTCGTCCACCAAGCCTCTATACAAAGTCGCAAACTCTCCTTCCGCGCCTCTAACCATCCATATGGGATGAACCCAGTGTCTTCTTCTCTTCTCTTCTTCTTCCTCGTCTAAAATTAATGCCATTACGGCGAGGTCTTCTATGAAGAAATTCATTGTGCACAAGCCTGAACTGAAATGAAAACTAAGATCACTCGAGCAGGCATGCTTGATCACTGAAGAACACTGACACGGAAAGGTACGGTACTGTGTGAATGGCAGTGAAAAATTTATCACGGATGTCACTGAAGGATACTGAACACGGAGGGCAACGGTGCCGTCACGTCACGGATATGTGTGGATCGACCTTTATAGCGTGTTTTCTCAACTTTACACAAAACGCGTTGATTTTCACAATTTATTCGTAGAATGGCCTTCATGTACCGGGAATCAGCGATTTTTTTCTTAATTTTAGTCTGGACGTTGCATCGCGAGACCACGAATCAGCCATTAGCGAATTAGCAAACCATGACTATCCGGAGTTCCCCGTGGCAGTTCGCAGGCTGGGATGTGGGGCAAAATTAGTCAAATTAGCAAATTTGACCCCGGACATTTCGCAACCCTACTCATGCGACGCGTTTGGCATCTTGGGGCTATGCTGTTCCTGCTTCTTATCTCGAAGATCTGTTCTGACGTTCGATTGTTGGCTGGACGCACTAAAAAAATGACAGTGAACAAGAGCAAGACGCTTGCGTGTTCCACAAATCCAGCTCTTGGGTAATTGGTAATTGAAAAAGTAACTCAATTACAGTAATTGTAATTTGTAATTATTCGTGGAAGTGAAAAGTAATTGGTAATTTGTAATTAATCCGCTTTTTTGGAAGTAATTTGTAATTAATTACTCAAAAAGCTGTAATTTGCCCACCCCTGTCAATGTCCACCATCATCAGAATTCACAAGTCTATCACAATTTCTAAATACTAATAATGGGCACCCTCAACAGTTAATGGACGCTTCTTCCAAACTTCCACTCCTGCCGAATGACCCAGCTCAAAAATAAAACAGTAAGCATGCATGAAAGAAAAGTGCATAGGTATCTATACTTAACAAAATTAATGATCTTGCAAGTATTTCTCTTGAAGCCCTTTATTTCATTCTTCTAGCGCTGCAGAGAGAGTCAGTCTCCTTTACTATGGCAAAGAAGGGTAGAAAGAGGTGAGGAGTCGAAGGGGCGAGAGAAAAGTAGTCACGGCATGACGGCGGACGAAAAATCGCCCACCTCCGCTCTTGAAACGCTACCGCTCTAGTGTAGCACCCCATCACGTTTTAGTGTGTTGCCAGGTGAACTCGTTTTAACGCGACAAAAAATCGCGTCGATTTGCGATTTATCGCTTCAGTGTGTCGCCGGCCTTAGCAAATAAAAATCACCATTTTCCATCTTTAGGCTTTTCTTAAATTTCATAGGCTCCTTTTAGGGGGGCGGTCCACTCTCCTCGCCACGGTACGCGACTGAAAGGACTAGCCACGTCGGCTGGTCATCTAACGCCGAGGACCCCCGAGCCCAGAGATGGATGAGGAGGGGCCCCAAAGAAATAAACTAAGTTGCGTTTTGGGCCCCCAAATGTGGTGGATCTAGTCAAATTCAAATTCAAATGAAATTTATTTGCACACAGACAAAAATCCTAGTGCCAGCTCCCAAAAGTAAGACTTGTGGCGGGAGCTGGATTAGTTAAACTAAATGAAATAAAAAGTAAGATAAAACATAATCAACATCCGTCATAGGCGGTTCCAGGGGGGAGGGAGAGTAACAGCAGAATTACACCCCATCCCACTCCTGTAGCTGATCAAATGGTCGGCCGCCGAGGGCCCCGTACGTGTCACGTGGAAATAGTACACTTGAACGTATCAAACGAATTTAAAACACACAGAGGATTCTAGGAATTACTTTTCAGAGTAGCACCAAACTGATCGCAGGGTCCCACTCTATCCAGAGAGGGGGAAACTTTTTATACTACTTTCAACTACATAAAACATTGGTTTTCTCATAAGAGACCAATCCATTTAGTTTAGACATTCAGAACTCAGGGCTAAAAGTAAGGAAATGACGCGTTATAAGGCAGCGGTGAGCTGTGACGTCTCCGGCGGTGTACGCCCGCGTAGTACGGGTGTGAAGTGCACAGCTGGATCATGGTACGGGAGCGTATGAGCCCAAAGGAGGTTTTGGCGCCTGCCGTGTTCAAAGCCCGGCGCCCACAAATTACTATTAAGGAAATGACGCATGGATAACGGGTCAAAGGCTTCGGGAGGGCCACGAACTGCCATAATATACTCTATTTATAATGCAGTTCTCAGATTAACGAATATGAAAGAAATTCAGTCCAGCAAGATCGCGATATCCACACGAGCTGTTGTAATAAAAACGAATTGTACATGTACCTATATTCAAAATTATTATTATTACGCTGATAAAAGGCTTTCGATTAGCCGATGTTTATCCACAAAGTTGTGCTGTCTTCCTCAGGGACGTCAAAGCAGGCTCGACTTTGAGAACTGTTCAGGACCTGTTCTATCATTTACCAGCATAATAAGGCATGTACAGTTAGTTTTGACCGCTTATTTCGATTAATTACCGTTGAGGACAGCCATTTAATTACTTTGCTGCTTGTTTATCTGTATCTCTTTACGCATTCGAACTAGTGCTTTCTTCTTATTTTGTAGTTTCTTCAGGTCTTTCCGTTCGCGATTCGTTAATTTCATGTTGTTTCCCTGGGCCACATGACGCTGAACAGAGTTGCCTTTGTTCATTTGTCCATTCGACGAGTTCGATCGTTTTGTTTCATTCCGATTTGAGGCACCTCTTCCTTGCCCTCGTCCACGATGCCATTGGTATACACTTCGGCCTCGACCTCGGCCTTGTCCTCTCTCGACCATCGGCCGCGCTCCACCGTACTCGCGGTTTTCATACGCGTGGAAGCTGTTGCTATTTGGAAACCCTTGAAAAAAATATAGAGAAATGTAAGGGGTTAAAAGTTAAATTATACAATGCATGAGTAACTTACAAAAACGCTGATGGTTAACTGTTTGGTGGTACCTGTCACCAAGGAAGTCACCCCGCTGTTCCTCGGGCCATTCGGGTTCCGGTGGTATAGCTTCGTCAGTCACAGTGTCTGGTATGATGCTGGTGGTGGGGACCGACATGAGTGGGGGTGGACAAGATGGAGACGACGTTTCACGCACACCAACCGAAACTGAGAGAATCGGCGGGTCCTCGTTCTCTTTTTCATACTCATCCACCTTACAACTTCCAACCAGAGGTGCACATTGTGCTGGGACTGCTGGGGTGGATTGATTCCCCCCATCCAAAGCGCCCGTTTCATAGCCGATATCTTTTTTTTCGTGCTTGATTATCGTCCGAAGAAGCTCCGTTTCGGGTTTTTCTTTTTTAATTTCCACTTTTGGAGGATCCTCTGACTTTTCGTCTGAAAAACAGTGAAATAAAACTAGTCAATATTAATGATTCGCAGCGTTTACCATCTGCAATAACAGACCTTCGGAATCTTCAGAAGATGAGCTCGACACAACTGAAAAATACGATCATTAAATCGATTGCTCAATAGTAGGGTGGGGTGGGGGGGGACTTGAAAACGCTCACCCGCCTCCTTTGGGACGTCGCCAGCACTCGGATATTCTTCTAGCGTTATACGACGTCGCTTAGTTGGCATTTCAAGTTCGGATTCTGAAGAAATCGATTTTTGAGCACGTTCAGCAGGATTCAAACGTTCGAACATCGCTATAAAAAAACCGTTCGTCCTCTCGATATGAGGGCTGAGGCGAATACAATATCTCCCCGTCGAGTAATTCTCAAGACCACACGTCACTTCCTTGTAGTATTTGGACAGGTCGACGAGCTCAAAACCACACGGCGGTTGAGCGAACTCTTCGATGACTTGCTCATTCTCCTCTTCGTTCATCGAACACGTCGAGTAAACAACACGACGCACGTTAGGATATTTCGTTAGTGCAGTCCGAAGTAAAGCACACTGCACGTTGTGAAGAAGTTGTAACCTTTGAGAATCCCTCCTTTCCATCGCATTGAAGTCAAAGTTAGAAACAACTCCTTTAACACCGAAACTACAACAATTTATTTTGGTCCAAAACGCGAAAGATTCGAAGCATTACCTGAACCGCTGCAAGGAGGGTCTAAAAGGATATAATCTATATTGACCCGGTCTTCAGGTTCCAAACAGTCCAGGGCGTCTTTATTCAAACATTTCACGTTCTTCAGTTCGAATTTATCGGTCAGCTCCGATAAGGCCTTGTACCTTTCTTCGCATTTATCCACGGCGATAATTCGCCTGCAAATCAGACCTTTTAGTAAATATGACCTTCAAAATCACAGTCAATCAAAAGTAACTGGTAAAAAAGCTACTTCTTCCTTATCGAATCAGATTTCAACCAGTAAGACTTTTAAAAGCAAATATACCCACCCGAGGCCATGCAAGAAAGTCGCTAGGTGTTGCGTTTTAAAACCAGGCGCCGCACACATGTCCAGAGTCACAGACCCTGGATGAGGAGCAACGAGAGGTGCCACAAAGCAACTAGACTGTAAAAAAAAAAACAGTAAATGGATGGTCGGTGGGGGGGGGGGAGCGCGTCACACCTACTAACCTTATCCTGCAGAAGAAGAGTGCCATTGTCCACAAGATCCCAGTCGGCCAATAAGGCTTTTCGATTAAAAATAAGAAGATTCGGAACGTGAACATCTAAAATGTACTCGTGGGGTTCAAGATTGTCGACTTTTTGTAGGAATGACAAATACCGCCGAGCGGTTAGCTTGGTGTAGTGAAATTTCACGCGAGTGAATCCTCGATCTCTAAGCTGAGCTTCAACCTGATTGAGAGATGTAACTAAAGTGTTGACTCGAACGTAACGAGGTGTTTCTGAAGAAGAGAAAGAGATAAAATAGATGAATATACTGAAAACAACAAAAAATCACGAATTCGGTTAATTCAAAAACCAATTTCACAGCGCTGACGGCGATCATTGCTGGGATTTTCCCTAAAGAACTCTTGTTAGTCCTCTCTGGACCGGCCCCTGCCTAAAAGAGCGCACAAGGCCTGTCGCTGTCCTTCTTAAAAGGACTGTAGCTCTTTTGCGAGACCAGAGATGGCACGTAGGCATGGGCGACTCCCCGTCGTTGGCTCAACTGACCAAAAATTGAGTTTCGGTGTGTACTCTTTAACGTGTCTGGCTGACGCGGTCGGTTTTGAAAAGGTAAGCCATAAACCCCCCCCCCCCCCCAAATAGGGCGACCGAAAGCTGATTCTTGTCAAATGCCACAGCATTCCCTCTCGGGGACAATGACGCCCCAGCTTGAGGTGACTCTTAACGTTGGATTCCACTACCGAGGTCACAGCATCGAGCACGCTCCCTACCAACACACCTCGAACATCCGATTTGGTGGTGCAATCCCCAAGAAATTGGTCTTTTGATGACTCAAAATGAAGATTTTTTTTTTTTAAGAGACGAACCCACGAAATCGGCTTTTTTGCCAGCCAAATCTGTAAAATTAATGGCGTTTTCCATTCAATACAATACACTAGTGTGGTGTAAGTTTTCCCACCCGTCCTCTCTGAATTGAAACATATTATGTTTATGGAGAGGACGCTGCACTACACTTGTGTTGTGAGTTGAATGGAAATCGCTATAACTGTCTATAAATGAAAAACCCGCCCCACATTGGTTTTTACAAGAGCCAAAGCCACAAAATTAATTTTTAAAAACCCCACATTCACGAAATTGGGGTTTAAAGGTGAAAACCCTTCAAAATTGACTGTTCACCACCACAAAATTGTATTTTTGAAGGCCCAAAGCCGAGAAATTCGATATTTTTAAACAGCGAAGGTCATAAAATTAGTAGTATCACTATCACAACCCCCCCCCTCTCCATGAAATCCACTTAACCAGCAAAATGGACTTTTAAAAGGTCGATTCACGCGAAATTAATTTTTTCAACAAATAAAACAAGTGAAATTGGGTTTTTCAGTGACTCAACCCCGCGAAATTGGTTTTTTGAAGAGCCTAAGTAACTGCGATCCAGAAGAATCAAAACTGCTATGATCCCATTAGATTCCCGCGAATCTTTTTCAACTACATAGTCTAGGTGTAGTTCGGTGGCTAATTTCCTGTTTTGCGGCAGATGTTTTGGTTTCAGTGGATCAAAAAGTTCACTTTTTTGGCTTAAGTGACTTCTCATGGCTCAACAGGTAGTTTCACGCCTAAGCATCAATGTCTGAAAACTAATGAATGCTTTGAAATAAATAAATGTTGCTATCACTCAGGAGGAACTATTTCGGACATTTTTACGATTTTCTGACATTTTTATTTGAGCAGGACAGTTTATGAGACCCTCGAACAATGGCCAGATGCAGATTGAAACCAGCTTGAGGTAAAAAGCGCCTAAATTTAGTGAAGTCAGTGCCATTCAATGAGGCGAAAATGAGAGTTTTGTGATGTCGTTGGTTTTGACCAGTCTTTTCGACTCCGAAACCTGAAGTCCACCGGCGTTGTGACCTTTCCTCGGACTTCTAGGCCCTTCGACCAGCCAACCCAGGGTGAAGGTACCTAGGAATCACATCCCCGGCCACCCTGTTGAATGTTCCCAGGGCGGGAAGAAGGTACACGTACAATCTTGGCCACTGTAAGCTAAGCGCACAACCTTTTCGACTATGCATTTCCAGTGAGATTGGCTTCCAGTCGTCAGCTGCCTGGGAATTGACTCATTTGGTCATCACCATCCAAAAAGTAGACACAGGAACTCAAGATAACGATTCGGGAGCCCTTTCTGCACTAAGAATCCACCTTCTTGTCCCTCATAATAATGCCACTGGGCTCACTCGTTACATCATCAGATCAGTGTGATTACTCAGCTCACACAAACAATTTCAAACTCTAAAATTATTCAGTAAATCGAAAACTGAGAAACAGACAAACACATACCTGTCGCTTTGCTCCAAGTGACGGACGCCGAGAGGTTTCTGATCTCTTGCTTATACCGGTAGACCAGTTTCTCAACAGGTTTTACCGCCCTAAACGACTTTCTACCCAAGCAGATCTCAACGACAAGAACGCGAGCAATCCACCATTCCAAGTCATCTTTCAGCTTGTATTTCAAATGAGTTCCAGTAAGAATACCGTCGATGGTTTTCTTCTGTTGCAAAGCGTTCGTCGCCAAGAACGCAACACCTCGAAGATTCTACAGAAACAGGGGGAAGTTGATCCGCGTAATTAAACAATTGTTAAGGCTGGCGAGCCAAAGTGTTCATACATACTTTAGACGGTATGTCCGAATTGTAGAGCAATTTCTTTAGGCCTCCTCCTTCGTCCACACTTTTGGCCAACTGGGCGGCTTCGTCGTATGACATGTAAACTCCGGGACTTGAAAACGACGAATATTAGACGGAAAAATTCACGCTTTTTCAGTTAAAATCAACTGAGTTTAGCGACACGAACTGATGAAGATAAATTAATGTCCATGTGGACATGAAAATGAAAAGAGCAAAGAGCCAAGATCAAGTGTAAAAAACGAGACAACGAGAGGGAAGGTTGCAAAAATGCGAACAACGTGCGAGTTAAGGTTATGAGTCTTCCCAGTAGAAAAGTAAACATTTTCCGTTGAATTGACAAAATCAGGAATGAAACGTCAATGGGGCTATTTAATTTACTATATTACCGTATCCACCACGTTAAATCATGAATTTTCACTTCATTTAGCAAAATAATTCCATGAAAACTTCAAATATCACTGAGACACTAGAAAAACTGTAAAATTTTTTGCTACAAAAATGACTGAATTCCGGAGGAAACTGTCCGTTTTTTGGTAAAAACTGACAAAATGGCGCGTAAACTAACAAACTTTGCCACAGGTGCTGACTATTCAAGCAGAAAACAGGAAATTTAGCTCCTGGAATCTGATTAGTTTGGCAAAAAAAAAAAAAACGAGTAAAATAACGCACAACCAGGAATTCTAAGGAATCGTTTCAAGGACGTTTTCACTTTCAAAAACTCACTTGTTTGGGCTTGTAACTTGATTTGTGCCCCCCCCCTACCCCAGGCACTGTACTATGCCCCGAAGGAGCTGATTTATTAGCAGCAGAACTACCAGCTGGCGGTGAATTTGTATTTCTCAATGCGAGAAACATAATATTTTGATTGTGAGGGGGAGGGGAAGATATCACAAATTTTAAAAATTCCCCCGTACTAATTTTCAAGTTGACTAAAATCCCTGCTCACGGGGAAAATACCAAAGTAACGCAAAAAAAAAAAAAATACTTTGCGATACCAAAGACCCGCACAGCACAGCAATACGGCAGGTCCGGCTTTCCTCGACTTGATCATCCCAGCAGTTCAATAATCACGTTAAATCAAGCAATCTCTTCCTCTTGGTACGACATTATGGATTTGGGCCACTCGTTTTCTGGTTGACCAGAACCACGCGGGTCCTTCCCACCATCGGGATGCAACAATTAAGTTCCTTTGGCGTACAGCCTCTTGTGGGCAGATCAGCAGGATTTGATTCGCCTACCACGTGTCTCCATTTTTCAACGGGATAGTTAGTTTTCGAATCTCTTCTATTCGATATTCCGTACAAAGGCGTTCCATGGCTCGTATCGCCTAACTCACCCAAGGACGTAGAAGAATCTGACCACAGGTGTTCGTCGTCGACGTTCACAGTTAATGCTTCCTTTACGGTGCTAAAAAGTCTAGCCCCAATAGTGGCGCTTAAAAGTTCCAATCGAGGAATTGTTATATCTCGCGACGGACTAACCCAAGTTCTAGAGGTAGTAACAGACTGACTTTGACACCAATTGCTTTTTGGACTCTTGCAAAAATTACAGCGGCGTACGGCTACCGAGCTGGCATCGAGAAAAACGTGTATTTCTACTCGATCGCCTCTCCCACCGGAGCCCTTTACCCATTAATTACCACTGTCCTATTTTGAAGACACTCGAATTTCAGGCTCTCTACGCCAACGCATTTGATTTTTTTTTTTTTTAAGACTTCATGCATTGAAATTTGGTTTAGCCCATTGACCCCTCTTTTCTTTTTTTGTGGAATTTTATCAAAAGTGGTTTAGTCAAAATTAAAATTTTCATTTGCAAAAAGAGAAAAAAAATTTGGCGAATTTTAAAATTCGCTCAAAGCCACCTCGCAATTTTTATACTTATAAACGCCTACTTTTTCAATGAAATAGAGTGGCCAGAACGCCATAAAAATGTTTTTCTCTCATTGACTCACACAACTGAGAAATTAACGATTTTCTAATTAGAGTCCTCAAAATTGGACAGTGGTAAATACTGGGGTAAACAGGTTCCCCCCCCTCGCCATATCCTGAAGTAATAATTTGATTTGCTGTGAGAACTTGGAAGAGAGGAATCGTTGCAAAGATGTAACCCCCCCTCCAAATACCTTCCATGATCTTGTATCCGACCCTGGTAGCGAGCTGAGTCGGCGTGTGAAGGCATTGGGGAATCATGTATTATACTTGCCACAATTTGCCTTGATTTTCTTGTGGTACATGGACAAAAATGTATCAATAAGTAATACAGGGTGTTCGAAAATTCGATGCTCAGCCGAAAACTGGTCATAGTACAGCTGATTTGTGGTCGAAATCACTAAATTCACTTTTTCGGAATTCAGCTTGGTTTTCGAGTTATTCCACCATCTTTAATTTTTTCGCGGGGCTATATTTTTTTTGAAATACTTGCTCCCGGCCGCTCTAGAATCAATTCTAGCTCAAAACTAATTGGGTCATTCGAAAGAGCGCACAATTATCTTCAAAATGACTGTATTGTATTATGAATTTGGCCATTTTTTCAGGGTACTAACACTGCTGGAAAGTTTTTTTTTTTTTCGTCTTTGTATCTTTCCCTTGTTTTTCAGCTGCGATTTTCTCCCACTCCTTAGAGGAAAATATTTTTTTGGGTTTATTGGAAAAACTTCCTCATTTTGTTAGCTTTCAAATGGAGTGCAATACTGCCGCACTTCGCAAAAAGGCAGTAAGTCCGAAAATCAGACATATCGACATATTGGTATCGTTGGATTCGTCTTTAAAAGAGCTTTCCATTGCCACCCAAAAAAGCAGTGGACAAATTTCTGTGGATATTTTTCGAGGGAACAACGGTTACTGCTAGATGAATTTGTTCCCTCGCCCTCCAAAGAAAGGCAGTTGGTCTTTTTGCTGCCAAAAAAAGTTAGGGGAACGTTACTGCTGCTTTTCATAGGAGCATTGTGACCTTGAAAACGTTGGTGAGTGGGGACTCCATTTCAAGTTACTGCTTTTCAATGTAGCACAGCGATCGTGAGGCTGGTAATGTTGTCGCAGGGAATTCCACTTGCTGCTTTTTTAGTTAGGCCGGTGTGTTAACGTTGGGACCTCAATCTACAAGTTGCCGCGGTTAAACCAATTCGGTCATTCTTCGTTTATTTTGTTTAAATAGCAGTTATAACATATTCATATTAGTGAAATTTACTGGGGTTTTGGCTGCAGGAAAATGTTGAGTAGAGGTAAAAGGGCAGTTTTAATGAGTTTGAGTGGTAATAAATATTCGAACTTGTCGAACGAAAGTGCTACAAAATTACTCGAGGAGCTGCTCACCGCCAAAAAGACACATACTTCTAAGAATTCTGCAAAAGAATCGAATAAAGTAAGTTGAGCATCTCTTTTTTTCTTCTTTTTTTATGCAGAGAGACTTAGTAGTAATTTAATTTAGGTTAATTGCTTGGAAGATGAAAACAATAATGCGATTGACAAGAATGTGACGCTCAATGTAGTTCAAAACAACAGTTTGGAAATCGACGCAGTAGAACAATTTTCAAGTGTGAGTGTTACTACCTGTGATTTGAACGATATTTCCCTTATTACGTGCGGCATGCATGATTCCGATTTTTCAACCTTCAATGAGACTGAACCTTGCCAAGTGGCCAAAAAGAGGCGGACCGACATTTTCGAATCTCACGAACAGCTCGTTTCAGATGGGAACGTAGTAAACATAACCCTAACAAGAGATGACACGACCATTACCAATGAAGAAATACTTGTCGCAGTCGAGGAATTCCTGATGGAAAACGACGAACTAAATGCAGAGGAAGGGTCACCGGTTGTCGAGCTCGAGAACGTCGATTATTCTCAAGTATACCCGCGGCTTCTTACTCAAAAGAAATTGTCTCATCTTCAAATCATCAAGTCAAGAAACATTCCTGCAAACAAGTTCAAAAAGAAAGGGCTCAGCAAAAGGCCTCTGCGAAACATCCCATACGATCGAGTTCCTGCAAAGAAAAACAATGCGGATATAACTGTTTCCTGAAAATCTGGGATATGACTCACAACGAGCAACGAAACTTCATTTTTCTCATGTGCTCGAAAACTCCCATCAAAACTCGCAAAGTGGATGCAACCCGCCAAAGAGAATGCAACTTTCTCTATTCCCTATCGACACATAGCGGTGAAAAAGTGCCCGTTTGCAAAACATTTTTTTTTTACGACACTAGGATATCATCCTAAAAACGACAAAGTCGATTTTAACGTGCTACATAACACGTCTGCAGAAATGTGTCCACGAAGCGACCAGAGAGGAAAAAATATCCCACCCAATAAAGTGGACCGGCAGCTTATTATAAACCATAAAAATAGCTTCAATCCTACAATTTCACATTACAGGAGGGAACACGCCCCACGAGTCCGTTACTTGCCCAATGATGTCAACATCAAGCTAATGAGCGATGATTTCAAAGAAAAATACCCTGAACAAAAATGTGGGTATGAAGTATATCGACGAATGGTGGCTTCAGAAAATATTCACTTCACAACACTTGGCAATGAGGAATGTGAAGCGTGCCAAGAAGTGAAACTCCACAAAAAGACTCATGAAGATCAGACCGGGGAGGATTGCGAAAATTTGTAACTCCTGGCTTCAACATATTACTTCCAACGCCTCGAAATCTCGTAATTTATATCAAGCACATGCACGAGAAGAGTTTGACGAGAAAACTGTGTATGTATCAACACATATGGAAAAAGTCATCATGCTACCCAGGATGGACTAATACAAACTTGCCTTGTTCACCAAACGTTTACCCTGCTGTAATCAGACATTTGCTCCGGTCGGAAAGAAAAGACAAATGCCCATATTTGCTTGTCTGTGGCATGCAGGCATTTCTGGTCGTGACAAAGAAGACGTAGTTATTCTTACCTTGTCCAACAAGTCAATTCGGCAAGAGTTAAGGTCAAAACCATTACTATATACTACTTCGAAAAGGGCCACACTTTCATGAGTTGCGACAGTTTTCATCATCGGGTTGAGTTATCTATGAAGCAACATAAAAACGTGCATGACTTCGCGGACTTCGTTACAGCTGTCGGAAAAGCCGGAAAGAACGTCGTCGTGAGAGAAATGGAGGCCTCGCAATTCTTCAAAGTCCCTGACTGTTCATCCGCACACCAGAAGAAAAAAGAAAATTTGCTGATGAAAAATATTAGGACAGTTCGAGTAACTCGAGGATCTCTTAACCTCGAGATCAAGAAAGATTTGGAAGCAACGTCTTGGGAAAAAGTTAAATTTTTGAAAAAATCAATTACGATCAAAAACGTCGCAGATGAATCAGGACTTGGAGAGCAGCTTACTCAACCGATTGGAGTTCCAGCTTCTCTTAAACTCGGAATTTGCCATCACCTAATGAAATTAATGGAAGAAAATCAGAGACCCTTCTGGGAGAATCTGAGAGTCAGTTCCTCCGAAGAAAACAACTAGATTGCAACCAAACTTATACACAAAACTAATACTTATAGTTCCTAATATTTTGTGACGTTTTTTGATTCCTTTTTTTATATCTTTTTGAATATTGTTTTTCAATAATTTTATTGATAAACGTGAAAACATTATTTAATTCCTTAAATCCTACCAAAGTTTGTTTTTATCAGAGGACGGCATTACAATTACAGCAAACCCTACTACAAATAAAAGCAGCAATCAAACTTTCTACCTGAAGATACTGAAAGAATAGAGAGATTTAAAACGTTGAAAAAGCAGTAAGTCCTAACTGCTACTCAGAAAAGCAGTTAATAATGGATGCAAGAAACTGTAGCCATAGGAGCCTACGTTGTCTGTCTTCCCTCGTTGAGGTGCGTTAGAAACGAACCGGTTTCGGCTGCTCGCCATCTTCAGCGTCTGTAAGTCCAACTGAAACTGTGTCACAGTTGGACTTACTGTCACAGTTTCAGTTGGACTTACAGACTCTGAAGATGGCGAGCAGCCGAAACCGGTTCGTTTCTAACGCACCTCAACGAGGGAAGACAGACAACGTAGGCTCCTATGGCTACAGTTTCTTGCATGCATTACCTACTAACCCTCGTAGTCTATGCGATCATACTAACAATAGCAGTTAATAATGTTACTGTAAGTATCACACGAAATTTCTATGCCTGTTCCCCAACCAGAAGAGCAGTAAGTGAAGAACAGACGCTCATGCTCTTAATATCTAAATTATTTAAAATAAAATTCAGGTGTAGAAGTTCCTAAACAGGTTGCTATGGTGTATAGCTCTAATTAAAATTATTACCAATGTGTTTAGAAATGTAAAGTTGAAGAAAACACACCAAAACTTCAAACCTCATTTTCTCGAAAACTGTTACGCCCAACTTACTACCTTATCACATAGCACGGCAGAATAGTCCCGGGATTTTACAAGTATTCGCGAAGAAGTAGCTGTTTGAAGAGTAAAAACCGATGGGCTTTGTGAAGAATAACAGAACTTTTTTAGAGGAGAAGTATGTTTTGAAGCCAGAGTTGGTGAGGTGAGAGACAGGGACCTCTCGGAGTGTCTGAATGTAAGCTAATAAATTACAAAAAGTACAAGAATAGCAAAGATAATATTAAAGTAATCGAAAAAAAGCCGATATTCGGAATTAGTGATGGGTAATGAATGAGGGGAACGATAACTGATTGAGCCAAATGTTCTCCATGTGTGAAAAGGGACATCAACCAGGACTTTGGCGATGTTTTTGTGCATTACAAGAAGACGTAATCGTTGAAACAATCGCGAAAAATGAAATGCCAAAGAAGTTGCATTTTCATCATTCCTATAAGCACATTCACTCGAAACTGGTGTTGGTAATGTAATGAGTTACCTTCGTGGCATGGGGATTAAACCCCCAAGACATGGGAACTTCAGCAATTTTAAGTCCCTCATCGGGGTGATCCCTCAGATATCTCCTTAACCTAAAACGTCGAGGTATGACGAACAGAAAATCATTCACGACTCATTCCTCATCAGTAGATTCCTATACACCGAGTATTTGCGGTTCTGCTCTTTTTGAGCGCATTGAGGACGTTTTATATCCGTTGAGAGACCAGTGAAAGTATTTCTGCGTTACCAATAAAAACTCATCCAAATTCTGTTTTACGAAGGCAGCGCCGAATCTTGGTTGATGTCGGTCTACACATATGGAGGAACATTCGGTTTCAGATGAAGGGTCGCCCTTTCCACAACGAACGGCACTTCGCACTTTTTCCTCATTCTTAATCACTTTTTCCTTAAACATTGGCTGTTTTTTCAATTATTACTTATATTATCTATGCTATTCTTGTAATTTATTAACTTACATTCAGACATTCTGAGAGGCCCTGCCTCACCCCTCACCAACTCTGGCTTCAAAACATACTTCTAATCTAAAAACGATCTCTCATTCCCCATCAAAGCCCATCGGTTCTTACTATTCAAACAGCTACTTCTTCACGAATAGTTGTAAAATCCCGAGCCTATTGCACTCCATTCGAAAGCTGACAAAATGAGGACGTTTTTCCAATAAACCCAAACAAATATTGCCCTTTAAGGAGTGGGAGAAAATCGCAGGTGAAAAACATGGGAAATATACAAAGATAAAAAAGCATCACTTTCCAGCAGCTTTAGCGACCTGAGGAAATGACCTAATTCATAATACAATACAGTAATTTTGACGAAAATTGTGCGCTCTTTCGAATGACCCAATTAGTTTTGAGCTAGAATTGATTCTAGAGCGGCCGGGAGCAAGTATTTCAAAAAAAATATAGCCCCACGAAAAAATTAAAGATAGTGGAGTAACTCGAAAACCAAGCTGAATTCCGGAAAAGTGAATTTAGTAATTTCGACCACAAATCAGCTGTACTATGACCAGTTTTCGGCTGAGCATCGAATTTTCGAACACCCTGTATAGCCATAAACATTGACACGATTGTGACAACCGCCAAGGGATCCCGATTTTCCTTGGTGAACAAGACGCTTGTGACCCAGCCAAATGTCTTCAAATTCATTATGGTCAGCTTCAATGATCACGGTTGTTTGGCCTCAAAATATATCGCCTAACGGTCAAAAGTGACAAAAGTGTAGTCATACTGGAATACTGGTACCTTTTTACCAGGGCTCTATAAGAAATGACGAATGGTAAACGCTCGTGTACTACACAATGAGTCCCCACCCACGACAAAAAACCGGAATTTCTCGGTTTCGTGTGTGAAGTTTCGTTAACTTGAAACTTCGCTCGGACAAGTGCATCTTGGAACATACTCTGTCAAGAAGACGATTGTCCCAACCTTAGGACAGCTTCAGAACCGATGGCATCAGCCGCTTTATTGCCAAAAGAGAAACTAGTGAGGAGTATTGAGGGGGGATGAGTTTCTATCACCCCCCCCCCCCCTGAGAGGTCACAGTTACCCCCCTTGCCCGGAGGCTTGTTATCCCATCATTTACCACTGTCCTGGTTTGAGGACAGAGGACACCCCCCCCCCTCTACTTACAATATGTAATAAAAATATAAAAAATTCTGTAACTTGGGTTCAAAATAGACTCAATGGGGAACTTGCACATTTTTCAAGCACTGGTGTTTCTTGAAGAGGGCTCTTCCACAATGCTATTGCTCACATTAAACAATGAAATCAATCAAGGATTTTTTTAGAGCGAATTTTTAAAAATTTTGAGTGGGGATTTGATAACATCGAAGCCTACTTTTAATGAAATGCATGGTGTGAGGGAAAGGGGGTTAAGACACATTTTTCTTGTTATTTGTAAACAAAAAATGTTAGAGTGCCCTAATCACGTGCTTCAAAAGTAGGGATTGACGTCATTTCCCCTCGTACGATCTATCCCCTCTTGAAGAACTTTGAAATTTATTTACAAATCACCAAATGCACCAATCGGGCTGCAACTACCGTTGATACCCTTCTGTCCATGTGCCAATTCACCGGTATACTTTTCTCCCAAATCGGACATTTATGTATAAGTTCTCCATTCGCTGCTTGTAGTAAGTGTGCTAATTCATGGAACAAATGAAATTAAACAGCTATTTCTCGGGTAAAAATGAGAAACACGTCGATTCGCGGCTTGGTAAATCGTTATAATTAGCGGCTAACACAGATGGACTGTGCTAATCGGTGGGTTAGAACAGAGAAAAATCGCTAAATTTGTGGATGAATTGAGAAAAATCACTAATTCATAGCTAAAATTGAAAGAAACGCCATTTCGCGACTTCTGAAGGTAACTTTGTGAAGAAAACGGAGAAAAATCGCTAATTCATAGCACAAATTGACAAATATTGCTATTCGCGGTTCAAATTTGGAAAAACGTCAATTCACCGCTGAAATTGAGAGAAAGTGCTAATCGGGGGCTAAAATAGAGAAAAACGCTAAATCACGTCTATAAGATGGAGACGCGTCTAATATTAACTTGGAGTGCTATAACCGGCGGCTAAAAACAGATATTAACGCTAATTCATGGCTAAAATCAATAAAAATCGCCTCCAATTCGTGGTAGCTCATGGCAAGTTCGTTACTAAAATTAGTGTGACTTCGCATGCGATAAATGAGAAAGAATCGCTAAAAAAATAAGGAAAAGCGCAAATTCACTGCTGAAATTGAGGAAAAATGGTAATTCGCTGATACAAGAGAGAAAACCCGGTAATTCACAGATAAAATGAAGAAAAAGCTTAAATTCGCAGCTGAAGTTGATAAAAAGCTCTCGGCGGTCCCAGCAAAAAAAAACTACACTTAGCGAATCGATTTGAAAAAAAGCTGCTGATTCCCCGGGGATAAAATTGATTAAAAGTGGTACTTTGCGGCTGAAGGTATTTACGATAACATTATCAATCGCGGCTTAAAATCGAGAAAAAACGCCAATTTACGGATCTATTCGGGAAAACCTGCTGAACCTGGTTGAAACTGAGAAAAACCACTAATTCCTGGCTAAAATTAATAGCGATTTCCATTTAACACACCACACAAGTGTAGTGCAGCTTCCTGTCCATAAAAAATGTAATTCTGAGAGGACGGGTGGGTAATACTTACACCACACTATAGTGTATTGCATTGAATGGAAAACGCACCCCGGATGCGGACCACTAACGGCCTTAGGCCGTCTACGCACGGAGCGACTGAAAAGAAACTGGATGGAAACTTGAGTTACAAAACCAGTCGCCTTCGAGTTTCTTCCTTGTATTTAGATAAGACTCGTTACACGGAGCTACTGAAAGAAAACGCATTTGAAACTGAAGGAACCAGTTAGTAACCAGTTTACTAGGCGACTGGCATGCCCCGTCATCGGGTGATTTGAGTTTCCAATTTTCAAGATGAACGATCATCTATTTCAAAGTTTTCCTAGCGATAGAGTTGTGGGGGAGGGGGGGCTAGTCTTCCGACTACCACCCCAGAAGAGAAGGCCGTGACACAGCAGAGGTTCGAATCACCAATCATAATACCCCCTCAGAGCAGCGCTTTCCCCCAAAACTTCAGCAACCCGCTTCACCATACGCTTTATACTTGCCAGCTTCGATGACAACGACGAGATATGTTCGTCTCACTTCAGATTATTGATGAAGTGGACATCTATGTAAGCCACGTCCGCCCAGAGAGTGGTACGGGATTTCCATCAACTTCGATAAGTGGATGATCCTCAAGTTGCCTCCAACTGCAAAGAGTTATTGATGTGTATTTTATTCCGTTCAATGACCGAATGAAAAATCTTTATTTATTTTAATAATTAAAAGGCATGTGCTTTCACTAGTCTGTAGATACATAACAGTCTCCCCTTGTATTTTAAATTTGTGGCGAAGTTTCACAGATTTAAAAATCTTCCAGGAATTCTTTTCCTGATCGAGCGACGAAGCGGTAGGGGTTCCGTCGCAGGTGATGAAGATCGGACGGTTTCTTCAGAATTTCCAGGGTATTGTTCGCTGGTGTTGTTATTCTGTTTGCGAATGGTAGGAACTTAGTAAAAACAAGCTAGACGTTTTTCGAATAGCACTTTCTTTTGATTGGTTGATTTCCGAGGCGCAACAGGATCGTCTCCCTTTGTTACTAACGTGGCTCTTAACTGATCGATGTGCCGTTTTATCGTGTGACCGTTGTCGAGCTTCACGATGTAGTGCAATTTGCCAAGTTTCTGGACGATTTCTCCTAATTTCCATTGACATGGACCGCTATAATTTCTTGAAAGCACTCTTTCACCAAGACGAAGGGTTCTCAACGATTTGGAGTTATGATAGGTCGAAACTATGTCCTTTCTAGACTCTCGAGGGGGACGTAGGATGTCGAGAGATGTACGGATTTTCCGGCCAAGAAACAGTTCAGATGGTGTTTTCACCGTCTATCAGAGGAGTCGTTCTCATCTTGAAAATAATTTTATCGAGGGAGTTCATTATATTGCCTGAAGATACGTTTTCAGATTCGAGCTTTCTTTTCAAAGATTTGACTGCGATTTCTGCCTGTCCATTTGTAGCAGGGTGGTTCGGTGCTGATAGACAGTGACGAATGCCGTAGTTTCGGCAGAAAGTTTTGAAAGCGTCGGAAGTAAAAATTGACGCGTTGTCCGAGACGAGAGTATACGGTAAGCCGTATCTAGAAAACATGTTTTCAAGGTGGCGAATCGTGGAGGCCGTTGAGGGTGGATATGAGAGGGCAACGACTTCTATCCACTTCGAGAAAGAATCTACGACGACAAAGTAATAAAATCCATTTTTTGGACCGGCATAGTCGATATGGATTCGGAACCAGGGGGTTGATGGTTGTTCCCAAACGTGTGGAGGGGCCTTCGAGGGAGATGATAGTTGGTTCGCACATACCGCACAAGACTTGACGGACCGTTCAATGTCTTTATCAATGGATGGCCAATAGACGTATTGACGAGCTAAAGCTTTCATTTTGACGATTCCGGTGTGCGTAGAGTGAAGGTCTTCCAGGATTTTTTCGCGACAGGAAGTTGGAATATACACGCGGCTTCCTCGAAATACAATGCCGTCATGAAGCGCAAATTCAACATTTCTTTCGGCGCCTGACATCAACCGATCTTTTAAGATTTTCAGGTCGGGGTCAACGGCTGTTGCTGCCAAAATGTCCGCGTAGACTAAATTTGAAGATGTAATCTGCTTTATTGTGGTAGCGGATACTTCATATTCAGCATCGGTAGCGTGTTCTGAATCCAGGGGTAAAGGAAACCGGGATAAATAGTCAGCGTTGCAGTTCAGGCCAGAGCGTCTATGTACGAAAATCCACCGAGAAAAGTGGCGTAACGAAGGAGGAGAGCAGCTGATATTACTGGAATTTTCGTGGAAGGGGCGAAGATGTGGGTTAATGGTAAATTAAGGTGAATTTACGACCGAATAAATAACGGTATAGTCTCCTGACGGCCCAATAAACGGCGAGAGCTTCACGGTCAAGCTGGGAGTAGGCTTGTTCAGCTTTTGACAAAGATCTCGAGATGAAAATTACCGGTTTTTCTTCCCCGTCGATTCTGTGAGAAAGCACGGCTGCGATTCCAACGGGACTAGCGTCGGTCGCTAAAATGACGGGATAGGAATTGTTAAAAGGAACCAAATTTCTAGGGCCGACTATTTCTTTTTTTAACAAGGTGAAGGCGTTTTCGCATTTGGGAGTCAATTGAATTCGACGTTATTACGAAGAAGGTCTCGAAGGGGTGCTGTTAAAGTTGAAGCTTTAGGGATGAACTTTGAATAATAAAGAACCAGACCGAGGAAGGATCGTACTTGATCTGCGTTCTTTGGACGTGTAACCTTCAGAATGGCGTCTATTTTGTCATCGCATTTTTGTACTCCTCCGGCCGTTATTTGATGACCGAGATATTTGACCGAGGTTTTGAAAAATTGACATTTTTCGAGGTTGACGTGAAGGTTTAATGAACGCAGTTTGTTCGTAGCATTCGAGCAATGTTGAACCTTGGACGATTATATCGTCGAAATAGACGGCTGTTCCCGGAATACAGAGGAAGGCTTCATCCATGATGTGTTGAAACTCATTGGGAGCGGTCTTCACTCCGAAAGCTAACTTGTTCACCTTGTACGTGCCCAAGTGTCGATAGCGATTGGAGAAGCGCACTTTCCTCATCGACTGGAACGTGGAGGTACGCTTTGTGAAGATCGAGCGTACAAAAATATTTTCCATTCTGTAACTTATGAAATAAATCCTCGATTATTGGAATAGGATAACGAGCGTCTAACAGCTGGGAATTTAACGTAGTTTTGAAGTCTATGCATAAACGAACGTCTTGGTTTGGTTTTGGAACTACGACGAGGGGTGAACCCCATTCACTGTATTCAATTTTTGTAATGACGCCTTGGAACTCGAGATTTTCAAGCTCTTTGTTAACTTTTGCAAATAGAGCGTATGGTACGGGACGGGGTTTGATGTAGATTGGTTTGACTGAGGGTTTTGTCTTCAGCTGACAAGTCATGCCTGGGATGGAGCCGATTTTTTTTTCGAATACGTCTTGATAATCAGTCAAAATTTTTTGTTGAAGGTAGGAGGGACTGACCGGGTGATGAATTCCCATTTTGAGGTGTTTGATCGATTCGATCGTCAACCCAAGTGCTCTCATCCAAGAACGGCCAAGGATCGCTGAAGTAAGGAGCATCCACAATGAAAAGGGTTTGCTGAGAGTGTCGTCTACCGTACCGAATAGGGGCTGATATTTTGCCGGCAGGTTGAAATGGTTCACCGGTGTAAGTGGTAAAAAGATGGTGCGCTGGTTGATATAGGGGAAAATTGAACGAGTCGTACAGCGTTTTGCTAATAATTGACACGGGGCTACCTGAGTCAATTTCGAAGTTGATTGAGGTTGAAAATACTTTGACCGGGATGACAAATTTAGAGTCCTTGGTGGCTTCCTCTTGGTAAACAGGTGACGAGACTTGATTTATTTCGTTGTCACTGAAATCTTCATGTTTGATACAATGGACGTTTGGGTGTGAGGGACGATGTGAACGGTTTTTGGAAAGAGTACTGAGACAAATTCGAGAAACGTGACCAGTCCGGTGGTAGGACGAGCATTTCAATTTTCGGGCGTCGCAGCGGCAGTCTCGAGTCGTTTGGTTGGAGCTCCCACCAGTTGACGTTAAGCGCGTCAAGGTCATGACGTGATTTAGGGGGACGTTGACTACGGTATGGTGGCCTTTGATTGGGAAGAGGGTTAAGGGACCTTTTTTTAGAAAGACGATTGACCGAAGAATGGCTCATCTCTAGAGAATTTTGTTGGGAAATTTCAAATGTCGAAACAAGTTGTACAGCGCGTTCGAAAGTGAATGGTGTGTCTTCACTGGACGCTACTTGAAGAATTTTCTCACATTGTGACCGTGTTGACGAATGTCACGGTTGTGACATTGTGAGTCCACGGATGAACTGTGTACTCAAAAATGTGTCATCAATTGATTTGTTGCATTCGGGAGAGGGACATTGGAACTTGCAGGGAATTGATAGACATTTTAAGGCCGAAACGTAGTCAGCAATTGATTCCTGAGAGCTTTGGACTCGATTGGAAAACCTGTGCCGAGCTATGTAAACATTTTCCGTTGGGGTCAAATGTTTTTCGAGTTTTTGTAGTAGCTGCTCGTACGTAAAGTCGGTTGGATGTTGAGGAGCAGGAGTTTATTTTTGAATTTGGAACCGTCGGCTGTATCAGGAATACTTTTCGTGGAAAAGTAAACGTTAAGGCGTTCTTCATACATTGAAAAAGATTCAATTTTCGGATCGAAATTTTCAAAATGAAAATGTTGACTCACGTTATCGTTAGGAGCAGAGTGACTTGCTGGCTGAATGGAGGAAAGAATTTGTTGCTGCTGTTGCGAGAACGTTTGCAGCGTCGAAATGAGCGATTGGATGAGGTCGTTCGCTGCCATCCTCGTTGACAGATTTGATGTGTATTTTATTCCGTTCAATGACCGAATGAAAAATCTTTATTTATTTTAATAATTAAAAGGCATGTGTTTTCACTAGTCTGTAGATACAGAACAGTTATTATTCTGTTACTAAAAGGACCCCCCTTCCCTTCATCAAACACAATAAGTCCTGGCTGCTCTTTTCCCTGGCGGTGCGACCGGCAAACGGCAAAAAATTGTAAGGACTTGCCCTCACGCCATCCGAGTAAGAAGATTATGGACGACCTCATCCTCACCTGAACTGGTGTGGTTGCGCATACATTTTTGTACCGTGACCGAGATGTCTGTTCGAGACAATGGCTTTCAAAGAGTTCAACAAGCTGTAGTCGCATTTACGGAATAGTTCACGAAGTCTTAACATTTTGTTGTACAAAAGTTGATATGATAGATTATTGGCCTAAAATACAACAAATTGTCCTTTTCGAATGCATTTCCGGTATGATACTCAACAACAATATTACCATCTTCCATTTTTATCTCCGCGTTTGACTGTTAAGAAGTTTGACAGCGCGTTATAAAAGAAGCGTATCTAAAAAGAAGACGCGTTAAAGGAGCGTGTCAATAAAAACGACGGGGTGATATAGCGGGTTTGTCTTCTTTTGTATATCTCGCCTCCCCACTTCCCTCTCAACCTTTCCCACTCGCAGAGAATGAAATTTTCACTTTACGTCGCTTAGTAGCCCGGATTTTGAATGAGTGCTGGAGACGGCCGGGTAGTTGGAGTCAGTCGCCGAGTGTGTTGAAAGAGGACGGTGTGTGAGAGACCGTCAGTCTCGTCAGTCTGTGTTTGTTGTAGTGGTGATTGCCGTAAAAAAAAAAGAAAAGAAAAAAAAAGCTCTACAGGTGTGTTCGCCTAAATTCGAAAAAAAAATCACAGCTTTACGTAAGGAGCTTATTGTGTTCTTATTGTTAGATGTAAATTTTATGATCACTTCAAGTAGAATAAGGGTGGTAATCTCGAATTGAAAGCGCCGGGCTTTGGGAAGTAAAAATCAAAATTACCAGAACTTTCACAGACAATTTTTTAGAGAGGGTTCTCGGCGTGGGGGAACCTTAAAATACGCTTCCTTGATTGCCTGCTCATTCCCGGCTTTGCTCAAGTGAGTTCAGCTTTCTACCGAAGTCATTTGTGGTGAAAAATATTTAACAATAAATTTGAAAATTTAAAAGGCCCCCCTCCCCACATTACCAAATTCAGGTGACCTTTACCAAACCAAGAATCCTGATGAGCAATTCAAAGTTTCTTAGATAAGTCGGACTGCTTGACCCCCCCAAAAAACTCCCAGTTATACATTGTAGCCATAAATTGATTTTGACTCAACGACTGCGAGATAGTGCCCCCGTGCCACCACCAATCACGACATTTTTCGTTAAAACCTCACCAAGTAGCACGAGAGGGCATATGGTGAGGGCGCTTAAAAGAAAACTGTTATTTCAGACTCAGAATCTGATATTTCGTCCAATCCTGCGGAGATAAAGCATCAGAAATTAAGAAACGAACAATAATTATCACCTCAAAGGGTCACACGCTCCTCGCTTAATAGTGCATTGTTTACAAGTGGCGAATCACGTGGCGTGCAAGGCTGCCACGGGAGTTGCTGGCGTAAATTTTTATTAAGTTCCCGCGCCTAATTATACACGTTCAACGTTAATCGCCTTTCATTGGTTATGATATATCACCATTAGCGCCGGAAAATGTCATTATTCAGCCTCAGAATCAGTTGCGACTCGTTCAAGAAATCGAATAGCAATAGAATAGACAAAATACTGACTGTGACCAGACGTTTAGACACCCCCCCCCTCCACTCATCGCAACTAATAATCTCAAGGACTGGCCCAAAAAGCGAGAGGAAAAAAAACTGGCGTGTGCATCTTTTTTCTAAAAACAGCGATAATACGAATAATAGTAATTTGGGAAACTATTTGACCTCAAGATTACACAGAATAGATAGAATCGACGATCATAAACAACCCTTGAGACTTTCTCACTGCCCAATTTGTTTTATACACAATTAATTATACTGGAATCGTACAAATATCAAAATTAAAGTGAAAGGTTTTCCAGAAACTGTCTATTTTTATTTCGGCTTGTAATGAAGAACCAACGGCCTTGAAAAGGCCTTCTCCAATTCTTTGCTTTAAAAAAACGAAAAAGTGTTCAAAACAAACAAATCCTTGCTAATCATTTTTCAGCTTATAGAGGTGTGTTCGAAAGATTTTTTTTTCTTTGACTTTCGTCTTCTGGTTATTACTTTGTGTGTGTCTGTGGGGGGGGTGAAGATATTTGTCAAATCATGGAGTGGATTGATGTGTACACGAATCCGGCGGCGCAAGAAAAAACCTGAACAAAGAAATAGTTCAAGATCATTTTCTTTGGCTGTGTCGTCGCGGTGCATTCCCTATACAATCGGTTCACTGAATTTGACCCGTATTCAAAGTAACGGAACGCGTCATACGCTCGTTTATACAGTTAACCGGATAAACGAGAAATAGTAGCGAGCAAGCTCGATCAGATCAGATGTATGCGCCAGCTCCTTGAACGATCATTATTATTAATGCCAAACATTCATTCACATTTTATTTACCTAATTTGAATGTCTTTATCCAACAAAAATCAAGCTTTTCGATTGTTCCAAGGATGCATTCACTAGTGAATGTTTTATGTGTATAGGCGAAAAACCATTTTTATAGCTTCTCAGGGCTGAAAAAGTCAGTATTTTTGTTTATTTTTCCCCCGTTGAAATTCCTTTTTTATGTCACCGCTAAACGCTAATCTTGGTTTTTTAAAAAACTCCATTATTGGGTACAGCCACCATAAAATTAAATTCTTTCTTAACGAAGTCAAGGCTATAAAACTAAAGAATTTGTCCCCTCCCTCCACATTAATTTTCGCAATCATAAGCGCAATGTCATTTTTGCCACCCGTGTGCATGAGTTTACCAAGTTATAGCAGACAATTTGACTCTCTATAATACCACTCTGCAAAGAATGTGTGCGTTGGGGAGGAAAAATAAACAATTGAACAGGAAAATAGGATAGAGTAGAAGGGCAAATAAAAGTATGAAAAATAAAATAGCAAACGACCTTCCCCGTTAATGTCCCTCTGCCGCATCATTCAGATCATATAGTGAACGTCCCCATGAAGGCCTGTAATAATTCGACTGGACGAAGGAATCCTCCTTCCTCCTTCGACTTCGACTTCGAAGGACGAAGACGAAGGATTAGTTTCGTACCGTGGAAATACTTGCAGTTACAATACACTCAATTGCAGTGTTCTGTTTTATCCGTTACAGAACACGCTGGGTGTGCGAGCCTGCTTTCGAATGAATGACCGGTGGCCCGCTGAGTCTTTCACAATGGCCCGCCCATGGCCTACAGTGGCAAATTATCATTTTTAATGTTGGATTTCGGCGCTGTCGAATTTTCTATGCAAAACGGTACAATTCGCGCCTACCCGTGGGCGGCTAATCCCCCGTTAAGTCCCCACTTAATAACGCTAGTTCAGGGCTGAGAAATTATTGAGAAAAATAACTGATACACGGGCAGAAGTGAGAAAAAGGGCTAAATCTCGGATAAATGTGAGAAAAATACATAGCTAATTCGCGAGGTAAAACGTTACTTCACGGCTAAAATTGAGAAAAAGCTCTTAAATCGCGGATAAAGTGTAAAAAACAGTATTTTGCGTTTAAAATTACAAAACACGCTATAATTACGGCCAAAATACTGAAAAATCAATAATTCACCAATGGTTGCGAGAAAAAGCGCTAATCCTCGCCTAAAATTACAAAAACATCGTTTATCGGTTTATTCAGAACGCAAGTTCGTGGCTCAATCTGAAAAAAACGCTAATTCATTGGTAAAAGTGAAAGCGAAAACAACGCTAATTCTCGGGGAAAACTAAGAAAAAGTGCTAATTCACGTTTCCTACGTTTCTCCTATCTTGGAGAATAAATTGCATTGAAAAAAAAAAGCAAGTTTGTGGCTCAAACTGCAAAAAAACGCTAATCCATAACTAAAAGCGAAACAAATCTCGCTAATTCGCCAGCTAAAATCAAGAAAAGTTGCTAATTCGTGAATGAAATTGAGAAAAATCGCTAATTAGCGGCTGAAATAAGGAAAAACACGAATAAACTGCGAAATTCAGATAAATCGCTCATTCACGGCTAACTGAGGATAATTCGCTGATAAAATTCTGAAAAAGCGTTAATTCACAGGGAAAATTGGAAAACTAAACTCTCATTGATATGGCTCGCTAGGAGGCTAAAATTCGGTGAAACGCTAATTCACGACTGGAGTCAAGAAAAATGACTATTTGTGGGGTTGAATTGAGAACACTTTGCTATTTCATGGAAATAAATTGTTGAGTAAATGCGGCAAGTCGCGGTTTCCGGAGACAAGTTCGTGGCTAAAATTAGAAAATATAGCGCTAATTCATACGTAAAATCACTCATTAGCTGATCAAATCAGGAAAAACACAAATTAATTGCAAGAAAAATCGCTAATTCGCGGCTAAAATGGAGACAAATTGCTAATTCGCGGCTAATGTGGAGACAAATCGCTAATTCGTGGATAAAATGGTGACGAATCGCTAATTAACCGATAAAAATGAGAAGAAGTGATGCAGAAAGTTGGATTTTGTGGAAGTGATGGGAAAAATTATGTTAATTCGTGGCTCCTGAATGCAACTTCACGAAGACGTTGGTGAAAGATTCGCCCGCAGGCCGAGGGTGCCAAATTTCCAAGGTCGGCGTTGCAATGAGCTGCTCCAGGGCATATTTAGTGCAAATGGAAACCGCTATTGGAACAGGCCGCAAGTGCATTTTATTCAGAGCGTCATGGCCTTTTGCTAAGATCAAAGTGTTGTGCATGTGCTCGATGTGGTGGAGGGGGGGGGGCTGGATGGGTGGCCCAACTGGAGTTCTGACAACCATATAGGTTTATGGACCACGACAAAAAAAAGGTTGGCCGGCCCTGGTCTATACCGTCACCCTTCGAGCCATTCACGATTTCTAGATGCATAGAAGGCTACAATGCGCCTAAAATTGGCAAGAAGCGCGGTTATGAATTGGTCTGGCGATAAATTGGACGATTTCCTTGCCAAGCGCTGAGTTCACGCATTAATGTTTTGAGGGTTAAAAAACTAGTTTTTATACAGAAAACCTTGTTTTGTTGATCACATTTGCCGTTTCTTAGGCTGAGTAGCGCGTCGTCATGAGTGATGAGTGAAATTGACGGTTTTCCTGTTTAGCTTCAAGATCTTTGGAATATAGCGCAGTTTCTTTGGCCAATTGTCGCTTTCTATAGTGACTAAGTTAATGAATTATTTGGGTTTCCTTAATTAAATGACTTTGTTTGTTTTGTAAATTCAGATTTTGATGCTAAATTGACTGTATTTTAGAGCCCCTCGCATTGGACCACTCGCCTGCTCCTGATGCTCACCAAAGCCACCAAGGATTACCGTGAAAACGAAACCGGTCCCAAAAATTCCCGCAACTCTGCTTAATTTCAATGTAAATTCTGATCAGAAACCTCAATGTAATTCATTAGGGGAGGCGCAAGACTAGAGTGCTGCCCCCTACCACCTTGACCCACGCCTTGATTATAAAGGCGTCGATGTTACTTTTCCAGATCTGTATCAGTTTCAATGGCAAAATTACAAGATTGGGGGCCAAAACTCCGCGCGTTCTTGTGGTTGAGTCCAATATGTCATACGTACTATAGACACCATGGGGGCTATTCTGTAACTCTTAACGCGTGCGTTAGCGAATTTTCTCAGCTGATAACTTTCAATTATTCACCTTGTTTATTTCGCGTTAAGAGTTACAGAATAGGGGGGCATGATCGATAGTCGCTATAATTTGGTGCGCATTTGACAATCATCATCATCGCTGAGGCCAAAGTACCTAAATTTGGTTATAAATCGTTTCCTTTGGGCACACGAATAGCTTCAGTTTTTGAAAACTGTACAGTGAAGGTTTAAAACTGACATGAAATAGTACATTTCATAACAAGTGCGGAAAGTAAGAAATATCGTGCGAGTGTTGTTAGACGAACGAGACGCAGTCGAGTGAGTCTATTACACGAGCACATGATATTTCACTTTCCGACGAGTAATGAACGACGTTTTTCGCACGACGATGGGGAATTTATAGGCAGGTACTCATTCTGGAAATGTTATGGTATTTACGTGTTATAAACCCAAAAACAATGAACAAACCAACGGCACAGACAGAAAGAGGAACAAAAAAAAAAAAAAAAAAAAAAAACAATAACAATAACGTCATATCACAGAATACAAGTTGAGACCTTCAAGAGAACATAATCTGTGGACAGCAAACATTGGTTAACTGTAAAAAAAAAAAAAAAAAAATCGTGCTATGATAGCACACTGTCTTCTTTTGAAGTGGAGAGAATGGAGAGAACAAGATAGAAACAAACGTTTTGTGGGATTTTTTTGTATAATTTTATTTGACGTTCAGGTTTGAGTAATAACACGGGACGCAGCGTGCCATCGTGTCTCATAGCCGAAAGGGATGCCGTTGTCGCCGCCAACTTAAAAATGGCCGGCGCCATTCCAGTTGTTGTTTCCAATACGCCGGAGCTGTGCCTATTCTGGGAGACGTACAATTACGCTAATGGACACACTAATAATCCTTTTGACACTACGCGGACAGCGGGTGGGTCGAGTGGTGGTGAGGTACGGAATGAGGAGGGCTGTCTTCTGTAGTCTATAAAAAAAAATTAGCGTTATTATTATTTTTTTAATCGGTGAAATTACTTATCTCAGGCTGCACTACTAGCAACTGGCGCTTCTGTTGTTGGAATCGGCTCCGATATTTGCGGTTCTGGAAGGCTTCCACCTCACTACTGCGGAGTATTCGGCCATAAACCATCATCAAGTAAATACTTATTAATTAAATTAATTCAGTTCTTTGAAGGAATCTTTTTTAAATCATAATTTCAGAAATAATTAGTTTGGATGGACACCTTCCGACATCTGACGACCCTGATTGGTCATCATTCCTATCGATTGCACCCATGGCAAGATTCGCTTCCGACCTTCCAGTACTTATAAAGGCGGCCGCTCCGCATTCTTCGAAGATTTTAGACCTCGACAGTCCAGTTCGTATTAAACTTAGCTTTTTGTTCTTAACAAAACACTAACGAGCGGATTTTAGGTTGACGTCAAACAGTTGAAAATATTTTACATGGAGGAGTGCAAATCGCCCCTTATGCAAAGCGTGAATCCGGAAATCAAGCAAGCCGTGAAAAGGGCGGCTATGTACTTTCAAAGTACATACAATATTACTCCTGAAGCAGTAATTATCTATTAATTATCCTTCAAAATTGAAAAAAAAAAAAAAAGCCAAATCAGATGTTCTCCTAACACACACCCGTGCCTTTTTCGTTTTTTCCGCACGGGTTGACGAAAACAGACACTTTCGAGGGAGGTTTTCAGTGCGGTTCTCATCACTTCCCGTGCAAGTCGTGCGAAAAGTTGTTTACATGTCAGTTTTCTATAACCTTGTGCAACCTTTGTTGAAATGTTATCACCTCATCCGTGATTATAGAAATATCTTAAGACATGGTTTTTTTTTTTTTTTTTGGCAAAAGAATAAAACTGGGTAATATTCGACGATGGTTGCGCGAAAAATAACGTACATCACTCGACTATTAAGTGGTACTACCGGCTCGTTTTTAATTAGCGGCCTCGGCAAGCCTCGTCCGCCAAACAAAAAACTCGCAGGTAATGCACCACTTACTAATCTTGTAATGTAGTCTACTAAATCTATCCAGAAAATTGCAACTCCGATTGTAAAAAAAATGAAAAAAAGAAGTAGCGATAGCGAGTAACGCGCTACAAGCCCTCGTTCATGCCCATCATGATCTACTTATACTCGCGCATAGACGCTAATTGATGCGCGTGCAATACTACCTTATCGTCTCAGTGAAATCACTGAAGAAAATTTTACCAATTCTTACAATTGGAGGATTAGAGTCGCTGATTCATAGGGACGCCGTGCTCCTGTACGACCAGCCATAGTACTTTGCACCCCCCCCCCTACCAAACGTAGCTAATCGAGTCAAGTTCTCGAATAAAATACAATGAATTCAGCTGGAAAATGCGTAGCGTGCCAAACCAGATACCAATAGACCTTCACAAACGTAATTGGTTTGTTTTGCCCGTATATCATGATGCCCGCTCACCGCACTCCCCAGCTTCATAAACTTCCCCTTCAAACTAAATTATGTATATCGTATAGGGGTCACGCTCGTGTTACTAATGAAACGGTTCAAATCAAGATAAGAAAGGCATCAAGTGTTTTGACGACGCCTCCTTACTTTATCGCAGTCCTTACGTGTCTCTTTTTTCAAAGTCACGGTCAACACGAGTTTTTTTTTTTTTTCCTGTGAAAAAATGAAAAATTTGTGTTATTTTCCAAGCGCGGTGTTGCACAGGTGGTGGCGTGTCCAAATAATTAACACTCCACACCTAAGTTTCATTCCCTCTATTAATAGAATTTAGTTATAAGCGTTTTCTTTCATTGTTATTTTGGAAGTTTTTAACTCTCTCACAGAGTTACATATAGCGTTGGATGATAGATCGCTGTGAAACCTGTTGTTTGGCAAATTGCTGTAATTATCGTCGCATTTCAAATCAATTCGATTGTCTGTTTAGATTTAACGACTTGTATTTTGATAGCTTCGTCTTTGGACTATTGCAATATAGATCGACCTTCCCAAAAACCGTGCTTTTAACCAACGAATACATTTTTAATTTCTTTTATTTATTTCAGGCACAACATGTGGAACCCGTTGGTGAAAAGGACCATTCGGTCCCTTAACTTTCTCCTATTCCTCTTCGCCTGGCCCATTTATAAACTACACGCGTTGAGATTCAAGAAAAAAATAGTGCCTCCCATAAAGAACAAATTGCTACTTCACAGCGCTGTCGAGCTGGCAGATTTGATCAGAAATAGAAAGGTGAAATTGACATTTTCAAACTGGATAAGGGCTCGTTGATTGAGCCAGTTTTTACGTTTTTATTTTTATTTATGTTTCTCTTTTTTATGTTCAGGTTTCCGCGTTGGAAGTCATGCAGGCTTTTATTAGTAGAATTTGCGAGGTCGACCCACTAATAAACAGGTTAATATGAACCTATTAATTAATAAGGCAAATATTTTTTTTTGTTTAACGAGCCTCTTTCAATATTTACCCAAATTGTCTTAATTGTTTATATTTCTTCTCGTCTGCCAACAGCATTGTTGACGAGAGATTCAAGCACGCTCTGGATGATTCGATGGCCGCTGATGAAGCCATAAAAAATAATCCCGATCCCAGCTATTGGGCCGCTCATAAGCCGCTTTTAGGTATTCCAGTTAGTTTCAAAGAGTGCATCGCCGTTGCAGGTGAGCACCATACGTGGCATTGCAATCATTATTCCGTGGTATTCTGTCTTCATGATTATAGGTTGCCTTTATAATTGCTTTCTGTCATTAACGGTTTCTCCCTAATCGTATTACGGGGTTTGAAAACCAGACGAGATCCCATAGAACCGTGTTTAGAAAGGGTGAACACATATACGACGCAGTGCTCGTCTGTTAGTTGAACGTTTACCAATTTGATTCCACATTCCTCCATGAGTATTTATTTTTATTTTTCAAGCCTATTTCGTTGAAGTCTGAGCCTCTCCCCCCCCCCCATCCGCGCTCAAACGAGAGGACAAATTCTTAAAATCAACATAGCGGTTTTAAACAGACAGTGGTACACAAATGAGTTCTTCAAACAGTGTATAGGAACTAACGATCACTGATTTCCACGATGGGAGTGAATGAACGCCCACAGGTACACGCCACAGGTGTGCTGTTCGTATATCTTTATAATAAAATGTCCTTTCTCATTCTCTCGCTTCCTATTGGGTCATTTCTCTAAGATGTCCCGTTTTATTCATTGTTTTTATTATTAAAAGTTTTTTGGCATTATATATTTGATTTTGAGGGCAATTATCGAGAGAACGAGGCGTAACTCTTTCCTGTTTTTCTTTCCTTCGCAATCGTCGCAAACCGGTTGAAATGAACGTTCAGACCTCGGGACGCATGTTGATAATATTCCTAATCGGCCTCGGGCCCATGCTGAAATTTGACAAACACAAAATAATTGTTCTCTCTGCGTTATAATGTATAATTGAACACATACTTTTAAGTTTAAATCTTTCTCCGCACACCTTTCCGTTCTGCGAACCTTGTGAAGGTCGTCCAGGTGATTTGCCAGTTTGTGTGGCTATTAAGAAAAACATATAAAATAACAAATGAAATCGCATGTCCTTCTGAGTTCTGAAAAAAAACAAAAAAAAAACACTCAGGCTAGACCCAGGTTTACCGGCAACGCACGCCTGAATGCTGAGAGTTCTAAGGGTCGTGTTTAAAATGCCAATGCCGCGTGACCAATTTCGTTTATTCACTGCAGTAATGAAGAAAATGGGAACAAATCTCGAGATCTGCGTCTTTTATTACAACTATGCTCGCCTGCAGGAACAATATTTGACAGTGTCTGAACCTGTAGAGTCTCTGAGAGCGTGAAGGGCTATGAGAGTCACAATTATTATGAACTTACGAAGTTTCATAGGCAAATCATAGTGTTTCCACTCAGTGAGATTTTTCTTTTTCCATGGGATAACGAAGGGAACCCCGCGTAATTGAACTATGACGCTCGAGCCAGATCACTCACTTTGCTTGTTCCCCCGCTGAGAATACATTTCACGTTTCACGGTCTGTACTTTCCCTCCAAAAGTGCAGCCTTCACGCTGACTATGCCGCACATTCGGCCCGTGGACTGCTGCAAGCGTCATATACAGCGGTGGCGTGCCCAAGACTTTTTCTTGGGAGGGGTTTTCAAATTACAAAATTATATTATAGGCGATTCTATAATACATGAATACAATGAAATAAGTGTAATTTAAAAAAAATAAGAAGGGCATATTTTTCTTCAAGATAAGTACGCAAATATTCAAGGATTCATGTGTCCCTGAGGCACAGGTGAGGGACCCACGCATTGCCATTGGCGTACGCGTACTGCCCGATCATGCCTGCGGGTGCTCACTGGATCCGCAAAAGTACGACACAATCGGACTTCATGCCATAAAACTGTCTTGCGAATAGTCAGTAAAGCCAGTTTACAGCGCGAGAGAGCTAGCATGAGCCAGTATATTGCTGTAACCACCTGAGGAGGACCGGGGGGGGGGGTGAATAAGTTCGTAAGGTGGACACAGTCCACAGCGCTAATAGTCAATTCATTTTTTAAGGTCGCGAACAGCCAGTTCGGCCATTTTTATAGCCGCAGCATTTTAAGCCGTCTACAAGGCAAACGATCAGTTCGGGTATTTTTAAGGCACGAATTGTCCGCAGTTTCGCTGTTTTCAAGGCACGGAGGGTCAGTTTTTCTGGGTGCCGATGGCCACTTTAAGACGCAAATCGGCTGTAGCCTCTGTAGGGCGTCAATGTTCACTTTGGCTATTTTTATGGCACAAATAGTCCAGCATGGCGCGAAAACGTCATTTAAGCCGTCTACAAGGCAAACGTGCGGGTATTTTTAAGGCACGAATTGTCCGCAGTATATTTAAGGCACGAATTGTCCGTAGTTTCGCCGTTTTCAAGGCGCGGAGGGTCAGTTTTTCTATTAGTTTGGGTATTTTTAGCGCTCTAATAATCAGTTTAGCTTTTTTCAAGGCGGAATTCGTCAGTTTTGCCATTTTTAAAGTGCGAATGGTCAGTTTAGCAATTCTAGGTGCGCGAATACGGTCGATTTAGCCATTTTCATGGCAGGAATCATGATCTTTCAGGTTTCAGGTCCGCAAGTTGGTTTAGCCATTTTTAGAGTGCGTTCAGTCAGTTTTTGGCTATTTTTATGGCACAAATAGCGCCGTTTACAAGGAAAAAACGATCAGTTCGGGTAATTTTTAAGGCACGAATTGTCGGCGCGGTGCGGGTCAGTTTTTCTGGATGCCGATGGCTCACTTTGAAGACGCGAATCGGCTGTAGCCTCTGTCGCGGCGCAAATGATCAGTTTGGCTAAGTTTAGGACCGTGAATTTATGGTGGAGTATGTCATTTTTAGGACCTAAATAGCCAGTTTTGCTATTTTTAGGGAACAAATTGTCAGTTTAGACATTTTCAGAGCACGATTGTTCAGTTTGGCCATTTTTGACGCGCGGTAGTGGTCGATTTTGCGATTTTTAGGACATAAATCATCCGCCCTTTCAAAGTGCGAATCGTCAGTTCAACCATTAATGGGCCGCTACAGTGTTGATTTTACTAATTTTAGAGCGTGAATAGCCAATTTGGCCATTTTTACGGTGCAAACTGTCAGTATAGTCATTTCAAAGCCATGAATATAGTCAGTGTGATATTTTCACTGCTCGAATCATCAGTTTTACCAGTCCAAATGGTCAGTTTTGATGTTTTTAGAGCAAGACATTTCCAGTTTTCTGGTGCTAATGGTCAGTTCGGCCAATTTAAGGACAGGGATCGTCTGTTTAGGCAATCCAAGGCGCGAATTTTCAGGACGCTTGGCTAGCCAGTTTGGCAAATTTTAGGGCTCATAGTCGCATGAGGTTTGACATTTATGTGGCGCGACTAAGATAGGACGTCAAACCGGGGCGATAGTGGTCAGTTAAGGTGGTCGATTTTGCCATTTTCAGGGTGCGAACCGTCAGTTTTGCTATGTTTAGTATGAGGTGGAGAGGAGAGTATAGGACTAGTCCCTTCTAGCCATTTAGCCACGAATGGTTATTTTGACCATTCTTGGCGCGCAAATGATCTATTTTTCAGCTTTCAGGAAGGAAATAATCTGTTAAGGCATTTCCAAGCCGCCTAGAGTCATTTTAGCTATTTTAGAGCGGGATTCGCCGGTTCGGCTATTTTTAGGGCGAGTGAAGTCATTTTGGCTATTTTATTGAGTGGTATTACGCGCCAATTTTTTGGGCGCAAATAGTCATTTTCAATGCATGAATCGTCAGCTTTGTCATTTTGGGGCGCGATTATAGTCAGTTTAGTTGGTAGTTATTTACTGACAAGCCATTTTTAGTCAGTCGAGCGAAGCACAGAATTTCCCAAGCCCCTCCCATGAGCAAATCTTGCAACCGCGTCTGAGTTCGATTATGTCATTTTTAGGGCGTGAATAGAGCGTAAATTGCTGTGATTGACCACTTTCGCCAGTTTCAAAAGGAGGCCCACGAATTTGTTTTCGCGGGCAATCGATTGTTTCGAAGACGAGCCTCGACGCGCGCGGGGGATTTCACGCAATGATGGTCACTCTAGGGGGGGGGGGATCTGGGGGACTCTAGTCGAGGAAAGCCTTAACTTAACGGCAATGCGAGTGCTCATCTTCGGGGTGTCGATGCAGGTATTATAAGAAAAATGTTCAGTAACAGTTAGCAACAGATTTGCAGATAGCAAATCTGCAGATCTGCAATCTGGGGGGGGGGGATTAGCAGGTAGCAGATTTTGTGGTTTCTTTGAATACACAGTTCTTAGCAAAACAAATCAGATAACCTGGTTCTAAATTTCCAGTTTCCCGCGTTTCAATAGCCAGTTTCTTCGGTGAAATTGTCAATTTTCGCAAAGGACCGTTCCTTCTTTGAAAATGTTCATTTTCATCACGAAAAGTCAGTTTCTTCCGCAGTTGCTTCATAATGTTGCTCACTTAGAAGACCAGGGAATGATAATTCACTTATTTATATGACATTGAATCTTCAACAGGCTTATCGCTTTGTAATGCTTTAGTTTACCTTTCCTATAAACGAAGCTTGTCCCGTCATCAATGCAATCTGTTCGTTCAATCAGGGCTAATGGTAGAATCTCCCTATCGCCTCTTGTAACAATAAATTGATTATAATTACCTAATGTTTGCGCTACTCCTTGTAATCGGCAGGCTTTTATTGCATTTCCAAGATAATGGATTAATTGTAAAAATTTCCATCTTTTCGCATCGTTATTTTTAAATAATTAATTATTATTCATCAAAGCATTCATTTTATTCATTCAGCATCATCAATCTTGAAGAAAAACATGGTATGAAATAGCCGAAACCAGTGCGAAGCTTTTAAATTAAACTTCATTCCTCTCTCACCATATTTACGAGTCCCGTAATTCTTTTTACCATCCTCTTTCCGTGCCACTCACATTTCGCAGTTACCTAATAAGAATGTGAGGCTGACAGAATTTCTCGCGCGTCATTTGTTCGTAAATTGCTTGACAGTTTAAAGTGGCGGAATAAAATACAGAAGTGTGTCTCCTTGTGTATAGAAATAACGTTCCTGTCGAGACGCACGGTCTTTCTTCTAGTCCGTTTCACGTGTATTAAAGTATGCTAAAACATTATACGATAAAAAAAAAAAAAAAAAATCGTGCTATGATAGCACACTGTCTTCTTTTGAAGTGGAGAGAATGGAGAGAACAAGATAGAAACAAACGTTTTGTGGGATTTTTTTGTATAATTTTATTTGACGTTCAGGTTTGAGTAATAACACGGGACGCAGCGTGCCATCGTGTCTCATAGCCGAAAGGGATGCCGTTGTCGCCGCCAACTTAAAAATGGCCGGCGCCATTCCAGTTGTTGTTTCCAATACGCCGGAGCTGTGCCTATTCTGGGAGACGTACAATTACGCTAATGGACACACTAATAATCCTTTTGACACTACGCGGACAGCGGGTGGGTCGAGTGGTGGTGAGGTACGGAATGAGGAGGGCTGTCTTCTGTAGTCTATAAAAAAAAAATTAGCGTTATTATTATTTTTTTAATCGGTGAAATTACTTATCTCAGGCTGCACTACTAGCAACTGGCGCTTCTGTTGTTGGAATCGGCTCCGATATTTGCGGTTCTGGAAGGCTTCCACCTCACTACTGCGGAGTATTCGGCCATAAACCATCATCAAGTAAATACTTAGTAATTAAAACTAATTCAGTTCTTTGAAGGAGTCTTTTTTAAATCATAATTTCAGAAATAATTAGTTTGGATGGACACCTTCCGACATCTGACGACCCTGATTGGTCATCATTCCTATCGATTGCACCCATGGCAAGATTCGCTTCCGACCTTCCAGTACTTATAAAGGCGGCCGCTCCGCATTCTTCGAAGATTTTAGACCTCGACAGTCCAGTTCGTATTAAACTTAGCTTTTTGTTCTTAACAAAACACTAACGAGCGGATTTTAGGTTGACGTCAAACAGTTGAAAATATTTTACATGGAGGAGTGCAAATCGCCCCTTATGCAAAGCGTGAATCCGGAAATCAAGCAAGCCGTGAAAAGGGCGGCTATGTACTTTCAAAGTACATACAATATTACTCCTGAAGCAGTAATTATCTATTAATTATCCTTCAAAATTGAAAAAAAAACAAATGTATAAACTGTGCTGGCAGGTTTCAATCAAAGGATTGGACGACACATTTGAAGCTGGAAGCGCTGTCATGCTGCAGATGACGGTAGCGGAAAACTGTATAGAAAAATCTGGGAGAAAGATTGTATGGATGATTTAAACTTAATCGTATAGGACTCTGATAAATTACTTCCAACGTACTTTCAGGCTTGGAATTTCAAACATATTGTTATCGAGACCCTGAAGAAGCTAGTGTGTCAGTCGAAGTTTCAGTGGTACACTATTGGATACAACCTCCTTCAAGAAATCTGCAAATTCATATCTAGGAAAAGAATAATGAAATACAAGGAGTTTAAAATTAAACTCACCAAACAATTCGAGGTGGGGTGCTTGATCTTCTCCCCTTCCCCCCAGTTCTCACCATCAACAATTCCGAGAATGTATTCGCATTGCAGGATCTCCTAGGTGACAACGGCGTATTAATTCTACCCGTATTCGTCGACCTGGCTGACAAACATTTCACCTCGTACACCAAAGCTCTCTACACTTGCTACTTGTCAGCGTTCAATTTCCTCGAGATGCCCGCAACGGCTGTACCTATTTGTTTAAACCGGCTCGGCTTGCCCATCGGCGTCCAGGTTGAACTCCGCGCAACCTGATTCAAACTGTTAACTCTAATTTTTCGATTTAAAATTAAAAGGTCGTCGCTCTCAAGAACAACGACAGGCTGACTCTCGCAGTGGCTCGCGAGTTGGAAAAAGGTTTCGGCGGTTGGCTGAGACCCGATGAATCTGTAGCGGATAATAATGACAACGATAGCTAGTGCGAATTGTTTTAACAAACTCCTCGTAGAAGAGGAGCGACGGGCTAATGAATGGAGCAGTATTGTGATATTTTAATATTTATCAATGTTTTTGCTAAACTTTCTCACACAAAAAATATTTTTATCATTTTTAATTTGTTATATTATCTCTTGCTCCTAGATAAACACATGTGCCCTAGATTTCAGGCGAATCATCCCCTCTAATTCCGGCTAATTTTTATCTAAAGATGAACCAACTCTATGCAATAGATACGTAATGGATTGTGAAGACGATTAAAAAATAAGGGAAAAAAGACTTTAAACGGTCACTGGTGATCATTTAAAACGGTTCACCAAAACCAATTGCGGTAATGAATGCACTATAAGAGCGATAAAATAGGAAGCTTGGGGCACTCTTATTTAAATCCTCATTTATATAAACCGGTTTTGAGAGACAAAAACATTATTTTGTTTCAAGTACAGTGCGGAACCCACAACTGCTCACCATTGAAGCAACAGCTTTTTTTTTCTTCCTCCTCTTTTAAAAGAGGATAACGATGAGTGCATGGATTGAGCATTGAGCTGATTCTCGTTTTCAAATAATTACGTCCGTGATAAAATCGTAATCGTTTTCGTGGAGGCCAGACTGTATTACATTTTAATCATCATCAAATGGCTGAGAAATAGCCCAAGGACGAGGTATTCCCTCGCTTGAAGAAGCTGGCGAGACAGGTCCAGTCTCCAAGTAGCTTAGCAGAGAGTACAGAGCGGTGGAGGGCGATGGGGAGCGCATACAGTGCTGGTGTGGCCAAAGAGGTTATATTAAGATGGACTGTTATCTATATCCAACCATCCCATGCAATCCTATGCAAATCTTGATAAGATAACCCTTGTGTAACCTATACCTACACAAAAAAAGTTGGCCCTGATGTCCGGAACTCGACTCAGCGACTGGCTTCCCTCCTGTCCCTTGTCTCGTGCATGCATATCTAAAGTCTAAAGGGTAAAAAAAAAACATTTAACTTATAGCCACTAACATTGAGCAAAAAACACCGATTTGTGAATCTGGAGGCCACTTCACAGTTAAAATATGTTCATGAAAAACGATAATCCCCAGTTTCTGTGTAGATCGCTTTAGGTGGCTCATATCGAGAGAAAGCGCGTTAGTGTGCTGTTGCTGTTCACGGGGCAAGTTTGCGGCCAAAATTGAGAAAAACGTCTAATTCGTGGGTTAAAATTGATAATAAATCGCTAATTTTCGGCTCAAATTGAGGAAGAGGGCTCGCAAGTTAACCGCGGGGAAAAATGCGCTATTTCCCGCTATAAAGTGAGCCTTTTGAGCAACCCCATGCTCTGTCACTGTCTCAAGTGAATGTACTCGTGAGACAGTGTTTATTTCATTTTTGGAGCGCTTATAGGTACCAACAAAGGTATGTTCTCCAACGGTACCAATTCAGGGTTATTTGCGGCGTCTTTTTAGACGCTGGTGTGTTCGTTCTCATACAATTCTGTGTTGCATTATTCACGCGGGCGCGTTTTTTTTAATCGCCGCGTTTTCTTTTGTTGGCATATATTTTTTTAAGTGTTCCCTTGACATACTGGGCGGTTTCCCGCAAACAGTGGAGTTTCGATGAGAGACGACAAACTGAAGAAACCGCGCCTAGCTGCGGTTTTTTGCCGCGCCGCGGTATTTTTTTCTCCCGCGACATGCCAGCGGGTTTTTTCTTCCCGCGGCGGTCGAGTAGTGCTTTTTCTAGAGGAGAGCAAGGGCCCGTCTGGTGCGGTTTCCCGCACGCGGTTTTAGTGTCTGGGTTCTTTTTTTCTGTTAATTCTTCGAGGAAAAGTTGTGATTTTTAACGTTTATTGTTGTGATGTCGAAAGTTGTGATTATTTTAACGATGGTTGGCTCTGACATTTATTTATTTTTGTATTAATTATTAATAGAGATAAGTATACAAGACATAAGGTTTGATTGGCTAATTTCGAAAGTAAAATTTGGGGTAAATAGATAAGAATGTACCTACCCTGCATTTGTCGTACGCGTGAAATGAGAAACCCTTCATTTTTATTTTTTTTTAGTGATAATGTACCATCTTAGTGTAATTTTAATGATACTCATTAGCGCAAACGACTGCATTCTAACAAATTAATCCATTGAGTCGCGGGCCAGCGAAAACAACGATGAGCCGATCGTGTAGTTGAGCCGTGAGTCGAAAAAACAAGACAGCGAGTTCAAATCGTTCGCCTTTGCCGAGTCGACTCTATGAGGCAGAAGAGGCTCCAACAGGGAAACAACAGCCGAGTCTGCCGCATTGAAACGAAGTTGCATACTTGATAAAAGAGCATCAACGGCAGGGATGAAAACTGAAACCCGAAAGTAATGTTCCGGGTTCTCGGAGACATCATAGTTGGACCTATGAGCTTGACTCTTCGCTAGCCTAGGAGGAGTTATGTCCGAATTGAAAATTTCCTGCGACAAACCTTGCGCCCTGGCGAAAATTTCTTCGGAAAAGTAATTATCTGGTGCGTCTCGAATTTTTTGAAGCTGCTCTATAACGTTTTCCGCGTGGCGAAGAGCTGAACTTAAATCCCTAGAAGGATTCTGTAAATAAACCGATAGCGATAAAGTGAAGCTTAACAGTTTTTCAGCCGTTAAAAGGCACACAAGGAAACAATTTTGCTTCATAGCCCCAATAAAAGTGAAGGCTTTCGAAGAGCTGCTTCGATGAGAGACGGACAATTCTTCCAGCGTAGCTAAAACTGGCTTCAAAAGCTCCACAAATACAATTATAGCGTCATGCCTTTCAATAAATCTGGTTTCAGAAAACTGAATTAGCCGGGAGCGTCTGGATTCTGGAACTATTTCCGCTATGTGTTTTTTCAACGTCGCATTCGCAACAACATTGTTACGCAAGAAATTGATGATTTCGTTTACCAAGCCGAGGCTGTTTCGGATTTGAGAGTTCGACGATAACGTCGAAGACAGCGCCAAATTCAGTTTGTGGGAGTTGCAGTGAAATATAAACAGCTTTTGGGTGGAAGCTACGGATCCGAGCTTGTACTCCCTTGAAACAACCACTCATAGAGCTCGCGCCGTCGTAGCCTTGTCCAACGAGATTATTATAGGTCCAATCCAAGTTTTCGGCACTCAGACAAAATCAAATTTGTTATAGCCTCCGAAGACGAATCGATCGTAGGTACGAAGCCGACAAAATCTTCGAAGACACAAGCATCGTAAACATAACGGATGCAAAGAGAAACTTGTTCGGTACCGGATACGTCACACGTCTCGTCACGAATTTTTTTTTTTAGTTTGTATTAAATCTGTACAATGCTCTACCTCACGGTAGGTAAAATTACTTACGTCGTTATGATCAAATGTCAACTAATCAACTAGAATAAACAAAAATAAAGCGAAAGCCACAAGAAAGAACTCACGAGTCTAAGCTAGTATTCCACACATAAGTCACATAACAGAGCGCGTCAGCTCGTGGGGGGGGGGGGGATCGAAATAGCGTGAACAATTGGGTAAAAAATTGGGCCGTAAGCAGAACTTTTACACCCCTTTCTCGTGCCTTCACCTTAGAGGGTCGGCTGAAAAAATAGCATGACTTCAAAGGAACTGCTAGAGTCAACATTTTCAATCATTTCCCATGAAAGAGGGTATAATGACCGAAGAGTGAGGGCGGATCGTGAGGGAAGAGACAAGATCCGATCTTCCGGCAAGTTCGTCACATATTCGTTGGTTAAATTATACTTATTATTATTACTATTATCAATATTGTATACTATTGTTCCAATCAGTGGCGGATCTAGGATTTCATCTAGGGAGGGGGTCTACCATGCATCTCTCTCTATTTTTCTTGAGTTTCAGCCGCAAATTTGTCTCTACAGGAACCGTGAATCGGTGTTTACTCAATTTTAGCCGTGAATTAGAGGATTTTTTTTTTCAAACTTATCCGCGATTTATCGTTTTTCTCTATTTCAGTAGCGAATAAGCGCTTCTTATACCCACACCCACCACGGCCGTGCATGCATGAGCTCTGTATCTAAATTTTAAACAGAAATTAGCGTTTTGCCTCAGTTTTAGCAACGAGTTAAAGTTCCCCCCGTCACTATTTTAACGTTTTTCTTCACTTCTGAGTCATCCGAATTAGCGTTTTTTATTTTCGCAGAGAATTATTTCTGAATTTTAGCTGTGAATTATTCCTCAATTTCACCCCTGAATCACCGCTTCTGATCAATTTCAGCTCCTATGAGGAATTTCCTCATAATCCGTGAATTGACGTTTTTCTCCATTTAGCTCCGAATGAGCGCTTTATTGTAATATTAGCCGCGAATTAACGCTTTTTCTCCATTTCAGCCGGGAATTACCGGTCAGAGGATCAGTTTTAGTCGTGAACAAGCGGGATTTACGAATACATCCGTGAATTAGCGTTTTTTCAATTTTGCTTCACATATGCCGTGAATTAGCGCTATATCTCATTTTAGCCGCGAATTATATTCCCAATGTTAGGCGTTGGATTATTTCTTAATTTTAGCCGCGAATCACCGCATTCCTCAATCTTAGCTGTAAATTAGCGCATTTTCTCGGATTGGTCCGCGAATAATTAGCATCTTTCTCCGTTCAAGCTGATGATAAGCGCTTTTTGGCAAAATTAGACAGGAGTATAACATTTCATTATCATTATTTGAGCTGCAAATGAGCGTTCTACATTAGCGGTTTGTCTCAGTTTTAGCAGTGAATAAGCGGGTTTTTGATGACATTGTGTCCGTGAATTAGCTTTTTTCTTAATTTTTGCCGCGATGCAAGCGGTTTATCCCGATTTTAGTCGATAATTATTTCTCAAAGTCACCTGCGAATTATCGTGTTTCCTTAATTTTAGCCGTGAATTAGCGGATTTTCTCAAATTGACCAGCGAATTGGCGTATTTGTCTATTTTAGCTGCGAATGAGCGTTTTATTTTAATTCTAGGCGGAAATTTAGCAGATTTTCTCAGTTTTAGACGCGAATTAGGTGGTTTTCTCAATTTTAGCTGTGAAACAGCGATTTTTCTCAATTTCAGTCCTGTTGTTGCTTCGAGAAATCACGAATTAGCGTTTTTGAGCCTGCTGAGCGATGGACGACTGCAGTTTTTTCTCAATTTTATAGAGGCGAATTAGCGCCTTTTCTCAATTATCGCCGGACATTAGTGTTTTTTCCATTTTTAGCCACGAATTAGTGATTTAATTAGTTTTATACTATGAGCAAGCTTTTTGACGCTATTTCAGCCACAAATTTTAGTGCTTTTCCCCACGTACTTGCCCCAAGACTACCACATTAGAACGCCTTCTAAATGTTTTCCGTCGTTTAAAGGCCTAAGAAACTTGGTATTAGCGTTTTATCTCTGTTTTGTCGGCGACGTTGTCTTCAGTTATCTCTAATTTCTGTATTTTTCTTACTTTAATTGGCAAATGACCGGTTGTTCTCAATATTTGCCGTTAATGAACGCTTTTTGATAGAGGAGGCTTTTTGATAATGAACGAGGGTTGATAGAGGGATGTCATCTTTACAGCTCCCCCTTTTACAGTACTTTGGTGTGAGAAAAGTTAAATAAATCTCTTATAATAAATCATAGCAGACACCATCTTCTTAGGGGGGGTTTGAACCCCCAAAACCCACCCCGTAAATCCACCACTGGTTCCAATGCGTGAACGAAGAAATTGAAAATAAAAATTCTCCTTCAGGTCATGGGAAATAAATCTGAAATTTCGAAGGGGGGTCCGGACCCGGTGGACCCCCCCCCCCTGGCTACGCGCCTGGATCCTGGTTGTACGGTGGGACAGAATACCTCCGATTATTATTTATTTATTTATTTTTTGGAACCTAATAGACCTTCAGCCTCACACGCGTATACTTCCGCAACCTTTGTTAAGTTGTCCATCATTGAGATGCTTTAAACACCAACGAACCAGGAACCAATGAACCTACGAGGACTCGTGGAGAAACAATTTTCTCCCTAGGTCATTCCTCTCTCTCCTCACTCGCGGTTTCCCGCTCGCGGCAAACCGCCCAGTATGTCATAGGCCAGAGAGAAAATAAAGGGTTGTAAAGAGGAGGCCAATAACATGAGGTATGACGGAGCAATCGGCCTTAGGTCAAGACTGTCAAGAAAGAAATTCCCTTCCACGTTTGATGCAGTCAAGTAAATTACGTGTTCGTTTCAAACCATTCCAAAGGTGTCAAAAGTTTACCGAAAAGTTTTCCGCGTCGGCGTTTATTTTTGCAAGTCTCCGTTGGAACCAGAGGGAACTCAAAACTGGGTCTGGCTCCAGCAATAAACCAATTTTCTGATTATTCGCCCAATAAAATACAAATTTCGTGTTTCTTTTGTGCTGAAAACGAAACGCAGAGAGGCTTAATTCAAAAGCCACTTTCGTTGTTTTCGTGCTCTAAAAAAACCCTTTTCGCGGCTCTGCATCACTAAAAAATAATTTTCTCACATTTTGATCACTTATAGCGATTTCACACTACACAAGTGTAGTGCAGAATCCTCATCATAAACATATGTTTCAATTCAGAGAGGACGGGTGGAAAAACCCACACGACGGGTGGACACCACACGAGTGCATTACAGTGAATGGAAAACGCCATAAGACACCAGGGGGGGGGGCGCAAGTACGAAGGGGTGTTATAATTTTAACACGGCGTTATCCTATCACAATTAAAATGGTTGTCACGTGGACACCACCCGTGTTATTCCATATAACACCCCTTCGTACTTCAGCCACAATTTTCCTGATTTTTCTTGTAAAAAAAATAACCATTTTCCTTGATCTGGCTCACTGAAAACCGAATTTCTCGGATTTCACAATCTAAAACCCAATTTTGCTTAATTTTCTCAGCAAAAAATAAATATTTACGTGACAAACTCACAAAAAAACAGTTTAAGGATTTTTTTTGCTATGAAACAAATTCAACAGTGCGCCCAAGTGCCCAAGTTTAGGGACCTGAAAAAGGTCGATTGGAAGTATTGTTTATTTCATACTGAAAATGGGAAATTTGTAGTTAAGTCTCTTTAATCCTAAACACTCGAATTTCATTGTACTAGCTGGGTTGGTACACTAAAAGACCAATTTTTCGGAGTTCACTCCCTAAAACATCAATGTTCCGGATTTTCCAGCAAAAGAAACACATTTTCCCAGATGTGGCTCACTAAAAAACAAATTCCACAGATTTCGCTCTCTAAAAGCTGGTCTTGTGGATATTTTTTGCGTGTTGAGTTCACTAAAAATTAAATATCACTTATTTAACTGTCGCTAACCGACAAATTTCGCAGGGCCGCTTCAATTCAGAGACCGAATTTGCTGATTTTTCCGCACTGCAAAATCATTTTCGAGGGTTTGACTGAAATCAATTTATCAAATTTCGCTCTGAAAGAAACCAAAGTTGGAGGATTTTTCTCGCAAAAGAAATATATTTCCTCGAATCTGGCTCACTGTAAAATACATTTCTCGAATTTAGCTCACTGAACAACCAACTTCGGGGATTTTTTCGCCAGTATAATAGCACATTTCACAACGAGAAAGGAAAGTGGAACTTTACCGGCGAGTTATCGTAAGCTCACGAGGCGCCAGCCGAGTCGGGTGAAGTTCCACTTTCTTCTCTCTTTGTGAAATGTACTGTTTCGCGTTATCAGTGGAAAAAGAGGTATTTCCCTCACTGTGATCTCAAATCTCAACCGCCCGGCGAAAACTGATTTCACCGGGTGGCCCAATGCAGATCGGTCGATTTGAATTGGGCCATCCCAAGCGCAAGTGGTTATCCAGCAATGAAAGTCCCCGAAATTGCTTTTTCAGTGAGCAAAATCCTAGAAATTGATGCCCGAAATGCCTCGTCTAGGGCATAATTTCAGCGAAATGCCACGCCAAGGTCAAAATTTACGCGAAACGTCACATGGGTAAGAGTAAAACTGCTTTGAGACGGCCGCGGAACACCCAAGGGAAAAAATTTACGCGAAATGTCCCATTTTGTGGACAAAATGCAAGAATTTCAATTTCATGAAAATTGTCGTAGAAAATTGTGTTTCTATTATGAGGAAATTGTCCATTTGGAGCCGAAAATGGGAAATAATTTTACGTGGAACGCAACAATGAAGGCGGCATTTATGAAAAATTCCCCATTCTAGTGCGAAACGTCACATCCAGGCCAATATTTAAAAGAGTAAGGCCTCATTCGCGTGGTCAATAAGGTCAAAATCCATGCAAAACTGCACATTATTTAGGCAGTACTTACGCGAATTGCCGCATTAAAAGAGGAATTGCACAACACAATGCCCCACTGTGGGCAAAGTGCAACATTCGGGAAAATACTCACGCGAATCCCCAATTTTAAGGCCACGTCAAAGGGAAAATTTATACGAAATGCCTCACCAAGGGAACTTTTATGTGTGGTGAAACTGCCCATTTCATGAAAAAAACTTGTCAGTTTCACGAAGAAATTGTCAAATTCAGAATGAATTGTCTTTTTTATAAGAAAACTTGCATTTTTACGGGAATTCTTAAGCTTATGAACTAATGGTTGATTTTATGAGAAAAATTTCACTTTTAAAGGTACCAATTTAACGAGTAAATCGTCAGTTTTATAAGGGAATAGTCAATTTTATGGGGAAATTACCATTTTTGAGCAAGTCTTCAATTTTATAAAGAAACTGTTAAATCCCTGTGTCGTGAAACCTCAAAATACGCGGTTTTGTCCATTGTTAAATTTTCATCATTTTTGAACCGATTGGAGCCATTGCCCCCCCCCCTCCTTTAAGCCGACCCTGGATCCGCGCCTGTTGGCAGTTTACAGGCCTGGTGTGTGTTCCTGACGATTTACTATTCGTCTCGGTGGAAGAGTCCTGCTTAAGGGACCAAATTACTGCAGTTCGGCCGTTTCAGGGGGCCGAAATTAAAGTTTAGCTCCGAAGTATCACTTTCTGTGGGTAAAATATTATCAGCTGTTGACAGAAATTCTGGGAGAGAAGGCTCCAAAGACAGTTTTCCAGTCGAGATTCAGGTTTCAACGCCGATTCTGTGCAAATTCAGTGTCTGATGAGTTATGACCAGATCGCCGAACATACGCCAGCAAAAAAGGCAATGGTGCATTATGAAATTTTATCCCTAGTGAAGCTTCCCACCCAAACAAGGGCTAGTTACGCCCCTGGTATCAAGAGACTGATCACAATAAGTGCTAACAAGTAACTGATTCAATTCGATAAGCCAGCAAATCTCACGTGATTGTCTTGTACAAGTAGGCAGGAACCCGCAAAGCTGAGTTATATTGCTGGGCGTAGTTTCCAGTTTAATTGTCACTGACTCGGTATGGGGAAATTCTCACTTCTCTGAGCACTGATTTGTTTCATTATGCGAACAATGTGTTAAGTAATTGTGAATGCGGGCAAAATCGGAAGGATGAGTCAATTTATTCGCCGATAAGAGCTTGGAAGTATGGGTGCCTTTAGTGATGCACGAGACCGAGACCGAGACGAGACTTGAGTGGTCTTGGTCTCGCTCATGAAAAGTCGGTCTCGGTCTCGATCATGAAAAGTCGGTCTCGTCTCGGTCTCGAAAGTCTCGGTCTCGTCTCGAAAAGTTAAAGGCGCGAATTCTAAGTATGTGTGATATTAGTGACGAGTGATCATATTCTCGCCTCAATGATTACATAATGACGACGATAGATGAATTTATTCTTTGCTTTCCTTCCTTGGTGGCTCGTGGCACGAAGGGAGATAAGTGATACACTACTGGTTAATGACCAAAGAGCTTTGTAATTGCCCCAAAATAGAATCGTGCCTTTAAAACAATCGTCACACTGAGAACGTGAAAGCGGAACAGTTGGGAATTCAACGAGATCAACTCAAAATCTCGCACATGCCAACTCATTTAGTTCAAGCAAGAGACTTCCCTTCCCAGACACAACGAGGCAGAGGTGCACAACCCCCCCCCCCCTCATACATCAGACCCTCCTTCGACTGGCAATGTTAGTTAAAAAAAAAAAATTGAAAGCGGTGTCGAGTTTGATGATAGTGGCCCAGGGAAGTTTCCAACGTAAAATTAGGGTTCCCTTGCACTAAGCAGCCTGACCGCGGCAGCCAGTTGGCTGCTGTGCAGTTGGGCTTGTCCTAGTGGCTGCCCCAGCCTGGAAATCTTTGCTGCCTAGTGCGCGGGCAACCATATAGATTGCATTGTATTTCACCGGCCCCCCGGGAACCCTAACCCATTTTTATATCACGATACCTAGGCATGAAGGAGCTTTTAACGAACGAGGCACGATGTTTGTGACACGAGACGAAGTCGAGCGCCATCATCGGTAGAGTTTGTAGTGCGATTATACGCCTCAGGATCGTGCGCTTTTTTTTACCTTCGGTCGTTCTGTTATGTACTAAATACGCGCGTTAGTTGAGTGATCTACACTGACAAATCTTTCTATATTTTATCGTATTTTTTAAAACCTTAATAATAACATAAACATGTGTCGAAACAGATTCATAACATTCTCCCGGGCTTAATATGTTCCACTTTGCTACAATCGTAGTCGTTCAAGTCAAACGGTCTTCTTCAAATTCGTTGAGACCTTCTGAGAGAATCGGTTTCCTCTTCTTGGAGACCGGAGTTTGAACGTGGCGAGGAGTCGTGTTGGACTCTTTCGGTGTGGCTAGTGGTAGGGTGCAATGGCGGATCCTGTGTACTTTCCTCGCATACCGGAGAATGCTCAGCTTGCACTTCCTGCTCGGTAGGAGGAGGCTGCGGATTGTGGTGCCTATGAAACCACACTACTGCCTCCTCTTCAGGTTCCACTTGAGAGGGCTGTTTTTCTGTCGCGAAACATTTTTTTGGAACTTGACTGCTCCTAATTTGGTCGATGTGCCTTTTAATTGTATGACCATTGTTAAGTTCAATGCTGTAGTGAAGATGTCCCAATTTCGCTACCACTATTCCAAATCTCCATGTGTTCTGTTTATCCGAGTACCACCTAGCTTGAATTCTATCTCCTACTTGAAACTGACGGACTCCAGGTAGTCTTAGAGGCTTCGAATCCTCTTTGTGAGGTAATATCGCATCCAGTTTCAAACGTACTTTCCGCAGGGCTGGATTCGGCAGGGCTTATACCGTCTGCTAGTGGGGTTGCTCGGAGTTTCAGCATGATTTCTCTGACTTTGGATCGCAATGGTAGAGTAGAAGTCTTCATTGCATTGAGTTTATTTTTGATTGTTTGGATCTGACGCTCAACAAGCCCATTCGTGGCAGGATGACCTGGAGCGGTAAACTTTTGACGAATCCCGTGTGCCGAGCAGAACTCTGAGAAAAGCTTTTCTCAGAGCTTTTGAAGATTGACGCATTATCGGATACGAGAACTCGGGGAAAACCATGAAACGCAAAAATATCTGAAAGCAGCTGTATAGTGGAATGTGGCGATGGATAATCTTGACACATTCGAATTTCAGGCCATTTTGATTTAGCATCGACTAGAACAAGAAGATGGCAACCGTCGACAGGACCAGCGTAGTCAACATGGACTCGATCGAAATTCTCCTTGGGATCTTCCCAATGGTGCAGAGGTGCCTTAGCCGGATTTTTTTTTTAATGAGTGCACAGTCTGCGCACGAACTAACTAGTTTTTCGATGTCCTTGTCTATGTTTTTCCAGTGACAATACCGTCTGGCTAATTGTTTCATTTTCACGATCCCAACGAGTGTGTGATGTAATTCATTGAGAACCGCCGTGTGTAATTTTTCGGGGATAACAATGCGATTGTACCAGAAAATAACACCGTCTTGAAGAGAGTAAGTGGGATCTCTATTCTTCCCAGTCAATAAATCATTCTTGAGCCGAATGAGGAAAGCGTCGTTCAAAGTTTCACTTTTCAGAGAATCGAAAGTAAGAGAGGGAATTGAAATTTGATGTACGACTTGATTATTCAAATCGCGTAGTTCCATGTCCATAGCCATGTCAGCAGTGAAAGAGTCTGTGCGTGACGTTGAGCGAGACAGGAAATCGGCGTTTCAATGTTCTTCTCCCTTCCTATGCTGGATTGTATAGTCGAAATTTTGGAGGAATGTCGCATACCGTAGAAGTCTTGTGCTGGTGATCGCTGGTAATTTTGAATTTTGGTGGAAAATACGGGTGAGAGCGGCGTTATCTGTAATGAGGGTGAACGATCGACCATAGAGGTAGTGAAAAAATTTGGTAATCGAGAATATTATCGCGACGGCTTCTCGATCCAACTGACTATAATTCGTTTCAGCAGCAGTTAGAGAACGTGATGTGTATGCTATGGGTCGTTCCGTGCCGTCTATGATGTGGGATAAGACGCCTGCGACGCCTGTCGGACTAGCATCACAAGCCAGTGTAATCGGTAGTTCTGGATCGAACGGAACGAGAACCCTTTCGCGAGAAATTTCGTCTTTTAATGTTTGGAAGGCGAAGTCACGTGCGCTAGTCCACGTGAAGCGCTGATGTTTCTTCAGAAGACATCGCAATGGAAACGTTATTGAAGAAACGTTCGGAATGAATTTAGAATAATATGTTATCATTCCCAAAAATCTTTTTACCTCTTCGGCGTTTTGAGGACGCGCAATTTGAGTAATTGCTTCTACTTTTTTTGGACACTTGGAGATGCTATTACATAACCTTACATTTCCGTCTGGCTTTGGTATTACGACGAGCGGGGACCCCCAATCGCTATGTTCAGTTTGTTGTATGTTACCATCCCGTTCCAGATTCTGTCCGGAACGTTGGCATAAGGGACAGAACAGTTTTGATTTATCTGTGCGACACTCGACGGTAGAATGATTATCACGGCCACAACGAAGACAAGAATTTTGAAGACCGTGCTTCTCGAGATCCATTTTTCTGTTCCGGTTAGAAGCATTGTGAGAAATGGTTGACTTTCTGGAGCTCAGAGAAGGATGAGTGATCTTGTTGAGCGATTCAGTCGTGAAAATTGAGGATGGCGACATTTCTTTACTATCACGTTTTGACGCTTCGAGAACCAGGGCTTTGTCGACCATATCTTGGTGTATTGTCTACGAGGAGAGCCTCCCGAATAGATGAGTTGTTGAGGCCTCTAATGAATTGGGACGTGAGAAAAATTTCCGAGACTGACTGTTACATTCACAAAAAAACTCGCAAGATGGGATAAATTGTTTCAGGCTTGTGGTATAATCGGAAATAGACTGGTTTTCCGATTGGTTGCAATTGAGAAAATTGTGTCGTTGAAGTAGGACGTTTTTCTTGGGATTCAGGTGTTTTTGGAGGAGGGTAGTTATCTCATTGTACGCGAGGTTCGACGGAAGTGACGGGGCAGCTAGCGAAGCTAGTAGTGAATAAGTGGTGGGACCAATGCTGTTGAGTAGTATTCTCTTACAAATGACTTCGTTGTCCGACAAATTTTGCAACTGTAGGTAGTTTGAAAACGATGAAAGTATTGACAGAAATCTTCCTTGTCGGAATCGAAGGTTTGGAATGAACTAGTCAGTGGCGGCGTCGATATGGGAGGAGGATTCCGGTCCGTGAGAAGCGAAATTGACCGAGCAATGCGTTCGTTATTCTGAGTGAAGGCGTCCATAAAAATCTGAAATTGTTCAGGGTCCATGTCGAGATGAAAGTTTCACCGCGTCGCCAAGTTGTTATGTACTAAATACGCGCGTTAGTTGAGTGATCTACACTGACAAATCTTTCTATATTTAATCGTATTATTTAAAACCTTAATAATAACATAAACATGTGTCGAAACAGATTCATAACACGTTCAAAGCCTTTTAAAGCCAATTAGTCTATGTGTAAAGTAGGTCTAAACACTTCTTTAAGAATGATCTTAGGAATAATAGATTATACGCCTAGGCAAGAAAGCGATTTTTTCGAGGCCGAAAGAAAAAAATTGGACGGGCGAGGCGTAGCCCCCCCCCCCCAATCCCCAAAATCACTTTTTTGACGCGGTGTGTACGGTATTTTTTTATTAAAACATGAGCTGATTTTTTTGGTAACAGCGATAAAGTGAAAGTTTTATCCCCTAGGCTCTAAAATAATCAGTTGTTTTTTTAAAAAAATAGTATCTTACATACATATAACGAGACACGCAAGTGCCATTTTACTTGCGACCACGTTGTTTGGCTGCCGAGGCAAAGCCGAGTCGGCTAAATGAATACGAGAAAGTGAATTGAGGTATGCACGATATTTTTCGCGAGACAAGTGAAATAATAGTATATTTCACAACAAGTGAGGGAAGTGGAGTTTTACCTGCGAGTTGTGTTTGGCTCACGAGGCGGGGCCGAGTGAACTAAAAACAACAACTAGCAGAGTGAAAGCTTCTTCCTCGCGAGTTGTGGATATTATTTTTCGCACGACCAACAGGTTTAATTGTCTTTCCTGCAAGTGTTCGGAGGCAAGGGTACGCTAATTGAATACAGAACTTTTTTTCACTTTCCTTCACTAGTGAGTGAAAGCCTTCCTGTTTCCTTCGCTTGCGAGGGAAAATGTGAAATTATTGGCATTCTGCCTTAATTTGCTTCACTAGTGAGTGAAAAAAAAAAAAAAAAATTTTCACCCAGCTCATAATTTCAAGTAAAAATCAACTTCCCTGTTGAGGTACCTTGGCGAAGGGGAAGTATCACTTCCCTCCGTGATCGTGCGAAAACCATCTTGTTTAATTCGTGAAAGAAGAAGAAAAATGCGTGTTTCCAACGATAATGTTACAAAAAGTAAATTTTTCCCCATTATTTTATGTCATTTTGTGCGTTGGGGGGGGGGGGGATATGTCCACCCCTTGGATCCACCACATCCCGGAGGCCCATAACACAATAGCCGTCTCGGCATGAAACAAGGTCATTTCATTGTTAAAATGTGACCAGTCTCGAGACCAGTCTCGGTCTCGTCTCGAAAATAGCGGTCTCGGCTCGAGACCAGAAAACTTGGTCTCGGTCTCGGTCTCGCACCAGAAATGATGGTCTCGTCTCTGTCTCGTGCATCACTAGGCGCCTTTAAGGACCTTTGAAAGCGCCGCGGAGAAAGTGTAATGAGATTCTGGGAGCCGGCCACTTAATGTTTCAAATATGTAGATTGTTCCACCGTAAACTGCGAACATTTTTGCAGAGTTTTCAGTCAAATTCGATGTTCTTTTTTTTTTTTTTGGTGATTTCACTAATTCTTACCGAAGGAAACAGATGAATCGATGAATCACCCGATCTTTGACACATTTAACTCTCATTCTCTGTTGTGTACCCATTCATCTACGATCAGGGATTCTAATCAACTTTCAATGACCGTAACGAGCATTATTTCATTCATTAGCTTGAAAAATGAATGAAGTCAGGTTGTTTTAAAAATAACAAAATAATACGATACGGAACAGAAATATAATCCCCCGTTTATTCTCAACAGAAATAGACGGAAAAATTCGGGCACGTTGTCTTTATTGTTACCGTTTAGAGTAAGGAGGGCTAAAAACACTCCAAAAAAAGGTTCTCATCTAAATAAACTCCGGCAACCCCCCCGCCCCCACATAACCATCACTTCTTTCATTTCAATCTCGCTGAGTGTTGCTGGTGTACTCATTTCAAGGGTCACATCACCGGAAGACAGACGCAACCCTCGTTTCGCATACTTTTTAACGTAGGTATACCTTATGAATTATGATCAACCAACCGAACCCGCGCGACTCATCCGTGTTTCTGAATGGCGCCTCTCACACTGTCACACGCTCTCTCACTCTCTCTTCGTTGAGTCGAGAGTTTGCGCTTTTCTTCTCTTATTGATCCCATTTCGACGAGAAAACCATACCATAGCCGGTGTGGTACTTTAGTTGGCCTTCTTAGCCTTGCCCGTTTTTGTAGTCTATGAAAGAACAGAGGGGAGACTTAAAAAAATAAAGTTTTCTTTGAAGTCGGTATGTAGATCGGTGTTATAATGCTGCCAAAATTTTGGCATGATTTCGTTAGCGCGTTCGGTCGTATTATTTAAATGCCGATCTCAGCCCCACGAAAATATTAAAAAAGAAAACAAAGTAAGATTGCTTAGAACTCTGCTTACTTATGATGACACGTTTGTATATTTTTGCTAGAATTGATTGTAGAAATTTAAAGTTTGTGTACTTTAAAGGGTACCACCATATTTTGTAGTTTTTATTGTATAAGAAAAATGTGAAATATAGTTCCTGCCAGATCCGATCAGCCTAATTTTTAAGGGCCCTCGCGTGTTCGAACACTCAACCTTTAGCTGTTATGATTAGGGCATTATTTCACCCACTGAACAATTCCGTCACCCGCCTTTTGTTTCGCGGTGCAATTCATTACACACCCTCAGCCACACAGCAGTCATGTTATCCAATGTGGAAGCGAGTCGTAAAAAATCTCGTGACGCTCGCCCATAAACTCACTTATACAATATTTTGACCGCGCCTTTCCACGGTACGCTCGGCCCCGCTGAATTAATCAGCCGCTTGCTTCATCATTTTTGTTCATTCCCAATGGAGCAATATGGTGTTTTGTTCGTTAAAATTATTGAAAGCGTAGTAGCGCGTGGTCACGGTTGTCTTGGTGTCACGTTCCATCCAGGGAGGGATTTAAACTTGAAACTGTTGCTTTTCGCGTGAAATAATTCAAGCTTAGACGATAAGCCCTTTTAATTGTCACGTGAAATTGTAATTAGTTTGACCTTCCCCTCTTTTCCCTCCCTTTATTGCCCTTCGGGTCTCGTCGTTCTCTACTACTTCAAAGGCAGCGTGACTTGTTTGAAAATCCACCCAACTAATACTAGGCACCCGCAATACATAGTCGTCGTGAACGGAAAGAAAAGTTTTGATGCGCTCTTTTATACGCCACCTCAAAAAGTTTCTTTTTTTTCGCGTTTAATTTTTGCATTATTACGCCGAGTCAGTTAACTTTTCCTCATTCAACACACGCGGCATTTCCCGTGTTTCTTTTTGTTTTAATGAGGTATTTTCTCACGTTTCTAGGAATTTTGAAGAGGTTTTTATTTTATGAAAGAGTAGGTTTTATACTGTTGAGAGCATAAAAGAAAAGAGGGTGAGGGGCCTCTGCCGTACGTACTAGTCTTTTAACCGAAAGCCTCACCTCGTCGCTACGCGTCTATTAGGGAGAGAAGCCTATAAGAACGCCCAGAGTTTTCATTAATTTTACGTGTCACCCCCCCCCCCCCATGACACAATCTAAATGAGACTTCTACATGACAAACAAGTAATATCTCCCAACAGTTTAATTTTGGGGACACCTGCATATTGATCTGAGGAGGGCATTTCTCTCCTGGAGCT